>CM074453.1:18060931-18723431 GCA_037101425.1 Elopichthys bambusa | reverse complement strand
CAGCCAATCAGACAATCAGATTCAAGTTATATTATTTATATATATATATATATATATATATGTATGTATATGTATGTATGTGTGTGTGTGTATATATATAATGTATTTCCAATAACAAATATGGGACAAACTGTATAGTTAATACCACAAAATTTTAATTTTAAAATCAATACTGCATGACATCAAAACCTTTATGTATATTACACAATAACACGTTCCAGAAAATGTATCAGTGTGAATAAAAAGCAAATAGACACAATATATCAAATATCTTTCAATAATATTTTCATTAACAAAAACATGTCTCCACTCAAAGATTCTCAGTGTTTTACAAGCATCTTCAGAAAAATTTTAATTAGAATGTCATTGCCAACAAGTAACATATGCTGAATTCAAACACGAAGCTTACAAACACAGCATTGTTCACAAACCTGCAATAAGTGCACTTTTTATGGCTGCTACATTTAGGAAACATGATCCAATAACACAAGCTTTGTGATGGGCTTTCAATGGCATGGGATGTTATCATTCAGCACCATTGTATCTCTCCCACATAGGGTACAATGTTAGAGTGCTTACATCTACAGTGCTCTGTCATCCAGTACTTCACACAGTTTAAGGCATTTTGGGTAATGTGCATATGTACAGTTTGCATGGATACCAGGGTAAAGGGAATCGTCGCACTGCTGGTGTTTGCTGATGATGGTAATACCTGTGCATTAACATTATCATAAAATGCACTAATATTTGGTGAATGCACTAGGTATGTTGCACCTAAAGGTAAAAATGCAACCATCAAAAGAGTACATTTTTAATAATTATTTTAAATAATAAAAAATACGTTTCAGTCAGCATTAAAATACTTTAATATATGTGATCAGGGCTCAGCAGTTTGATGATTTTTTTTTTTTTCACTGCTATATACAGGCTAAATTGAAAATATGCAATGGCTTGTATGATATCAGATGACTCAGTGGATAGTTGAAATTAAATGCATAATCTCAATATCACCAAAATTATGAGGTTAATGTTGACTGTCCTTTTCATTCTCGTTCAGTTTTTTCCGACTTTTTTGTCTGTGTTGAAAAGTCCATGTTTCAAAACGTCTTTTCCTATGTCACGTGCTCCAGCTGTATTCATTTCCCACCGAAAAACTCTCCGCGTTCACGATGCTCTGCACTGAACGTCCGGGAGCGCGCCTCACTCCGAACAGTTTGCACGCCGCGCTCCTGTACTTCTTCGACATGATGTTGTAGAGAATTGGGTTGATCGCAGCGCTGAGGTAAAACAGCACAAATGAGACCAGGTTGCAGTATTCACTGATTTGGGAGATGAAAGGAGAGTTGGCCTCGGATGACTTTGAGAAGAGATAACGACCAACGTGAAATGGCAGCCAGCAGAGAACAAACGCTAGAACCACCACAGCTGATAAAGGGAGATAGAAATAAAGTTAATGTTTTTTATGTTTTCAAGTTTTTTAAATGACATTATATAAATAAAAAATACATTAAATACGATATTCTTTCAAAAAGTTTAAACATGCTTAGTAACAATTATTTCGAGTAGAAAATAATGACTTATGGCTGAGTCAGAATCACTAACCGATTTGACTGAAGTGTTTCTAATTCGCTAACAAGAACCGGCTCAAGAACTCGAGTCATTCGTTCTTGTTTCGGACTACATGCGTTGTATGTTTTGATTCACTAAAGAGAAGTGAATCTGATTCCCGAAGAGTGACTCGCTGGGCAGCTATATGTTTTGATTCAGAACCGGACAAAGAGTCATTTGTTTTGGAATCATGTTACTTCTAGTCGCTGTTTTTTTCCTTCATTAAAATCATTTGATTCCTGCTAATAATAATAATAATAATAATAAACAATTTCAACGTTTTAAATGGAAGCTGGAGATGCAGTTAATGGTCTATAAAGTTGTTATATAGAATATCCAATAGTTTAATGAAAAGTATTAATTGCGTATGGCAGTATTAATTGTTTATGGCAGAAAAGAACGAATTTTAGACCATAGAAAAATAAGATTTTCAGGACAGATAGTCCCTATGTCTGATTGGAGGAGCAGCGTTTGGCGCGTTTTTTATTTATTTATTTATTTATTTCATTGCTGCGTTGCTTTACAACCGTACACAAAATTAACAAAAAGATTATTCTGATTCTGATTAACAATTAATGTAAATTGTAATTTCAAAATATAAATCAATGTACATTCATTACAATAATTTTATTATAAAATAAATATTTTTTAATTTTTTTTTTTAAATTAGAACACTATATTTGGAAAAAATCAACGTAAAATCACCTCTCGTGGCTTATTGCTTAATGCACGTGGCATTTAATTAGCAAGTTGCTAATTAGATGTAAATATGCCTAAATATTTATTAAATTAAATCATTAGGCCTATTTTAAAGAGAAAAATATTTGTGTCAGATTTTCTGAATAAAACCCACGCAACATATATATATATGATTTTCAAACATACAAATATAATATACAAAGTATTTGTCAGACTTTTCAATGCATCGTTGAGCTCACCTAGCATTTTGACCGTTTGTTTATTGTTCTTATCCCGACTAGAAATGGGTCCGACTGGATTCTCCTTTCTTCTCCAGAGCCTTCTGCCTATGAGGCTGTATAACACTGTCAAACAGAGGACCGGGAGGAAGAAAAACACACTGGAGACCCAAACCATCATAGTAAGCAGTCCGGACCGGATGGCATATTCGGTCGCTTTACACTCATTTGTTTCCCAGGGGTTGGTGCCGTTCTCGTGCTCGACTCCAACCAGAATGAATATCGGTCCCGCGCTGCACAGAGCCACAGTCCAGAGAAGTAAAATCACTCCTTTTACCCGACCCCGCGTGACGATGACTTTTGCCCTGAAGGGAAAACAGATAGCGAAGTATCTTTCCACGCTCAGGGCGGTGATGTTGAGGATGGTGGAGTACGTGCAGCTTTCACTCACAAACTGAAAGAGTTTGCACAGCTCGTCGCCAAAGTTCCACGGTCGATACCGCCAGACCCGGTACAGGTCGAGGGGCATGCAGAGGAAAATGAGCAGGTCTGAAAGTGCCATGCTGCAGAGGTAAAGATTAGTGGTGGTTCGCATGTCTTTGTATTTAGTGACCACCAAAATGGTCAACAGGTTCCCAGCAATTCCGACGAGGAATAGGAAAGAGCACGTCACTGTGATGCCAGTCAGTATAGGGACTGGGAAGAGATGGACCGGGTACTCAAAGTCCTCAGCAGTGGCATTACTGTCCATAATGTCCTCAGCACATAAAGTGATGCTGAACGGGCAGCTGGACCCGTTTGTCCAATTAGTCATTATGATGAAGTTTCAGATGATTTGCATGGGCTTAATGGCACCTCATGATTTCCACCCAGCTGTTGTGCACATCTTACAGGTGTTCAGTGCACAGTATGAGAAGTGCACGCGAGTAACCTGTCAATGATGCGCCCTGAGCTGCGTGCGGGGGGTACACGATCCACTCCACGCATGCGCACAAGATGCCTTGACTAATTGTACTGTGAAATGCAGATGTGTGAATTTGTTTCTTTGCGGTGTATTTTGTATGTTTGCAACTTTCCTTAGCGTTTTTAACATTCCTAACAAGTAAGATACTCATTACATTAATAGAGCGACTGAAAGCTGGATTGCAATGTGATGGGTAATATTTGTTCATTTTATGCCACCTGGTGGTGTGACTAGACCACCTTATTCAAAAGAATATGTAACAGAAAAAATAAATCGTTGTGTTTTGCTTGTGTAAGTGAAGCGGCGACTGCTGCTGTCCAGGGTGCTGAACGTTGTTTGGTGGTTGATGTTTGTTTGGCCATATTTGGGTTCTTAATGAAACATTGCTGGATTCTCAACTAAGATTTAATCTTATCTGTTTTATCCTGCCACTATGGAAGCCAGTTTCCGCCACAATTGGTTAAGTCATAATAATGAGAAAATTTCTCAAAATAATGAGTTAATGTCATAACATTCAGGAAAAAGTTGCATAATAATGTGAAACTTTCTCATAATAATGACTTAACATCTTATAATAATAAGAAACTTCCTCATAATTATGACTTAAAGGGTTATACCTTTAAGTCATTTTTAAGTTTACTGATACATGCATCCACTGATTCGAAACAAAAGATTCATAAAGCTTCGAAGCTTCATGAAGCGGTGTTTTGAAATCGCCCATCACTAGATATTGTTGAATAAAGTCGTTATTTTGTTTTGTTTTTTGGCGCACAAGAAGTATTTTCGCCACTTCATATCATTAAGGTTGAACCACTGCGCAGTCACATGAATTGTTTTACATATGTCTTTAGTAGCTTTCTGGGCATTGAAAGTGTTAATTATCTTGCTGGTGATGCAGGCCTCACTGAGCCATCGGATTTGATGAAAAATATCTTAATTTGTGTTCCGAAGATGAACGAAGGTCTTACGGGTGTGGAACAACATGAGGATGAGTAATTAATGACAGAATTTTCATTTTTGAGTGAACTAACCCTTTAAGGGATAGTTCACCCAAAAATGAAAATAAAAGAATGTTGGTAACCAGGCAGTTGACGGTAGTCATTGGCATAGTATTTTTTTTCCTACTATGGAAGTTTATACCGTCAACTAGTCTCGCGTAGCCAGACCTTCAGACTGACGGCAGAAGGTCTGGACTTTATAGCAGTTTTCATTGGCCAATGACTGCCCAAGATGACGTTTGACTGACATGTAACACAACCAATTTGTTTTGCGTCATGTTTAGGGGCGTGAAAATGTAAAGTAGATGTCCTTACAATAACAGACCAGCGTGCATCTAGTAAATTATTCATTTAAAAACGTGCAAGTTTACTGCAACAATGGAGCCACGAGCTTCACATACTTTTGAAACTCCAGCATTTAGTTGATTCTGGTAAACGCTCATTGTCACAGTTGTAAACACAGAGGCGTTCTTCTTCCACGAGGGGGTTTGGCGTCAGCATTTGACGCAACACACACGTCTCCCGGACATCCTGTAGAATTCAACCAACCAGATGACGACTTTGAAAGTCCTGAAGTGTTTCTATTTACGTGGGCCATATGCATATGAGACTAACCATCAACTGTCTGATTACCATCATTCTTTAAAATATCTTCTTTTGTGTTCAACAGAAGAAAGAAATTCATAAAGGTTTGGAACAACTTGAGGGGGAGTATATTATGATAGAATTTTCATTTTTGGGTGAACTATCCCTTTAGTTTCAAGTAATAATGATAAACTTTTCCATAATAATGACAGGGTGCGTCTCAATCAGTTCCCTGTTTCAGTAGACTAGTCAGGGCATTGATCAGGGAGTTGGCCATTACAAGGGATGTCTCGATTGCAAAATCCTTTCAGTGCACTGGAGCGTTCACTCTCTAAAAAATCCTACAATGCACCACAAAAATCAGGCAGGTTTGATGCTCACTATGGCTGTCTGAAATCGCCCCCAAATTACCCTTAAATAGGGCAACATTTGAGGGGATAGCCATTTGTAGGGGTGTCTGAAACCATAGTTGACATTATCAAATGCACTCATTCAATCCCACAATGCACCACAGCAATGCGTGGTTAACCGATGTGCGCTCAGTGGCTAGAGAATACCCATAATGCACATAATTACCGCGTCTGACCAGAAGATGGCGCCTGCTGCTGAATCATCCATTAATCCATTTTCCAAACTCCTGGTCCAATGTGGCTACAGTGTAATATCATACAGGTATAAATTCCTTTTTATTTGGTTATTAAATTGTTTAATTAAGGTTTATTAAATAGTTTCCATGACAGAGTTCAAGATAAATCTTTTCATCTTACTACTGGAGCTGCCAGTTTGCTAACTTTCGAATAATTATTAAACAGCAAGCACAAAGCTCCTATTACTTTTTAATGCATGCGCAAAGCAGGAGATCAGAAGGGAGTGGCAAGCTGGCGCCATCTGCTGGTCAGATCGCTGTAAATGCGATAAGAGCAAACATGGCACGTTGTAATCTACAAAGTGTCATTTATAATACCATTAAATACATTAATGATAAATTATCTGTATATCTTCCATACTTTTCCATGCGCACGAGAAGGTGTGGAACGGGTGTGGCATATTCATGGAACATTGACTGGAAGGAAAAAGTGTGGTAGGAAAAGGTGTACAAGTGAAAGGAATGACCGCAGGCTTGAGAAGATTGTCAGGCGAAGCCGATTTAAGAACTTAGGAGAGCTTCAAAAGGAGTAGACTGAAGCTGGAGTCAGTGCACCAAGAGCCACCACACACAGACGTCTTCAGGAAATGGGCTTCAACCGTCACATTCCACGTACCAAGCCACTTCTGAACCAGAGACAACGTCAGAAGCGTCTTACCTGGGCTAAGGAGAAAAAGAACTGGACAGTTCCTCAGTGGTTCAAAGTTCTCTTTTCAAATGAAAGTAACTTTTTTTTATTTGGAAATCAAGGTCCCAGAGTCTGGAGGAAGAGTGGAGAGGCACAGAAACCATGTTGCTTGAAGTCCAGTGTGAAGTTTTCACAGTCAGTGATGATTTGGGCTGCCATGTCATCTGCTGGTGTTGGTCCACTGTGTTTTCTGAAGTCCACAGTCAACACAGCCATCTACCAGGAAATTTTAGAGCACTTCATGCTTCCTTCTGCTGACAAGCTTTATGGAGATGCTGATTTCATTTTCCAGCAGGATTTGGCACCTGCCCACACTGCCAAAGGTACCATAAGCTGGTTCAATGACCAAGGTGTTACTGTGCTTGACTGGCCATCAAACTCACCAGACCTGAACCCCATAGAGAATCTATGAGGTATTGTCAAGAGGAAGATGAGAGACACCAGACCCAACAATGCAGATGACCTGAAGGCCGCTATAAAAAAGCAACCTGGGCTTCCATTACACCTGAGCAGTGCCACAGGCTGATCGCCTCCATGCCACGCCGCATTGATGCAGTAATTTATACAAAAGGAGGCCCAGCCAAGTATTGATAGCATAGAAATGAACATACTTTTCAGAAGCCTGACATTTCTGTTTAAAATATCCTTTTTTTTATTGATCTTATAAAGTATTCTAATTTATTGAGATAGTGAATTGGTGGGTTTTTGTTAAATGTGAGCCAAAATCATCACAATTAAAAGAACCAAAGACTCAAAAATACTTCAGTCTGTGTGCACTGAATTTATTTAATACACGAGTTCCAAAATTTGAGTTGAATTACTGAAATAAATTAACTTTTCCACGACATTCTAATTTATTGAGATGCTCCTGTAATCTGAGTTGCATGAATTAATTAATTATTCGGAAGTTTCTCAATATAATGAGATACTAAGTCATAATATGAGAAATGTTTTTCATTATTATAACTTGTTATATTTTTTACTCAACTTTTTACTTCCATACACCACAGATTTCACAAAGGCTTTATTTTGAGATTTTAAGTGGTTTGCTTTTCAAAAATGTCTGTTTAGAATATCTGCATTTTTTGATAAATAAATCTGAAACTACTCACATTTCTTAAACGTGTATTTATATTAAGGAATAATGTATGACGTGAGGTGGGTAAGGAACACTAATCTTCCGATTTTCACCACACGATGGCAGCATTGTCACTTAAAAGACCAGTGATAGGCGTCCGTATCTATGGAATTTAAGTATGTGGACACTTGTCATACTCCTAGCTAAAACTATTTCAAGAAAAGTTGAAAACGTAAAGAATTTGACCAAAAAAAAAAAAGTTGTTTCTTTTGTCTATGTGGTTAAATATTCCATGTTTAAAACCCCTACTTTTCCAGTATACTGTTTTTCAGGGTGCGGATTGTAACAACAGCCCTGACGGACAGCAAGTTGCATCCGGTTTGGTATATTAATAGGATCAGTTTGCACACACAAAATATTTTAAAGCATTTGAGACATGATTTGACCATTGTCATCTTTGGAGCCACACATTTACTGAAAACAAACGGCCATACTGAAAATAAATAATGTCAATCATTTAAAATATTCCTGCTATGTGTACAGATATGTGTTCCGTTCCAAGAAAAGAAAAATATGCTTCCTTTGTGTAATTAAAATCGTAGTAACACTATAGGCACGTTTGGCATGCATGAAGGGGCATGACTATCGTGCCTGCTGATGGAAGATAAGATTCAGTGCTTTAGTAAACCAGATTAATTGTGATAAAACGCCTGATAATCTCAAAATCACATGAATTATTACATACAATATAAAAGCATGATAAGGAAATTTAAAACGAATTGAAAAGGTGAACAGAACATGATCTGAAATTTTGTGACCAGTCTGCCTACACAGCCATTTTTGTTTTGTATTATGGTGTCTATGATGCCTAAAGAACGCTGTATAGGTAGGCAGCTCACAGGGCTTTGGGACTGTTGATAAAGAGATAAGTCTGCCACAAACTAATTCTGTAGCCTTAAAAGCATTGTTTTCACCTGTCTAACTCTTAAACTAACCCTACATGAATTACCATTTTATTTATTGAGCCTTTTTGCTGGTGGGGACTGTTGGGTGACTGTTCGTGATTTCCAGGTTTTATATGAAACATGTAGGCTTGCAGGTCATCACGGCCATGCAGATTTATACAGCAGTTCTGTAAATATGTTAAAAAAAAATAATAAAAATAATAATAATAATAAATAAATAAATAAATAATTCATTTTTCAACAAAACTATTCAGAAAATATTCAACAAAACTGGTCAGTTTGTTTAGTTCTTCGCCAACTCGGTGTCTCCACAGAAGAGCACACACTGAAACCCAGCCTGTAACTCCGTAAATGAGTGGACCAGAGCGACAGAGTTTCCCCTCCATCACCACTCAGTTCCATACCCATTACAGGCTTTGTCATCCCCCGCTTACTGAGAGAAACAGAGCAATATGGGCCGCGTTCCACTCCAAATTTTTATGCCCTTCACTCTCTAACTACCCTCAGTCTCGTTGACTCGGATGTATGTCATTGCTTACGTTTTTACGAGTGCCCACTACTGGCGGAACTCGTGCAAAGGGCTGAATTGGAACGTCCTAAGCCCTTGATCACTTGGAATCAGCTATGGAGTTGATTTATTATAATATTCACTTCAAATGTTATTTTTAATGTGATGCCCACAAACATTATTTGTTCATCCTTCTGAGATTGTCCCCATTGTAAAACCGAACGTTTCAAAATATAGGAAATTCAACATTTGATAGAAAACACTTATTTAAAAATAAAAAAGACAATAATTACCACTTTAACCAGCAGGAGGCGGCAAAGTAGCGTTTATTTGCACATATATCAGCCATTTCCTCTAATCGTTTTTCACTTCGTTTTTGACTAAATATTAAACATTATAAAATAACTAGGTTTAAAAATACATTTAGTCAATGTCAAGTATGAAGTACTCAAAAAATCCTAAGAAAAACAATAACTTTTCTTGTGATTCATGACTTTGCTTTCCCTTTGTAATTACAGTAGCTGTCAGTGCTGCGTGAGATCAATGATTTCAGCACACTTGTAAAAACACACATTTTATTCAATTAATCTATCTAAAGCGACCGGAAGTAAACATTCAACTGCCATAGCTAAAGAACGCAAAAAATCGCTAAGCAACAACAAAGAGGACGCATAATGGATCATTTGACATAGTAAAAAATAAACTACATTTAAATAAAAGCAAGATAATGGTTGCTTTTGGCATTAAAATGTAAAATAATCATAAATCACATTTACTTATCTAATCTATAACATATTATCGACTACGGCAAATCGGCTATCGGTTACAGTAGAACGTCAAGAAGTAGCAGTTAATTTCGCGCATGCGCAACAGAACAGTTGCCGTTGTATCAGCAGCTGCTGCCTAAAGTCCCTAATATGTTGTGGAGACGGGAACGCTGCCAAAGCCACTTGAAGGCAAGCCTGCAACCTGCGTACGCCTGCTAACGCTGCGGTACCCAGGGAAGGAGACAAGAGGCCATTTTGTTTAATGGATGTCAATGGAGGAGAGGCTTCACTCACTACGCGGAATAAACTGCTTTTGTGGGAAAACGGCCTATCATTAAATGAATCGACAGCCCATCAACTAATCTTAAACATTTCATTTTTAAGAGTTTACGCCGAAAGAAAAGCTTTCACATTCATTTCTATAGCATCCTATCGCGCAAACAAGACTGACAACGAAATTCAATGACGTCAAGGCTGTAGCCTAATGCGATTGGTTATCAAGGCACACGTGGTCCAAGTTAGCGGCCGTTACGCTTTTTCCAAAGGTAGAGCAACATACTCTCATATCTCCCAATAATAAGACCATCTCTGATGCTGCATTCTGACTTTTGATTTTAAAACAACGTCAGCAGCCGAACAAAGACAAAGTTAGTGATACAAACACTCTTGGAAAGCTTCTTTGGCTAATTACATTTTCTTCAATTAAAGTATACAGGTGACAACTCGAGACTATTAACTAAACCCCCTTTTAAAAAAAACATAGTGTACGTTTTACTTAATAATTTTCAAAACCAGATAATGACCAAACAGATACCAGCATATGAACATGACAGTTGTTATTTTGAACACTATTAACACCTCGGCGGGTGTGGACTCAAATGCATAATTTAAATGGGCGGGTCCAACTGTGCAGAAGAGGAAGCGCAAACCAGATGATCCGCGTTCACCATCTCTCGTGCTGACTTTATATCTGAGAAACGAATTCAGAGCAGCGCGGGCGTGCTTCCAGTTTTTTATCAGGTACGTTTAAATGGCTTTTATGACTAACTAGCGCTGTGTTCTCTGGGTAGAAATTAACCCAGTAAGTTTTAACACACGAAAAGTAATGACATGAGAGTACTGTACAAAGCTAGACTTGTGTCCTAATGCAGCAACGAGTGAGTGACATGTTTGAAACGCATGGCAACAGAAGGCGGCAGCCATATATTTCACCTGGATTGCTTCACATCAGATGAGTCGATTTAAAAGACAGTTTGGGATTTAATTTGATTTGTTAAGATTAGCTAGAGAATGAGTATGACACCTTTCAAATAATGCAGTTATGCTATCATTGCCTACACCCACTAATTTTGCATGGCAGACAACCTGCTGTACCTGCAGGGCAACTTCTATGACTTGAACAGATTCTTAGTTACAAAAAGCTACTACAGCTGTACTGACAAACAGAAGAGTAGAGCTATGTATTTATCACATTTATCAGTCATTGCGTATGTAATTTTGCATAAGAAAATATATATTTTTTTTCTTTTGATTTGGGTGTGAAAAATGGCTTGGTCAATTCTTGACAGGTTTTGTGAGATTCATCCAAACACATGTTATGAATACACTTAATTTTCTAGATTAAAATGTAGGTTTAAGATTGGCAGATGGACCTTTACATAAACATGAATTATGTTATAATCGTTCAAGTCTGACCACACTGTATTGCATAGTTCTGTAAAGTTTGTGTGGTCGTTTTATTTATTTTTTGTTATAAGTACAATCCCCTAAAGGATCTTGGGACGGAATGGGAGTGTCTGTTTGACTTAGTGGGAATGTGTGTGATATGTGTTTGCTGTTGTAAAGAGTTGCTATTTGACCCTTTGTACCCTAATGTGGCTAATTATCACATCTGACAACAACTGACATTTAGATAATGTGTATGTTTTAAATGGAGAAGTCTGTGATTGTGTATTACTGCACTTTCCAAAACCCATGGGTGTGGTTTCTGAGTACTACATCCACGGATCATAAGCTATGAGAGGTCTATTGATACAGTGGAGCTGTCAGGTGATAATGCTGATGTTATACAGGGGGAGACGCTTAATCTACATGTCATATCTGCTGTATGTTACATTGATAAAAGTGTTGCCAGGTTACAAGAGTTGCTAAACCACTTTTCCCCTGTAGTGATATCATCCTTCCTCCTCTTCTATTAAGCACAGGGGGCTGTACGAGATGTGTTGCCACTTTTGCACGTTGAGCAAGTTGGTGGTGGTGTTTGCTCTCAATGTGGTTGATGTGCATCATCAAACTTTAGATCCTTGTAGCAATGCACATGATACTATTAAAGTAGTTGTATATTTGAGAACCCTTTTATGGTCAGTCCTTAGAGAAGTGGTTCTGTTTTTTAATACTTTACTAAGAAAGTAAAATAATAGTGACATAATCAAGCATGGGTGCTAGCCTTGAGGAAAGAGGAAACAGAGCTTGTGGTCTGTGTAATTTTATTTTATTTTTTTCTCGAGAGACCGGAAGTTGTTCACCAAGTGAGGATGAGCAATAGTGTTCCCGTGTTTATGCTTCATGTATCTGGGATTGTTCTAGAACCTCCACGCATGTGATCCTCTCTTATTACGAAATGACGTACAGAATTGGCATTGATGCGGATTTAGTGTTGTAATGCAATGTCTAGATTTGTAGATATCCTGTTGCAAGTGGTTTTGTTAGTGTTTTTAGATTTGTGGTTGCACCCTGATGCTTGTCGAGATGCATTTGTGAGCCACTTTCAATTAGAGGGGGATGACTGCCAGCTTAATGAAAGACCTGTGACCAGACACACGCTCAGTTGCTCTGTCTTCACTTTTGCATAATAAACAGATGCTGTTGCATGTCACGTCAGCAAGGGTAGTCGTTTAATTTCTGATTTGATATTTGTGCTAAAGATTTAGTTCACCCAAAAATGAAATTTCTGTCATTACTCATACTCATATCGTTCCAAACCCGTAAGATCTGCGTTCATCTTCAGAACACAAATTAAGATATTCAAATGATCACAAAATAAGATATCGTCATTGTTGAATAAAGTCTTTTTTTTTTTTTTTTTTTTTTTTTGCACACAAAAAGTATTCTCGTCCCTTCATAACATGAAGGTTGAACCACTGTTGTCATGTCGACTATTGTAACAATGTCTTTACTACTTTTCTGGACCTTGAATGTTGTAATTATGTCGCTTTCTATGGGGGATTAAAAAAAACTAAAAAAAAACTCTTAATTTGTGTTCCGAAAATGAACGAAGGTCTTACGGGTGTGGAACGACATGAGGGTGAGTAATTAATGACAGAAATTTCATTTTTGGATGAACTAACCCTTACATTCCTTGAGATTTTCAGCCATTTCAAAATTTCATTTGAATATCACTGTCCTCTGAGTCTTTAATGAGCATAATAGTGTTTATTAGGGATGACAGAATTGCAATTAGCAGTGCTGGTGTGAAATTAAATCACGAGCTATGTTTAATCAAATCCCAGTGAGTTTTAACAACATTAAGTCACTTGCTTGCAGCTCAGGAGGAAAATGATAAAGTAGTATGTGCTGGTAACAGCTAGAGGGCGCTTACTCCAAAGATTTAACCTGGATTATGTCTGCAGTGTTTCCTATTAAGTACACATGGATTTTCATAGCCAATATCCATTTTTTTCTGTTTTTACTGTTTAGAACATGAAATGTGTGCTATCAGAAATCTGGGACCAAAGGAATAAAATTCAATTTCTGCAGATGGTCCAAACAATATGGAGATGCTTGTTTGAATAATTTAACTGCAGTGATAAACCGTACTAGTGATGGTGCAGTGTGGATTTGGATGTGCTCAGATTGTTTTCAGATATGCTCAGTAGTGACATATTTATCTGCTTTCTGAGCATTAGCTGGTAATATGTCTTCATTGTGCATTGATGTTCAATACAAAAATAAAGAAGGAAATTCCTGGCCGCGGCGTGTTAGCCCTCCTCTGTAATTCTTTATATAAGCCCATTAGAAAAGCAGTAGGCAGGATGTAATCTATTGGACATGCAGTTAATATATGACCAGCACACAGTGCCTGGCTAAAACCGATCAACACGGTCTCCAACTAATGTTGTTCAAGGGTGGGAAATAGGTACTGAACAAAGCTTAGGCTTGTTTTAGATTCTAAATTGAAGATTCATGTCTGGTCTGTGCTTGATACAGGCAATAAATGATTTACAATGCATTACATTGTTTTGTACATTTAGAAAATGGAGGTCCACAGCAGTACTTGAATTATTTGTCAATAGTTTTTGCTCTGATGGTTAAAAAAATTATGGAATTTACAGAGTTCAAGGGGAATGATATATTTTTTTAACAAATTAAAATTATTTTATTAAAAAAAAAGTTTTACTCCAATTTCCCCAAATGAACACATTAAAGGGTTAGTTCACCCAAAAATGAAAATTACTCAAGCTCATGTCGTTCTACACCTGTAAGACCTTCGTTCATCTTCAGAACACAAATTAAAATATTTTTCATAAAATCCGATAGCTCAGTGAGGCCTGCATTGCCAGCAAGACAATTAACAATTTTAATGCCCAGAAAGCTACTAAAGACGTATTTAAAACAGTTCTTGTGACTACAGTGGTTCAACCTTAATGTTATGAAGCAATGAGAATACTTTTTGTGCGCCAAAAAACAAAACAAAATAACAACTTCAGCAATATCTAGTGATGACCGATTCTCTATTTGTGCCTGAATGGACACATACATGCAAAAAAAAAAAAAATTGTCAAAATGCACCTAAAACTTAGAGTATCCTCGTAAACACAGTTGCTTATGAGAAGAGTGATTGGTGAGAGACGAAAGCATAGGAGACTGACAGGGGAGAGACTAAATTGTTGGATTAAAAAAACGTTTTTTCTATTTTACTATATTTTAATTTAAAAGGTAATTTATTTCTGTGATGGCAAAATTAGAGTAATTTCTTTCAGAAATCAGTCAGTTTGCTGTTCAACAAACATTTCTTAGTATTACCAATGTTCAAAAAAGTTGCTGCTTCATTTATTTTTGTGAAAATTGGGATATAGATTTTTTTCCTCCTAGAATCTTTGATGAATAATAAAAAACATACTGTCCCCAAACTTTTAAACGACAGCGTTTTACTATTATGTAATTCTAATTCTTACAGTATTATTGAATTTTCTTCTAAATGTAATCCTCAAACAAGCAATACAATAATATGGTACTAGCTAGATGCGTATTATATTCTAGGTCAGGCACAAAATGCAACAATCTCTTTGTGTAAAAAAAAAAAACCAACATCTGTGGTGGCAGTTTTTGTTACTTTCTGCAGTATCTCAGGTTTCCATCACCACTGAAAGAGCCACAAGTGTTACATTTCAAACACGGGCGGAACGCGCTCTTTATGTGTGACTGTACGCCGTGTGGGTGTGTATGGACTGTCATGTCATCTGCCATGCAGTCCTACCAGGAGATGAACGTTTAATAACTGCTTTCTACAAGGACTGTGGGCTCAAATGCAGCTTTGTTTTAAATGTTATGCTAGCAGTCCAGAATCTGATGTGCATCCTTTAGAGATTGATTGGTTAAAATGTGATTAAAAGCAAATGAAGGCTGTGATGAATTATATGTTTGTGTGTAGACTCGGCGATAAGAGGGGGAGATATAAGAGGCTGAAGATAAGAGTAGTGTTATAGAAGATGTTGGCACAGAATCTTCTGGCAAATATTAACCTTTAATAGCACTTTTCTGAGCATGAGATGTCAGTCTCCAAGAGGAGAGAGATAAAAAAAAAAAAAAAAAAAACGCATCCCACACAAAACATATGACACGAAGCGTGTTGGTGCATCTCTGGAAGGGCTAGTAAGGCTCCTCCCCATCTTGACATGTGACTACTCTGTTTCAGCCCCCATTACCCCCCCTCCTTGGACATATACTTCAGCACACACTGCTGTTTGCCTGTGAGAGCTGTAACAGTGTGTGTGTTTGACTGCTTCTGGTTACGCTTCTGGTTAGTTTGACTTTTCTGGGGAGAAGAAGAAACCGAGGATAACCGAAATGATGGGGGTGTCTCTGCCTGTGTGCGGGCAGGTTAGTGAACATTCTTTAAGGTCAATCAAGTTTCCTTTGCTTTTTTTTTTTTTTGGGACATTTAAACCTCTTTACAAATAGCTGAAAGGGTTTAGATCATATTTTTAGATCGTTCTTCTCTCTCAGATCATTGCATTTCAAACAGGCAAAAATGAGGAAGAAACTCATTCTGTCATGGGTCACTTTTTATTTTAGTCTGATAGTTTAAAATGCATACAATGTATACACACTCCGTGACCCGAAAGATCTGTGTTTGTACAGAGGGTGTGATTTCTTAGATGTTTGTGCACATGTATGTGGGAGAGCATGAGTCACTGCACCATGTCAATGAATGTAATATAGGCAGACATATTTTCATATTAATCCGAGATGAATATGTGCAGAATTGGATTTGAATGCTGACTGATTTAAAGTCATTTAAATTGGATTTGTTTTCATGAGTAGAAAACATGAAGTCCAGAATCTGAATTCAGCACCTGGTTTGCAGAAGGCTTGGGGAATGTAGAGAGCAATGTTTTCCTCCTACAGTGAACGCCGTCCACCTACCTGATTTGTGTCTGGTAGCATATACTTCCCACCAACTCATGCTATTTAGACAGAAAACATTGTCTATTTGCATTTGGTTCTCACTAATCAGAATGTGGCTTGTTAGAGCATTTTTCTCTGTGCAGAACATAGTATTTTCTCAATAATCAAAATAATACCAATGTTTGAGAAAATGGCTTTAAGTAAAAGACTGTGCCAGTGAAAGGTTTGGACACCCTTAACCAGTTTGTTTCGCATGATCTTTTGATAAAAAGGCTGAAATGCTTGAAATCTGTTTGGAGACAATTGCACATTTTAATATTTTAGCTCACAATACTGTACTAATATTCTCACCTCAAAAATTACTTTCATTTTTCACATTCATTTAGGAAAAAGTCCTGCTGAATGAGATATTGCCACGTAATGCACTAATAAACCAAAATAATCACAATAGTATCGCATCTGAACCCAAATATTAATATAATATTGTATTGTCAGGTCCCTTTCATTCATTCATCCTTTATATCCCTCTTTGATGTTATTTGAACCTTTTATGAAAGTGGGTTTTTCCATCAGGGTAAAGTATTTTTGTGGTTGTTTCTGTTTGGATACTTGTGCAGGGAGGTGACGTTTTTGTGGCAGTACTGGTTTGACCAACTGTACCATTTACTGTTATAGAGGGACATGCTTCATTGCTTCACGCACACAAGGGGACAGTGGCCATTTTTCCTGCTTCTGTGTTTGAAAAGACTTGGTCACTTGCCAGTTTAACAGATACCTTTCAACGTGAACTATTGGCTGTGCATTAATTACAGATATAGTCCCATTGGAGCAGCCTGTGGAACAGTGCATGGCTCAGTAACTCAGGGCAGTTCATGGATCGCTACGGAGCATGCAATTTTTTTTTTTATTTTTTTTTTTTTGCCAAAAAGCCCATATTGTTAATTATTGAAGTGCAACCTACCATTTTGTTTTCATATATAAAAGAGGGATAAAACAGAAACAATAAATAATTAAATGCTTTGCCAAATTAGATTTATACAATTTTAGGAGAATGTGAGAGGTTCTGTTAAATTTGCTGTCACAATGCCAGGGTGTTGTGAGTGGTTGCTAATACCTTTTTTTTTTTTAATGTAGTGGCTAGGGGGTTATGAATTATTGCTAGGGCATCTCTTAAGTGATTTCCAAGAATTTTTTCTGTGGGTTCTAAGGTGTTCTTGAATGCAGTTGCCAGGGCATTCTGAATGGTCGTTAGGGCATCTCTAAAGCTCAAAGTATGCTTCGGTTGCGTACTGTCCACGTGACACAATTTTCGTCATCAGATGGATTCGCGGATGTTCACATTGTCCACATGCAGCCCAATTTTTGCGTCCGCACGTGCGGTGCAAGTACAACAGCGCATGTATAATTGATTTGAGCCCTTAAAAACAGTCCAATAAATGTTGCACACGCCGAACGTGTCTCTTCGCTCTTACAGCCAAAAGAGTATACTTTAAAAAGGCCAGCACACTCAACTGAGTGCGAGACTGAGTGGAACGTCAACATCAACCGATGGACAGACAACAAGGTTCATATACTTTATTAAGCTTATATGCGGAGGACGAAATCCAGTGGGAACTGGAAAGTCGTCATCGCACTAATTTGCCTAATCATCACTGTACTTTAGACCGCGATGGAAACGTAGACCACAACAGGTCTGGGGGGGAAAAGTCGTGGGACATATTGTTCTAGGTAATTTGGCATCCTATTGAACTGTGTGCTTCAGTTTGACACTTGAAGCAGCATGAGGTTGGGTGTTGAGAACTTGAGGGTGTTTATCTTGTGGTGATGGGAATGTGACTTTGATGCTGCATTGCAGTCAAGCTCCTTTATTTAAGAAGTAGTTTTTCAGCAAATCTATCACTGTCTGCCCTCACACCTGCAGGTGCGTCAATAAAAAAAGGAGAGTTTCAGAACTGTTGGAATGCATGCTTGCATTCCTCATCTTATCAGAACGGAACAGTTTTCCACATCCTGATGGAGGTGAAACTTTCTCAGCGAAAGTCAGTGGCAGTACAAGAAGTGGTGCATGTGTGAATTTGTGTTTTGCAGACTATGCAACACTGAAATGTAAACCGTAAAAGGCTGCTTTTGGTACCTCATGATGTGAGAGAGATTTGTGTATGTGTGTGACGGGTATCAACACTGGAACATAAGGTTATTTGACTGTCTGTCTGATTTGCATAAAACGAGGAATATTTGAATAAAGTCTTTGACCTGGTATGTCCGCACGTCTGTGGCTTTTACGAGGACTTTTAGGAAAAACATCTAGTTTGTCCTCGTTCTGCTTTAGAACTTGATGGCAAACCTATGTCATTTGTTACTTTGGCAAATGTGTTGTTTTAACTCTTCAGCTCTGTTACCTACAGCAGCCTGTTTTTGGCTGTTTATAGTAAGTTTCAATTCATCACTGTATGAGCCCACATTTACCAAATTGAGCTTTTTGTGAATTGGTGGACGAGACGAGTGCCAGTTGAATTGGTGAACGAGAACCAATAATTCTGTGAAAAGGGATCTCTCAAACAGCCGAAAGCCTTCACAGCTTTCTTTAAACACATAAGTACACGGATGCAGATACTCTTCAGTGCCAATGCTCTTTTAGAATTTAAGATTTTCCCAGAGCACTATTTAGTGTGGATGTGCAATATATCAGCCGGGGGTTTGTTTCCCGAAAGCATCATTAGCCAGCTATGGTCGCAAGTTCAGTCATTATCAGCATAGTTCAACAAGTCAATGTTTCCCGAAATCATAGTTCCAATGAACATTCGCAAACAGCATTGCAAAGTGTCTGGTTGGAACAACTCTCGAGCTATGATTAGAAGCATAGTTTCTTGTTTGCATGACATGTGGGCTTAATAAATCCTTATCTTGAGTAAAATAAGCAAGCTGACATTCAGTACAATCTATATCTTTTATTTCGAATATATACAAAAGTCATTTATGTCATTTAGCCTATGATTGAATCTGGAAATATAGCAAAATAATTGAGATAATAATTACTCCTTAGATGCCATGTCCATAATTAGCAAAATTGTAGCATTATTTCTATATCAGTAGATTTAATTAAAAGAAGTTATTACTCAACCACCTGCATGACATCATTAACCAACGTGGTGGTGAATGACAAATTAATGACAATACGGTTTCAGGAAACAGTCGTGACTAGCTAGTTGATCTCTTCACCGATGCATCATACTATGGTAGTTAAGCAGTGAGTTAAGTCGTATAGGAAACACACCTCAGTATTGTAGTTCATATTGGTTAATATTGGATATATACAGTATTGGTTGATATTGGATTTTTATAGTACATGCTCATTTCCCATATTTTTACATAGAGAAGATTATCTTGTTCATCATCTAATGCTTAAGTTATTTAAAAAAAACACTAATAATTTATTAACACTGTTAAATGTAATCTTTATCAAATCTCTAAATGGTTATCCATTTGCCATACTGAACATTATAATATTGTGATGCCTAAATTCAGTCAAACTATTTAAAACGATTGAATTTAGTTTAGTGTTTTACTATTTATCGGTTATCGACTATAAAATGAAAATAATGATCAGCTAATCATATCAGCCAGAATTTTACTGTAGTGCATCTCTCTTTATTGAAGTGTTAGTTGTCAAGGCATTGTTAGTGTTGTTCTTGATCACAACATTGATTTTTGTACTCGTATCAGTTTTCCCAGTGTAATTCTATTATTTTTCTCAGAGAGAAATACCACAGGGTTACTAGAGACTGCTTGTGTCTCCATACTTGAACCCAGGTTGGTTTGAGACTGCAGTTTTGCAATATTGTGTTCTTTAAAATGAACTTCTCTTCAAAAGCCTTTGTATCAGCGAATCATCTTAAAGGAAGTAGGAGCAGATCTATTTTAGTCCTGCTGTTGTGGTTAAGAAAATCCACTTTTTCGTAATCACACTTTGTCACCTAACAGCTCATTCAGCAGAGAAGTGTCTGAACCATTGAAGATGTGATGATTGTAATGGGCTTTGATGGCTCCAGGTCACATCCATGGAAACAAGAGTTATGCTTTAAGAGAACTTCACTCTGAGAGTGTCTATTCTAACAAGACTTATTTCATTATAGGCAAGAAACATTCACTTAGAAGCCACAGACCCATTCACATACACAGTATGCTTAGTCTAGAGTGGATTAAAGTGTTACAGGTATCATAAAGTCATGAAATATGAGGTCTAGTTTAGACTAAAGTTTTAAAAATGAATTAATCATCCTCATTTTGTTCTGTGTGGTTAGTACTGAAATGAAGAGTGAACGATTTTAATTTATACGTATTCATAATGACATGCCATTTCCTAGAAAGACAAATGTGACATCTCAACCATGATTCATTATGATCAGTTTCTTATGAATGTGAAACAAGGGTATGAAAAAGTAAGATAGTTTTGATGATTGTAAAAGAGGATCAAAAAAGGCTTATGAAGCCTTCAGAAGTTTGTTGTCAGTAAGATATTTTTTTTTAATGTTTTTTTTTAAGTCTCTTATGCTCACCAAGGCTATAAAATAACAGTAAAAACAATAGTATTGTCAAATACACTGAATTTCAGCAGCCATTATTATAGTCTTCAGTGTCACATGATCCTTCGGAAATCATGTCTTATTACTGAAAACAGTTGTGCTGCCTTACATTTTATGAGGAAATCATGATACATGTTTTTTTTAGGATTCTATAAGGGAATAGAAAGTTCAAAAGAACAACATTTATTTGAAATAGAAACATTGTAAGAAACATTGTAAATGTCTTAAATTTCACTTTTTAACAATTTAATGCATCCTTGCTGAATGTTTTAATTTATTTTTTTCTTCTTGTCACATGATCCTTCGGAAACCACTTCTTATTATTGAAAACAGTTGTGCTGCTTAATATTTTTGAGGAAACCATGATTTTTTTTTATTTTTTTTTATAGGATTCTATGAGGAATAGAAAGTTTAAAAAAACAACATTTATTTGAAATAGAAACATTGTAAATGTCTTAACTTTCACTTTTTTTTTTCTTCTTCTTCTTTTTTTGTCAAGTCAAGTCACCATTATTTATATAGCGCTTTTTACAATGTAGATTATGTCAAAGCAGCTTTACAGTGATAACTGGTACATTATTTTGGCTGCACAGCAGCTCTTAAGGAATAGTGTCAATGCAGGTAGATCAAAGCACTGTTGAATATCAAATGTCAATTGTCAAGTGTCCCCAACTAAGCAAGCCAAAGGTGACAGCGGCAAGGAACCCAAACTCCAACAGGTGACATCAGGTGGCAAACAGGTGTTAAAATGGAGAAAAAACCTTGGGAGAAACCAGGCTTAGTCGGGGGGCCAGGTCTCCTCTGGCGAACAGTGCTTTGTTACGACTCAGGTTGCTATCATAAGTCAGATACGATCGCAACATTCAAAGTATTTAATTCAGTTCCATCCAGTTGAGGACTGGTTGTCATGTTGATGAGGCCTTCATAGTGGATGATCTAGTTGACTCAATCTCTGCTGATACTTCAGGGCTGTGTTGTGGTTGTGTCATGGCGCAGGTTCTCGATCTCACCCGGATACGGCCCGGATCCGGCTGACTACGGTAAACCTCGGGATAAACAGAAAGACTAATATTAGCGTAGATGCCATTCTTCTTCTGATGTAACGAGTACATCTGGTGTTATTGGAAGTGTTCCCGGTTCCGGCTGACCTAATTTATGCAGCCTAATAATCCTTTAATGGATTTGAAAAAATAAATTGATAATGTGTTATGTGTATGCCAGGTTAAAGAGATGTGTTTTTAGTTTAGATTTAAACTGAGAGAGTGTGTCTGCTTCCCGAACAATGCTAGGAAGATTGTTCCAGAGTTTAGGTGCCAAATAAGAGAAGGATCTACCACCTGCAGTTGATTTTGATATTCTAGGTATTATTAGCTGGCCTGAATTCTGAGATTGTAATAGACGCGAAGGACTATAATTCATTAAGAGCTCGCTCAGGTACTGGGGAGCTAAACCATTTAGTGCTTTGTAGGTAATTAGCAAGATTTTAAAATCTATTCGATGTTTAACAGGAAGCCAATGCAGTGTTGACAGAACCGGGCTAATATGGTCATACTTCCTAGTTCTAGTAAGAACTCTAGCTGCTGCATTTTGTACGAGCTGTAGTTTATTTATCAGGCGAGCAGAACAACCACCTAGTAGAGCGTTACAGTAATCTAGCCTTGAGGTCATGAACGCATTAACTAACTGTTCCGCATTTGTCATCGAGAGCATATGTCGTAATTTAGATATATTTTTAAGATGGAAGAATGCGGTTTTACAGATGCTAGAAACATGGCCTTCAAATGAAAGATTGGTATCAAAGAGCACACCCAGGTTCCTAACTGACGACGAAGACTTAACAGAGCAGCCATCAAGTGTTAGACAGTATTCTAGGTTATTACGTGAGGAAGTTTTTGGTCCAAAAATTAGAATATCTGTTTTTTCTGAATTTAGTAGTAGGAAATTACTGGTCATCCAATTTTTTATATCAGCCATGCATTCCGTTAATTTTGTGAATTGGTAAGTTTCGTCAGGGCGCGAAGAAATATAGAGCTGAGTATCATCAGCGTAACAGTGAAAACTAACGCCATGCTTCCTGATGATATCTCCTAAGGGTAGCATGTACAGAATGAAAAGCAATGGTCCTAGTACCGAGCCTTGCGGTACTCCATATTCAACTTGTGATCGATATGACCTCTCTTCATTTACTTCTACAAACTGATAACGGTCAGATAAGTATGATTTGAACCATGACAATGCAATTCCACTAATGCCAACATAATTTTCGAGTCTATTTAAAAGAATGTGATCAATAGTGTCAAATGCAGCACTAAGATCCAGTAACACTAATAGAGAGATACAACCACGATCTGATGATAAGAGCAAATCATTAGTAACTCTAATGAGAGCAGTTTCAGTACTATGGTATGGTCTAAATCCTGACTGGAAATCCTCATAGATACTTTTTCTTTCTAAAAAGGAAAATAGTTGTGATGATACTGCCTTTTCAAGTATTTTTGACAGAAAAGTGAGATTTGAGATTGGCCTGTAATTGACTAATTCTCTAGGATCAAGTTGTGGTTTTTTTAATAAGAGGTTTAATAATAGCCAACTTAAAAGTTTTTGGTACGTATCCTAGTGATAAAGATGAATTAACGATATTAAGAAGAGGATCTATGACCTCTGGAAGCATCTCTTTCAATAGCTTAGTTGGTATAGGGTCTAACATACATGTTGTCGATTTTGACGATTTAACAAGTTTAGACAATTCTTCCTCTCTTAAAGGAGTAAATGAATTGAATTTTTCCTCAGGGACACTACAATGCACCGTCTGACGCAATACTGTAGTAGACGGTTGCGTGGTTATAATTTTTTTTCTAATATTATCAATCTTGCAAGTAAAGAAGTTCATGAAGTCATCACTGCTGTGCTCTTTGGAAACATCAGAAGTTGAAGCTTTATTTCTTGTTAATTTAGCCACTGTATCAAATAAATACCTAGGGTTTTGTTTATTTTCTTCTAAAAGTTTTGAAAAATAGGCAGATCTAGCAGATTTTAAGGCCTTTCTGTACTCAACCATTCTCTCCCTCCACAAAATGCGAAATACTTCTAGTTTTTTTACCATTAAATGGGTTTGGAAGTTTTTTGTTTTTACTAATTCGGGGTACAGACACAGTCTCTATGTGATAATATCTAGGTGTAAGAGTTTCTATGTGTTGGGAAGTCTTTCTGACCCCAAACTTTTGAACAGTAGTGTACTTTGGCACACTATGGACAAAAATGCCTTTTAAACAGAGAATAAGTTTAAACTCAGAAACTCTGATTTGTGTCCATTTCACTGGACAGTGCAAAGGTGAGGTTTGTTGTGACAATAATGAATTGCTTTGCTGGGGTACATGTAGCATGTCTGGACAAAAGAGGGATTTTTGGTTTGTATGTGATGTCTTTATGCTTCTCGAACCTATTTGTGAGCAATTAGGAGGAAAGAGGAACAGGATGGAGAATGCAGACTGCTCACTGTTGTCCCCTATTTAGCCCTTGGCTATATACAGTCAGCAGAGACTTGTCTCCTATTTCAGTCCTGAATGAGTTTCTCTAATGTCATTCCTCCCCCAAACACAAGTCAAACCGCACACATGCTCACATGCTCACATGCGTTTGTTTGACTTTTTTTTTTTTTTTTTATTGAGCATACAATATTTGAACTAGGTGAACATCATATCTCATACCATTTCATGAATATTTGAAGAATTTATGGCTTTTTTTGTCAAGAGCAAACAGTTTTAATACTTCCTCATTTCCCATTCTAAAAAGAGTGTTGTGTGTCTCAAAGGAGCGCCCTGACCAGCAGGCCAATTGTTAGCCATGCTGCGACAGCAAGAACCCACAGTAAGCACCCTGCATCTGGTGGCCAATGATATGACCGATATCATGGAGAACTTGGACACAAGAGAACTTGACATTGGCGATGGGGAAGAGGAGTTTGATGGCCGGGACCCCAATAGTGCAGGTAAAAATCACAAAATAATCCAAACGGAGGAGAAAAAAGTTATTTTAAGATAATATTCATATACACTATCACTTGGGGGCCAGTAAGATTTTTTTTTAATTAATATATTTATCCAGCAACTACACATCAAATTAATCAAAAGTGACAGTAAATACTTTGTATTTAAAAATGTATAAAAATTTATATTTCAAATAAATGCTGTTCTTTTGAACTTTCTATTCATCAAGGAATCCTGAAAATTATGACATCAACAAAAATATTAAGCAGCACAACTGTTTCAGTATTGATAATATTGAGAAATGTTTCTTGAGCACCAAATATTAGAATATTTCTGATCATGTGACACTGAAAACTGATGTAATGTTTGCTGAAAATTCAGCTTTGTCATCACAGGAATAAGTTACATTTTAAAATATGTTAAAATAGAAAATGGTTATTTTAAATTGTAATAATATTTCACAATATTACTGTTTACTGTACTTCTGGTCAAATAAATGAAGCCTTGGTGAGCTTAAGAGACTTAAAAAACATAAAAAAAATCTTCCTGACCCCAAGCTTTTGAACAGTAGTGTGTATAACTGTCAGAAAATGAATTTGAAGTATTTTGTCCACAGAAAACCGCATCCCCTTCTCAGCTGTGTATAAAACAAAAGGCTTTAAAGAGGCCGGGGCACGAGTGTTTCTTACTGCGCTTCCCATCACCGCCAAAATCCTGGAGGTGGAACGCTTCACTTCTGCCCAGGATCGCTTTAACATCACGTCCCAGAGAAGCGTCTCTAAGGTGAGATCTCCCACTCCTCTTCCCTTTCATGAAGTGTTAGTATGTGGGCTGACGAGGTATATTTGTTGCCCGGGAGATTTAGAGGTTGCCAGGGCAATTTACATGTTGCCCTGGAGATTTGGACACCATATACAAAAATACTTGGCACATGCAAAATTGTTTTTCAGAAGAATAATGACAAAAGGCCCTGTTAAAGAATCTGATGAACACTCATCACTCATTTTGGAAGTAGTTTGTTAAAGGTTTAAATAGCTGAAATCGTAAAGAAGTAGTTAATTATGTGTTTTCCGTCATGTTGTTTCTAACCCAGATGCTTTTATTTTATTTTTTACACAAAAATTGAGAATTTTGAGGAAGGCTCCTTCCATACAATGACCATGAAGACCATATCTATCAAGGTCCTAAAAGACACCATAAAAGCACCATCAAATACGACTTATACGTACACTATATTCCAAGTCTTCTAAGGCCATATTATAGTTTTATATGTATTTTTTTCCAGTTCTACTTTTGTGTTGTTCAGTATAAAGCATTTAGATTTGAAAGACATGACCGTGAGTAAATGATCACAGAAGTGTCATTTTTGGGTGAACTATCCCTGATGGCTGGTCTTGTATCCAGGTGCTTCCAGCAGTGTTCAAGATAGAGATGAGGCACGGAAACTTCACCTGGTTGGTAAAGAGGAAGGAGAAACATTTTATGGAGCTTCACAGGGAACTCCGTGCCTACAAGACCTTCCTGAGAATTCCTTTGCCCTCCCGCAGGTGACCTGATCATAAATTGTATTATAATTATATAAATAATATATTAAACAGGATTTATAGTATATTTATATTAATATATTAATAATTGCATTTAGTTAATTACATTATATTGTTATATTTGAAAATTATTTTTTTTATATACAATATATTATATTGTTATATATACACTGCTATTCAATGCTTGGGGTCAAAAATACAGTAAAAATGGTAATATTCTGAAATATTATTACAATTTAAAACAGCAGTTTTCTATTTTAAAAGGTAATCTATTGCTGTGACATCAAAGCTGAATTTGCATAATTTCTCCAGTCTTCAGCGTCACATGATCCTCCAGAAATCATTCTAATATGCTGATTTGCTGCTTAAGAAACATTTCTTATTATTATTAATGTTGAAAACCGCTGTGCTGCTTTGTGAAACCAAGATGCATTATTTTTTGATTTTTTTTTATGAAAAGTCTTTTGTAACATTATAAATGTTTTTTAACAATTGAATGCATTTTTTTAATTTTTCAAAAAAAATCTTACTGACCCCAAAATTTTGAACGCTAGTGTATATGTAATCATATTTTTTTTCCCTAAACATAAATGTAAATAGTACTACAACAAAAGGGTGCATCAATTTAATGTCTTATCCCGCCTATAGGGCAGCGATTGAGTCACGAACATCACTGGTCTACGTGTTGACTTTACGCAGTGTGTTTGCCATCTTCTGGTAATCTTAAGATCTCTTCCTCTGTCTTTGCAATAGTCACACAGAGCGAAGGCACACTATAAACAGGAACCTTGAACGGCACATGCCAAGTCTACCCCGGGGAGGAGGAGAAGAACTGGCCAGGGAAGAGCAAGTCTCTAGTCGAAAAGTCAGTTTCCTGTTTCTGTGTACACTGCTGACATCTTCAGATGATTTGTGTCTAACTAGTGTGGTTTTCTTCACAGAGACAGCTTGAAGACTACTTAAACAAGCTGCTTAAAATGCCAATGTATAGAAACTACCATGCAACGGTATGTATATATTTGGATTATGTACAGTATTTTTAGTTGTTTAATACATTACATGCATTAACAAATAATTTTGTCCTTTTTTGCCATAGATTGAATTCATTGATGTGAGTCAGCTGTCCTTCATTCATGATTTGGGACCAAAAGGCTTGTAAGAACGCTTTATTTATTGGCTAAAGATGTTTTTAATAATTATTAATAGATAATATTCTTGCCTTATTTTGTAATCGATCCTTGACATTGTGCGCTGTTTCCGTCCTAGGGAGGGTATGGTTCTGAAAAGGTCAGGAGGTCACCGTATTCCTGGACTGAACTGCTGTGGCCACAGCAAAATGTGCTACCGCTGGTCCAAACGGTCAGTGTGGTATCATTCATTCTCCGCTTGCATAGGATCACAAAACAATCACCCTAGATAAAAATGGAGAAAGATGATTTAAGGAAATCTTGTAATATTTTACTGTTGGTCTTTACAGGTGGATGGTGGTGAAGGACTCCTCCCTACTCCTCATGAAGCCAGACTCAGGTGCCATCTCATTTGTCCTGCTGATGGATAAGGCGTTCGGCATCAAAATGGACACTAAAGACACTGAGACGAAGCATGGTGTCCGCATAGACAGTCTGTCCAGGTGTGTGAACCGAGCCTCATGTGGTCATTAAGGGAAAATGCAGTTGACATGCACCATCAGATTATTATTATTATTTTTTTGATAAAGTGAAAGAGCTTTCTGCTTCTTAAAGGACTCTGGTGCTGAAGTTCACAAGTTACCGTCATGCCCGCTGGTGGGGACAGGCAGTTGATGATTTTGTGCGCAAGTACGGCAGCAATTTCCTTAAGGATCACCGCTTTGGTTCCTTTGCCAATGAACAGAAAAACATCCCATCTAAATGGTAATTATTGCTTTTTACATGTATCCGATGACTGAAAAGATCATATCATAGATGCTTAGTGGTGGGCACTTTTGACTTGGGCCAAGAATCAACTACATAGCAACACCCTGGCAACCTCCCCACAAAGCCTTAGCGCTGTGGCAACAACTTTTACACAGACAGGAACCACTCACATTTTCTTCAGTAAATGTAAAAAAGCTAACTTTTAGCTTTAGTTTTATAATATATTATTTTGTTATATTATATTGCATTATTGATTGTATTATTTCTTGGAAAAAAAATAATAATAATTTGGGTTTACTAAGCAAACTTTTAGCTTTTTTAGCTTTAGATTTAGCAGTTATATATTATATATATTAGTATTTTATTTATTAAAAAATAATATAATACAAATAATTTGGGTTTATATTAGCTGTTGTATTATATATTTTGTATTTATATTATTACTTATTTATTGAAAAAATAATTTGGGTTTACTAAGTAAACTAAAGCTAATGTTTATCTTTAGATTTATATTAAATTAGCTATTATATAATTTATATTTATTTATTTAGATTATATTATGTTGTTTATTTGTTAAAAATATAATATTGTATTATTTCATTGTATTATAGTATATTAATGATTATATTATTTATTTTACTAAGTTTACTAAGGTTTACTAAGCAAACTAAAGCTAACTTTTAGCTTATATTATATTAGCTATTGAATTGTATTATATTAGTGATCTTTATATATATATATATATATATATATATATATATATATATAATATATAATATTTAAAAAAAAAAAAATCTCACAATTGAGTTGATGTTTTTCAGAACTATCCAGAAAAAAATGCTAGTTAATAATCTAACTAGCAAAAGCAGGTCTCGACTCTCAGGTTTTCTAGAACAGATAAACATGTGAAAGCTTCAGCCGTCTGCTGCTGTGTCTTCGGATGAAGCCTATTTAACAGGAGTAACTTGAGAGAATGAGAGGGAAAGTGTAACCATAGACTCCATCCTCTTTTGACCCTGTGGAGGAGCAAGATAGTATCTAGGGCAGCAGCTTCACTGCTGGTCTGGGCAGATGATTTGTTGTTCATTGTTGCAACATTAAGCCCTATTAGCATGCTTGTTCCCTGAATAATGAAAATTTTGTAATTAAGTTTTAGAAACAGTGAGAGTGTGAGCTTGGGACTATCAGCATTACCCATTGATTTAACTGCTTGATCCGTTTCAGGTATGTGAATGGGAAGCAGTACATGGAGGATGTGGCAAATGCGCTGGAGGAGGCAGAGGAGGAGATCTTTATCACTGACTGGTGGTATGTTGAGATAAAGTCCCTCCCATATATTCTTCTTTCCTTTTGGTACTATGGATTCATTTCAGAAACAATGCACAGAGAACTGCATTGGTTAATGTTTCCTCAATAAATTCCGGAGGTGAAAATCAATAACCTTGCCCAGGAAGGCAGCAGGAAATGGAGTGCATTTCTTAGAGGATTTTTTTTAAACACAGAAAACAACAGAGACTGTGTTGGATATACAGACTTTAGGATATCAGTGGCCTAATCAGGCGTCACACAACAAGTGCTTTTTCTGTCCGAAAATGAATGTGCATACAAAACTTCAAAATTACACATATTTGATGTTTAAAGAATTAGTTCACTTCAGAATTAGAATTTCCTGGTAACTTACTCACCCCCGTGTCATCCAAGATGTTTGTCTTTCTTTCTTCAGTCAAAAAGAAATTAAGGTTTTTGAGGAAAACAGGATTTTCCTCCATATAGTGTTCTTCACGGGGAAACAACGGGTTGAAGGTCCAAATTGCAGTTTCAATACAGCTTCAAAAGGGCTCTACATGATCCCAGATTAAGAATAAGGATCTTATCTAGCGAAAAGATCGGTCATTTTCTAAAATAAAATAAAAATGTGTATATACTTTTTAACCACAAATGTTCTTGTACTGTTCTGCAATGCGCGACGCATTACGCAATCACGTTGGAAAGGTCAAGTGTGAAGTAGGCGAAAGGAATTTTATTTCTGAAATGAACTAATCCTTTAATGCGCATATGGAGGACAATTTTAAACCAGTGAAATTTTATTGATAATGAGGAACATGCAATGGTTATTGTAATTTCCAAGCATGGAAAAGTTATTGAAAATGAATAATTATAAAATAAATAAATAAATTATTTATATATATTATATATATATATATATATATATATATATATATATATATATATATATATATATAAAATATAAAAATTAAAAATATAAAAAAAATATTGATTTGTTTATTAATAAACTCATTTAAGTTATTGAATTTTGTTTTTTATTTGTATTATTTTGTATTTATTAATTTGATTATAACTTAAGATTTCTAAAAATCCTATCCTTCGTCCTCCTTTTTTTTTTTTTTTTAATTACTTTTTAAAAAATATTTTATTAGATTTTTAAAAATCTTTATCTAGTTACCAAGTATGACTGCAACAGTTTATTGCTCAGTTTAAGTGTGAGAACTGTGAAAATTGAAACAAGTGACTATCACAATGTATTATTGCTTGTCACGTTCACAACACCTCAGATAGATGAGATTAGATGTATTGCTTTGTCCTGTCACAACATTTAGGTCATAAACTGAGAGAAAAGCCCAAAAGAAGGTAGTAGAAAAAAGAGAGGGAAAGAAAGATAGTTGTATACTTTGTATGCACTCTCTCAGAGGGCACCTCCAGCTGGGAGCAATGGCCAAACAGATCTGTTACCTCCATCAGACAGATGCCTGGTGCTATGTTACAGCATCACTCAGTCATTGCGGCAGACATCCTGCAAGTGTGAGGTGTCTGTGTGTGTCTGTGTGTCTGTGTCTGTGTCTGTGTCTGTGTCTGTCTGTCTGTCTGTCTGTCTGTGTCTGCGTCTGCGTCTGCTTTTTTCCCTAGCTTAATGCATTTGAAATTATGTAAGCGACAGTGAGATGGGAGACTAGACGTTTATGCATATTTGATGTTACAAATGCTTCCCCTGCTCATGAGGTCACTGCTGTGTGTCAATGCAGGCTGAGCCCTGAGATCTTCCTCAAGAGGCCTGTTGTCGAGGGCAACCGCTGGCGACTTGATTGCATTTTGAAACGGCAAGCGGTGAGTTAATCCAACCCATAGCTGCTGTGAAAAACTATCCATCTGTGGCTTTACTGCACCAGCAATAAAACCTTCCCATTCACTGTTCTCATGTAATAATTTACACTCCCGGGTGTTTTATGTTTTCTTGGTTATATATTAATATTGCCTGGTGGATTTACTTTACTTATCATCAAGAACTGTTTGTTCTGGCAGCAAAAAGGTGTGCGGATATTTGTGATGTTGTACAAGGAGGTGGAACTGGCTCTCGGCATAAACAGCGAATACAGCAAACGAACACTACTACAACTTCACCCCAATATCAAGGTGAGATTTAAAAAAAAAAAAAAAAAAGTTTATGAATCGACTAGTGCTGTCAAATCGATTAATTGTGATTTAATCACATCTGACATAAAAGTTTGTATGCGTATATATCAGGGCTATCAAAATTAACGCGTTAACGCATGCGATTAAATTTTTCAGTTTAATGCGTTAAATGTTTTACGCAATTTTTTTTTTACATTATGATCACGCTCTTATCCACGCAAATGCTTTAAAACATATGCAATATTGTTGTGATTAATCGATTTAATCTAGAATCAACTCAAACCTACAGCTGTTTGGTTGCCGAAAGGGCTCTAGACAAAAACAGAAAACACCAGACATCACGCTACAAGTGCTTTTTCTCTCCAAATAGAAAAGGAATGTAAATGCAAAAAAAACAAAACAATATTGCAGAGCATTCAGGCATATTTGATGTTTAATATGTATGTGGAGAACAACTTTGATCCAGTGAAATTTCATTGTGAATGGGGATAATCATCACAACTTGGATGAAAAATGAAAAATAATAATAATTTGTGGTTTCCAGGCATGGAAAAGTCATTGAAATTAATCATATCTTAAAAAGTCATGGGAAAATCATGATAATTTACTAGTAAAAATAGTATTTCTCATAAATTAGTTCCAATTTAATGCTGTGGCTTTAGTGATCCTGAATGTTTTTGTGCCATTTAAATATGAATAATAAATAAATTGTTTTGAAAGAATATTTCTACCTGTTTGAATGAAAAGTATTATATAAAAGTAAATTATGTAAAAGTAGAGATTATGGTTCTGATAGGTCACTCAAACGAAGTTTCCCTTACAGTTTATACAGCTATTAATTTTGTAAAATATTTGTGTGTTTTTTAGAATACCATTTTATTACAACAAATCTCTGTTGTGAATATTTATCTTAAAAACTGCTGTCCGTAACTTTTTTTTTTGGTTAAAAATTATCCAAAATCTATTTTTGAGCATGTACAAAACCAGCCAGTGTTCAGAACTATCTCCTTACCTTAGCCTGATTCACAACGGTAAGCTTGTAATAATGTTTTATAATTCGGGTGGTATTTATGGGTTTCCGCGGGAAATTCAAGCATGTCTTTGCGTCATTGCGTCACATCTGTATAAAGAACGAGTCTCAGCTAGTACACTACATCACATGTGAGGAAGATCATTTATAGCCTTTTCTCACAGCAGCTGCAATAATTAAACTTATCATTTTGATGGCGGATTGTATGGTATAACAAATTAATGTTGGAGATTAGATCTGTAGGTAACACTAATACACACTAAATAGCCTACACATAGTCACGCAATGCTGATGTTGTTAACATTAACAATTTGAGAAAGTATAACAATAATAATAATTTGCACAGTTTGACGTGATCTGAGCTAAGCGATCGTTAGATTTAATCACCATTGGCAGCGCGATTTACTGTAATGGGTTTTTTTTTTTCTTTCTTTTTTTCCCTCAGTTGGTCAGAACAAAAGTGGCAGACATGTTACTTACTTGTTCAGATGACATTTTCCTTTGAAAATTTTTATGTTGATCATACTTGTTGACCACAATCTGTGATTCCAAAGTATAGTATCAACACCGGTGCAGTGATTGACAGCAAACATTAGATTAATCCACGCTGTGGAGCCGTGCCAAGGCACAATGCGCGTACAGGTAATAATTCTGCAAACAACTGCAATTGCAGGTTTCAAACAGAGATGGCGACAAAGAGGCAAAACTACGGACTGCAGCTTTAAATTACACTAAAGTGACATAATCGGAAAAAAAGTGACTGTTCAGTGAGGGAGTCAGTAGTAAAGCTCTAAATGATTCACTGAGTGGTACTGATTTTGTCTGCCAGGAATTGATTAGATCATAGGAATTTGGGCGTTGCTAACTAAATAGAGGCAGATCTGATATGGGGAAATATACTCAGTTTGAACTTGATGACTCATTAAAATAACTGCTTCATAAGAGTCAGTTGTTCACAAATCAGAAATTACGTTTATTGTTATTGAACTCGCACTCTAATAATATGATGTCTGACAGCTGCATATGGACACCACCAATGGCAACAAGATTAGCCGTAAAAATTTAGGTTTTTTTTGTCGCATTTGCATCCATTTTGCGATCTTTAACCACTGCGTCACACCAAAGAAACAAAGACCCGCCAATAATAAACTTTTCTTCTCAGGTAATGAGGCACCCTGACCACGTATCCTCTTCCGTGTACCTATGGGCACATCATGAGAAGATTATAGTTATTGACCAATCGGTGGCTTTCGTGGGAGGCATTGACTTGGCTTACGGACGCTGGGATGATCGGGAGCATCGACTGACCGACATAGGAAGTGTCACCAGGACTTTTCCTGTGTCTGCAGAGGTTTGGAACTCATACTTATGTTTTATTACATACAGTTTAGGGCTGGGCAATATGACCAAAATATTCTATTACCATATGAGTAATTTTATATCACTATAACGATGTATATCACATTTTTGCTTTAAATAAGATTTTTATCATATCAAAATTTTTCATATCATTGAAATTTCATAATTATCATCAATTTCGATATAATTAAAAAAATTAATACTATAGCCTAAACAACTCTCAAGCTTACTGAAGACAAATAAACTATGATAAAGAAAGAGCAAAGAAAACAAACTACAATAGAACAAAGACAGATGAAATAGACCTACATGAAAAAACTTCAAGCACTAGAAAATGTATAAAGTAATCAAAGGTATAAAAAACAATGTATAGTCTTTACTGTGTAAATTAAATATACATTTATTCGAGCTTTGTCTTTCTCAACTGTACCATCACTTAAGACATAAATGTCTCTGTTTACTTGCAAATACATGGTCACTTTGGCACACGGGTATGCGTATTTAACCGTTCAAGCCCAATTAGGCATCAAAAAGCACTGAGCAACAGTCTCTGTCTTTCGCTGCTAATTGCACTTAAACGGTTTAAAACCGACAGAGACAGTCCAAAATCTCTACCAGTTGACAGATTTCTATCGGCTAATTGTGTCAACCAGTATATCGAGCACGTCTCTAATTCGCAATCGCCTTCTAAGAGAGGCAGGTTTCATGCGCGCACTTTGGCAGTGTGCCAGTCAGCACGAGTGCCGCACAGAGTTCCTTTTCAACTCTTTTAACATCAAGCACGTCCCGCCACTTATATCACTCTGATATCACTCTGAAGTGTCAGTCACTCTGAAGTGTCAATAGTGCAATATATTTACATACTACGATATAGCAAAATCTCTAACGATAGACATTTTATTTCGTGGTAACGATATATATCGTCATATCGCACAGCCCTAATACGGTTTTGTTTTAGTATTATTTATATATTATTATAGTATTTATTCATATTTTAAATGATATTTTTATATTTTTAATTTTAGTTTTAGTAATTTTGATGTTTTGTCATTTTTATTAGTTTTTTAATTTTATTTTTATGTTTGGTACTTCAACTTAAAGTCAGCATGAAAAAGCTGCTATAGTCTTTTCTTCCATATTGCGACATACCCTAGTGAAACGGCTTCTAGAATGAAAAAAAATATAGAGCAGGGAATTGATTAGATCATAGGCAGTTTGGTGTTCATAACTAAATGGAGGCAGATCTGATATGAGGGATATGCTTAGTTTGAACATGATGTCTTATTATTTGTCACAGAACACATCCGAAGCCTCTCCTGCTATGGCCGCTCCATCAAATGGGCCCAGCACGGTGCACATTAACGGCAAAAGTTTGCCTGTGGACACACTAGACCAGCCAAAACTAAAAGGACATGGGAAGACCAAGAAGGCCCGTTTCAGCATCCGTAGGCACCTGCAGAAACACGGGCTGGCGCCTGCAGACAGTGTGAGCAGCGTCGAGAGCTCAGAAGAAAGTGAGTACGCCCCCGCCTCTGGAATGCTCGCGAATGCAGACTAGTGACACATTACTGACCTAAACTCCCACATTCAGCTGTTATCACACAGCACAGCTGATTTTGTAATGCCCGTTGGCAGCAGTTTCATATGATTGACCATCTTATGCAATGATTTACAGTACTTACCATAAGTGCTGAAAAACATGAACCATTAAGGTTTTAGTTGAGGCTTAAGATATAACATATTGAGGATTAGATGTGATATTAAAATGTGCTCATGAACATTTTTGTCTAGATACTCATGTTGAAATGCATAATTTTCTACTCATATCTTCCACACCACACGTTTTAAGAGGGTTGTCCAGTTTGTAAAGATGCCCCCTTTTCTTTAGGTTATTCTAATAGTATTTGCAGCCACCAAAATTTGATCCCTCTTAAATGGATTGAGCTGAGGGTGTCCATGCCCTCCTGCTTGTGCCCAAGTGGTGAGTAAGAATCAGGCTTGGGTTAGATGTTTTGGGTGTGCACTCTGAGAGGTTGCCTCTAATTCTGATTCTGAACGATTTTGTTGTAAAGAAATATTTTATTAGAAGTCAAATGTCATTCATTTCGAACGGGCAACCTCTCAAAACACTCGGGCACTCAGAGCAATGTGTGGTTTGCTGTGTTTCAGCAGATTGTATTCTTGCAGACTCTTCCAGATGAGTAAGACTCTTAAGAATATTCAGTGCTTGCAGATTCCAAGCATGTGTATTATTTTGGACTGATGCGGTAGTAACTCAGCAGTGAGAAAGCATGGATTGTTTCCTTCACGTGTTCTGTAAAAAGTTGTTTTGGGTGTGGTTTTTGGTTTGATGCATGATTTTATGAAAAAAGTTTTACTCTTGGTTGAATTTTTCTTTGTTATTTGTTGTTGAATATCTTTTATCTGTGTCACTCTTATCAGACACTGAAGCGGCACAGGATCTGCAAGCGGATGTTATTGGCCTGATGGGGAACACCCGGTTCTGGCACGGCAAAGATTACTGCAACTTTGTGCATAAGGACTGGATCCAGTTGGATAAACCTTTTGATGGTGAATCATTGCATTTAAAGTCAAGCTTTCTGAAGATTACAACATTTAATGTTTTTGTATTAAATCTTTTTTTTAATTCATTTAAATATAATACAAAGTAATACATACATTAAAAAAAAAAGTATTTAAATTGAACCATTAAAAAAAATTAACTTATTAAATTAAATTATTTATTTATTTATTTAATTCAAATTATTTATATTTAAATTATTTTTGCAATATGCTATTTTTCCAGATTTCATTGACAGGCACATAACTCCAAGAATGCCTTGGCATGACATTGCCTCAGTGGTTCATGGAAAAGCAGCCCGAGATGTTGCACGGCATTTTATTCAGCGCTGGAATTTCACAAAGGTGAGGAAATCAATATTGGCATGTCAGTGCCATATGTCTTAATGCCGTCTACCACATTTTTCAGTTTTTAATGTAGATAGTTGACACAGAATATGTTCATGGAAATTGTATATTTTTTTAACTGACCAGCATTTAAAATGATTTTAAATGTGCAAATATTCAAAGGAATTAATTTGGTTTCACATGCCACGCCACAAGGTATTTCAACTTCCCAAAAATATTTAGTGTCAACCCCTGTGGCTAATATCATTAACATGGCTTTGAATATATGTTTGTATTTGCATTGCCACCTTGTTTCAGATCATGAAGCCTAAATACAGATCCCTGTCATACCCGTACCTCCTTCCTAAATCTCACACTACTGCAAATGAGATCAAGTATCAGGTCCCTGGTTGCACCCAGACTAATGTCCAGGTAAAATTTTATATAAATGTCAATATTCCCATCAGACCTCCTACAGACAAATACCACATACAGCTTTCATAATACAAATTCTCTCTTTACTTAGGTATTACGATCCGCCTCAGACTGGTCAGCAGGTATAAAATACCACGAGGAGTCGATTCATGCGGCTTACGTCAACGCAATTGAACGCAGCGAACACTATATCTATATAGAGGTGTGTGGCACAAAGGACTTATTTTTAATTCTCTAAATTTGTTCATATTATCCCTATCTAATTGTCAAAGTGTTGATGAATTGGTTGCTAACCACGGAGACTGTGGCTTTTCTGTCTATACAGAGTATCACAGGATGTCCTAAAGCAGCCTTTCATTGGGCTTAATCTAAACCAATGTTTCATTTTCTCTTTCAGAACCAGTTCTTCATAAGCTGCGCTGACAACAAAGTCGTTCACAATAAAATTGGAGACGCCATCGCCAAGAGGATCATAAAAGCGTATCGGTGAGCTGCGGTCAATAACTTGTGTCTTTTATCCAGTCCACCACCTATTATCTTTTGTATGTCCACACACCTATAACACACAAAGGTACACTACACTTGTAAATCAATAGGACATAGAGACAAGTGTTTGTCTAAAGACAAAAAATGTATTCTTAATTTGTAGAAGAATAGCCAGCCATGATAAATAGACTGTATAAGGCCTTACTTAGGCAAAGCATCTCTCATATTGATCTCTCTTCAAAAGTGACATGTAATCTTGTGTTCTTTCTGTGTGGTTCACAGGGATGGTAAAAAGTACCGTGTGTATGTGGTGACACCACTGCTTCCTGGGTTTGAGGGGGATATCAACACCGGTGGTGGCAGTGCCATACAGGCAGTCATGCACTTCAATTACAGGTAACACTAAATATTAAGATATATATAATATATATATATACACACATAAATAGAATAAAATACTTAATTTGGTAAAGGATGCAGTAGATGAAAAGTGACAGTGAAAAAATTTTAGTTACAAAATAATCATCAAAGCATCCTTAAGAAAAATAATAATAATTGATTTCCAAGCACCAAATTAGCATAGTAGAATGATTTCTAATAGATCACGTGACACTGAAGACTGGAGTAATGATGCTGAAAATTCAGCTTTGACATCACAGGAATAAATTACATTTCAAAATATATTAAAATAAAAAAGATTCATTTTAAATTGTAATAATATTTCACAATATTATTGTTTTTCATTGTTTCAAATTTGTCAGGCTTGGCAAGTATAAGAGACTTGAAAAAATATTACAAAATCTTACTAATTTCATTTTTTAGATATAAACAAAATGATTTCCCTCTTCTGAAATTCTGAAAGTTTACAGTATGTTGTCATAGTCCAACATACTCTTTTATTTCCAAAAATCAAGAAAAATTTGATATGGCCCCTTTAAGTTAAAATATGTTTGCACAGTGAAATTGAATCCAATACATTCTTACATTTACCTATAAAAGGTAAGATATTATTAGTTAATATTAGTAGTATAATAATATTATAAGATATTAAGTTATCATTTATCATATAAACAAGAGACTGTTCTATTGGAGGAATTTGTTAATTTGGTCATCTCTGCGATTGTCATTTTTAATACTCTAATCTTTGTGCAGGACCATGATTAGAGGAGACTGCTCCATTATCTCACAGCTGAAGAAAGAAAGTGAGTACAAAGATATATAAATAACCATCAATGTTTAATCTGTATAGGGTGTGTTTGAAATTCTTCAGATGATCTGACTCGTATCCTAACCAGATGTTCTTTCTGGGGGTTCTGTGAAGTTTCCGTGGTAGACCCATGCAGTGCAGACACTCAAAGGCCTGTGTGGTTTTCCGTCTCCACGGTTTTGAAAAATTAATGGCTTTGTTGATTTGTTTGATGTGTTTCAGTCTCAAAGGAGAGGCTCAAACAGACAAGAGCAAGAAAACAAGTAGTTCCTGCTGTGCTAACCTTTTACCTATAAAGCCTTTAGGCTTCCCATTCCAAAAACTGCGTTGAAATGGATTATAATAGATCATTTTGTGTCTTGTATTCTCAAACACGTTTGCTACATCTCTCCTTTTCATACTTTAAAGAAGCTCAGCTATTGTAAAACATAAAATATTTGGAATTTATATGTGGTTTTCAAAAAATGTATGTCCTTCATTAGAATAAGATGCTTTTTTTTTTTTTGTAGTCAGATGGTGTAGTTAAGTTATCTACCAGCAGGACTGCTAACCAGCCAAATCTTAACCCCTAGGGGACACTAGCCTTAAGAACATTAAAACACAACAGCGCCCTCTTGTGGTACGTAATTAATAGTAAAAGACAAACTCTGGTTTGTTGTGAAAGACCTTGTTGTGGAGAAGTAGAAATGTGTGCGTTTTTTATCTTGCAATATCTACTTGCAGTTAGACACGTTGCAGTGTCACAATCATTCGGCCTGCATCTATTACCCCGCCATGAGAGAGGAAGGAGTGAAGTTTCTTTTTGAGCTTGAATTATCCAGCACAGCGTTGGTGTTTGGTTGCAGATTCACTGGATCAGAGCAGTCCCGCAGTGTCCCGAACACAGATACAGATACATATCGTTGTTCTATAAAAATGCAGGAGCGATTGTGGGTACATAGTTGGTCTGGTGTGGTTATAAACACAGTTAAGAGTTTATGTGCTGTGTAACTGCATATCCTCCTGCTCAAATAAAACTGGTTGAGAAAATACAAAAATACACAAAAAATATATTTATATATAAAGTTTATTTTAAAAAGAATGAAGAAATATGAGATTAAACTGAGTAAAACACTTATTTTTCTAAAGTGACTCTAAAGTGTCTAAACTATACAACAGTAACACCAACGGATAAAGTTTCAGAGGAAGGAAGTGTTTCTTTTACTTTCATTAAAGTGTCATTAATGTTAGGGGTGTCAAAATACATACAAAATGTCCACATTGGCATAAAGCAAATGGGTTAAACTTGTGGAAAGAATAATTACAGAGCAAATAACTCAGCCACTTAGACATCACCACATTCGGTCACGTCAGAGTCAAAATTAACTAACAGGATATGACTTTAAACATGAAATGATTTTCAGATTCAGCTTGGTTAATTCAAACCGAACTTTTGTGCTTGTGACAATTGTGACACCTGTGGTGTTTACAGAGTATTTGATGACTTATGCTCTGAAATATAGGTGGATATTAATTATTATTATTATTATTATTATTATTAGGCATTTGGCAGATGCCTTTATCCAAAGCTACTTATATTGCATTCAAGGTACACATTTTAGCAATTCTTGTTTTCCTTGGGAATCGAACCTATGCCCTTGGCATTGTTAGCACACTGTTTGAACTACTGGAAGGAATTATTATTGTATGAAGTTGCAAAGTTCATTATTTTTGTAGTTGTTGCTTAAAAACAGTGTAAAATAGTTTTAACAAGGCGTAAAGTTGAAGAGTATTTTATGTGACCATTTTAACCGATGTTAATCAATATTTTTTCAATACAAGCATATAAAAAAAGGATGTTTGTTGAATATTACAGTAAATAATTTTCCATATGCTCTTAAAGGGCATATGGAAACCCTTAAAGGGATAGTTCACCCGAAAATGAAAATTCTCTTATTATTTGTCATTTTTAAACCAGTGTTTAGTATCATATTAATAGTTTGAATTAGTTTTTATTTTTATATTTTCTGTTTTCATTTAAGTTTTTGTTAGTTTTAGTCATTTGTTTGTTTGTTAATACAAACAGTAACCTTATTCCAAACCTTCTGTGAAACAAAAGAAAATAGAAAAATGTGTTTATCCAGTGTTGTTTTGGACCCCATTGACTTGCATTGTATGGACCGTGTAAATGTCAGTGATGACAGAATTTTCATTTTTGGCTGAACTATTCCTTCAAACTGCGTAAATATCAAAGGAAACTGAAACATGAATTTATAAAAAAAATAATAATAAAAAAAACCCCATTTGCTCTCTCTCTATTTCTCTGTCTTTGCAGTGGGTGATCAGTGGATGAATTACATCTCATTTGGGGGTCTGAGGACCCATGCTGAGCTGGAGGGAAGGCTGGTGACTGAACTGATATATGTGCACAGCAAGATGCTTATTGCAGATGACAACACAGTCATCATTGGTGAGTAAAAATAGGAATTTGCAGACAGGAAAACACATGATGACTGTATCATCTATGCACATGTGCTAGTAGGAATGATGCAGCAATCATGAAACTGCTGTGGTCATAATGTGAGGTAAAAATGTAAAAAAAAAAAAAAAAGGCTTTTGTAAAAGAAAAATGGCTCCTCCCTCTGTTAAGATGTAGTATTGCATTCTAAATGTCAATAATTTAAATTTTTAATGCACTCTTTTTCTAATTTTATCATAATCAAAAATGTATATTGCATCCATCAGGTTCTGCCAATATCAATGACCGGAGCATGCTGGGTAAGAGAGACAGTGAGGTGGCCGTCATTTACGAGGATATCCAGACGGTGAAGTCAGTCATGGACGGTCAGGAGTATGAGGCCGGATGCTTCGGATTGAGTCTGCGGCTGGAGTGTTTCAAGTTCAGGACTCGTTCAAGTCAAGCCTAAATTTAGCATTTTTAGCCACATGCAATTAAGGTTCAAACATGTCTTCTACTTTTCTTTTGATATCAATCAATAGGATGATTCTAGGTGCCAACACTGACCCCAGCATTGACGTGATGGACCCCATCAGTGACCAGTTTTACAAGGAGGTGTGGATGACCACAGCTGCCCGGAATGCAACCATCTACCAGAAGGTCATCTATCTATCTATCTATCATCTATCTATAATCTATCTATCAATCTATCTATCATCTGTTATAATTAAATGAATAAGTCACACGTTCTGACTGAAACACATCTCCACCAGGTGTTCCGCTGCTTGCCGTCCAGCGATGTTCGGGCAATTCTGGAGTTGGATGGCTACCTCTCAAAGCCTGGTTTGGAGAAGGAGGACCCTGCCCGTGCTCTAGAGGAGCTGAAGAAGATTCGGGGCTTCCTGGTCCAGTTCCCTCTCCAGTTCCTCAGTGAGCAGAACCTTCTGCCACCCATCGGATCAAAAGAAGCCATGGTGCCCATGGACGTGTGGACGTGAGAGAACCTGTCAACATTACCTGGCTTAAAATAAACTGAAAATCTCACAGATGTACCAGGAATTACTTCACCTTTCTTAATACATAATGGACACTTCTGAGACCGAAAAGGAGATCTGAAGGAGAGTCAGCCATCAGTTGTTTACCCACCTGGAATTAAGGACATCTGACTGGTTTGTTTTGTCCCTGTTCGAAGCTTGATTGTATTGTATTCTAACACTATGCAACTTAAACTAATATTATTTTTTATGAACTCTCCTCACAAGTCCTATACAAGATGATGGATGCTTTTGTGAAGTTTTCTTAGTGTCCTTGGACTCTTGATTGGATGCTGCAGGAGAAGGATGCTATATATTGATTCTTGCTCATCATCATTAGTGAATGGGTTTGTGCCCTGTAACACGCACTGAATATGTATTATTCTCTGCATTTAAGTGCCAACTTTGTCTATGTAACTTTTCTCATTTCTCTATATGAAGTGCAAACATTCATTGTGTACTATATCTCAAAGTAATTTATGGGTCTGTGATAGTGGACATGGTCCATTAATTGTTGTTTTCCTATGGTATGAATTGCCATGTTTTGGTGGCCTTATTTGTTTATGGTGTACTTCATGCTGAGTATGAACTGAAATTCACCAAAGCATTTATCTATTATGACAAAATTGAGTTGATTTAATAAGAATACAGATTAGTATTCAGATTTATTCCAATTATTTGTCCATATAGTACAGTATACTGTAAAGAAACATGCTATGCCTGAAGCTCTAATGAAGTTTACTAACCGTTCTTAACGTAATGAAACCATCGATCATCATACATTCCATTTAAAAATACTAAATCAACTACAGACATATTAAAATTTAAATAAACTTATCAGGATTTACATGTCACTGTAAAGATAGCAGCATGTGTGTTCGCATTAAAAATTCTAACAGTTGTTGTTAGCCAAGCACTCAAATGTCTGCACTGTTGACTGTATCTGTACTTTTATAATAGTTTAGGAACTGATTTCTGTTTCTGATCTTCTTTTCCTCATGAATCGCATTTTTGCACAAACTATTTATCATAAACACAAATTATATGTGTTGGGATGTTTATGGAATATGTGAATTGATGTTATACAGATGATTAAACAATGAGTTTCACACTACTGAGGTGGATTTGTCTGTTGTTTGTGTTTGTCTCTGTCTGTCTGTAGGTGGATCTGTCTATATCTATCTCTGTCTGAATGTTCGTTCGTCTCGAAGTCTTGTCTTAGGGTACGTTTACACGACGACAACGATGCACTAAAAACGGAAAAGTTTTTTCTTTGTACAGATGACACCGTTATCACAACTATTCCCATTCACACGGATCCGCAAAAATGACTAAAACGCTGTATTAGTAGTTGCCGATGTCACTTTGTAAAGAAAGACTACGCGCCTGCGCATACGCATTCTTTTACAGAGCACTGGCGCCAAACGCGCATTCCTGTCCACCTTATTTTTAGTTTACTGCACTTAAAAAAAATAAAAAAAATAAAATCTCGTTATTTCCCTATAGCGGCTAATAAATTAGAGGGCACATTCACAGAAAAAAAAATTGTGGATGGACTAAACGTAATACGCATGTGCATGACGTCACCGTTTTCACAGATTCGTTTTTTCAGTTTACACTGAGGGGCTGTTTACAAGACACCGTTTTCAATTAAAAACGGAGAACTTTTTGTGCGTTTTGGCTGTTCATTTACACGACAACGGCGTTTAGGTGGCCTAAAAACGGGTTTCAAAGTAGTACAAGTTTTTGAAAACGTGAACATGCGCATTACATGTTCAATCTATAGTATTTCAACGCCATCTAATGGCTTGTTGGCAGAATGCTCCTTTAGTCGTTTCCGCGGACTCGTATGAATGGTAATTGTTTTGACAATGGTCCATGTAAGCCTACACTGAAACCCGTTTTCAAAAGTTTGCGCTTTCAGACCACCAAAACGTCGTTGTCGTGTAAATGAACGGCCAAAACGCATAAAAAGTTTTTAGTTGAAAACGGTGTCGTGTAAACAGCCCCTACATCTCGTCTTTACTACACAAATGGTTGATTGGAACATCATGTCTGTTCTGCTGCTGACTTGTCTCTGGGGTTTCTGATAATGACTGAATGTGTGAACACTGTCTTACTGTCTCAGTGGTTTATGTGGGTGTGTGGTGTGTACATTTGTTTCTTTGGGATATGTACAGCTGTCATGTTCCCTGCAGACTGTGGTCTATGAGCTACAGCTGAGCAACAGTCCCTGATACAATTTCCTGACCTTTGACCTACCTCTCACATAGTGCTGAGATCACTTTATGGAGTGTCACATGGGAGAAATGCATCAGTGCAATTATAAAGCTATAAAACCTGATGAGTGAGTTTGGATGCCTCTTAATCCCACAAACAAATAATACATTTCACTGTCAAATTGATATTATTATCTACCTTTTAGCATATAAATGTTCTGGCCTAAAGTTTGCCTTGAGCAGGTCTCTGTTGATGTAGAGAACAAGCCCAAACACAAAATGTCATTTCTGTCTGATGGAAAATAAATGAGAAGGAAAGATAAAGGCCAGGATTACTAGAAAGGCATGTCATTCTGTGCTCAAGCTCATGCATGTCTGAACATTGTTTCTAAAATCCTCAGATGTGTCTGCGAGTAAGCTTTCTTTTTACAATTAAAAAAGTGAGATCTCTTTTTATCATGTAAAATGTGACCCTCATATTTTCTTATTTTTTCCATTTTGTTTACTGCATCCAACATGAGGCTCTTCAAGAACCTATTTATTGCTATAGGCCTGATTAACCTACTTCATTCTTCACAGGAATCCATGGGGGAAATGTTGCATAACCACGGGTTTCACTCCTAATAAATATCCCAGAACATACACGTATCTAGCAAAGTCTTTAATGATATGCGTACTAGTGTGAACGATTTTGTTCTGCTAACACTATTAGTTAATTCATTGTCCATTAGACAGGGGAAGAAAGATAACCACCCTTTTCCTCAAATTTTCAGAGAAATACTAAACAACACTGACAATGATGAATGGGAGCAAATCTGGTTTGAAGGCATGAAATGTGATCAGGCTAAGCCAAACAAATACAAAGGATCTTATCATAAAGGCAGGCTATTGCACAAACCACTGCAATGGCGTTGACTGCATTGTCAGCACAAAACATTTTTCTCACAGGCAATGCTAATGCTAATAGTGCTGTTGCAACAGATAGCACTTTGATGAGCAAGAAGACAATCAGGTTTTCAAATACACAAAAACTGCCTGTTTTTACAAGCAAAAGTCACTGAGGAACAAAAGCTGTTCTGTGGCAAAAAGCGAAGAGGAATGAGAGAAATGTAGCACACATATAGCACAGTCCTGTGCTGATAAGATGAAAGCTATTACGCATGGGAGGCTTCACACTGGCTGAATGCTTGACAGGGATTCACTCTGGGGAAACATGGATTTTTACAAACAAGATGTTGTGGGAAAAGCTTTAAAAAGGCACAGAGTATGATTTCAAGGCTTATATATTCCTCTAAGGCACATTTATGCCTGTATTTTTTTTTTGTTCATAATCTGTAAGAAGCAGTATAATTTGGTTTTACCTCATCCAGCACAAAATGCCTTTAGAATAATTAATATCCCCATTCACTTCCATATATGACTAAATTATTTCAGACTTCCACCGCTAGATGGAGCACTATTCACTGTAGGACTATGTCTTTTATTTGTAAATAGATAAATAGACAGACAGACAGACAGACAGACAGACAGATAGATAGATAGATAGATAGATAGATAGATAGATAGATAGATAGATAGATAGATAGATAGATAGATAGATAGATAGATAGATAGATAGATAGATAGATAGATAGATAGATGGATGGATGGATGGATGGATGGATGGATGGATGGATGGATGGATGGAAAAATGGGTGACGTGACGGGTCATTTTTTTGTCCAAAGGCCTTAATAATAATAAAAACAAAGATATGACATCCAAAGTATGCTTTGTTATGAGAAAGAATGTCTGGAAAAATGAATTTTACTGATGTCATTCGGAGTAACCAACATAAAGGTCATGCGGTTACAATCATGTGACAGGATGTGACATCATTCAGACAAAGGACCACATGGTCATGAAGCAAAGTAACTAACTCTCTCTTAACTATTTGAAAAATTCATGTTTTCATTTGCTCATATGCATGTCCCGAAATATCAGGTAATTTGGTAAAACCGTTATAAAACATGGAAAATGTTGTAATATTTTAAAAACTTGTACTAAATATAAAATATTTGATTGTCCTTTTGCTAGGTAACTATCTAGCTAGATATCAGCCTGATAGCATTGTTTGAAAATATCATCATTCGGTATAACCAAAAGTGTCTTTTGGTAAAATTGAAATTTTGGTTAAACCGAATTGAAATTTGTTTTTGGTGACAAATTTTGTCCATCTTGTAATAAATGACAAAAGCAGTGTTAATTGATTATAAAAACCACAATTTCATTGTTAACACTTAATAGAACTTCAAAATTATATATATCGCCATTTTATTTTTTGACACTTTTAAAAACCTTATTCGTCACTGACCTAACAGACAAATGGATATGTAGATACATGTAGACAGACAGACAGACAGATAGACAGATAGACAGATAGATAGATAGATAGATAGATAGATAGATAGAGCCTAGCTCACAACATTCAATGGGACTGCCGTTATGGCACACTAAGTGTGTCAGAGAGGATGTTTTCTGCCAAGACAAACGTGAGAGGAAAGTGGTGTGGGGGAGGTGTTTTATAAATCGCGCTGCTTACATAAACGGAAGGTGAGAGGAAGTATGCTGTTTGTGACTCTCTGTCTCACTGTCTGAAATATCTTCCTGTTTCTGATTGGTCTTACACATCATAAGCAGCTCAACACATGCATACAATCACAACAACAACAATAATACATTTTCTGTGTCTATGGTTGCAATTATATGGTGTTCACGTTTTGTTCTAAAACATATACAAATTACACAGTCAACGTAAATTTTGGAATTTTGCTCTCTTTTTTTTTAAATGTCCAATTTGTCAAGCATGTTAACTCACACCTTGTAGTTGTAGTCCTTATTTTTAAGTGTCCGTGTAAACTACTGTGAGTTTGTCCCCGCCCCTCGCCCTGACCACGCCCTAGAAACCCCAGTGATTGAAACGCCTTCACCGCCGAGCCCCGATTTACGTCCACTCGTGCTCGCTGGTGCTTTGGACTCGTGCAGCAGCAGATCATTGGTACCAGCGCGAGATGTCTCCTTTACATGCTTCCATATAGCGGCTAATTCGGTTTTATATACCTGGAATTGTGAAGAACGGCGACTTCGCACCATCCGGGAGCTTCATCTGGTCCGATTGAAGTCAATCCAGCCTGTTTGGTGTATTACACGGATCAGTTCGGCGTCTGTATTCATGATATTTCGGGCATTATATTGTTGAATATAACACATAATCATGGCGAGTGACTCTCCTGCGAGGAGTCTGGATGAGATCGACCTGTCTGCTTTGCGGGTGAGTGGAGGGATACAGTGCAGTGAGATGTTTTGAGTTACAATGGGTGAAATATGTTCAGCATCTCGCCATTAATGATGGAGGGGAAATATGGGAGCTGTTATTCATGCACCTGACCGAGAAAAAAAAACACACTGAGCAGAGATGTACGAATGGTTTTATTATTATTATTATTATAAAAATTAGATTTATTTTAGAGCTATGTAAAGATGTTTTGTTATTAGGAATTATGCATATATATATAATATATATATATATATATATATATATATATATATATATATATATATATATATATATATATATATATATATATATATATATATATATATAATATAAATTTTTTAACGACAGCTGCAGCACTAAAGCTTTTATGAATACACAATTCGTGTTGAGTTCCTGGTTATGCGACATGGATGTGGGAATAATAATACTAAAACAGCCTATTCAATAGACACAAGTCACCATTAAGCGTTCATTTTATGGCTGCACTACCAAGTGTTTATGATAATAATTTCGCACTGTATACTGTGAGCATTTTTTGCGTCATCCGCTTTTTGCTTAGATTTGAGTGAAATTATAGTTGGATATTTTACACTGATACACATTGACTGTATCTTGTATTCAAGCGACTGAAATGCCCTATGCTGTATGAGGCCTATAACAAATTGCAGACAGCTTCACTTCTTGTCCCCGCCATTATAGGATAATGATATACTATCAAGATGTTCTGTGCTAAACATGTGCACGTATCGTTGAATTTGTAGCTCCTGTCTGACTTTCTTTTGTTCGCTCTGTTTGAGATAATTTCTCTGTGACATACATCCTCTGACTGGGCGGACAGAGCGGTGTGTGCCGGGCTGCTCTGGATCCTGGGCGCTCTGGGCTACTCTTGAGTGGTCTGAGTTTCTTTTTGGTTGCACTGCTTGATGGGTACTCCCCTTTCCCAGGAAAAATCACTGGCCCTTAAAACCTGCTCGACTTAAACTGGGATTTGCTAATGTTCAAGGGCCGGGAGGTGGGATAAAGTACAATTGTCAAATTTCTAAATCTGACAAGGCTTAAGGTGCGGTCACATTAGCTAAATTTCACAGGCAAAAAAGATCCATTAGTTTTTGTCAATAGACAAGACAAGCAGCTTTCTGTTGGTCAGTGTGGCAAATTCATATGACCAGCTTGAAAATTGACAAAATCTGTGTGGGGAGCTTTTTCACCCTCACGCGAAACTCCAGATCTGTCAGATAAGATTCCTGTTGGAATGACTGGATTTTGCCAGCACAATTTTGTTGAACAATGATAAATATGAAAAGTATGAGGGTCAGGAGTCAAGATAAAGTACAATTTTAAATTCATCTGATTATGGCAAGACTTATGAGGTGGTCACACTAGACTTTGACCATGGAAAATTTCTTCGGACACTTCAGTGTTCGAGATATTCAGTATATAACAATAATAATAAATCCAAAATATAAAAACATACAGTCTCCTCCACTTTCCTGCAACACTGTTTGTGCTCTCGTGTCTGAAATAAAGATGCTAAATTAAGCTTAAAGTTAGCATGAACTAAAAATTCAGTTTTCTAAATCCATGTTATATATTTGAAAATGACTCTATGCAGGACTTCTCCAATCATTTAGCGTACATGTTTACATGACAACAGTCGTGTACGACAAAAACAGAAATGTTTTTCCTTTGTGTTTTTCGCGTACAGACGGCAATGCTGTCAAAACGGTCCCTCTTCACATGGATCCACAAAAACGATTAAAATTGCTGTATTATGTTGTAGAGTTATCAAAAATACAGACTTCGGTACATATTGGTACTGAAATTTTAAAAATGTGATGCTTTGAGCACTGTTGAGCAAATTTGTAAACACCTCTGATTGGCCATTGTTTTGACGCACTCATCGGATATATCTGTGATTGGCTACAATGATCAACACATGGGAGTGTTTGAAAGCACACAGAAGTGTTTGAATTTGTGGGAGGGCCAGTCCGCTGATAGATGCCTGCTTTCAAACGCTCCCGTGTGTATCTAAGCGCTTGGGGAAAAGCTTCATTGATTATTTACAACGTTTTTACAGCGTTGATCATTGAAGCCAATCACAGACATATCTGATGAGCCGTGAACACATGGCCAATCAGAGGTGTTTACGAATCCACATTTTTTTCACATTTTTTTTAAAATTTCAGTACCGAAGTCAGTACTTTTGACAACTCTATTATGCTGCCAGGCCAGTAGTTGGCGATGTCACTTTGTAAAAAAAAAAAAAAAAAAAAAAAACTACACGCCTAAACTGAACAAATTTGCGGTTTTGTAGTTTACACGTAGACGATAACAGTATCGTTTTCAAAAGTTTGTGTTTTCAGGCCCCCAAAATGCTGTTGTCGTGTAAATGAACGGCGAAAACACAAAGTTTTCCATTTTTGATTGAAAACAGTGTCGTGTAAACGGCCCATTAGTCAGTTTAAACCCCACCTCTCAAAACTCGCATTCATCTGCCTCCATTTTTGAGTGCAACGCCCACATCCAGTCAACAACCGATTATTAGAAGTCACCCCCCTAGATTTTTTTCCAATAAGCCGTTATACTCGGATGTACATCGCAATACAGAAGAAAAGCTAATGTTGCTTCTGTTTTTTTTAAATAACTTTGGACATTAGAACATGTTTCCAAAACTTGTAAACAAAATTCAGTAATGCACTATGTTGTCTGGCTATATCATCATTAATTTCTCAAGACTGGCCTCTTCTGAGAGGAAGCTCTAGGTTCTGAGTCTGAATCCTGAGCGCTCAGGATTCATCAGTGATATTCCTCACGCACAATGTGTTCCTATGTGGGCTTGTGTCAGATCCGTTGAGTGAGATGACAGACCCTGACTGTAGGCATGTTAGTTATGCAACATGATCTTACCTGCGCAGCTTGAGTCACGTCTGGACATGATTTGTGAGGTAATCAGTTGATTGTGGGAAGCTGAGAGGGGTTTTTACTATATATTGTAATGTAGTGCAGTTTAGATAGCAGCTAACCTGTGATAGCAGCATCACCTTACTGTCTTCAATGTCATTGCATCATTTTGCTCAAGATTTACTAAAAACAATTTCAGACTTGTGTATCACAAATGGAAAGTTTCCTCTCTGAATTAGTCAATGTGTTATATGTCAAATTCAGTTTGCTTGCTCTGTGGAAACCACTAACTATGCCTGACTGGCGTCTTGAGCGTCCATGTCTGTGTTTACATCGTTGTGTAGGCGTTTGGCATTTGAGACTCTCTCTAGACTCAGAAACAGTACAGCGGCCCTCTCAAGCTTTCCCGTGTCTCTCCATGTGAGGTATATCTTTAATGCTTTTTTTCCCTCTCTGCTACCCATGGGCAAAGCTATTTTCCTCATGTCTGCTCACGAGCTCGCCACTCTCTCAGGATCTTTTGTGCTTAAAAATTAGGTCACCCAGTACAGTGCGCATGGTCTTGCCTCACAGGGGAAATGTATGCTTTATGTTTCGCTGACACAGATCTGGTCGATGTGTTTGGTGCTACATATATAGTGCACAAGTCCCAGCGGATGGTTGTACTGAACTTACATCATGTTAACCACATCATGTTCAACATTTATGTACCTTATTCTATCATTTAATCACCTTCATGTCGTTCCAAACCTGTATGACTCTTTGTTCTGTGGAACATAAAATATGCGTTGAAAAATAACACTTATCATCATCCATCGGGTTTAAATGTCTTGTTGAATATGTCATGTGCCATTTTTCTCTGAACCACAATAGCTGGTGGCTTTGTGCAGTGCATTATGGGAACATTCCGTGTTTCCATTTGCATGTTACTGCCACAGAAGTGTGTGTGTGTGTGTGTGTGTGTGTATGCTCAACCTGTTTTGCCAGCATGGAAGAGCTAACATATAACATATAGTTCCAGCCTCATGTGTTTCCCAGTGAATAATTAATGGGTAAAGGACTGTTACATCCCAGAGTCATGTCAAGGGGGCGGAGGGAGTCCCAGCTGTAGATGTCAGCCAGTGTTTTTCGTCTTTTCCTTGTTTTATAATTCTGGTCAGCAACATCTGCCTCTTGCGCTCCAGGACAGTGTTACTCAATAAAAGCGCAGATGAAAAGCTAATACTCGCCCTCCCACACGTTGGAAGATTATCAGGACTGTTATCACCAAAGAGCAAACGTTCATCATAACCTCCTCACCTCTGAGTAGATGTGGGAGAGATGCGGTTGTAAGGGGATTCCTGGATTTGGGATGATAACTGGAGCACTGTCAAGAGTAATGAATCGCTGTAATGAAGCACTAATGAGGTTCTGTGATTATTTGAGCATTGGAAGTCCTGCCAGATGTGTTTGTATGTGGGAGAAGTTTCCTTTAATGGAAATTTTTGCAGTGTTTTTCCTAGATTCAGCATGTTTTATGCACCAGTAAACCTAGTGGTTTTGTGTTATAGTGGTTTCGTTCGGTACGGAAAGATAATACGTCTTTGTTTTGGTCTCTATTTTCCTGTTGATGCTTGGAAATATCTGTGGTAGCTTGTAGTAATACTTCACCAAAAATGAAAATTGTCATCCTTTACTCACACTTTTTGTTCCAAACCCATGATTTTTTTTTTTTTTTTTTTTCCATAAAAGATGTTTTGCAGAATGTTGACGTTGCTGTTTTCATATTATGATATTATGGTGACCACAGGCTGTCAAGCTCCAAAAAATTACCATAAGAATATCCAAATCTTCTGAAGCCAAAAAAATAGTTTTTTTGTGAAGAGCAGGTTGAACTTTAAATGGGTGGTTGATTATGATTTCACTTTTTTTAACTTTAGTTAGTGTGTAATGTTGCTGTTAGAGAATAAACAAACGTCTGCAAAGTTACAACACTCAAAAAGTTCAATGCAAAGGGAGACATTTTCTTTTAAAAAATGTGTTATTTAAGGACTACAACAAATGGCTGGTAGGGACTACAATGAACTTCTTCCTGGGCTTGTGACATCACTAACCCTAAAATTTACATAAAACCCTACCCCCGAGAACATGCAACAAAGGGGGTGAGGCCATGTTGGGCTGCTTTAGAGAAGAGGAAAAGTTGTTGTAGTAGAGTGTTGTTACCATGCCATCATTTTACGCCGGACTGCTTCACAAACAAGGGTCAAATTTGCAGGATTTGCACAAAAGATTGACATGACGGCAAATGCTAGTCGATGAATTGAATTAACAACCACAGTAACCACATACATTTACTCACCAACCATTCAGAAACATCCAGTTGCATTCTAAATGTTGTAACTTCTTCCTGAGTCTCTCCATCGGTGTCCGACTCCGGTTTGAACAATGTAAGGCTGAATACATTACTGACAATCCTCATTTTGGCTGCGTGAGATTCTCCAGCTTTGTTGTTGTTGAGCAACTGTAATGTGAGCTGTTAAAGCTCCGCCCTATTCTGGAAAGGGAGCCGGGAGCAGCAGCTCATTTGCATTTAAAGTGACACACACAAAAGCTGTTTTTTTTTTTTTTTTTTTTGTTTTTTTTTGCTCACACCCAACTAGGGGCAAATTTGACAAGCTATAATAAATTATCTGTGGAGTATTTTGAGAAATTTAACAGACACGTTCTAGGGACACCAGAGACTTATATTACATCTTGTAAAAGGGGTATTATAGGTCCCCTTTAAGAGGTTTTTCACGCCCCTCCACTGCATTTGGTCATGTGACATGCACAAACCGAATAGCATGTGGAATCATTGACGTCATATTTGAGAGAGAAATTTTTTATTGAATAATGACTTGAAATTTCACTTTGTTCTTCCCATAAAGCTATTGTTTGACTTCAGAAAACAGAGTAAATAGGGCATGGCTACTTCTATCTTTTTTTGAGCCCTGATCTTTCATTAAATGGAACAAAGCAATTTGTTTTATGTTTTGCGGAAAAAAAGAATGAAATAAAGGTTTGGAAAAACATTGTGGTGAGTAAATGATGACTGAATTTTCTTTTTGGGGTGAATTATCCCTTTATGCCTAGCTTTTCTTATAGCCAGTGATTAACTGAGTGGGGATTAACAAGAAATGTAATTACTAGTGTTGCATTACTGTATTGCCCCGGTCAACAGGTTCAACTTCCCCTCTCGGGTATATTGTTTATCAGGTGTTCTTTTCTTTGCTGTGCAGAGCTGCATTTGCTGTCATTCAGCTTGGCATGTCTAAACATGCTCTGGTCTCCAATGGTCTTTCAGAAGATCCTTTGAAGACGGCTTTGAGTTCTAATACAAACAGTACGGTCACATGGCTCTACACTATAGGGGTTTGTTTATATGGAATATCTGCATTTAAGAGCTCAGATTAGTTTAGTTTAAATTTATGACGGCTCACAGTTTACTAGCAGGTTAATAAGGTTCAGGGCTTTGTCCTAGTCTATTTTTTCAGCCATTTTGCTGTAGTTTTTTGTGCATTCCTGTTGTTTTTTTTCTTTCATTACATTCACACAGAGCCCACAAGTACAAAGTATTCATACAAAGCCCGCAGGTTTTCACTTGCTATAAATCTTGTAATGTCCTTTTTAGCAAAACGTGGATTGCACAAAGTATTTTTCACCAGTACATCTAATTAAAAGCTTAACATTCAGCACAGTAGATGGGAATTTTTGCAGATGGGCCCCTTCCTTAGTGGTGTTTTCAAGAGATCAAGTGAATAGGCCTCCACTCAAAAAGTGGACTACTTAATTCATGGCCCTTATGGGACTGACCCTGCCAACATGCTAATGCCACAGGTGGTGTTTAAAGCTACAGTGTGATTGAAGCATACTTTGATACCATTGAGTCACTGCTATGGCATTTCCATAATATTACCATGGTACCTTATCCTCAAAACTACACCACTACAGAACATGGCAGAGCAACAGTTAAAATATTGTTTACACATTTAAAGAATTTACTTGAATAATCTAAACACTGGTTTAATATAGTGTTGTCAAAAGTACAGAGTCACGGCTTAATTGCTTTGTTAGGCACAACGCGAAGCAACCCCTTCAGCCGTGACTTATTCACGATACAGCACTAGCCTGGAATACCTTATTGCTTTTATAAAACGGTTACCACACAATACAAATATTAAAGCCAAAAATATGTATCAGTGCAACTTTTATGAAGTAAACTTTTTTAAATAAAAGCTTTCCTTCCGCCGGAAAAAATAGTCCCTGACCGTGAACAGCAACAGAAGTTACATTATTACGCCATTAGATGGCGGCAAAGACTGTCTTTATGAGTGAGCCACTTAGTAGCAAACACTTTTACATTGAAAAGACTGAATTGTTGTGAACACGGAACAAGACGCAACTGACAAATGCTTTGACTAGCGCTGTCAGTCACGGAAAAATCCATATATATATATATATATATATATATATATATATATATATAACAGGGTGCTACATTTGCACTGCTGTGGACCGCCGGTGTGCTCTGTCAGTGTTAGCCTGGCGCCTGAGGTGTCGTTTCAATAAGAAATGTGAAAAACAGTCTGACTCATTGTGTTATTTCCCTGTAATAGTTGAATTGGCAGAAGTAGTGGTGTATCATTTAAAACTGCTGAATGCTCGGAGAAACATGCACCACTTCCATCTTTACATCCGTAAGCAGAATGTGGGGGTCTCATTTTGGTCAGCAGTTTCTTCCTCATGCCTGTCCATCTGTATGAATTGTGTTTTGGAGGCAAAACATTCTGTTTGAGAGGGCAAACATCTCACAACATTCCCAAAATAGATTGTGGTGCACACCCTGTACCCTCTTCCCAGTGTGTGAATTATACATTGCTTTGTAAAGAACATGTGTTTGTGGTCTTATGTCAGGAACGAAGTACCATGCAGGTTCAGGCACATGCACTGACGAAGAGTAAGATGGAAATGTGAGTGTATTATTATTTTTTTTATAAAGGAAAGTGTTCCTGAAGGTACAGTGACAGTGCAGGTATATCAGGAAGCTCATGTTCCGTCAGGTTTCAGAGCAGGAGAAATTGAGGTTTCTACTCGAAACTAGAAGCAGTGACGTCGAGTATAAGGTCTCTGTCCGAACGCTGAGCGCTGTGCTGACCTCATTCTTCCCACACTGACTCTGTGGCTGGGTGTTAGAAGTCACGCTTGGTTTTAAAAAATCTGAGCTGACTATAACTGACTCCTACTGTGTCAGTCTACTTTTAGCCTGTACCCGCTTGCCTTTAATTCACTGTAAATTACTTCCTTGTGCCTGCAATTCATAATGCACCTGTCAGTTTGAGTCTTTTGATTCTAGAGTATTTAAACTAAAAGAAGAAAACCTAAGAAAAGAAATGGTACAAAAAGAGTACATTGGTGGTTTCAAGCTCCAGTGATGGTAAAATAATTTTCTTAATCATTATTTTGGCTGATTTTTCCAGTACAAAAAAGTTACTGTTACTGTTGCTACGTCCGACAAGCCATGCCGCTCTCTCGCCACGCATCATGTACATCGCAGAGCAAAGAGGACACTGACAATGTGTCGTCAGACAAGACAGAGCAGGTTACTTTTGATGAAAAACGAAGTCTCAAAATTCAAATGTTGTCACTTTTAAAGAAATGTAAACAATAAATGCTGTTTTGTGGCTCTTTAATGTGTTGTGACAGATCTCTGTAGTGCTTCAGTTCAAGTGGCTTGTGAACCGATCATCTCTTCCTACTAGTTCATTTAAAGCATCAAATAAACATGAATGAACATCATAAGAAATATTGTTTCAATTGCGGAAAGACGTCAGTACACATTTCACACATCAAGTTCAAGTCTACCTACATTAATCTGCTAACTCCCCTGACTGCTTTGTCGGACAAAATGGCGGATTCGGCGTTACGACTGGTTAGATCGCCTGTCAATCAAACTCCTGGCGAAGGGTCAATTGAGTATAAAAATTTAACTTAATTCATGATATATTATCAGAAATGTTCTAAGTTTATCTTGTTACATGAATGATTAGATATTTTTACTGGAATACCATTTGATCAGAAGTTTATCAAATTCCACGTTTGTTATATCCTTCGATACTGTAATATGATATTATTCATACCATGGCATTTAGAGTACTTATAAGAGACCTCTCTGATGGAGTGTTTGACAGTTAGTGGGAATACAGTGAATTGGATTTCCTAAAGTACATTGGACCCACCTCACTAAGATTCTCATTGGTCAAGTGTGCCTTTATGGTACCCCAAGACAGGGTCGCCGATAAGGGTTGACAAAATGGACCTTTTGTAGATTACGGCCCTTCATCAAGAGTCATGGTAGTATCCCAACAACATGGTACCACTGTATTTTTGTTACATAGACCTTGTCCTTTCTGAATATCCCATTCAGTAATTTTATCTAAATAAACCTAAATCCATCCACATTCATCTAAATCGACCTGAATTCAAACTTCATTTTCCACTAGCTTCATTCCCTCATTTTGTTTTTAACTGTTATGTGTATTTTCTGTGAATTCACTGAACCATATTTCATAAATTATCCCTCTGGTGACATGAATGGCAGCTTTTGTCAGATTACCATGGCAACATGTCTTTCTTATTGTACCAGGTGTGTTGCATTATTTATTAGTTGTGCTTATTTTCATGAGCATCATGCTTGTTGGAGCTGAACTGAACTCTGACAGCTTTGATAACTGCTTTAGTGTTATTAAATGAAAATGACACGTCAGAGTGATTTGATTTCAGTCTTGTTGGCTTTTTATATTCCCACTCCTGCATCACTTTTAAATAGAAACGGCACAGTCAGGTAGATAGTATTGGTTCTTGTGCTAATAATATCTTTAATAATTTCAAAGTCAGTCATGATTGCAGTCATTTCCAATAAGGCAAAATTTTCATGCATTACAGCTCACTGGTAACCGGTAACATTGTGCTTTGAGATTTGAAAACAATTATAGAAAAAAAAGAAATTAAGTTGTTTTGGTTTGCAGGAAATCGGCTCCAAGTTAACCCTTAGAGTTTGTTTCAAAACATTTCCTGGTTTTGGCTTACTAGAGACCTTAATAAGCTTTTATGTTCAGTGTGTAAACAGATATTTAACTTTAATCGCTTTGTTAGGTCTAATGACTGCAGTATCAGCCTTTATGATGACCTCAGTGTATACAGTATGTGTGATTGTCCTTGATGTTCAATGACAGGATAATGCAAGCTAATCTCCTCTTCTGTTATTTTTTTTTTTTCCCCCTCCCTTAGGACCCTGCGGGCATATTTGAGCTGGTGGAGCTTGTGGGAAATGGGACCTATGGACAAGTATATAAGGTAAATAATGATTTAATGTTTTACTGTTAGTAAGATATGATATGTGTGATTGGGTGGATATATCCAGTTCGGTCTCAAAAAGATGTTTTCCCTCTCGCTCGGTTCAAAGATCTGCACTTACCTGTTAGTGCCTCAGCAGCTCTTGCGTCATATGTGTGGTATGTCCAGGCATGTTAAGACTCATGTGTTTTCTTAATACTTCTTGCCATTTCTCTGAAAGATCCTTCGCCCACTTCCATTACCTGCTCAAAAACTAGTGTGTGTGTGAGTCCGATTTTTCAATTGAAAAGAGATTTAAGGCACCCACACACTACAAAATAATCAGGCTGATTTTGGGCCCAATTCTCCCCTTCTGACAGTCCTAGGTAAAGTCCCGATTATCTTGATGGTTCTACAGATGATCTTATCAGATTTTCCTGTGGTGTGAGGTGTGTTGAGTCATCACCCGTAAGACCCGGGTATTTGTACCAGTTCATCTTCGAAACACAAATTAAGATATTTTTGATAAAATCTGATGGCTCAGTGACGCCTGCATTGAAAGCAAGTTAATTTACACTTTCAAACGCCCAGAAAGGTACTAAAGTTATATTTAAAATGGTTCATGTGAGGAAAGTGGTTCAATTTTAATGTTATGAAGCAACAAGAATACTTTTTGTGCAGCAAAAAACAAAATTACGACTTTATTTAACAATATCTAGTGATGGGCGATTTCAAAACACTGCTTCATGAAGCTTCAAAGCTTTACGAATCTTGTTTCGAATCAGTGGTTCGGAGTGCCAAAGTCACGTGATTTCAGTAAACGAGGCTTTGTTACGTCATAAGTTATTCAGAATTTTAATGGTTCACGTGACTTTGGCAGTTTGATACGCGCTCCAAACCACTGATTCAAAACAAAAGATTTGTAAAGCTTCGAAGCTTCATGAAGCAGTGTTTTGAAATCGCCCATCACTAGATATTGTTGAATAAAGTCTTTTTGTTTTTTGGCGCACAAAGTATTCTCATCGCTTCATAACATGAAGGTTGAACCACTGTAGTCACATGAACTGTTTTAAATATAACTTCAGTACCTTTCTGGGTGTGTAAATTAACCAAAAAAAAGTGTAAATTAACTTGCTTTCAATGCAGGCCTCACTGAGCCATCGGATTTTATCAAAAATATCTTAATTTGTAAAGATGAACAAAGGTCTTACGGGTGTAGAACGACATGACAGAATTTTCATTTTAGGGTGAACTAACCCTCTTAAATCCTGTTGTGTGAGGGGAACCCCAAAGCCAAACACACATGCACTCTTTTTCTTTCTTTTTTTCCTTGAATTTTCTGTGAAAAGCAGTCCAAACACTATTATCGTCAATTGGTCTTGCCTGTTGTCTGCCATATTTGTTTACTTTGGAGTCAGGTTTGACCATGAGAGATTTTGCGAAATTTCCTATGTTCTCACACCTATGTTTGTGAATGGAATCTGTCAGTGTGTGAACAGTGTGTTAAATCTATGATTTTTTTTTTTTTTATCGTCATGTTTGTGGTCTCACAACCTTTTAGTGTGGGCCAACCTTTAGGTGAATTTTTGAATGGGGTGATTTGTAAGGTTTAGGTCTGCAAATAACATGAATGAAAATATCAGGTTTAAGTTGTAGTCGGTCATTGTGTTGGGTTGTACAGTTTAATACACTCAGAACAGGTTGGAATGCTTGAACTTTTAAGTTCTTCTTTGGTTTGGTGTTTCTTTTTTTTTTATTTGAAAATGAAAGGCCATTCCTTTGGTCTTCATCCACAGCGATCAGACTGCTAATTCGGGTAAGACTGATGCATGCCAAAAGGAAAATACTATTGATCTGTTTTTTTGAAATGAAGAGATCACTGATCAAAGATTAAAACAAAATCTAATGCCTGGAGCAGTTAAGCAGTCTGTCAATCTCACCCACTGTCATAATGCAGTACTTTTAAAGGATTAGTTTACCCAAATAAATGGAAATCCTGTCATCATTTACTCATCCTCGTCATTTTAAAACCTGTATGACTTTCTTTTTTTCTGTGAAACACAAAGGAAATGGTAGAATATTCATGCTGCTCCTTTCTTTTTGAAAACAAATGCAAACTGATGCTGTGAAAATTATAGATGCTACATACAACTTATATGCTGTACCTTGCAGAAGGCTATAATATTGCTTCTGACAATTTCAAATACAGTTCACTAGTAGTGTGGACTTCTTTAAACTTCTGTAATTGTGTTTAGTTCTCTTTTCGATTTTTCTTACAATTTCAATTTATCTTTCCTATTTGAATTATTGAATTATTATTATTATTCCTGTGATGGCAAAGCTGAATTTTCAACATCATTACTCCAGTCTTCAGTCACTTGATCCTTCAGAAAACATTCTAATATGCTGATTTGGTGCTCAAGAAACATTTCATTGATGAATAAAGTTCAAAAGAACAGCTTTTAGTTGCTTTAAAAAAATAAAAAATAAAAAAAAAACTTACCGGCCCCAAAGTTTTGAACGATTTTGAAGTGTATGTAGCAGAATATTTTTCCAAACTTCTCCAGTTGTGTTCCACTGAAGTCATACAGGATTGAGACAATATGAGAGTGAGTAAATTATGGCAGACTTCTTTATTTTTAGATAAACTTTCCTTTTGAATAAGAATTTATTACACATACATATTGAGTTATTAGACAAATGTAAGTGAAAGAGGATGTGGTTGTAATAGTCACGTTAGAGTCCTCAGAGAAAAGCCGCAGTTTGCAGAAGTTTTTGGGGTTGACATTGAGCTCTCTGTGTGAGTGCAGTCGGTATACTGAGAAAACCTGTAGGAGGTGTGATTCTGAGGTGTCGCCCACTTGTGAAGGTATATGGAGGGGTCAGATCCTATTAGGTGCTAGATTTGGTTTACTTTAGTCTCCCATGAATGGATTGTTGTGACAAAAAATGAGACTGATGCAAGACAGAAAAAGATTAACTCAGCTAATCGAACGGGCACCCTTCGTGTATAGTTAGCATGTGTTAATCAGAGTGAAAGAGAAACAGTGTGAAGAAAGGAGAAAAATGAAAAATCATGTGAGGCAGTGGAATTCGCTAAACTGTCAGCTGAATCACAGCTTCACTGTACTTTCTTTCTTTATTAATGTGCCTTTTAAGACATGCCTTTTAAAGTGCCTTTTAACTCCTCTGCTCATAAACCATACTTTCAGTGTGATTTCAGAGTTGTTTTAGAAGGTTTGCGACAGGTATGTTAGCTTTAAGTCCATTTTTATGCTAGAGTATCAAGCATAAAAGCATAGCATATCTAGCATAGCATAGTATCTTCTAGACATAGACGCTTTTTTAGCAGATATATGCATTTTAAAACCCAATCCTTCTGGAGACAAATATATTTATGACTCATCCTGCACTCTACAGATTTTTGTCCAATCAAAAGCTCTCTTAACTGAGAATGGCACTGCCACTGACTAAAAAGTGAAGCCTATTGGCTACTAGGGGCGTAACGGTACACATTCATCCCGAACCATCAAGGTACGGACGTCACGGTTCGGTTCATGCAGTTAGACGACAAATATAGTCAGTCACAGGCGATCCACACTACAATCCTGAAGGGGGCGTGCACAGTAATGCTTTTTAGCCTAACCCCTTTTAACCAGCATTAACCACCAATAATTGCAATAAGTTCTGTGTTTTGTTACTTTCCAAAATTAAACACAGTGCCATCTTTCAAATTCTGTCCATTTTATCACGAAATTCAAACGATAAATGCGGGTTTGACGCTTTGATGTGGCGTGACAGATCCCTCTGTATAGGCAGCTCAGTTCAAACGGTAGCGTGGAGCGCGAGTGAACGGAATCATCCCTTCCTCTTCACTACTATAGAATGAACATGAAGGTATGTTGATAGATACAGTACAACTTACTGAAACGTATCATATCTCATGTAATCGCTCAAAGTAAAACAGCCGCTGAAAGATGTCAGTAAAACAGTTTGTAAACAATGTCACATAGCATTACATTTACCTCAGAAAAGCCATTGTGTCAACAGCTTGTTAGTTCGCTAGAGATATAAACTGTTTTGCTAAATGTATGCAATATATTAGCCTATATATTAATTATATTTTACTTAACCTGTTAAGTAAGGCCCAAATGAATACGTCATGAAAACAAGTTATGACAGCCACTGTGTAAATGATTATATTTTAACAACAAATCGGAGAAACAGAAGTTAATGCAAAAACTGCCTTATCTTTAATTTACATGTTTACAATACATGCATTTGTTTTATTATTATTTGAGTGTTGATGATTATATCCAAAAATAAATAGCAACTGAATTGAATAATTTAAGCTCTGTTGTTAATCGCAACCTTTATTATAGTAATGTGCAAATAAGGGCTCCCTAATTGTTACAGCATTAGCAGAGAAAATTAATTATAACTGAATAAATTTAAAGACAGACACTTTAAAAAAAAAAAAAAAAGAGAGCGAGAGAAAATTGTTGTTTTCTCACCCTGCTGTACCGAATCCTTACTGAACCGTGGCTTTAAAACCAAGGTACGTACCAAACCGTCATTTTTGTGTACCATTACACCCCTGTTGGCTACTAAAAAAGGCAAATAAATTTTGGGAAGAGAAAGAAAAAAAAAAAAGAAAAAAAGAAGGAAATAAACAAAGAAAAAATTAGTCCAGTCCAGTAGGTGGCAATATGCACAGTGCAAATCACTAATAAAGTAAAGAAGAAGCTCTGTGATCTGTCCTGTTTCAAAAGGAAATACGTCAGTACAGAAATGAAAACTGCGCTTGTCTCGTGAATTCACGCTAAAGTGTCATTTCTACACCATTAACGCCACCAAACCGAATTGGAAAATGAACTAAAAAAATGTTTAGAATGGTGCTTGCTTATTCAAAGAAATATGGTTGCTTGTGTGTTGCTATTAGTTGATTATTAGCTGAGTGTTTACTTGGTGTTTGCTTAATGTCCAGATCTTCTTTAATGTAAATCTATGGAATTTCTTTCCCATTTTTATTGTTTTCCTGTTTATCGCAAATCAGAAGTAATAGTGCACCTCTAACAAGCCACACAATTGGAGGTATAATTCATATCTGTAACACAAACTGTACAGGATGAGTTACTCACCGAATATTAACACTTAGCAATAGTGTGAGCAATAGCAATAGTCATGCTTTCCTTGGCATGACTATGTTGCCCAAATATTCCCTCTGTCCTTCCTCCTAGTTACCATAGTTTGGACAAAGAGGCAGTCTGAGCCAAATTAACAGAGGTTCCCATTTTGTAATAGAGCCACTATAAATGGCTTACTTTAGTTAGCATTAGTTTTTAATTTACCTTGTAAAGGTAAATTTATGTGTCTGGTAAGCCAAGAAGAAAGCACAGTCTGTGGTGTTCGTGCACCGGATTTGCGTGGGCTAATCAGTTCAAATATATATAAAAAATGAATATAAAACACACTTGCTCATTTACGTGTGGGAGTTTTTAAAAAGCACAAGCGCATGCTCCTGACATCTTTCATAATTCAGATATTATTTAGAACAGCAGGCATATGTGTAATCGGAGTAGTTTTTTGAACCAAATTAGACATTTTGTAGATGACATTGGCGGCTTTGGTGAAGTCACATTCGGGTCACAATCAGCCATGATTGACTGATTGTTTAGTGTAAAAGAAAGAATAGAGTCAGTGAAATTACGAATCGTGGTATTTATGCATTGATGAATAGTTTTTCTTTTGGTAACCATGACTTTCTTGACTTTTGATGAGTTGACAAGCCTCCCACTTTGAGTCAAACTATTGATTTGAATTGCTTCATTATGTGAATTCTTTGGTTTATTACTCCTGTTCGTTTTCTTGTTAATGTGAAATCAGTCATTATTTATCTTTATGAATATTATGGGCTAAGTGGAATACAAAATTTGTTTATGCCAATTCAGTGAACTAGTGGATTTGTAATGTCAGTTCAGACATATATTTATTTGTTTTCTGCAGTCACTGATTATAAAAGTTTGTTCATATTTATTTAATAAATAGAATATACTTTTACCTTTCAAAAGTCAGTAAAAATTTTTGTAACACTTTTATTCAGTCCAATGGATGTATTGCATTGATCAAAAGTGACGACAGTGAAGAGATTTATAGTTACAAAAGATTTCAAAAAAATGTTTCTGTTCATCAAAGAAGAATCCTAACAAAATGTATCCTTTTTTTTTTTTTTTTTTTTTTTTACAAAAATGAGCCCCAAATTAGCATATTAGAATGATTTCTGAAGGCTATCACAGGAATTTTTTTTTTTTTTGTGTAAGTTTATGTAATTTTATGTAAGTTTTAAATGTACAATTTCAAATAAATTTTAATATCACAGTATTGCCATTTTTCACTCACTTTGTGGGACAGTGAGCTCTGTAACTTTGCAGATCGTATACATGCACAAACGGATACATTACACACTAAACGAAAAGGAAAATATTAAAGGGTCATGAAACTCCTAAACCAAATTCTATGTGAGTTATGTGTGTTGAACATCATAGAAGACAATGTTACCATCTGTTAGTTTTGATTGTAGGAGAAAACTAGTTAATTTTAATAATTTTTGCGCTATTTTTAACCTAACTTTAAATTCGTCTTCGTGTCTGACATTTTCTTGCGCTATAGTAAATCGATGACTCATCGGTGTCTCATAATTATTCATGAGACTGCGTGTCCTTATCCTATGAGAAGACGCCTCGCTTAATTATTCACGACAGCATGCATTCATATCCTGTGACAGGCCTTTCAAACAGTGAGATCTCATACAGTAAGTGAGAGATGCATTAATATATCAAATTTTTGTTAGTAAGAGTTTCTGCGTCACAAGTTCTCTTCAATAGATCCTGAGTCTTCTACACAAACATGATTCATCCACAATGTGAGTGTAACCAGTCTTTACGGCCCTTTAACTGATCAAACGGCTAATAAAAACGCTGCAAATTAAGCCTCACAAGTTATTAGAGATGCAACAGCGTTTTCATATATATTTTCCTTGCAGAACAAATGCTGTGGATTTATTTGTGCATTAAATTATAGCTGTCACAGGATATGTGTGTATTTTGTGTAATTTGGTGAGCTTACAAAGCCATTGTGTATATTGTGTCATGTGTAATGGTAATTTGCAGAGTGCATTTGTGGGAAGCTGTGTGGTCGGTCTCCTCTCTTCCCCCTCCACTCCACAGCTCGCCATGCCCACTTTTGCAGCATTTTTTTTAAACAGTGGTGAGAACTGACTGGTACTAAAAAAACATCATATGACCCCTTTAACTGTTTATTTTTTTGTGTTAGTGTTGTTGTTGTTTTTTTTTTTATTGAATATTAAAAACATATTTTGACCCTATCGACATAATGCCAATGAACAACGCACATTTTACAATAAATAAACAATGCCAAATACTACAGAAAAGGTCCTCAGGCTTCCATCAGTACAGAATTAGTTGGCTAAATCAACTGCACTACCCAACGCCAATTTCACGGTGTCTGAAGCATCATGGATAAATTGAGGGTAATAAGTTGCTTAGAAGCTCAGATGTGCTGGTCTGTAGCAAAACCTTTTTCTTTTTTTAGTCAGTCTTGTTAAACAGATGTCTTCTGCCTCACTCTGTAGGTCTGTAGCAGCATGTTTCCGCATCTCTGTTGGAGTTTGCAGAGTTCATCTTAACATGGTACCTTTTGTACTGTAATTTAGATTCTGGAAACAGGGCCTCATATTCACATTATTACTTAGCCTCCAGATCTGTCAATTTGGGTCAACTTTGAAAGAGAGATGGTTGCTGAGTGTTCGTATTCTTATTAACGGGGGTTCTTTGAACTCTTGGACTCCTGTGTTGCTGGCAGGCGGTTTAATTAGTCCAAGGGTCATGGGTTATGACCTCACTGGCCTGTAAGAACAGTTCAGCATCTGAGAAGTATTGATCATTATATTTGACTAGATGCAGGTAAACCAGTCATTAGTCATGATGAAACTGAAGTAGTGACAGATTTTTATTTATTTTTTGACGTACATCACAACGTAATGGATTATCGGAAAAGAAAAAATGTAGGGTGGGGACTTGGTTCTATCTATCGTTGTTGATTTTAAATGTGTCTGTTGCACTGAAAAGTGGAGGCAGATGAAGATGATCTTGCAGAGATAAGGTTTAATCAGATTAAATGACTGAAAAAGTCCTGCATACATCACCAGAAATAAGTCTGGTGTTTTCACCAGAAAGTCCAGTTGACATTTTGAAGTTAGGTTTTTTTTTTTTTTTTTTTTTTTTTTTTTGTCTATAACATACATTTAGAAAATTTAATTTCATGCTGACTTTAAAGGGAATTCAGGAGTTTGATTTGCTCTGAGTCCCTGCAGAAAGTCCCACACAGCCCTTTCTCTGGTGGGGCGCCATCTTGGGAGATCCAGAAAGCCATTAAAAACGTGCCCTGTATTAGAAGAAATAGGTTCTAGGTCAGGATGTGCTGCGTTGGGAGCGCTCATCTCCCACTCACATGACACTGCTTTTGAGAGAAATCTGCTATGAAGGAGAAAGATGGAAATAAAGACACTTTTATTAAAGCTTCTAAGTTTTCTTTTCACACTTTTTAAGATTTTAGGGGCTGTCAAGCTACAAAATGCATAATCAAAGCATTATAAAATCTTCTGAAAACATATGATAGCTTTGTGTGATGAACAAACTGAAATTTAAGTCATGATGTATTAGAATAGAGCAGCTCTGACATTCAGCAAAATATTATTTTTTTTTTCTTCCCTGGAAGAAAAGTCATAAAGGTTTCAAAAAAGACATGAATATGAGTATATGATGACAGAATTATTTCAATATAAATTATTCCTTTGAATTTTGACATGTACCTTGAATGATACCTCAGATTATGCGACTTTTTGACAAGGTGTGCGAGGTGACCGTTTCATCTAGATTTATTTTTTGATTGTTTTTAGCAGTAGTGCTTTAGTTAGCTGTGTTTTAGACAGCTTTCACTGTAAAACCCCCATAAAAAACCTAACCATTCGGTTCAGGTGAACCAGAAACCAGTTTTCCTAAAGTCGTTCATATTTGTTGTTTGATTTGATTCGATATCAATTCATTGTGGTCTAACAGGTACAGTACATGGCAAATTTCCTCAAGGAGAAAAAAGAAAACTCAATCCCAACTAATCCAGTAAACTATACAGTGAACTCCAGTTGGTATATCACTATAATATTAATGGTTAGAATGAACTGATTTGTAGGTTACTTGCATTTAAATTACACATAGTGAAAAATTTTATAATATATTTTATTGACAGTTATAAAACGGTTAGTTCCTGTCTTTGATTCTCATTGGTCAATAGCTTTGTTTTATTCACGATAAAACACGGCTATGACCGCTTCACCCAACAGTTCTGTGTATCACTACACAACACCCTGTGTTGATATTGTTCATTGAAGCTTACTGTATTATGTAGAAGAGTATTGTGAGAAAGAGATCGAGTGAGCGAGTTTATTACCTGCATTCAGATTTAGCCTTTTCTTTCAGGTCAGTCCTATGTTCATAATCAAAAATCTGTTTAAATGTCTTATCTTGTCCTTTTAACAGTTAAGGGGTTTTCCTGTGACTGACAGCGCTAGTCAAAGCATTTGTCAGTTGCGTCTTGTTCCGTGTCCACAACAGTTTACTCTTTTCAATGTAAAAGTCTTCGCTCCTGAGTGACTCACTCGTAAAGACAGTCTTTGCCGCCATATAATGGTGTAATAATGTAACTTCTGTTGCTGTTCATGGTCAGGGACTATTTTTTCCAGCAGAAGAAAGGCTTTTATTGAAAGTTTACTTCATAAAAACACATTTTTGGCTTTGATATTTGTATTGTGTGGTAACCGTTTTATAAAAGCAATAAGGTACTCGAGGCTAGTGCTGTATCGTGAATAAGTCACGGCTGAAGGGGTTGCAACGTTTTAATGGTGGCTGTAATAAAAACATGATGGATTTATACAAACATTAAATATCGAGGAACAGGTTGAGTAAAAATACAACGAATACGCAATAGAGTGTGTATATTTAACAAAATGCTACTCTCTAAAGCCAATTTTTCTAGATTACTAACAAGTTTTTGGACATTGAATGGCTTTTCTGTTTTAAATGTAATATTACATAACATTTGTTTACAAGCTGTTTTATTGACGTCTTTCTCCAGTTGAAATACTAATGACACAATTACAAGACACATGATACGTATTTCGGTAAGTTGTACTATATATTTCAACATGTTCAATCATTTATTTTGTGCTGAAGTAAAGAGGAAGAGATGATTATTTCACATGATCAACACACTGCCACCTTTGATTTTTGACATGCAGAATGCAACAAAGTTTTGTTCATTAATCAACTGAAATCAATCGAAAGATCGATTCTTGGGATTTAAGAATCAATATTCAATATCTGTTCTTTAAAATGAGAATCAATTAAAATTGAGAAAAAGGTAAAGTTAAAGTACCCAAACATCTGGTTCCACATTTTCAGTGATGCCTTAGCATGTTCTTCTCACCCATGCATTATGAGATAAACACAGAGCTTACGGTTAAATAAGGAAGCTTCCACAATGAGGCTTTAAATAAAACACCAACTTCCTGCATTCCATAAGTGACTGCAGGGCATGTGGTCTTTTGAAGACTGTTCTCTGAATGGAAGATGAGTGAAGAGATTCTGGCCCCTCCAAAGCTCTCCGAGACTGAGCTCAGAGGGTCATGCTAGGTCACATGTCTCAGGAACAAGAGGAGCTGTCTGTAGAAGAGTGTGAAAATCGCAAACCTCCTCCGCCTTCCAGGCCTGTTGCTAGGCTACGGAGAGGAAGTGGTGCGTTGTGCTTTTTTTTTTTTTTTTTTTTTTTTTTTGCACTGGCACCCTGTGTCTACCGTTAAGCAGTACAAACATGCACCAGTCCCGCAGTGACAAATGACTTCCTGATCCTGATTGTACAATAATAACTGTTCCGTTTTCACAACTTCTACAATATATATGAGTGTCATTGCTGTTGTTTGGCTTCCCTACCTTCCTGTCTTAGTTCTCATGATTGGATTGTTGAGGATAGCCAATAGCAGCTGTGATGATGAAACCGCACAGCAATGTCTTCCTGACAACATTTTGCGGCTACAGTTACAATGCATTATACCGCAAGCTCTCCGATAGCCATTTACAGTCATTTCAGATATAATGGGAACAGACCTCAGTATGCATTTCAGCTGCCATTCTAGATTAGAAGGATTCTGTGACCACATAGTGTGCTTATCTGTTTGGCTTGTAAAAGCATTTACATCCATCACACATAGGCTACAAAAACAGTCTGCAGATAAGTATGAAAAAGCTAATCTTTTTAAGTATAAAACATCCTATGTTTTTAAACTGTGTAATGCGGTACAATAAATACAGTATGCATATTTATTCTGTATGAAAAACCCAGATTACCTCCTGCAGATGTGCACTATACATTAGGGGCCGTATACACTGAACGCTTTTTCATTGTTAAATCTGTAAAATCAGTTTAACTTTTAAAAAAATGCATCTCTTGACTCATTCCACTGCCCGCATCTCATGTTTTTCAAAACAAAATCACGTTCTGTGTTCTTAATCTTTTATCGACAACTTATTGCCATGAAAATAGCATCAGTTGCTGACATGGCATTAAAATCTCAAATACCTACTTTACTTAAAAGGGACCTATAATGCCCCTTTTACAAGATGTAAAATAAGTCTCTGGTGTCCACAGAATGGGTCTAAGTTTCCGCTCAAAATACCCCACAGATCATTTATTATAGCTTGTAAAATTTGCCCCTATTTGGGTTTGAGCAAAAACACGCTGTTTTTGTGTGTCCCTTTAAATGCTAATGACCTGCTGTTCCTGGCCACTTTCCAAAAGAGGGTGGAGCTTTAACAGCAAAAAAGCTGGAGAATCTCACGCCGCCAAAATGAGGATTGTCAGAAACAGTGTTCAGCCTTACATTGTTCAAACTGGAGTCGGACACTGATGGAGACACTCAGGAAGAAGTTACAACTTTTAGAATGCAACTGGACATTTCTGAATGGTTAGTGGATAAATTTATGTAGTTGCTGTGGAGCTTATTCAAAGTGTCGACTAGCATGTGTCATCATGTTAATCTTTTGTGCAAATCCAGTGTTGAATTGGTCCTCGTTTGTGAAGCAGTCCGGCATAAAATGACGGCATGGTAACAACACTCTACTACAACAGCTCTTTCTCTTCTCTAAAGCAGCCCAACATGGCCTCACCCCCTTTGTTGTGTGTTCTCGGGGGCAGGGTTTATGTAAATTTTAGGGTTAGTAATGTCACAAACCCAGGAAGAAGCTCATTGTAGTCCCTACCAGCCATTTGTTGTAGTCCTTAAACAGAGAATTCTTTTAAAAAAAAAAAAATCTCCCTTTGCATTAAACTTTGAGCGTCATAACTTTGCAGATGTTGTTTGTGCTCTAACAGCAACATTACGCACTTAAAAACACAGTTAAAAAAGTGAAATCATAATCAACCACCCCTTTAAATTAAGTAAAATTGACTTGATTGGACTGTCAAAGTGTAAGACATTTTTACATAAAATTGCAAAATAGCTGTATATATTTATCAAAATAACCATATTTTTTTTCAAAATGTAACGTGATGTAAAGAACTTATGTAACAGCCATTTGAAACAGTTTTCGTTGCATACTGTTTTGCATTTTGTTTCTAAAAATAGTGGACCGTATACGGCATATACGTTAATGCAGTATGTTAAAATTCCATTCTGAACGTACTGTAGTTATATTTATCATTAATATTGCACCGTTGGCACATTTGTGCCTTGCTTTTTTTATGGCTCATGGCAGTTGAGGACAGTCTTATCTTGTACGTCAGGGCTCCAGAACTTTTCAGTTAATCTCTGTCAGGATGCCAGATGGTTTTTCCAGTTAGCAATCGGCCATGTGAATCTCCTCATCAGGAAAGACGTGGAGCTTTAGGGTGCAAATCCATCACACATGCACCCATTCACCATTTCCACACATCTCATTCATTAATATGCCAGCATAATTTATTACGATTAGTCGATTGGATTATGATGATGATGATTGGCTCATGTGTTCTGTCACAGATGTATTCAAATTAGCCAACATTTTTGTCCAGTCAGCAAATCTTTCCATTTCACAAGCTCCCTTCCAAGCCATATCAAAGCCAACACCCTAGCAACTGCATAGCAACACCCTGGCAACCACTTAAAACACGTAGCATGGCAGTCACCAGTGACCCCCTGGGGGTTTGTGAGGGAACTGTAGGGGGTTCGTGAGTTGATAAAGCTAATAATTAAAGGCACAATATGTAAGATTCTTGGGTTAAAATATCCAAAAACCACTACACAAGCATTATATATTTTGTTGACTTGTGTACATACATTATCCCAGATGTTTAAATCTCGAGAAATAAGCAATTTTAAGTAATGTCCCATCCCTTGTCATTGCATCAGACAAGGGATGAGACACTTTAACATGTTATGTGTTTTATTAGACAAGGGAACAACTGTTTGGATACATTTATAGTAGGGCTGCACGATTAATCGGACGATTCGAAAAAAACATTGAAATCACACTTAAACGATTTGGCTTCGTGCGATTATGAAATCGCAAAGCTGCGATTTTTTTTTTTTTTTTTTTTTTTTTTTTTTTTTTTTTTTTTTTTTTTTTTTTTTTTTTTTTTTTATTTATGCATGGCTTGTCAATGAACTATGGCTCTAAATGCTAATCCATCTGAAAGCACTGCAAGTTTGAGTTGCTTATTTGAAAAGGCAACACGCGTCAAACATCTTTCCAGACATTGTCTTGTCCAACAAAAGACAACATTTAATCATGTTTTACTCATTTCATAATGACAGTTGAGCGTCCTTCTGTTAGATGATGTGGCTTCTTACACAGAATAAGGCAGTCGTGTGTTTCTTAGTCATTTTTAATCAATCAAAGTGTTCAATCATTAATCTTCTGTTTATTCAGCTACAGCAATAGTATGGGATTTCCTGGAGTGACTCGCGTTCTACTTTGGCAGCAGGGCATATTTGCAGTTTCTGCACGAGAGTGCCCTCTGGATTTCAGATGGAGAAGCATTTACTACTGATCACAGAGCCGTACAGCTCTGACAAGCTGCATATAAAATAATTGCGGCATTTGCCATATCACGTGCAATAAAATTGCGATAAATCGTGCATCCTAATTTATAGACAGAAAGCTAATCATTATTGTATAGCTCAACACTGTTAGTCTTATTGTTTGAATCTTGTTTTTTTGATTTTCTACAAGTACCATGTTTTACCATGCCTCATTTTTTTTCAAGTGGCTAACATAGCATAATCAGGTGCAGCTTTATTTTTAGTAACAGTAAACAGCATTTTCTCTGGCATACGATGTTTTAAAATTAATTGCATGCCATTTAGCAACACAAGCTATCTAGCATTTATGATATTCTAACGCTGCATTCACACAAGGCGTCGGCGTCAACGCTTGATGGAGGGCGTGTCTGAAGCTTGTGCTGACGCGACCGTTACAGTGATAACAGCCAATCATATTACTTTTCGGTGTTGCATGAACGCTATTGGCTAACGTCTGCGTTATTGGCTGACGCCTGCATTGGGGCGCATAAAGTTGAGAAATCTTCAGCTTATACCGTGAGCAACGCAAGTGGAGCAATGCGATGGAACCCACAGTTCAGTTCGGCAACGCATGACGTCACCCATTCAAAGTAAATGAGAAGCTTTTGTGTGAATGCAGCGTTATACTGATCTAGCTTACTGCCGTGTGCTGGAAGTGTCTCATAGCAGCCACTGAGCGAATGCACGGAGTAACGTCATAACATAATTTTCAACACACTCAAATGTATCTAAAGATAAAACAGTGCTGTGTTGCACCACATACGCTTGACTTGAAGAAGAAGCGGTGACTGTGGCATAATAAAAGCTCCGCTGCTCTTGAGCTGCATGTCGCGTTTGTCTTTTTTTTTTTTTTTTTTTTTTTTTTTTTTTTTTTAAACAGTCTCTCCAGTGGCCTCGTTCCACTCTCACATCACTCGGCCCTGCTCTGCTTTATACTACAGTAACGTTAATAATCTCATCCATGAACATGATTTCTGCTTGAGTCCCATCAGATTCTTTTCCACCGGCTGTGAGGTGAAGATGACAACTCCCATGATTCCACACTTAATCTCGACATCATCAGGCTACGCCTTTGCTTAGATTAGGCGACCTCTAGTGGCTAAAATTACATATTGTGCTTTTAAATCTAATGTAACATTAAAATATACAAATAGGGCTTCACAAATCAAAATAAAACTGAAATACACAAACAACTTATAATACTGTGTTTTCAGTGTTCACAGTAAATGCTGCTTCTCACAAACTGCCTTTGCCCCTGTTTTAGAGAGCAGGGTGGCTGATATAAAGCTGGTATATAAGATATTACACTTTTTAATTTAAAGATAGTAAATAACACATGCTGCAGTTCATATTGCAGTTATATTTTGTGTAACATTTACTAAATTCATTTGAACTTGGAAAAAATAAGCCTGTAAAATAAACAGATTTATACTATACTACTAAGTCACGATTCCGACAATTATCGGTCAATGCTAATAATTTAAATGTGGCGATTATATCAGTTAACCACTAGTAAAAATCTAGTTATTAGATGCTAATAATGGGATCAAGAAGTGACATAAGCCGTATTCGAACTCTGTGCACATCACGCCATGGCTCCATGGTATGTCGAAAGTTCCCTACATAGTGATTTTCTTATTTTTATATAGCCATGGGGTTTGTCTGGGTTTCTCCACTCATTAATACTTTCCAATAGCGGTTGAAGTTGTTAATGAGCACTGATGGGACTTGTGTGATGCTCTCTTCTCATGTCCTTCTTTCTGTTTCCCACCTTTTTTTTTCACTCCTTCCCTCCTTCTTTCGCCAAAACATCTCCTCTGCTCAGAATCAAAGCGGTGGGAGTGTGTTGGGTGAGGAGATGAAGTGTGCATAATTCATTCTGAAGAGCACACACTGGGTGATTCTGCTGTTCAGATGAATGCACTTCTGCTCAGATCTGCTGCGGGATCTCCTGCTATTGTCCTGAAACACGGGACCTGCTGTGCGTGCAGATGATATGTGTCCGTGGTGTCTGTTTCCCTCATTCTGGTTATGAAATGAAATTGAGCTCAGGGGAAGTGAGGAACTTAACAGGTAAACAGGAGGGAATTGGGGGAGACCTGGGACAGTGATTTCCATTTCCACATTCCTTCGGTTCCTCCATACAGTGCAACAGTCCAGCTTGCGTAACGCTTTTAGAGGTTCATCCAATCCAAACGGAGTTGTCATCTGGTGGCATTGTGACACACACACACATTCACAAACATGAAATGGTACAGCCAAGATCCCGAGATCATTCACACAGGTTTTTGGGTCTGTTTCAATCATTTTAGGAAGTGAGTGTGTGGTTTTTTTTTTTTTTTTCGTTTTTTTTTCTATGCTGTTACGTAATGATGGTGCCTGCCAGAGAGGCTTACGTCAGCCTATTCTTCTGCCACAGATAGATCTCATTACCACACGTTCAATAATGCTGGCATGATGTTTTGTATGATACTCGTAAATGATATTTCCTCTCTCCTATCTTTTCTCTCTTCAGGGACGCCATGTTAAGACGGGCCAGCTTGCTGCAATCAAGGTCATGGATGTCACAGGGGTAAGAGTGCAAGCAGGGCAGGCCGTAACAGTTTCCTGTTTCTATGTCCATTTGACTTTTACACTTTCTCACTTTCCTTTGTGCATGATGTATTTTAAACATGCACACAAACATACCTGTTTTAAAATGAGAAAACAAGTACCACTGCTGTAACCACCATAGAAAAACCATTGTCAAACCATTTCTTTGTCTGAGTATTACAACCAGCCTGACGTAGCAACAGACTCAACCAATGGAATGCGTTTGGGGCGGGGCTATCTGTTTGGCTGGCGAATGACAGCTGGAGGGAAAAACTTGTTTGAAAACAGTCATTTTATCCCCAATTTTGTTGTTGCTAGTGGCACAGAATTGACACACTTCACCTTGAAAAATAAAAGTAATATAAGTTATGTACTTTTACTGTTCACACTGTAGAACTAAAACACAACTGGGGCCATTTCCTGACAATGACTCGCGTATAGACCAAGATACACAATATTTTCCGGCTCTGTCTCAAGTGTTATCTGTTTTATTTGACAGGATGAGGAGGAGGAGATCAAAGCTGAGATCAACATGCTGAAAAAATACTCCCACCATCGAAACATCGCCACCTACTATGGTGCCTTCATCAAGAAGAACCCACCTGGCATGGATGACCAGCTCTGGGTCAGTCTTTACCAGTAGTAGGCAAAAAGAATCAGGGTTATTTAGTTTGTGATTGTTTCCTTGTTTTTGTGTGTAGTACAATGCGGTGTTAGGGAGTAGAGAGATGGATACATTTTCAGTAGTGTGCCAGTAGGTTAGCTGTGTTCAAAACAATGTCGATTTTTCATTCAGAGGTGGTGTAGCATGACAAAATGCTACTATATATATATATATAGCAAGTGAAACTTACTTTTTTATGATTTCCATAATATGAGGAATTTAATTTAATTCTGGTATTTAATGAGCTTTTTTTATGTTTTCAATTTTCATTTTTAGAATTTTTGTCATTTTATGTGCTTTTGTAGTTTTTTTAGGTTTAATTTATTTTTTATTTTAGTTTTAGTCATTTAGGGTCTGCGAGCCGGGACTCGAAATTGCTACATGTCGGACTGCTGCCCACAAGGCTGTCGGCCTAAGTAACATAATCAGAAAAGTGTCAGAATTACATTTTGATTACAAATTATGAAGACAATACATTTTTATTTTGGAATAACATGCACCGATAACCAAAAAAACCCAGAAATGCACATTAAAATATTTTAATGTATGTTGTAGCTTAATGCTATTGCCTCAAAATAGCTTCCTCAACACTTTCCAACAGTTGCTGATTTGTCACTCAAAACTGCAATGATCATACAGGCCTTGTTTTCACCTTCTTGCTTTGAACGTAGACCGCCATCCTTATTTCCTCTGTGGTGAGCTTTGTCATTCTCTTTGCCCAGCAACATAAAGATAAGTGACACACTGAAGACATTTACTTGCACTAGAGCTTCTGTCAGCACAACCAGCCTCCACTGGGGGTCTTTTCAAGAAAGATTTCCCTTAGAGGAAAAAAAAAAAAAACATTGCCAGCTCAGCAGTCGTGACTTTGGAGAGTCCCAGAGGCAAACATATTTAGACCCATCTGAGGGCTAGCTCAAGAGAGCATTCAAAACCAATCAGTGTTTCAGAAATAACATCATATTCTGCTCATGAATTACATTTATTGACTTTTATTGTGCCCCAGGGGCCCCTAATAAGAATAGGGCTCTTTTTATGAATGTTTGCATGTCACTGCCACTTACTAAAACCCTGTATTAACACAAAGGTAGAGCTGAAGGGAAAAAAGAAACCGCTTGGCTTGAAGTTATTTTGTGTCAAATCTTACTATTTGGACTCTTTTCTCTGGAAACAACTGTGAAATTCCCCTTTTTTTTTTAACCACTAATACTTTTTATTGTACCCTTCTGTCTTGTCATTTAAACCTCTTCAAAACTCGAAGTGGAAAAATGAAGTTGCCCTGGGACAGTTGTGTCACTTACAGATCTAGTTTCAGCTGAAAAGGTGAAATTCGTGAGTGTGAGTGTTGAATGTGGCGTCTAAATAAAATACAGGTTCTGCCACTTGTGAGCTGCTGTAGTTAAAAAATAGAACATTATAGATCTTTTTTTAAATCAAATTTTTAATTTTTTGTTCCTCAAAGGCTGGATTGAACTCCTCAATGGTATTTGACACACTTGCTTTAGGTCTGTAAATTTATATTTTTAAACAGCAACTTTTCATGTTACAGCTCCTTAACCAGCAAATTGCTGGAGCTGATTAGCCAGCATTTCAACATCAGGTCCTGTTCATGCATGACCTCTAATGCTGTTAAATTTATGACAAAGTCTGTATGTGTGACAGCGCCAATGTAGTTTTCTAAATTATCATTGTATCATTCATGTGGTTTGTTAGGTTTTATCCTAAATTGGTTGAGGTTGTGTGTCTGTAGTTGGTGATGGAGTTTTGTGGCGCTGGTTCAGTGACGGACCTGATAAAGAACACCAAAGGGAACTCTCTAAAGGAGGAGTGGACAGCTTACATCTGCAGAGAGATCCTCAGGGTGAGTTTGTGTGTATTATGGACCACTAGAAAATGTCATTAGCTTCCAGATGTGTTATTTCTGATGACCTTCTCCAGTTGAGTTGAACCTCTTTATCTGGTTTTGATAGGGTCTGACCCACTTGCATCAACATAAAGTCATCCATCGTGACATCAAAGGTCAAAACGTTTTGCTCACAGAAAATGCAGAAGTCAAACTTGGTGAGTTCACACCCCTGAGGGCAACACACCCCTCAGCAGCAACACAAACAACACAATGTACATTCTGCATTTATACTAATCACTATGTACGATGCTGTCTAGTGTAGAAATGTTAGAAAGTTATTTTGTTATTTAACATCGCAGTCTGATAGCCACTCCCCATCGGCTATGGATGGGAAGCTGGGAAAGTTAAATGCAGTAAGTGTCCAACATTCCACAGTTCGTTTTGTCGGTTAAATAAGTGCATCATCTAGGTATTAAAAGTATTCTCGTCGCTTCATAACATTAAGGTTGAACCACTACAGTCACATCGACTTTTTTAACGATGTCTTTAATACCTTTATTATAAAAAGACAATTTTATAGTACTCAAGATATTCAGTGTAGATACATTGTGTCTAACTATTTTATCAGCAAGTACTTTAAATTATGAGAAGCTCGTAACTCCCTCAACGTTAGTTTCAGTGTTTTTTATTTTTTTATTTTATTTTTTTATTGGTCGAATCTGTGTATGTTGAGGAACCTGTGACCCTCCTCTGGAGTTATTAGGGCTTGTCATTGAGTTGCTTGAGTTTGGGAGACAGTTCAGGCTGGTTGCTATGACAACGCTGCCTGCGGTGATGAGGGAAGAGTGGCACAGAGGCAGATGGCAGCATGCACTTCATCAAAGACCTCTCCGCTCGTTACTGCACGCAGACACATTAAGGCCAAATCTTCCCGGTGTTTGTGTGTGTGTGTGATTGCGTGTGTTTTCAACAGTTGATTTTGGTGTGAGTGCACAGTTGGACCGCACCGTCGGTAGGAGGAACACTTTTATTGGTACACCATATTGGATGGCTCCAGAGGTCATAGCCTGTGATGAGAACCCAGACGCCACATATGACTTCAAGGTATTTCAAGCGATTCTTAATTACGCTGTCACTTTCTTTTCATAGAACCTGATTGCTTTTGTGTGAGGGTCTTGTTTGGCTTAAGGCACATGTCCTAAAACACCTTTTTGTTACAGAGTGATCTGTGGTCGCTGGGAATTACAGCTGTTGAGATGGCAGAAGGAGCCCCTCGTAAGTCCAACACAATGTAATATGATGTTAAAGTGCCCCTGTTATGCTATTTTAAAGGTTCTTAATTTTGTTTTGGAGGTCTCCTGCAATAGGTTTACATGCATCCAAGGTCAAAAAACACTTTTTCTCATAATAGACATTGCAGCATCACCTCTTTTCTCACAGTATCTGAAACGGTTTGATAAAGGATTCAGTCTCTCCAAGAGCCTACTCTGCTCTGATTGGTCAGATGGCCCAGTCCGTTGTGATTGGTCTACCACTTACAGCGCGTGACTGAAATGAAACGCCATATCTGAATTTCAGCTGTGGAGGCTTTCTCGGCATATGTATACACAGTGATATGAACAAATCAGTTTTACCATCAGTTTTCTAGCGTAGCCAGACCTTCAGACTGATGTCAGAAGGTCTGGACTCCATAGCAGCCAAGGACCGCCCAGAGGCCATCTGACTGACATGTAAAGCAACCAATCACAGTTTTTGTTCCGCGTCATTTTTAGGAGCGTGAAAATGTAACGTCGAAGTCCATACAATAACAGACCGGTGTGTAAAACTGTATTTTTGACATATTTTACAGATTCTATGCCACAGACTTTACACACTTCTCATACTTTTGAAAATCCAGCGTTTAGTTGAGCCTGATAAGCGCTCATTGTCACAGTTGTAAACACGACTGTTCTTTTTCCATGAGGGGGTTTGGCATCAGGCATCTTTGTTTCCAGGCGGACTGTTAAAGAACGCGACACACACGTCTCCTGGACTCTTCGGTTCTTTCTTTTGGGAGACAATAACCCCATTTAGTGTTCAGTTTGCAGAGCTTTTACATTTACAATTATCTATATTTCACACAACATGAAAGGTAATATCTGGAAAAGCATAATAGGGGCACTTCAAACACATGGTGTATTTGATATGACATTTAATATGAACAGTGTGATCGCTAAATGCACACGCTTGGTTGTTTTTCGCAGCGCTGTGCGATATGCATCCAATGCGAGCGCTTTTCCTCATACCCAGAAACCCAGCACCCCGACTCAAGTCTAAGAAGTGGTGAGTCAAACATGCCTGAACGCCACATCATTTTGAATATACACTGCCTGATGATAATAAAAAGGCCTGAGCATCAAAACAGAGGAAACTCACTGGTTTGTCATTCTCTGTAGGTCTAAAAAATTCCAGTCATTCATTGAAAGCTGTTTAGTGAAGAATCACAATCAGAGACCAAGCACTGAACAGCTCATCAAACATCCCTTCATCAAAGACCTCCCCAACGAGAGACAGGTCCGAATTCAGCTCAAAGACCACATTGACCGGACCAAAAAGAAGAGAGGAGAGAGGGGTGAGTTTACAATATTGATTTAATTGATTTTAATCAATCTTCATTTTAATGAACCCATATTGATTCTTAAATCCCAAGCTCAGTCTTTTAGTCTGCTGTTTTCTGTTTAAGCAAGAACAGAACTTCACCAAACATTATTTGTAGCGCAACTCCCATCCTATAAGTACAATAAGCTTTGTGCTTTGTTACTTTTGATATGATTTGAAAATTCTCAGCTTTCAAATTCGGTCAATTTTATCTTGAATTTCAAACAACACATCTCGTTTTGAAGTTCTTTTAATGTGGCATGACAGATCGCTGTAGCGCCTCAGTTCAAGTGGCATGTGAACTAAACATCTCTTCCTCTTTAGTTATAGCAAGAAATAAACCTGAATGAACAACAGAAGGTGAAACAGTACAACTTACTGAAATGTGTCATGTCTCATGTAATTAGTCAGGGTTTCAACTGTGGAAAGACATCAATAAAACAACTTTAATGTTCATAGCTCATTAGTTAGAAAAAAAAAACTCTACAGAGGAGCATTTTGCTAAATATATACACTGTTACATATTTGTTATATTTTTACCTGTATGTGACCTATATAAATGTGTATTTATATAAATATATTTATAGCCACCATTTAAATGTTGTTTTTTTTAATGATAAAATTATTATATTTTTACACCAATTTGTTGAAGAAGTTTATATAAAAAATGCCTTAAAGCAATTTATTTACAACTCCTTTTTTATTTGAGTGTAATTTGTAATTTAATAATAGTTTGGGCTCTGTTCACTTTAACCTTTAATATAGTAATGTACCAATTATGGGTTCCCTATATAGTTTACAGCTTTAGTTGAGAGAGAGATTTTTTTTTTTTTTTTTTTTTTTTCTTAAAGGTGCAGTAAGCAATTTCTTAGAAATGCTTGATATTTGAAATCACCAAAACAAATACCCCTATACCCAAAAGGATCACACCCCTACCTTGATAGCTCCGCCTCCAAATTTATAAACACACTGTGCTACATAGGCACATCCCCCTCATGAGTGGACCCACCCCTTACTGCCGATTGGCTACAAGTGTTTTGGTGCTCGGTCCGATCCACTTTAAACAGCGTTTCTCAGAAATTGCTTACTGCACCTTTAAAGAAAAATTGGCATGTTCTGTACTTGATATATAACCAAATGAATCAATATGGAATCGAGATTGAAATCAAATTGAATCAAGAGCTTGTGAATCAGAATCAGATCGATTAATGTCAATACCCAGCCCTGGTTTCTGTAGAACATTAAGAATTATAACTGTATTTTGTTAACTTGTTGTATTTCTTTTATTATTATTTATCATTTAAAATGCATTTTATTTTTTTATTATTTAATATTATTATTATTATTATTATTAGTGAGAGTTGACCACTATTTAACAAACCTTTTTGTGTTATGCAAATGTTTGGATATGGATATTTTAGGATATGTGAACATTTTTCTTACAACATTCCTTGTCTGAATCTGCCTTTAATCTTAAATGTTTCATTCCTAAAAACCTGCATCTTACAATGTTGTGTGATTTTATCTGTTTTTTTGTTTTTGTTTGTTTTTCTCAGATGAGACTGAATATGAGTACAGTGGAAGTGAAGAGGAGGAGGAAGAGCGAGACATAGGAGAACCGAGGTACATAAACCTTTTACGCTCACACACAAGCATGTATACATGGCTATAGTGGACTTACTTAACGTCTTGATTATTTAATGTCTTCCTTACAGCTCCATCATAAACATCCCTGGTGAGTCGACCCTGAGGCGGGACTTCCTGCGTCTGCAGTTGGCCAATAAGGAGCGCTCCGAAGCCCTGAGAAGACAACAGCTAGAACAGCAGCAGAACGAGGAACACAAGCGCCAACTACTGGCCGAGAGACAGAAACGCATTGAGGAACAAAAGGAGCAAAGGAGGAGACTAGAAGAGGTGAGACGAAAGGGATGAGAAATAAAATTTAAAGACTGGGTTTGCAGCCATGTTTCTAAAATCTTCAGCATTAGAGTGATATTAGATTTATTTTATTTAATTCTCTTCCAAAACATCCTAAACTAGTGGTTCTCCACTGGCTTTGTGTGTACCCTGATTACATTAAACATCAAGTTATGACCCAACACAAAACCAAAGTTGTTTATCAAAAAATGTCTGTAAATGCATTGGAATTTTGTAACAATATCATAAACAATATGCAAAATTATTAACAACAACAACAGCAGAGACATGGATCAAACATGTTTTTTAGCATTTTCTTCTGCTATCCTGCATGATTATATGCTTAGTTGAATTGTATTATTTGCATTTAGCATTGTTTTTCCTTGTAACCATATCGGAACAAACAGACAATATGCTTTGCTATCATTTCGGTCACACTCAGTCACATACTTCCTGTATTCTATTTTGTGTGTGTAATGGCTCATGAGATGACTGCCACTTTTTAATGTCACTGAGCTATGATCAGTCCACAGGAAGGTTACCCGACATCTTAGGATTTCTTCAAACGGGAGACAAAGAAAGACAAAGATCATTGAGCCAGTAGAGATATTCCTGAGTTATGTGATGTAGGGTTTTCTCAGTAGGGGAGGTAGCAGAGTACCTGTGGGGATGAATCAGGTGGCCTGGCTGGGCGTCAACCTCTCATTCAATACATCTATCTCCTGCTGGTCCACTGTCAGACTGCCTCGTTTTAGCACAGCTCCTGTCAGCAGCCCCTGCTGGGGAAAGACCATTCAGCATGGCTGCCTGCTCCAAATGCATTGTTTTTTACACCGCCACCTAGTGGTAAAAGAAGGAACTGTATGTTAGCATGAATCAAGGCCGAAAGTTGGAGTCAGCACTGAGATTTATATATAGGAATGGGAGTTTCGTTAATGAAGACTTGTGTTTATAATCTCACAGCAACAGCGACGGGAGAGAGAGCTCCGAAAACAGCAGGAGAGAGAGCAGAGGAGGCGCTATGAAGAGATGGAGCAGCTCCGCAGAGAGGAGGAGAGGAGGCATGCTGAGAGGGAGCAGGTACATATGTACACACATCCACAGTCATACATGGCTTATTGTGGTTGACCGATATTTTTTGGCTGCTCTCATTAATAGGGCAGGAAATGATTTGGAGAGTATTTGTACAATTGTTCAGGCTGTTATATATGGATCTATCACTAAAAACTAACCCATAATCGACTATGCAAAAAGAGATAGGGCTGCACACTTATGAACAGGAAGAGAAGAAATGAAGTGACATGGCAGCTTCACACACTCATACTCCACACTAACACCATGCTAACAAACTCCCAATGATTCACCACTACAGAGATGGAGATGTACAGAGATGTACTTTCTGTTCATAAATGGCACGTGTATATATAGGTTGATCACTATATATATATATATATATATATATATATTTTTTTTTTTATGACGATACCAATTAGTATTCAAGTGTTCAATAACTGATGTTTTTTTATTTTATTTTGTTTGTTGTTTATCAGAAAATGTCCTTAAAAACACAAATAAAAATTGTTTACATAATGTGTGTGTACTGTGTATATTTATTATGTATATATAAACACACATACATGTATATAATTAACAAAAATGTAAAATGTTAAATATATACATGTATGTATGTCTGTTTACATAATATGTATAAACATAATAAATATACACAGTACACACATTATGTAAACACAAACTTTTATTTTGGCGATTTATCATTTGACAGCGCTAAAAATTGATTAATATTATCATGAACAGTATGCAACATTTGCAGAATAACTGATATGCAGAACCTGGTTTTATTTCTTATTTTGATGTTTGATAGCAGTGATAACCAAATAATCATTATTGAAATGCATTTTTTTAAAAACACAATATTGATGAATATTTTAGTACAAAAAAAAAACAATATTGTTGTTGAAAAAGAATTTACAATAAGAAAAAGATTTTATATTTAGGGTAAATAAAGTGGAAATTTTTTTTTTTTTTCTTTTGATCTGTCTCCATGTAAACATACACACACATTACTGCTAGCAATACGTGAGGGCATATTCGGACTTTCTAAAGCAGACGTGCATGAAGACAGCGTATCTATCCGCGCACTCTGTTTTTAAACCCTCTGTTAATCATATGTAATCAGACATGCACTTTGTTCTCAACTGTAACTGTCTGCCTTAGTCCCTTATTTAAACCATTCTCTCCAGTCTATGACTCACTTCCTTCAGGGAGGGAAATGTTCTGCTGGCTGGTATGCATATTTAAAGCACTCACCCACCCTTTCAAATGCATTTGGGCCGCTTGAGCCCTGTTCAGTAGTGAATGAGGACGTCTCACGGGCCGTGTGTGAGAGTCTATGTAGAGGCAAATAAGAATGACTGTGCTATTAATGACAGTGAAGATTCACCAGCCCTCATTCATGCCAAAAGTCAAGCATTATAAGAGATTTAGCAATTCTGTAACTTCATTTTACTTAGACACGACCCTTTCCCCTAACTCCGGCCTTCAAAGTTCCTGTTGAAACCACTGTAATGAGAGATTAAACAGGAAAGCAATAGTTGCTTATGAAGCTGATCTCACGGTTAGCTTGCTAAGCATATATGGACTGCCTTGTGAATTTGCGAAATGATTAAACTGACAAAAAGCACCTCCAAGTCCCGCACTCACTTGGGACAACTAATTCAGTAATATGTGCCAGGAAATAGACATTGTCCGCATTCTCTAAAAAATCAAGGCTTCAGGTGCCTTTTTTTTGCTGTCATGAAGCATTTCATAGTTTCATTGCTAATGACAGTGAAAGTGTCCTCCACAACGCCTCAGTTTAGGGACATATAATCCAGATGTCTCGGTTTTCAAAATCTTTTCCTAGATATCCTTTCAAAAAAAGAAATTTCTTGCAAATGGGGCCTTTCTTTTAACACACTTTTTTTTCTCTCCATATACCTTTTTGTAAAGTCTTTCTGCTTGTTTTTTTCTGTCCAAGTACACTGCCACAAACCCGTTTTGCTCTGTACACTACTGTTCAAAGGTTTGGGGTCTGTAAAGTTTTTAAATGTTTTTGAAAGAAGTCTCTTATGCTCACCAGTGCTGCATTTATTGATGAAAAATACAGTAAAAACAGTACTATTGAATACTATGTTAAACTGTACTATATTAAAATTTAATTTATTCCTGTGATGACAAAGCTAAATTTTCAGCATCATTACTCCAGTCTTCAGGGTCACATGATCCTTCATAAATCATTCTAATATGTTGATTTGATCTTAGTAACATTATAAAAGTCTTATTGTCACTTTTGATCAATATAATGCAGCCTTGCTGATTAAAGGTATTAATTTATTTCAAAAACATTTTTGAACTGTACTGTAAATGTATGTTACCACCCTACAGATCTATCACCTGCAGTAAAATGATTAACTTACTGCAAAAGGTATTATTAGAGCTGATATTACCATTAACATCTCATGGCATCTCTATTTGTTATGCACCCACTGTTTAGAAGACAATAAAAGCACATTAAATTAGTTTCTGTGCTGCACTGTCATTTTAACAGAAGTGGTTTTATTCCAAAGCAACGTTTTCTTTGGTGTGACATTCCCCTGGAGCAATCTGGGGTTAATTGCCCTGCTCTGGAAAATTAGAATCAAGGTACTAAGTAACTCCCCAATGCATGGATGGCTCATTCCATGGTTTAAACCAATGACTTATGGGTAGTGAGCTTATCACACACAAGGTCACATAGGATCTATGCAGGGCAGCAAGTTATTATCAGGGTTTCTTACCTTCAGATTTGCTTGATTAATCTTTCATTGTTTCACTTTTAAACTCTTTGAAGGCCCTGTCATCTCTTTTTCATCTCTTTCTTTCTCGCTCTCGTTTTGATGTGCTGCACTATGGGGTTAGGAATATATCCGTCGGCAGTTAGAAGAAGAGCAAAGGCAGCTGGAGATTCTTCAACAGCAGCTTCTCCAAGAACAAGCTCTTCTGCTGGTAAACTAACGTTTCAACTATCACCTTTTAAAGTACTTGCACTTCCTTTCTTTTCATCTTCTGCACTTATGGCATCTGTCAGTCCCCAGTGCACTCAGAGAGAGTATCGATTGTGCGAATTGATCTGGAGTGTTTGTGGCAGCTCTGTTTGTTATTGCTCAGTTCTCTGGGATATTAGACTCAGGATTCACGGCTATCAGGCCATCGGCGGGATTAGCTTATAGATCTGTCGAGATCTTTCTAACCTCTGATAGCCTCCAGTTATTTTTAGGAGTAACAAACTCTGACCCTGTTAGCATTATTTTATCTCATGTGGAGCATCTGCTCCATATGTCCCTCAAATCTTGCTCTTTTCATCTCATTCTCATTCTCTGTTTTGTCTAGGAATATAAACGGAAACAGCTGGAGGAGCAGCGTCAGGCTGAACGGTTGCAGCGGCAGCTGCAGCAGGAGAGGGCCTACCTGGTCTCGCTGCAGCAACAGCAACAAGAGCCACGGCCTGCTGACAAAAAACAACTGTACCACTACAAAGACAGTGTCAACCCTAGTGACAAACCGGCCTGGGCCAAAGAGGTACAAATGCATCTGGTTAGGACTCTTACTTTATTAGTACTATCTAAGGCTGTGTGAAAATGGATGTTTTCTGATTAATCGCAATCTTCTTTTTATTGATCCCAATATTGTGTTATAAAGTTCTGAATGTGAGTTTGCAATTAAAAGAAAATATACCACTGAAATAATGTAAAGAAATGTCTTTTAGTTGTCTTCGTGGACTTCATGCAAAAACTACGAAGCAATTCATGATCAAATGACTCTTATGAGCCAGTTCTTTTTAGTGAGCCAAAAACATACATCACATTATTGTGTGCCAATTCATGAAACAAATGACTCTTATGAAATGGTTCTTTTTATTGAATCAAAAATCTACACCACATTAGCGTAGCCCGATTCACAAAACAATTGACTCCTTATGATTTGGTTCTTTTTAGTGACTCAAAAACATACATTATATTATTGTAGACCAATTCACTAAACAAATCACTCTTATGAATTGGTTCTTTTTATTGAATCAAAAACCTACACCACATTAGCATAGCCCAATTCACAAAACAAGTGACTCCTTGTGATTTCGTTCTTTTTATTGACTCAAAAACATACATCACATTATTGTAGACCAATTCACTAAACAAATTATTCTTATGAATTGGTTCTTTTTAGTGAATGAAAAACCTACACCACATTAGCGTAGCCCAATTCACAAAACAAATGACTCCTTATGATTTGGTTCTTTTTTTTTTTACTCAAACACATACATCACATTACTGTAGGCCAATTCACAAAACAATTTTATTTATTTATTTATTTATTTTGGTTCTATCTGAATCAAAAACATACACAGCTTTAGTATAGCCCAATTCATGAGATATTACCAAATTAATCCTTTTAATTAATAGATAGGCAAGTTACTGATTTGAATCTGAAACACTGCCCTGTATAATTTACAGCATTAAAAGAGAGACAATGTCTTTTATATGTAAGCAAAATGAACAGTACATCGAATACATTTTTTTTTTAGCACTGCATTAGGAGCTTATGAAACCGAAACAAACTGAACCAGGAATCTGTATCAATACCCAGCCCTAGTGCTCTTTATCAAGATTCTACAGTCACTGATTATAGACATTATCGGACATTTATATGTCATTTGTTCTTACTAATGGCTTCATTTAATCCACTAATTGCCCACATGATGTATCTTGCTACCTGTAAATAACTTTTCCATTGGTTTCAGAATCCACTGGATGCTTTTTGGTTATCATGCTCTGAAGCGGCTCTCCTTGCATCCTCAGTTTTGTGGGTCATAATCTGAACGGTTTTATTGTGCTTATGTGAACACAGGTGATGGAGAGAGCTAAGAGTAACTCCCCTCGAATTCCTCCCAAGAAGCACCATTCGTTTAACGGTCCTGGAGAAAATCGTGTTGGCCACCTCCTCCCTCTTGACCAGAACCCCTCTAATCAGCCCACAAGGCCCCCCTCCTACCCAGCAGCCTCCCACTCGAGAGAGATGGAGCTGGCCGAGCCTCAGCTCAGGATAGTCAGTGGGCCGAACGTTCCTAGAATCCGTGTGTCTTGTGAGCCAGATCCATCCCAGCTGCTCAGGATGGTCCAGCCGCAGCATGAGCAAGAGTCCCGGGGCCGCAGTTCAGGTCCCTCCAGCAAAGGGGCTGATATTGAGAGAGACTTACATGTCTCAAAGGTCTGCCTCCGCTAGCATGACTCCTTTTTTTTTGTCATGACCTATACGCTTACCGATCTGGTCATGGTGTATTATCAAAAAATAAATGGGGGAAAAATATATTTTTCCCAAATTTCTATCGGGGCATTTGGATGATCACTTCTGGAATGCCTTGTCTCTGTTTTCCTCTTGTTCTCCGGGTGAACGTGTTCCTGTCTCCTAGTTAGTTTGGTGGATTTTCCTAAGACAGCTTCTGCTCTTGCTGTCGTCTTGTTCTAATTTTCCATAATCTTCAGTAATCTTCTCTTTGATCTCACCTATCGCTCCTTTTCTTCTTACAGAAATTTGATGACAGAGGAGCAGGGGTTTGTGGGGCAAAGATGAGAGAGGTTTGGATGTGTTGGGCTATAAAAGTAGCTTTAGACTAGTGGTTCTCAACCTATTTAACTCCAACGACTTCCGTTATCAAAGAAAATTTGAATCCATTAAATTCCATAATCCCAATTTTTTTTTTAAGTTCCATGACTATATGTGTGTGTATATATTTAAGTTATTTTATATTTCATGATGACCTTCATTTTAAATAAAAATGGTATTTGTTGGGTGAACAAATTGAAATGGGAACTAGGGCAAACACTGATTTTGGGGGGGGGGGGGCGGAGAAATTTCCTTGAAGAAAACTGTGATTTTAAAAAATGTTTTTTAAAAATCACCAGATGACATGGAATAGCTTGGAAAGAATTAATCATTCTAAAATTATTGGGGTGATTCTGTAGGGAGTGAATCTGCATAGAAAATAATAAACAAATTACAAGTAGATACAAATACATACAATAAATACAATAGAACAATGATACAAATGAAATAAACAGTGCTTTGTTTTTCAGTTAAGTCTAACAGTATTCAGATACAGAAATTGAATAATCAAATGTAAAATAACACTGCATAGTCTTTAGTCTAAATTAAACATAATTAATCTTTTTTATAGCTAGAAAAGTGATTTTCTCTTTGTATTTTGTTGTTTGATTAACATTAATGGCACAGCCGACAGCAGGAATATTAGGCTACTGTCACTTTAAGACAGAATGCATGGATCTAATATAATGATACGCATCCGTTTTCTTTCTCAGTTGTTTATGTTCACATAAGCGATAAGCGACCCTCTTTACGAGACATTTTCACATAATTTGGTACATGTGTTCAAGCACAAATAGACATGGAGGGGAACGTAATTCGGTGTTTGTGTGCTGTGGGTGCACGCAGAAAACAGCCTGCGAGATCCAAATTGAGTTCTCTTTCACGTCTTCTCGCTCAAATGGTTTAAAATCAATTGAATGTTTAAACTGACAGGACATAAAACACGTGCAAATGATAAACCTTTTCTTTATGATGGTTAAACTTTGCGATTAATCCAAGAATCACATGCGCTTCGAACCATGGTGTCTGGTCCATACAAATCAACTACGCTCTTAATACTTGATATTGCACATCCTGCTGTTTTAGCTCATTGTAAACTTTTTGTCTTATTTTTTTTTTTTAAATATTTGGTTGAGAACCTGTGCTTTAGACATGGTTACAGTTTAAGGATTGTTGATAAGGGGTTGTGTGTTACTTGCAGATAAAAAATTGTGCTCTGAAGACTGAGTCATTTCAGATCCAAACCTCCCTCCCATTCTCAGAGAAGAAATGAACATTGTTTTCTCACTAACATGGCTTTTTCTGTCTCATTGGACACTTGACTTCCAGATTGGCTATAAATGATTCTTTTCATGTCTGGAAATGCTTGTGAATGGTGCATGACAGTTTTGAGGCTTGTTGTTTGATTTTGAGACAGCTGTTCAGAAACAGCTACTTTTCAGCATCTCCTTTAATATACTGGACTACGTGTTTCCTTTTTGTCTTTAACTTGATGATTTTTCTTTTTCTGTCATTTGGTTGTATGTTTCGTCTTTGCTTATTGAGTCATTTCAATTAGGCTTGCGGAAGTGAACAAAAGATTATCTTCAGTCAAGCTCAGGGAACAGGTCTAAAAATATCTAAAATGTCTTGTAATGAGGCCATCTCTTAAAATTTGGGACAGGCGGATTTTGACAAAGATTGCAAAACAATCTCGGGTGATTATGTGAATGCTAAAGATGAATAAGAGTGCCATAGAGAAGTCTCTGTACAACCTTCTTAAAGTGCTACAGGTCACAATATAATAATAATAATATAGCAGTTATAATAATAATAACAGCCTAGTGTATATCCTATGTTGTCACACATTAGCCACTGTACTTTGTAGTTTCGCAGTCCTTTCTGACTCCCAAGCAAAGAGGAAACCGATTGGTTGTGAAGAACTGCATGGACACTAACATCCTCTCTGTCTGTCAGGTTGAGGAACGTTCCAAGCAGAACCGCCAGAGCTCTCCAGCTCTCCAGCACAAAGTGGCCAATCGTATTTCTGATCCCTCTCTGCCTCCCCGCTCAGAGTCCTTCAGCAGTGGAGGCATACAGCAGGCCCGGACGCCTCCCATGCATCGCCCAGTAGAGCCTCAGGTACTTCTTGACCTCCTGATCTGTCTTAACAGAGTTCGGATGTGTTATGAAAAACACTGACCCCAAAGTTCTTAATTCAGATGGCGCACCTAGTTTCGGTGAAGTCCCATGGCTCCTCCATGACAGGATCCCAGTCACTGCATGATCAGTCCTCTCAGGGCGTCTCAGCCTTCCAAGAGGGTCTGTCACCTCACCGACCTCCAATGCCTCGCCAGAACTCTGACCCTACGTCAGAAACCCCGGCCCCACCACCTCGCATCACCAGCCGAGACGACAAGTTTGATCGTAGCTCTTGGCTGAGACAGGAAGATGATGTCCCTCCAAAGGTGATAATCTGGGATGAAATATGTGGTTTTCCTTGTAATCCAATGATATTAATAGTAATATTCCTTTTTTTCCCACTCTGAAACAGTGGGTCTCAACTGCTGGATCACAGGTCTTTTCTGATTAGGTCCCAGAAAGCGAAAAACCTTGCTGAATATGAATAATAATCAAATGTAACTGACCATATAATTGAGGATAGTTCGGACTATGCAAATTTAATACGCTTGTCAACTTTAAAAAGGGAGGAGAAACACCTTCTATATCTTTTGTCAAAGGCTGTGCATCCAATCAAACGCTACAATATTTTGGCACAAATATTGTAAAAATATAAAAAAACATTTAACTACAATAAATGTGGGTTCACTTGAAATGAAAGCCGTTTTTATTATTTTGTACCATATTTTATTTTCTTATTTTGTGTCCTTTATCCTTTCTCATTTAAATAATAATTAGCACAACTTATGCAGTTTATGGCAAAAATAATTTCAGTTTTATTTTAAAGGGTTAGTTCACCCAAAAATTAAATTCCTGTCATTAATTACTCACCTTCATATCGTTTCAAACCTGCAAGACCTTCGTTCACCTTTGGAACACACATTAAGATATTTTTGAAATCCGAGGGTTTCTGAACCATGAACTATTTTAAGACAGAAATTTTATTTTTGGGTGAACTAACCCTTTAAGGACACTTTTATTTACCATTATACGAGTAACCAGATCTTATTAGTGCTGTGCTGAATCATCACTTGATGTCCCAATGTGAAAACCTGAACCAAAACCAGTTGAGATCCACTGCTACATGTCATGTACAGTCCATGTCATTAACTAAATGTGATATAGGATGTAAAAATATAGGCCTATATTTTTAAAAAGCTGTTTTTTTTTTTTTTAAAGTGCATCTTGGTAAAGTAACATCTGTTAACATGCTTCAGGTGCCCCAAAGGACCACTTCCATATCCCCTGCGCTGGTGAGAAAAAATTCTCCAGGGAATGGGCCAGGTGGACTGGGACCAAGAACCGGAGCACATCTGATCCGAGCCAGGTATATACATCCCACGCACTTTTCTTGCATACATATATAATATATATTTATTTATTCATCTTGACACATTTAAACCTTTAACTAATCCCTAAACTAACCCCTTTAACTCTAGTTAATCAGTCTTCTATGATCAAATTGATAAACTCCACATCTTCCTTGTGTCCTACCATTGCCACAGTAACCCAGACCTGCGGATTTCCATGGAGTCGGCTCTCCAGAGAACCAGCAGTGGGAGTTCTTCCAGTTCTAGCACGCCCAGCTCTCAGGGCGGCTCCAGTGAGAGGAACCGGGTGGGAGGTGAGAGACCCACTGGAATATTCTCTCAGCCAGAGCACATACACTTGGCCTCTGCACACCAAGTCTTGACATTCAGTTGTCCCCACAGGCTCCAGTAAACCTGAGGGATCCCCAGCAGTGTCCCAAGAATCCAAGGCCAAAAACCAGGAGGAGAACAGGGAGGTGACCAGACCCAGTCGACCAGCGGTGAGAAACTAATTTCCCAAAGTGTATCATCAAATGTTTCTGCTCTGACAGGGCTGGTTTCCAAGACCAGGTTAAGCCTAAAATGAAAATATCTAACCCTAAACTAACTTCTTCTTTTTAAGACTTCTTAAACTAACTATTCTTTAAGATCTGCACTGTTTTCCAAATAACTCAGTTGTTGATGTTCTTTCCAAATGTGTCTCTTGCCATCAATTAAACTTTATTAAATCAAAATTAAAGTGTTGTGGCTGTTAGTTCATATCTATATGCTAGATGTAACCCAGCAGAAAGTATGTCAACGTGGCAAATAAAACTTGTCAAGCAATTTTATGGGGTCTTTAATATATCACCAGTAAATCAAATCTCATTTGAGCTAACCTACTCATAACCTTCAGCCAGCTTAGATATGTAGATGTTCACATTTTGTCTCCGAGTTAAAAAGACTGTGTGCCGCTTTGTGTTACTAACCATTTTCTCATTTAACATTTTGTCTAATCCGCTCAATTGTTCCTCCACCCGTGGTTCTCTATTGTCAATTCTTTTTCTCCAGAGTTATAAGAAAGCCGTAGATGAGGTTAGTGACATCTTCTCACTTCATCTCTCTCTGCCCATTTTCGTGCTCCTTACATTCAAGCACTCGTTCGCTGCCTGTCTCATCTATTTCTGTCACTCGCCCTCTCATGTCTTCAATCGTTCTCTCATCAATATTTCACGCCACCTCTCATCCCTTAACTCCCCTCCAATCTTTCTGTCTGTCGGTCTTCTTCACAGCTTCAGATGTCGTGTCAGTCACCATCATTAGCTGCACATTTCTCCATCGCACCAATTTGTCACAGTCGTTCAGTGTCCGTAATCCTTGACTCCATCTCAGAGTTTTCACGGTTACCTAGACAACCGCTGTCTTAGGCCAAGGAAAAGGGATTTTGTTTAGATGTAATGTTATGTTTTTTTGTTTAAAAAAGGACCCTGCAATTATGTATCTTATTGAGGTGATTTAATTGTGTAGCTTTTTAAGAATATTAACTTTAATTGACCTTAATCTTTAAACCTTTCATTTAATTTGACATTAACAAAAAACAAAGCAGTGAGGTATAGAAGCACAGAACATTCAATGGTTTCTCAAGCTATTTTTAAAAATTTATTTATTTTTTGCGTAAACTGTAATTATCATTAGGGCTGCCCCCAATAGTCGACTAACAGTTAGTTGACAAGAAGAGGCTTAGTTGAACAAAATTGGTATTAGTCGGTTAGTCGCAGACTCGCAGTTAAAAAAAAAAAAAAAAAAACGACAGGAAGTGGCGAAATCACACAGTCAGTCACAGACAGATTGTTAATGGCAGGATATGCAAACGTTTGCCTATCTTTCATGATTCATCGACCTCAAATATAGCTTATCACTTAAAACGTGTAAGTAGGCTTGTCTAACTCTCTAACATTAATCTAGATAAATGTATATCCAAGGGTTTGTGTGGAGAAAAATGTGAATCATTTTAACAAAATAAGAAGGATCATGAAAATTGCGTTATTTTTTATTTAGTACTGTCCTTAATAAACTTTCACATAACAGTTGTTTACATAAAGTCCACAAGACAAAAAAAATAGCAGAATTTATTTTAAAAAATGACCCCGTTCAAAAGTTTACTTTCCCTTGGTTGTTCATGTGTCTCTTGTTTGTTCTGAGCAGTTAAACTGAGCTCTGTTGTTCAGAAAAATCCTTCAGGTCCTGCAGATTCTTCAGTTTTCCAGCATCTGCAAATTTGAACCCTTTCCAGCAGTGACTGAATGATTTTGAGATCCGTCTTTTCACACTGAGGACAACTGAGGGACTCAGACAAAACTATTACAGAAGTTGCAGACATTCACTGATGCTCCAGAAGGAAACACGACGCGTTAAGACTTTGAACAGGGGTGAAAACTTTTGAACAAGAAGTTGATGTGTTATTTTGTTTAAAGAACATATTTTTTCATTTAGTTCTGCCCTTTGGAAGCTACAAAAGATACTTACATGTTTCCCAGAAGAGTAAACAAAAAGTAAAAAAATTTTCTGTTCATCCAATTCAAAAAGTTTACATCCCTGACTCTTAACGCGTTGTTTCCTTCTGGAGCATCAGTGAATGTCTGCAGCTTTTGTAATAGTTTTGTCTGAGTCCCTCAGTTGTCCTCAGTGTGAAAAGACTGATCTCAGAATCATACAGTCACTGCTGGAAAGGGATCAAATATGCAAAAGATGCTGGAAAACCAAAGAATCTGCAGGACCTGAAGGCTTTTTCTGAAGAACAGAGCTCAGTTTAACTGTTCAGAACAAACAAGAGACTCATGAACAACCATCACAAAACCAAAAAATGGATCATCCAGGTAACCACACAGTATTAAGAATCTAGGGGATGTAAACATTTGAACGGGGTCATTTTTATAAATTCAGCTATTTTTTTTTTTCTTGTGGACTTCATGTAAACAACTGTTATGTGAAATAGTTTATTAAGGACAGTACCAAATAAAAAATAACATGCAATTTTCATGATCCTTCTTATTTTGTTAAAATGATTCACATTTTTCTAGATTCTGCAAGGGGTATGTAAACTTTTGAGCTCAACTGTACATTTATGGAAAGCTTGAAATGTCTTCTTTTAAATGAATTGTGAAATCTAAAACAATTATTCTCAGATTATGTAATCCATACGAAACCCTGCAGTTGACTAATCGCTTAAATGTACGACTACTAGTTGACTAGAAAAATCTTTAGTTGAGGGTAGCCCTATCATTCATACAGTGTTGCATTCAATGCAAACAGACAATTTGTGTAAATTATTTGTAAAACCATTCTTGCGTAAATTGTCGCATTCAAATTAATGCAATCAAAAAGTTTCTTTTGAAAATAATTCTCAAAACTATTATGTAAATTGATGCAACAAAGTCAATGCATGCAGAAGAGTTTGAAATTCTGTGTAAATCATTTTTAGAATCATTCTTGCTTAAATTTTTGTAATGTCTTTGCAAACGAACAAGCTAATCAAAAGTCATTTAAATTGTTTGTAAAAATGTTCTTGCAAATTGATGCATTAAACAGAATGAACTTTACATTTTTTGTAAAACTATTCCTACATAAATTGTAACATACAGACCAGATGATTACAACAAATTTGTTCGTAAACCCATTTTTACGTATATTGTCACAATACATTCAATGCATCAATTTACATAAGGATGGTTTAACGAACAGTTTGCACAGAAATTGGTTCAGGTCATGTTTCATGAATCAGATACAATATAATTTTGGTCCTAGATAACGTACATTTTTTTTCGCATGCCATGTTTCTTGGGTTTTGTGACCACTGTATAATAGGGCTGGGACAATACATCGATTCTCGATTCGCAATACATTGATTCTGATATTTTCTCTCTCGAATCGATTCTGAGCTCAGTTTTAACGGCGCTCTAGGCTAGTTTCTAGCCGCACACTCAAATGCTCATGAAGAAGACTGCTGGACAGCACTCGTGCGTTCGGCTGAGTCATGTAAGTGGTTAAATATACTTGCACCTCGGCTCAGAATGCTTTTATGAGGCGAGATTAATGTGAACACAGCCCACTGTGAACACCCTTGTTATTCTTCAACGTTTTCAAACTTTATGAATGATTTTAGGTTTAAGTGGTGTGTGTAAAGGAACTGGAAGCAAGCAGAGTACGAGTTTTTCTAAAGTGCGTAGTGCCATCTATTGTTAAAAACTAAGCTCAGAATCGATTCAAGAGAGAACCGCGATATATTCGGAAAATATCCGAATTGCTCCAGATTCTTTGTATCGAGAATCATTGTATTGTCCCTGCCCTACTGGATAGATATTTTCGTCAGCTGCTCAGGTAATCAACAGTACAACATATTGAATGTACTGTATTTCTATTCCTCAAGCTTGTTTTCATTCGTGTCAAATAAAACATGGCATCTTTAAACGCTCTGGATTGTTTACAGAGTCATATTCCAGGTGTACAGGTTGTACATTCAGTCAAAATTGGAAATTAGCATCTCTTTTAAGCATCATTGTTTAAATAAAAGAGCCCAAGAGTTGACTTCCGGTTTCTCAGTGATGTTTTCTCTCTATCTGGCTGCCTGGTGGCCTGTCAACAGGAGGAGCTGGTAAGATGGGCACAGAGCAGGAGCTACTGATTCGTACTAACCTTCTGCATGCAGGGCACAGGCCTCAGGAACAACCCCTAGTTCTGCTTCAGTTCTTCAGTGTTCTGGTCTATTATTTCTCTGACTTGTGCACGTGATGGTTTATACAGTTGTACATCATTCTCCGAAATGATGGCAGATGTTTTATCCCACCTTCAGAGTTGATTTGTTGTAAAGCTTTATAAAATGTTTTACTTGATTTGCTTATCTGTAATGTTTTGCTTATTTGTTTGTTTCTGGCAATCTCTTCGGTGCCATTTACATGACCTAAATGTGCGAAACGAAGTTTATCGTCATGACTCCTACTAACAGATAAATTATTGTAGCGTATGCTCTTCACAGGCTTAAAACATGAAATGCTGTTTACGTTTTGGTGGATTTATTGTTCGCTAGAGATCAAATCAAGCAGTTAAAGGCATGAATTAAACTTTATACATCATCTTTTTGTCTTCCTCTCCCTTCTCCGACCTGACCCGTCATTCCCTGCCCTAAAGGACCTCACTGCTCTGGCCAAAGAACTCCGCGAGCTGCGAACCAATGAGGAAACCAACCGGCCTCCTAGGAAAGTGACGGATTATTCCTCATCCAGTGAAGAATCAGAAAGCAGTGAGGAGGAGGATGGAGAAGGCGGGGCTCATGATGGAACGGTGCCTGTTAGTGATATTCCACGCATTATGTGAGTGCACCAAAACTGTTGATTTCTTCTTCTTCTTTTTTTTTCATGATTTTTAGTCTGTCAGAGAGTTTTATTTTGGTATTATTTGTATACTATTATTGTATTTATTAATATTTTGAATTTGCTTTTATTTCTATAATTTTAGTAAATTTGTGCTTTTGTCTTTTTGTATTGTAGTTTTTTTTTTTTTTTAATTTATCTTTTTAATTTATTTTTATTTTAGAAATTTTAGTACTTCAGCTTCAACTTCAGCTTATTTTATTTAGTACCCAAGGCAACATTTCTAATTTAAGTTTAAGCTTTTCATCTAATATATATATTTCAATAAACAAAACTGATTTTGGTTTTGTTTTTGATTCTGACAAAATATCTTAAAGAAAGCTTCATCATTTATAGAAGTCATTTATGTGTATTTTTTGTCCTATTCTCCCAACAGGCCTTCTGCTGGCCAGGGTGGCACTGACTCAATGGGCAACCAGGAGGATTCTCATGCCAATGATTCATTTGGCAAAAATTCACAAGACCGCACCCTAATGATGCGAGAGGTAGGTGTACCTGCCTAGACCAGTTCCTTTCCCTACACTCTTTCCTCTAGTGTGTCACAGTTTTGTTTCTCTTTTAGTTTACCAACTCATGTTTATTTTTTGCCTTGGTTAAGCCTTGTTTTGTTGGGTTATGTTTTGGTATTTCTTTCACCTTCTTCTGATTTCTCCAACAAAATCGCTGATCTAGCTTGTCGCACACTTGCTGACAGAGGCACTCTCGGTGCATTTCCCAAATATCTCTGCCAGATGGCTTAGCCACGCAAAGGGCCTGCAGTAGTGTAGTCCTACTCCTCTTTCTGTTCCTCTCTGCAGACGTTTGGGGAAAGAAAGCTCGGTCATGCCGAGAGCAATGGTTTCCCCGGTAACTCCAATCTGCCCGATCTAGTGCAGGAAAGCCACTCGCCTGGCGAGGGCCCTGGGCGGCATTCTAGTGGGCTGGACCTGGACTCTGTGGCTGAAGTAGGTGACGGACAAGCCTGTTAGAGCCACCCTGCACTCCAACCCTCAAATTTCTAACCCGACATCTAATCAATCCCCATTCAATTCAGATGCACATGTTTATCTGGTTGTAGATTCACTGAAGCCCAGATCTCGTCATAATTCATGTTCCTTTCCTTGGTTTTATTAATTATTTTTTCTGTTTGTTTCATATTTATTCTCTTTATTTAATTTGCTATCATTTTAAGCTTCCATTTTTTTTTTTAAACATTTATACATGTAGGACAGTGGCCTGTTAATAAGATGCTTTCTCCCTTTTGCCTCATTTTCCCTTCTCGTAAGTGGCCTGATTTTGTGCTTTTACTGCAAAAATGTTTTCTTAATCAGTATTTTTCTTATTTTTCAGTGAAAATATCTAAACGTCATGTTAACAAGATTAATTCACTCTGAAAAGATGTGTAATATTACACAAATACACAACCGTTTAAAAGTTTGGGGTTGGTAAGATTTTTAATGATTTTGAAAGAAATTTCTTATGTTCATCAAGGCTGCATTTATTTGATCATAAATAAAGTAAAAACAGTAATATTGTGAAATATTACATTTAAAATAACTATTTTCTCTGTTAAAGGATTAGTTCACTTTCAAATAAAATTTTCCTGATAATTTACTCACCCCCATGTCATCCAAGATGTTCATGTCTTTCTTTCTTCAGTCGAAAAGAAATTAAGGTTTTTGATGAAAACATTCCAGGATTATTCTCCTTATAATGGACTTCAATGGCCTCCAAACGGTTGAAGGTCAAAATGATAGTTTCAGTGCAGCTTCAAAGGGCTTTAAACTATACCAGACGAGGAATAAGGGTCTTATCTAGCGAAATGATAGGTCATTTTTCGAAAAAAATTTAAATGTATATGCTTTATATAAACAAATGATCGCCTTCCAAGTGCTTCCGCCAAAACTGTGCTTTCGTATTCTTCAAAAAGCTTACGCTGTATGTCCTAATTTTTTTTTTGAAAATGGCCGATCGTTTTGCTAGATAAGACCCTTATTCCTCGTCTGGTATAGTTTAAAGCCCTTTGAAGCTGCACTGAAACTATCATTTTGACCTTCAACCGTTTGGAGGCCATTGAAGTCCATTATAAGGAGAATAATCCTGGAATGTTTTCATCTAAAACCTTCATTTTTTTTTCGACTGAAGAAAGGATGACATGGGGGTGAGTAAATTATCAGGAAAATTTTATTTGAAAGTGAACTAATCCTTTAATATATTTTCAAATGTAATGATGGAAAAGCTGAATTTTTAGCATCATTACTCCAGTCTTCAGTGTCACATGATCCTTCAGAAATCATTCTAATATGCTGATTTGCTGCTCACGGAACTTTATTATCAATGTTGAAAACAGTTGGAAGCAGTATTAACTTTTATAAACAGTATTGCTTTTTATTCAGGATTCATTTATAAATAGACATTTCAAAAGAACAGCATTTTACGATCTTTACTGTCCCTTTTGATCAAATTAATGTGTTCTTGCTGAATAAAAGTGAATAAAATTCTTACACATCCTAAACTTTTGGACAATATTGAAATAAATCTGTAAGAAAACAAACACATACAATACTGATTAGTTAAAAAAACTTTTGCAGTGCTTGCTTTTCCTGCTAACATTTTACGCTAAATGGACTTTTCTAACTGCAGACAAAACTGTGCAAATGTTGCATTTAGTTCATATTGGAAACTTTTCGGTTGTGGCCTACAGTTTGTCATTGGATGAGACCGTTTATATGATTTGTGGATGCTTGTTTCTCACATCCTGATTCTCCATGTTGGTAGTTTGGGATGGGGAGTGGATCTAAAGCCTCCTTCACTCCTTTTGTGGACCCACGAGTGTATCAGACCTCCCCCACAGAGGACGATGAGGACAACCCTGCTTCAGGTGACTTACCCACCTCTTATGCACCTTTTTCACTGAAATAGTTACAGAGCTGGTGTCCTTTTCATTAGTGGAAATGCTCAGAATGGAGCGCCGGCTCTGACATTGGCCCTTTGTTGATTAAAAAAGGGGTGCTAATGTTTCACATACATGATATGAAGAGCACTCACCAAAATCCTACTGCAAAGAAAAGCAGTCCGTGATTATGTTTTGATTTGGCCACGCAGCTCATTTTGCAGACGAGCTCCTGCGGCAGGAGCAGGAACAGGAACAAGCTCGACTGAATGAGGCTAGGAAAATTTCTGTTGTTAATGTCAATCCCACCAATATTCGGCCACACAGCGACACACCGGAAATCCGCAAGTACAAGAAGCGCTTCAACTCTGAGATCCTGTGTGCTGCACTATGGGGTGAGTCCAGATTCAAACTTTCATGACTTTATACTCAACATCTGTTCCTAATTGAGAGTAGCATAAATGCCTTCATATCACTTCAGATCCATATTATGAACTACAGATTGTTTGTACGCTTGTTTTTGATCATTGTAGGAGTGAACCTGCTGGTAGGAACAGAAAATGGGCTCATGTTACTAGATCGCAGTGGTCAGGGCAAAGTCTACAATCTGATCAACCGCAGGCGCTTTCAACAGATGGACGTTCTGGAGGGTCTCAATGTCCTGGTCACCATATCAGGTGAGTTCATTATAAACTCTCCAGTTGACTGGACAAAAATCTGTTTTGCTTATTCAGTTAGTTTTGTTAGATCTCTGTATTATACGTATGTAATTAGAGGTTTATAATTCCTCTTTTTTCACAGGAAAAAAGAATAAACTGAGGGTCTATTATCTGTCATGGCTCAGAAACAGGATACTTCACAATGACCCTGAGGTAGAAAAAAAACAAGGATGGATTACTGTTGGTGAACTAGAGGGTTGTGTCCATTATAAAGTCGGTATGTCCTTTGGTCAATTTGTTTTTATACCTAAATTTACTTTATCCAACTATCCATCCATCTATTTATATGTCTGCCTGTATGTCTGTCGTTCTGTCATTTTGTCGTTTCGTTCTGTCATTTTGTCGTTCTGTCTTTCTGTCTGTCTGTCTGTCCGTCCGACTATCTATCAGCCTGTCTGTATGTCTGGTATATTTCTTTTTTTAAAATCCTAATATTTTCACATGTATTTGTTGTTCAACAGTCAAATATGAGAGGATTAAGTTCTTGGTGATTGCATTGAAGAATGCAGTGGAGATTTATGCCTGGGCTCCCAAACCATACCACAAATTCATGGCTTTCAAGGTGAGACAAATGTCCAGTCCAGAGAGTCCTTTACCCCCTTTAAAAAAGAGCATCTAAACTGCATTACTTTATAAGAAAATAGGCCTTTGCAATACAGAGCACGAAATGTGCAAATTAAGTAACTATTTTAGTATTATAGTGCCTAGTGAGTGTGAGAGCATTCAGAGTACACCTGCATAGAGCATATTTTGTTGTAAATGTCATTGTTTAGAGTCCCTCAGTAGCTTGTTTGTCATGTTTTCAGTGTCTCTTCTGTCTCTCCAAAGTCTTTCACAGATCTTCAGCACAAGCCTCTGCTTGTGGACCTGACGGTGGAGGAGGGTCAGAGATTAAAGGTTATCTATGGCTCCAGCGTTGGTTTTCACGTGATAGATGTCGACTCTGGGAATCCATACGATATCTACATTCCATCCCACGTAAGTGACGACAGGCCCGAGCGGAGGCAGCTCTCCCCTCCTTACCCTGATTCCAAGGGACTTTAAATAGGACGACTCCTCCCCAGGGACACTGGCATGCACTGTAGTGTTGATGTCTGTATCACATATGTGTCTTTTAATTACAGACAGGGTCCAAATTTAACACTCAAACCAAATGCAAGTTAAAAAAAAAAATGGCTTTGGTGGTAAAAGTTAAAATCCTTTCCAGCTGGCTGGTAACTTTTTAGGGACTGCAAAAAAAATACATGGTTTTGTTTAATACATAATGGCCCAGTTTCACAGACAGGGTTTAGATTAAGCCAGGATTAGGCTTTAGTTCAATTAAGGCTTTTAAGTAGCTTTTATAAATGTGCCTTAGGAAAAAACATTACTGGTGTGCATCTTAAGACAAATTACTGGCACTGACATATTTTAAGTTATATCAGTGCAAGTTGCTTTCAGTTAAAATAGCTCAAACATGCATTTTAGTCTGGGTCTAGGCTTAAGCCTTGTCTGTGGAACCGAGGGTATACGTATTAATTGTCTGACATAAATCGGACCCTTACTAGCTAAATCAACTTCATTTTTTAATATATATAAGACATTTATGTATGAGAATGTATCGTAAGTTTATCATCATAATTTATTATCAGTATATATCTTACTAACTTTTTATTAACTTAATAAACTACATGGGTGTTGTTTTACATACAAGATAAAAATATATGCCTAAAATATAGGAAAACTCAAAAAATGTGTTTTCTTTTTCACAGAAAGTTGGAGACTGGCTCTCTTATATATGATGCTACCACAATGACCAATAATGTTTGTCATATATATATATATATATATATATATATATATATATATATATATATATATATATATATATATATATATATATATATATATATATATATATATATATATATATAAATATATATATATAAATATAAATATAAATATAAGGAAAACAGCTAAATCATATTATAAGTAATGCATAAAGGTATTCATTAACTAATATATTAATATAAATATATATTAATAAAAAAATTATGAAAAATGCAATTTCAAGGTCTTAAATTGACCTGAAATCACCTGGTTTGGCAGAAAGTGAATTTTGGACCCTGATTACACAGTTTAGAGCGGCACGTATGAATGATCTGTGTGTAGATGAATGGTTATGAAGTTGACTAAAACAGATTTCATGATATTGTAAGTATTGTTCGAATATTATTCAGTGTGATAGAAAAGTATCTCCACTATAAGAGGAAAACATGTCCCCGATCTACGACCTTTGACAAACCAAACGTACACAAACCAAAGCAGCCAAACCGTTCCAATGCCTCATGGTAGCCTGTTAGCAGGGCGCTTTTGGGCTCAGGCGTCGGTGTGGTGGAGAGAAAGTGCAGGAGTCTCGATTGTTGCAGCAGTTTCTCGAAGGGAGAAGCTCTGGCCACCCACAGCACGAGACAGTGGAGCAGAAAACATGATTGACAGGGCCGGCCCAGGGGAGGGGGGAGAGCGTCACCTAGTGGGGGGAATGTTTTGCACTACGGCTCGTTTTTGTCACCCCAAGGCTCATCTGCGCCCACCCCTCCCTTCCCAGATTCAGGGCAGTGTTACCCCTCACGCCATTGTGGTGCTTCCCAAGACCGACGGCATGGAGATGCTTCTGTGTTATGAAGATGAGGGAGTCTATGTGAACACATACGGCAGAATCACTAAAGACGTGGTGCTCCAGTGGGGAGAGATGCCCACCTCTGTTGGTAGGTTTTGGTTGTTTATTTCACACAAAACGCTCCTGTTCTCCTTCTAGAGCCCTGATGCCGGTCTGTGCGAGTGCACCTGACCGTCCCCGTCACCCCTCAGAATGAAGCCTCTCTGAATCAGTCCTCACACTCAAACACGCATGTCTCTGTCCACTCATTGCTCTTCTGTCTTTCCTGTCCCTCACTTAACTAGATCGCTTTTCTGCCCATATAATTTGCCCTATGCCGCCCCACCCCACCTCGGCCCACCTAGACTAAACCCTGACACAGAGTGCAATGTTTGTCTGTATGTCTGGCACATTTTGTGTACTGTTTTGTTCACACTGTTAACCTAATATATATATTTGTTATTAATAACCACTTAATCTGATTTCCTTTCTGAGCAAAAGCCCAAAAAAAACGTTCTGATTTGACCTTGGATCTTATTTTTATGCTATTTTCGTACTTGGGTGAATGTCAGAAAACATGTCTGGGTCATATTTCACCTTAAAATCAAAATAAAGAGACAATCCATTTGTATTATATTAGGATTACATTCATATTATGCTTTGATGTTTTGCTATTTCATTTGCATATGCAAATTGTTTAATTGTCACAAATTAAATGAAAAAAATCTCTATCTAAAATATGCTTGATTTTCTTCATGCAAAATTTTTGCTTGAGGAAAACTATTAGGGTCCATTACTATGTCCTTATGAAAATGGGACAGTGTTTAATTGTCATGGGAAAAAAAATTCACATTTCACAATTCAAACAAAATCTTGGTCCTAAAATACGCTTGATTTTTTTTTTAATGCAAAAAAAAAAAAAATATATATATATATATATATATATATATATATATATATATATATATATATATATATATATATATATATATATATATATATATATAATATATAATATAAACATTCTCTTGATTTTGGAGTGAAATGTGACCAGTTTTCATGAGATTTACCCAAAACTAAAAAATTATATATATTCAACATATTTAAATTGATTTTTTGTTTTGTTTTTATACATTAACCAGGACAAAGAGACCATCATCAGTTTCGATGTAACTCTTGTTGTCTGTATAGATATTGGTGTCTTTCAGCTCTTGTTTTACTACTATCATGCATCAGATATTGTGCCATGTGTCTCTAAAATTAATTTCCAGCTTTAATGTTTGTTTATGTGTTTTCATCTCTCATCCATGAAGAATGTTAATGTTATGATTTAGTTGGATGTCTTTTGTCATTTGTTGTCTGATACTGAGGGTTCAGATGTAGACCAGCAGCCGCCCACCCCCTCAGTTCTGAACAAATTAATGTTTCAATCAAAAATTATGTTCAACTCTTCAGTGATTCTGCATTCATAATAACAAAGTAAAATTCATTACTCATGCATTTTCTACACAAGATATCAGCAGCAAAGGAAGTCAAAATAACCAGATCATTATCTCTATGAAGGGCACAGGAAGTCCTCGGAGAGAGCTGATGTTAGTTCATGAGTATCCAAAGAGCTCTGTATTTGGATGCTAGTTCCTTTGTACTCTTATGCCATCAGTTTCAAAATGAAAGACCAATATTAACCATAATTACTGGTACTTCAATCATGCTTTAATTTGTGATGCTCAGAAACTGCTGCAATAATGACCTCCTGATGATGTGGGGTGGCTTTGGCAGGCTTGTTTTCATTGGATCTGGGCTAGTTTCAAGTTGCTGTTGGACGTCAGAAGTCGTTGAGGAACGGGGTGCTCTGATGATGTACTGCATTTGGTGTCAGCGCTCTCCTGTCACTTGTTTCTTTTGTCTTTTGTATATGTTCGTTACCTTCCCCCCCCTCCCCTTCTGCAGCCTACATCCACTCCAACCAGATCATGGGCTGGGGAGAGAAAGCCATTGAGATCCGCTCCGTGGAAACGGGACACCTCGACGGAGTTTTCATGCACAAGCGAGCACAGCGACTGAAGTTCCTTTCGGAGAGAAACGATAAAGTATGTCAAGTCAAGTCACCTTTAGTGCTTTATATAATACAGATTTTTTTAAAGCAGCTTTACAGGAATAAACAGGAAAATAATGATTGAGTGATACAAAGTTCAACTCAGTAGTGTCATTGTTCAGCTAAGGTCATTTCTGTGTTGATTCAGTTCTGTTCAATAACTGTAAAGATCATATGTTATAATGTTATTAACATATATAATTTACTTTTAAATTTACTTTTTTGGGGGTACATTAAAAACAGTATTTAAAAAATTACACAAGTCACCTTTTAAATTAGTCTTTATGTGGGCCAATTACATGCTGTTCATTTTGTTTTATTTATAATTCAAAAATATAATAATTCATTTTTGATTTAAAACTATATATATATAATTTCTTAAACTATAAACCTAGATAAATACACAGAGCATATTTGTGAACTTTTGTTTGTTTTAAACAATATTTTCAAAAGATTTTTCTTTTTTTATCTTGGATGTCGTGTCAATTGATAAGTGTTGTTTTAGTATCATAGTTTTTATTAATATTTGAAATTAGTTTTTATTTTTATATTTTTCATTTAAAAGTTTTAGTAATCTTGTGTCATTTTTATTAGTTTTTTTTTATAGTTGTACTGTCTATAGTTTTTATGAATTTTATCTGTTTTAATTTATTTTAGTACATTAAGTTAAACTAAATGAAAATAGAAAATGTTGCCTTGGCAACTAGCCAAAATAAAAGTTTTTATATATTTTATTTATTGAGTTCATATATATTGAGTTCATGATTTTTTTTTTTTTTAATGATTTTTAGCTTTAGTCAAATATAATAACTTAACTGATAACAAACAAAAACTGAATGTAGACGATCACATAAGGCAGTGGATTGTAACAGTTTGCTCATTTGTGTGAATAAGAGCCAATATAATGACGTCTGTTACTCCGTCTGGACTCTTTCCTGCAGGTGTTCTTTGCCTCGGTCAGATCAGGAGGCAGCAGCCAAGTTTTCTTCATGACCTTGAACAGAAACTCCATGATGAATTGGTAATTCATTCCCGCCCTCCCCTGCATTGTATCTGTGGACCTTTTCAACTTTATTGAAAAGTGTGAATAAAGGAAAGACAGGAAAATCCAGGTGCTCTGGATAATCAGGCAGATGGCAAAAAGACCAAAACTTGCTGGGTCCTCCTCAGAAGAGTCAAAGACAAACCCAAAATCCACACGCCCCAACAAAAAGCAAGGGGTGCCGGAGGAGAACCACCAGTCTGCGTTGTTTTTTATGGCTCTTTCATTAACATATGTGGGGTTCTGATGTTTTTGTCCTTACAAATATGTATCTAGATTCCTCTGGAGGTGAAGACTGGAAATATGGGAAATAAGACCCACAGAGTAGAGTGAATATTTGTACTGTTAAGACACTTTTTGACACAATAATTTATCACGGTTGCGCTGAACGTCGGTGAACCTCCCTTGCGGGATGAATCCATTGAGCCTGATTTGTGTGATCGACCCTTTTTTCTTTTTTATGTTTCAGCTTGGAATGCACACTGATGTTTGTGTCATGTGAAAATCACTCTAATGTGTGAATTGAAACTGATATTTAAGACTTGTATCATACTTTATGAATTACCACATTATGTTGGAGCAGACACACTTCGGGCTGGCCACAGAATGCCTTAAAAATGAATTTGCAAAGCTGCTCATTTTTATTTTTTAAGTCCATAATGATGTTTATGCATTTTTCTGTAAGGAAAGGGAACATGCTCATTTTTTTGGATGGAAATTCATGCCTGCTGATATGGACATATAATGGGAATATAAATGATCCTGAATATTCATACTGTGCATTCCTTGTTTTATGCCAAAGCTCTATAGTATTCACATCACATGATTTGCACTGTTTTCCTTGTTCTCAGGGAGATTGTGCTGTAAAACAGAACTTTTTTCAGTTTATTTCTATTGTCTCTGCCAACTTATTCATGCATATTGTGGGTTAAAGAGATAATTTGAATTTTAAGATAAACTCTGTTCTCATTTACTCACCCTCATGTCATTTCAAAACGGTGTGACCGACTCTCTTCAGTCACACACATACAAAAAAAAAGAGACATTTAACAATGTCCAAGCTGCTCTCTTCCATATAATTAAGATGACCAAGAAAAAAAAGTGTAATAAAACTTGTGCACTATATTTCTAGTTTCTGAAGCCATATAATGTTTTCTGTGAGGAACGGGCTCAATTGTAAGTCATTGTTTACTAAAGAATCATGAAAATCTTACTTGACATCCCTGATCACCATTCACTTAGATAATAACAGCCTGGACATTGAGACACAAAAGTCAAACAAGTTTTGAAAGACAATAGGCTGAGTAAATGACAATGTTCATTTTTGGGTGAACTATTCCTTTTTTTACTAGCCCTATTAATAGAAATTTCCACATGGATTGAATATGATCAGTTCTAAGAAAGTCTGATTACTTCAGCTGATTGGTAAATACTACAGAGCTTTGTATTGAAACATAAAAAAGTACATTAAGATTCTGCTATTCTGTTAGAGTATGAAAGTTGCTGTGTAAGTGTGTATATGTGAATGAGTGATGAAATGTAATGCTTTCCGCCAACAATACAAAAAACGGTAGATATATTTCCATTAACAAACCAGCAATTGTTTTCATATCAGGAGTAAAACACCTCCACATGTCATTAGGATAAGAATGTGCTGCAGTTTTGTATTTTTAAGTTTGTTTTATCATGACTTTCAGCAAAGTGCAATAAAGGCCAAGGGAATCGAGCCTGGTGAGTCAGTTGCTCACCTCTCCTTAAGATGGATATATAATTCCCAGCTGTTTCTAGAGGGACTTTCACTACCGCCCTCTGTAAATATCCACTTTCTCTCTGGAAAAGAGTCCTGCCTCTGAAACGAATGCATAGGAACTGTGAGGGTGTGACAGAAATGTGCGATGCTGTATGTGGTTTTGATCCATCTCCTCTTCTGTGTGAATCACATGAATCGGTGAACGAAGGGTAGTGTTTTATAGAGCTTCCTTTTAGGCTACCTCGTTTCTGTTCACCTGTTGGACCGGTTCAGTTTTCTATGTCGGTAATGACTATTGATGCCGTAAATGAAAACTTTGTAAGTGACGCAATATCGTAGTTTGAAGAGGCAAGTATTTATTCACTGGGGGGAATTATGTCTTTTTTAAATGCAACCAGTAGATCAGTAAATTTTCAAGTTTATTAAATTATAATAGGAATTTTCAATTGGCGATTAAGTATGTTGTAAATTGACATGTTAAAGAAGGTTATGTTGTCATTACATGTAGATTCAGAGATGATTTAAGTGTAGCGCCAGACAGAAATTTTCGGAAATGGAAGCTTTTTTTAACAAAAAAAAATAATAATAATAATTCATGGTGCAATGTCTTGTGCAACAGCCAAATCAAGCCTACACTTCATATTAGGGTGATTCTTCAATTAGGGGAATTTTTCAGTACCCTAGGGTGGCATTAAGGGGGGGGTGAATTCTTGTTATTTTGTCTCTTTTATCCTAATAATATATTCAGTTTATTTGGATTGTTTGTACAGTTTTATTATTTTTTTATAGCAATCTTTTTCTCCAATACCAGTCATTACCGCCACACCAAGCACCATCAGATTATTAGGTATCATTACCGGAATTTTGATTCACAAAATTTTTACAAAACATTTTTTTTAAGAACTGACACATTATTTCTACTTGAAAGTTTTTTTTGTTTTTTAAATCATAAATATTGTATGAAACCGTTTGAAGAACATTTTGTTGTGATTTCATGTGCTCAAAAATGCCTCTAATTGCAGAATCGCCCATTAATAGACTTGAAGTCCTTCCAAACGACATGGCATTTTATTCAAATAGATGGAATCATCGAGTCCTTTGTGTACTTTTATATATTTTCATTACTGTTCTGTAAGGGCAATAGAGTGTGAAATTCACTTGACACAACTAGGATCTTTTGAGACGTCATGTTTTTTATCCATCAAACTGTGAACTGAGTGGATGTGTGTGCAGGTTTGAAGTACTTATGGGGTCTTCCCATCCATATTATCAACACAGATGTAAACTGTGAGGTCGGTTGACTTCTTCATCCTCTTTCACGCACCACCTTCAGTGTGGTTGCTTTGTGTGGAAAGTCTTTTGATGTGTGCTTGACCTCATTTTCTTTCTTAATATGGACATTAATACTGTAAGTACATCCTTTATATTCGGGCTGAGCGAGTTGTTGTTTTATTTCTGTATTTCTCTTAATTTTTTGCGTGTATTAAACTCTGAGATTTATAGCACAACCGAGCATTCTGGATATTGGCTGTTATTTTATTATGGTTGCTCCAGTGTATGGATGTGTGACTGAGTGTGTGTGTGTGTGTGTGTGTGTGTGTGTTTGATTTAAACATGCCATTTTTATGTTTTTAAGCTTGTAAAACCACCTATTAGATGCGTAATACAAGCATACTAACACTAAAATGAGAAATGGTGAGATTTCAAGATTACAAGCCTTCTGATATAGACATTCGAAGCTGAAACTGGGCATATATGATGTTTTGTTCACAAAATATGCAGGCTGTAATATTTTATAAATAGATTTTTAAGGCTATTAAACTAGAGATTTGTTCCAAATGTAACTTTAAATGTAGCCTGGACTTTTAAGAGATGGTGATCTCATCGAATCTGTGCCTAGTCCATGTAGTGGGTGTTATATTTTATTGCTTACAATTTATAGTGTAAATCAAACTAAATCACCAAAATCTCCTTTGTGTCATTCAACCCACAAAAGAGCTAAACTGAATATTTTATGGTCATAAAACTTTTAACAATCCAGTTTTGCTTGATATTCTGATCCCTTTTATTTATTCTTTTGTACAGTGCTTAAATCTTGTATTTAGAAAGCAGCAGTAGTATTGCTGTTTTTTATTTTAAGGGATTTTCTTTAGCTGTATTCTGAATTAGTTTGTCTAAGAACTATGAAATAGTGTCAGATATGCTTTAATATGAGTGCTTTATTTTACAACAATTTTTACTTTTTTTTTTTTTTTTTTTTTGGTTGTTGGTTTGTTTTTTATTTTAATGCAGTATTGTTCAGTGCCCTTTCCGTATTAAATAAATTCACCCCTGATAACTGCAAATATGTTTGAATATTAGAGGGTTGTTTGTGGATTTATTCTAGTCTTGTTAATCAATACTCAGTGTGTTTATGTTTAAGAGGAAACCCTGAAGACTGCATATCAAAGCAGGTTGATTGATCGGTCTAGAAAAGCTGTTAGCAATAATGAGTATTACTGATTTTGTCAGTCTTCATGTTAGACTCTTTTCATTACTTATTCAGATGGAGTCGAACGTTTCTGAATGAGGAGAATGCGAAATGGATAAATGGAAATATTTCAGATTTTGGAAACTCACCCAGTGTGTTCACTTGTCACCCAAAACAGACATTTTCTTTGCCTTTTTTGTTTTTTAATAAATTGACACATCAAACCAGACCATGTGTGCTGTTTGACTTATTTTTTAATAATAAACAATTATGATATATTTTTATATTAATAATATGCATAGACTGTTTTGTCATATCCATGTTAAGAAATTATGCAATATTCCATTAAAAAAACAAAACAAAAAAAACTGGATGGTCAATTTTGATTTCATGGTGACTTGAAGACGTTCATTTAAAAGACCGAATTCACAAAATTTATTCAGATCTGACCATTTTTAACTAGGTGTTTGAAAGTATTTGTCTAACGTGAGTTTTGACTCATTTATATATTATAATAATTATTAAAATATGCGTCAATAAACAACTTAAAACATTTCAGCAAATGTTTGTTTTTAAATTAAGTAAATCAAGTATATATATATATTATAGGCTATATATATGGAAGGTGGCACCATTCATGAAGTTCAATCCACTGATCCTAAACGCTGAGAGGCATTAAGCATAAGCTTCAAGCCCAATCCAGCCTCATTTCTGCAGAAGAAGAGAAATCCCGCCCACTGTACGGATGCCGCATTAAAATTGGCCGCGCTTGCGCGTTGACGTTCCTTTTTTTCTTGGAAGTAAGTGCTGCATGGAAGCGTGTTTGAACTGTGATGAAAAATTGCACAGAACTTTCCTATCTTTATGTTTTCTTTTAAATGCTGTCGGATTTGAACGTGTGCAACTTGGTGGTGAACGTAACCGGATCGTCGTGAGAAAACGTGTTACTGTGGTTCTTTAATGCGGCTTGTGGAGGGGCTCTCTAGTTCGCAGGCCGCAAGCACACACAGCGCCGCACGCGCGAGGCCTTTCCCCGCGCGCGCAGTGACTTAACTGAAAAAGAGACACGTGAGAAACTTTAGCTAATCCGGACGAGATCTGTTTTTCACCGCGTTTGTTAAAGTTATAGTTTATCTGTCGTTGTTCTATTTATGTGTGTTTTAATTGCTCCGTTACACGGAAGGATGGGGCGTTAGCCTCTTAGCCGAATCGTTGATCAGCGGCGAAACCACGTTGACGTGCGCCACGCGAATCAGAGACGTTTCGCGCGGTTTACTGTTCGCTTTTCTGTTAACTGTGACGTTGAATCAACGACTTGTCGAATTACTCCGTTGATTCTTTTTATTGAGCCCTTATGGTGAAGGCGTTATAATTTAAGCTAGTTAGCATGTATAGTCTTCTGAGAGTCCATCTGGCCTGTTCGGCGTGGTCATTGTGTTCATTGCATGCAAAATAACGACCGTAAAGTGTCAATTGTGGCTCGTTAATTATTTAAACGGAACGTTTGTCAATAGAAACAACTGTTAGCTGAAGTTGAATCAAGTTTTGACGTTTATTTGGTTTGGATTCGATACGTGGTGAAATTAGAGCAGCAAGATGCGGCGGGTTTGACTGCTAATAAATAAGTCGTTTTATTGGTGATTTCGCTGTAAAATAGCTCCTTAACTTTGTTAAATTGTTAATATATAACTGCTATGAGCTATTAAGTTTGTAATGCAGCCCTAATGCCTGACTGTAGCCATCTCGTGCAGTGGAAACCTGACTCATTCGCACGTGACTTAACTGTTTTTTTTGTTTTTTTTTGTGAGAAAGTTTAAACGTACTAATTTTCCCTTGTACTTTTTTTTTTGTTTTTTTTTTTTTTTTTTCTTTCCTTCTCCAGTGCCCCTTGTTTAGATCCCCATCATGGCAGATCCAGATCTTGATTTCACCAGCGGAGATGCCGGGGCTTCTGCCACCTACCCCATGCAGTGCAGCGCCCTGCGCAAGAACGGATTCGTGGTGTTGAAGGGTCGCCCCTGCAAAATTGTTGAAATGTCCACCTCTAAGACTGGCAAGCATGGTCATGCAAAGGTAATATTTGGATATCGCTCTTTTGCATGGCTCAGGCTGTTTTTAACCTGCGAGTGTTAGTATTAAGTACTCGAGTCTCTCTTTGCAGGTTCACTTGGTTGGAATTGACATATTCACAAATAAGAAGTATGAAGATATCTGCCCCTCCACCCACAACATGGATGTGCCTAACACCAAAAGAAATGACTACCAGGTGAGGCATGCATGGCTTTATGAAATTCAAGATTTTTTAGAGGGAGTACATGTGACTTATGTACCTTCAATTAAAGTTTTCCTGACCTGTAGCCCAAGATTTGTGCAATAAAGGCAATCTTTTTACAATCTCCAATAGTAGTGAGTTGTCAAACTTATTTAGAATTCACCATACTTCCCATTATTACTCATTACTGAGTGCATTGAGCACTGGTCATTTTAACTAGTCGGACACAAATTTAATGTGCATGTTTTGCATTGCTTTTGGAGCAAAATTAAAGTCTTCTTGAGCTCCTAATGTTCATACGTCAGCATCTCTAGGTTTTTTGTTTTCAATTTCCTTTTTAGAGCATTATTGGTTCAGTGCACAGCTGATATTTTGTATATTATACTTCAAGTTGTTTCAACTTAATTTGTTGCCTGAGGTGAATCTTTTCCACCAGAGCAACGACACTGCAATGCTTTAGCTTTTCTTGGACATCTAGATATTCTTCTATTATGTGAAACCATTTCTTCCCTTTTAAAAGAAGTGGTGTTGTGTTTTCCTAGCTGGTTGACATCAGCGAGGGGTTCCTCTCTCTTATGATGGACAATGGTGACGTGCGCGAGGATCTGCGCGTGCCAGACGGTGACCTGGGCAAAGAAATCGAAAGCAAATTTGCAGCTGGTGAAGAGATGTTGGTAAGTGCACCTGTTTGAATGAACAAATTACTTTACATTGACAAGAAGCAGCTAAAAACTACTCATTATTAAAAAAAAAATTTTCTCTCTCACAGGTTACTGTGCTTTCAGCTATGGGCGAAGAATCTGCAGTGGCTGTCAAACCCATGACCAAATAGGAAGAGAGACTGGGCTGCTCAGGCTGCAACATGCTACACTTTAACAAATCTCTTGCATTTGTTTTTTTGGTTTTATTTGTCACCAAAGCTATGGCCTTCACAAACAACCTCACATTTTTGTTGTGATTGTATTCCTTTTTTTCTTCTCCTCCCAATACTGTGCTGGACTTGTCGGGTCAGTTGGCATTCTCTCGGGTAAGAAGTTTATTATTGTCAGTGTTTACCCCTCGACCTCCCCCATCCCACTTTTTTTTTTTTTCCTCAAGTTTTTACCACTTACATTCCTGAATGTTAAATAATGGGATCCATTTTTCTTTTTTTGTATTTTGAATTTCTTAATAGTAACTAGTGTGCAGGATTTATGCAATGTGTTGCGAAGAGAGGAAACCCCCAACTGACACTGAACTTTATATATATATAATTTTTTTTTCTCTCCCTCTCTGGGTGCCATACTTTTACTTTTCTCCTTTCATGATCAATGCCATTGCTGGCACTATGGTTAATTTCTCTCAATTGAATGCCTTTCCCCCCCCAAAGTGAGAATGCACACTGGTAGTTGGCACTTCCTTGTTCTTGCAGTACTTTGAGTATCTTCTCAAGTAAAAACCGCTATGACCGAGAAATAAACTCCAGTGAAATGTCCTCTTAAATGCCAGTCTCTAATTGTACAGAAGTGGAAAGGATGTGATGGCCATGTGCGAATACCTCTGTAACCCAATATAGCAGCCAGCTTGATTTTGGCTGTCAGTGACGACAATAAATAAAGTGTTGAAGCCTGTATTTGTCTCCAGGTAGGCTCTTATCAGTGCTGCCCCAGAATGAGCTCAGGCTCTTGTTAAGGACTGAATCTTTCATGCGAGTTCTAATCTTCCTTTGTTCACTCGAGGCCTTTGTCACCTGACTGGAGAGAGCAAAAAATAAAAACCTAATAGATTACCTTTTCTTTATTTTATTTTTAAGAAGCACTTCATCAGTACTGAAAAGTTCCTGAATGCTGGTTAAGGTGTTGCTTCATATATACAGCTGATTTTTCTTTTGGTAATATTTAACATGAGCTCTTCTATCTCAGTCTGTGGAGAATGAATATCTTTGTGTTTAAAGGTTACTTAGTCTAACCTGTTTGGTCATTTGGGATGACTTCATTTACTAAGGTACAGATGTTATTTTTTATTATTTTTCAGAAAGTGTGTTTTGAAGTATGATTTTAAGTACATCACCCAAGTGTTCAATAGCACAACATGCAGTGTTTGTTCTTGACAGTACAATAATATACATTCATGTGTATATATTGTGTATTATTTAATGTCTGTTGTATGGTTTTAAATGACAAATTTAAGGTTTAAGAACTTATATAAATGGCATGGGATGTAATTTTAGAAAGTGAGGTCATGGACCATAACTGGGGAAGAAAGACAAAGCTTTGTTGGGTCAGGCTGCCAAATCCTCTGCATGGGTGGAGCCAAACGCTCATTTCCCACTCGTGGCCTGGTGCCCAGACAACACTGACTCAATGAAAGTGTTGCACTTCAGTCTTGGAGACATGTGGCATTGCAGTATATTCAAACACAAACTTCATCCGTCAACTGGCTCCTAGTGAGCGCTCTCATATGTTCAGTTGTCTCTTTACATGAGTTATTCAGATGAATTAATTTCAAATTTTGCTGTTGTGTAGCTGAGTGACATTAAAAATTTAACCAAACAGGAATCTCTATGTGACTATATAAGTTTGTTTAAGATTTGAAATCTGCCTAACAACTGGCAAATCAGGTTGTACCCATTGTGTCTGCTGAGGCCTCACCCAAGTTTGTCTTATGTCTGCACAATGATGTAAGGATGAGTCATGATTTCACAGTAGGCCAGTCTTTGCCTTCTATCTCTTGAGTGAGTATACATGGGAAATGTTTAAGTAATGGAAACCACCAAATCAAAGCATGCAAGATATTTTGCATGTTCATTGCATGTTAAACGGGATCGTTAGCTACGTCCAGATACATTAATGACTACAGAGCCATGAAGTAGGGAGCCTACGTATAATCAATACTAGAGATTGCACGAAATAAAATCATCTCGATTAAATGGTAAGTGATTTGCATGTTGAAACAGAATAGCTATATATTATTAAAATCATTTGTATACTATAATTTACAATTATACAATCATTTTAAGATATCGGAAAAACATGAACTCTTTCTATACGAATCGAACAACTAGTGAACAACTCTTTCGAACAGTTCGTTTCAAAGAACCGGTTCCAAAAAAATATTATTTTACGTCAGACATATTGATGTTATTACTTCCCCAGTGTGGCATATATATTACATGTGCTAATAAAGTCAAATCCTCGGTTCACTTCAAATGGTTTTACTTGATTCGAGAACCGCTCAGAGAGTCAAAGTCAAACCAGTTCATTTCGAATCCAATCGGTTGTGTGAAGCGGTTCAGCCTGATTAATTCAAAAGATCCGACTCTAAAGAACGATCGTTCACAAATTGGACATCGCTAATCGGGTATCTTTATGCTATGCTAGTACATACGCTAACTGATACAGACATTATGGTCATTATAACGTAGTTCAAACAGCATTTATCGAAACGTGATTTTATATGGATTGTAATCAGGCGCTAAAGAGAGTACCTATTAAAAGTAATCTGAGGACCTGCACCAAACCGGCAGCCAATCAAATACGAGAAATTTCGTGAACTCTTGCGCGGACATACGGCACTTCCTCTTTCAAGCCAACCTCACCAAGATGGCACCGGTATGTGTCGATCGGAGACCGGTTTTTAGTGTTAAATGCTTTTTATTTTTTATGTTGTGTTAACAAAATATCAGATATGTTAAATTTGAATGTAATATGTCACCCAGAGTTAATTTTTGCATATGGAATAATATATTCATTCATTATTTTGACGTACTATTGGCAGACACGTGGATGAGCATTTTAGCATGACATGAATTCAAACATAAATGTATTTGATTATGACCGAGAATTACAGTAGTACATTTCATAATGTGTTAATTCACGACTGAGTTTATAAAGCAAATAACATTACGTTCAACTTCATTTATAAAATATATACATATGTTTCTTTAGAAAAGGCAGACTGTTGTGAAAAAGAATAAAAAGGGTGCTTGCTGGAAGTTCACCCTGGACTGTACTCACCCTGTGGAGGATGGGATTCTCGACTCCGCCAACTTTGTAAGTTGCATTAAAAAAAATACTAAACACGACTTATGTGATTGTCAGGGTTCTTATGGGTACGCAAAAGTCTTTGATATTTTTATACTCCATGTTTTTTTGGCTAGATTATCAACTTAGTTTTACATGTTCTGTACATTTTGATTACATTTATTTAAAATCTAATCATTTCTGATGCAAATATCCTTTAACCTTGCATGCTTAAATTAAAACAAAATTATAAATATCATAAATTGCGTGCAGGTAGTTGCATCACTAATGGCGTGTCATAACTAGGGTTCCCTTCCCTAGTTAAATGCCTAGGGTTCTCTTCCCTAGTGGTCATGCTGTTTTATTACTAACAGGAAACATTTCTGAAAGAGAAGGTGAAGGTTAATGGCAAAACAGGCAACCTGGGAAATGTAGTGCAAATTGTGCGTCAGAAGAACAAGATCAGTGTCACGTCAGAGAAGCAGTTCTCTAAAAGGTGAGATTTGTTACATCAACAAATTCTTTTGTTTATTATTAGTTTTTTTTTATAAGTATTATCTATATACTAACAACTCCATGTTCCTCAGGTATCTTAAGTACCTCACAAAGAAGTACTTGAAGAAGAACAACCTGCGAGACTGGCTGAGGGTGGTGGCGTCTGATAAGGAAAGCTATGAGCTGCGCTACTTCCAGATCAGCCAAGATGAGGAAGAATCTGATGCTGATGAATAAAGCTCCGTCTTGAAATATGTTTGATTGGTGTATCAAGGTCCTGTATAAGCTGTCACATCTTCAAATGCAGGATTACATGTTTTGATATCTGCTTGTAAATAAAAAGATACACACAGAAATTTAGTGTCTTGTTTTTTCAATTGTTGTAAATGCTTTATGTAATGGGCTTGATTGTAAATCAAGGTGGAGCCAAGTGTAAGAGTTAATAAGATTCATTAACAAGCTGGTGGTGTTTGATAAAGTAGAGTGAATATATTGCAATGATGATTAAACTACTTGTTAATAACTACAGTAGTAACAATCCCTTGAGTGTTTTTGAATGAATAAAGAGATACAACAACAATATTAGAAGTTAAAGACTACAGAGCACTTTGATGTTTTCATATTTAATAGCATCAGGAAATGGTGAAACAACCAACTGTTTTATCTTTAGGAATAGGATTGCAGGCCATTTTCAACTGTGATTGATTTAACTATAGATAGAAGAAAGATTTAAATCAATATTATATACAAAAACAGTGATTTATCAAAAAGCATTTTTGGTTATATGTTTGAGTTGTGTTAATTAAAAAAATATTTTAAGTATGATTTCTCATTTGACCTCTTTAAATGTTACAAAATTAAATATTAAATTCATTTTACATAATACATGGACAGCAAAAGTACCCACAATGACAAAAATATTAACAAAAAGCCACAGCTATCACTTGCAGCGATACTGATCTTAGTTAACTTTAGTTGGCAGTTAAAGTTAGTTTAATCTCGCATTGATAGCATTAAGTTTTATCTCAAACATATTCTTCACCTAAGGTCAAAGGTTAGTGAAAATCTCATCAATAGACAGAGGTAGACCAATAGAAAGGTCTGGAATGAAATGTATTTGCATTGATATGAGCGACTTCACTATAAAGACCTCCAATGTGAAAGGCAGCCTGATTTCAAGCCTTCAGCCAGGATGTTATCCACCGCTCTGCACAGAGAAGAGCCTGAAGTGGCGCCATGGAACAGCACAGGGAGGAAACGTATCAGAGAGCGATTTCGTGCTACTTTAGCAGGGCTGCTGGAGTTGGAGGTCCTGAGAGTCAGACATAAAGCAATGGTGGAGACGGCCCTGGGAAAAACTGAAGCTGATCCTGAAGATTCAGCTTCAACAAATATCCAACAAGGACAACATCATTACTGGGTGGATAAAGACTCTTTCCGACTAAAGCTCAGGCGCAGTTTTTCGGAGGAGGCCGTTCATGAGGCTGGAAAATCCAAAGGACTTTGGTCATGTTCCAGTCATTCATCTGAGGACCTGCTTCATTATCAGTGCCTGACGGAAAGCAGCTGGCAGCACCAAGAACCTCACTCACACATGGAAAGTCGGTCAAGAGCAAGCTCAGGTTTTTGCGACAGCAACTTTGGGGATGTTTTTACCACCTCTGACAGTGACGATACTGTCAGCTCCCTCTCCGCCTCTTTGGCCTCCTTAAAATACAGCTCTTTTGGAGAGAGAGAATGTTTCACAGGTGAAGAAACTCTGAGGCACCGTCCCATTTTATTGCAAGAGTATAGAGGAGTTCAATCACATTTCTCCGATGAGGTGATTCCTGAGGATGGTTTCCAATCTGTGGCGGATCTGTATCCAGACTCACACTGGCCAGATGTTTCAGACATACTTCAGCCCAAAGTGGTCCTGCAACCCACTTACCGTTCTGACCTTTCAGGTCACCAGGGCACGGAAGTGTATCGCTATCCCAGTCCACTGCATGCCGTGGCCTTGCAAAGTCCCCTATATGCGCCACACAGCCCCCAGAATAACAGGAAAAAGAATGGAAGACATTTTTCTGGAAGCTCTACAAGCTCCTCGTTGAGACCGGGCTTGGCTCGTCCCTGGAAGGTTTCAGAACATTCATGCTGCCTTGCAAAATCCACCTATTTATCATCCAGCTTACTCAGGAAACACACCAATTCTTTGGGCAGGAACATGCACTTTGAGAAGCACAAACGCGAGGAGATCATTTTGAAACGGGCCCGAGTTCAATGCCACAGTCATACTGCTTTACTGAGAGATGGAGGGATGCCCTCACGGCCAAAGAGAGGCATGCACCGCACCAGCTCCTTACACAAAAACAAACCATCCTTCTATTCGTTTCAGTCCACGTATCTGCAGAGAAACAAAGAAGATGTGAGTTGTAAAGAGCACAGCATACAAACTTTGAAAAGGCATCTAAATGTATAAAACCTTACAATGAGACTGATAGCTGCTTGGATCAATCTGATCATGTGCAACCAAGCAGAAACTAATATGCAATGTGATAAATGGCTGCAAATTAAAGACATGATGGATGTGAGAAAACTAATTTATCTGTTAGATCGTTCAATGTGATTAAACAGTGCATGTAAAACACCTCAGCAGTCTTTTCCTCAGTGATTAAATCACATTGTTATGTGGCATGTATGTTATCATCACTTTTATTTGTGAGAAAGCTTAGAATGTTGAAATTATGTCAGAACAAAAACGCAAAATATATGAAAACTTCATCGTTTCATAAGCTTAGCTACAAGAGGGTACGTGTATCCTAATACAATCTTAACCATTGTTTACAAAACACTTTTTGTATTTTATTTTTTTTTCTTTCAGGTTAAATCTTAAGAATCAGAATAAACAAAAGTCTTAAAAGTACGTTTTTTTGCATGCAAGTATATACAGAATGTATACAACAGGTATCTTAACCCTTTAATTTACGATATAAAATTTAATTAGTCAGAAATCGAGTTAGTCTGAGGAGGCAACCATAGCAACAGTTCGCTGCTCGCGAGCGATTTCCAAAGCACGAATACAAAGCAATACTGCCATTCATTTTGTATTTTGTTCAGATGTGTCATAGATGTGATTTGATGAAAACATGATGATTTAGCAGAATAGATTCACAGCGTTTCTTGTACACCATTAATGTTAATTAGCGTATGTTGACGTTGATTGGAAACTTCATAGTGTCCAGTCACGTAACCTGATTAAATAATATTCATGAGTCAAGTCTTACTTTTTACTAGGGTGTGAATTATGGTCATCAGAGGTGGTCGGGTGTGCACTATATGCCTATATCCCGAATATTTCTTAACATTACGCCTGTTTTACGGTGTTTTCTGTGGGGGGAAAATACGATTTAAAACCGGTCAGAGCTATCTTCGTAGTTACAGCCCTTACGAAAATTAACCATGTTTTTTTTTTGTTTTTTTTTTGGCGTATTTTCTACCACTTGTAAAAACTAAAACTTTGTAGCTAAACCATGGTTAGTTCGTGGTTACCATGGAATAATTACAAAATTATTTGTTTTCCGTAAAAACCATAGTTCATTTTCGTAAGGGAGGTAAAGCTTCATTTTACAATAAGACTTTCTATGACCCCCAACATCTTGTTTTGACGTCGTTCAGGGGGATCAAGCCTTCTTTAGGGGGGTAAACTGCTTTTTACAGTCAATGCTCAGGATTCGTCTCGTTGCAAAGCCACATACTCGTTCACATTTTCACTTAACATATCCGTTTATATCCACCAGATGTCATCAGAGATCTATTGGGTGTGCCTAAATTTAAAGTTAACTGTACAGCTGTGCATGTTTTTTGTTGTTGTTGTTTTTTATTAAAAAAAAAAAACGTTTAAACAGGCGTTTTTGTCTCCTTTCAAAGTAAAATAAACTCTGACAATTTGAGTCAGTGTCAACAATAATCATTTCCCCAAACTATTATACCACTGACCTGGCCTAGTGGGCAAAGATTAAGATTTGTTCTAAAAAAAAAAATAAGCCAGGCAAGAGCCATTCTTCAGAAGTTTTTCTATGGGAGGAAAATCCAGTCACTAAAAATGTTATCTCTGTGATCCTGCAGTTTTCACAGAAATTGTGGAATAACAGATACTGCTGTGTGTCAACAAGTCAGAGTGCAGAAGCTATAAAAATGTGTCTAAATACACATCTGACAAGGTTTGGATGTGGGAGTGAAGGCCATGTAAAGGAAATATTTGAAAGAAAATATTGCACAGCCAAAACCAATTTTGTCACATTTTACGGAGCACAATGTTTTTGGGGGGGAGTCCAGTATGTTCTAACTCAATGATTGTTAGGCCTATATGTCTATGTCTCCAGACAAAATAATTAAATAAATAAAAACACAGAAAGAAAATAAGGTCACCGCAAGGTTATTTGATAGTGTAATCTCTTTTTGTATTTTCTTTGTAGATACATTCGTACCAAAGCCATAATTGTTGTCAGAAGAAATGTGTTCTTTCATTCTTATCAGGTGGAATATGTTCTTTGACACCTCATTAGTGTGGTAGGCTGCCACAATAGTGCATTTGGTATGCATTTTGGTTATGATGTAGTTAGTTGAGCAGTAGTTATAGCAACGATGACTCATCTAGTAAAACCTCTTTGAATATTCCTTTCACCCATACTTCACAGTTTGCTCTATAATGCAAGTTGAATTAGTTTGCAAATTGAAGAGATATGAGAGAAGCATAATGCCAGAAGGCTTAAAGGCATAGTTCACCCAAAAAAAAAAAAAAAAAAGAAGAAAGAAAAAAATTCTGTCATCATTTACTCACCCTTAAGTTGTTCCAAACCTGTATATGGGTAACCAAAGTTTATGGGAAGTCAATGGGGCTCAGTAGAAGAAAAAATTCATACATGTTTGGAACAACTTGAGGGTGAGTAAATGATGACAGAATTTTCATTTTTGGGTGAACTGTCCCTTTAAGTTTTTACATGCCTTTTTCGCGCGTCGAACCCGAACGGAAACGTGCTTACATGGCAACGTTCACGCTCTTGCATTAAGTAGCCTATTTCTGGACTGATTCAATGTGAAACCTGTACATAAATAAACACATTTTTGTCAGTGAACTAAAAGAGTTACATATAGCCAAAATGCATTTAATAGAATTTCATTGCATTTATGACTAATTATGGTGACAAATCTTATGCTTAGAAACTAAGTTTGACATGAATTTGCATGGGAAATATGGTGTTACTGTTGTAGTGAGAGCTGCGACCCTTGCAAACACTTGCTGCATTCTGGCATTCAGTCGCCATGGCGATACTTTTGTTTCCCGCGGAACCTGAGATCCACTTGAGCCTCAGCCATTGAAGTTAAGTGGCAGACCAATTAAAAATGAATTAAATGCAATAGACATGCAATACTACAATAATAATGAAACTGATGGCTTTGTGTCTTTTCAGAACGCATGTCTTTTTGGGAATGCTATTCAGTCTGCCAACAGCTGAATTTGTCAGTGCTTTTTATTTACTTCTCAGACAACAAGGAATGTGCTGCAACAAGTTTATTTGATTAACTGTATAGTATACAGGCTGTCTGTTCTCTGATTTTGTGGATCAGTATGATGTCCAGTAATGTTTCTAAGCCTTACAAGAGAAAAAAACAAACAAAAAAAACCCCTGCTTTCCTTATTTTATAAAAATTATCTTATGCTTTTGTGCAGCATTAGCCTATGGAAAAGACCCACATTGGAATTTATCTTATATTTATCTTTATATATCTAATATCATAAATCTCATCAGGGAAATGTAAAGTGTGTACCCCACATTGACCTAACAGGATATGACAATCTAAAAGAGTCAGGGGAGCTCCATCATAGGCAGCTGTTGAATGGCGGACACATCTTTTAATAATGAACTCTCCTCTGATCACACGGAGAAGAGCCTAAATAATTCACAATGTCTCCGCATTATGTCCCTGGCTGTCTCTACAAGCTTTGCCTGGATTCTTCCTGTACCGCTGCATGGACATAATGGAGCATACAGTGTAAAATCCCCACTGGTGAGTTTTTGTTCCTTTTCTGCCAAGGAAAAAATGTTTTTGATTTGAAACTGGACACCTATATTTCTGTTTCACAGAGTAAGAGAACTCTAGAGCTATTTGTTTTAGAGTGGACGGAGTAGTTGCAGGCTTTACTTTGGCTCAGGTTGGAGAGAATTGTATTGGCTATGTCTGTTTTAAGAGCAATTCATTTATGGCTCAGCTCAGTATAGCACTTTCAGCTCTCCCTTTACAATCCACAGAAGATTCATCAATATTATATATGGAAAGGTTACAGGTTGCACAACTTAAATAACTTATTGGATCCAAATTAGATCATGCATACTAGATATTTTGGATTAAAAGAAACAGCAAGAGGGAAATAATAAATCTGAGGATTATTTTAGAGGTAAATGCTAATGATAAATCTGTACTTTAAGTGCATTATCCCAGATTTTATTCCAGTAAACTGAGGCTAAGGGAACCATACTTTACTATTATTAGGAGCGTCATTGCATGTTGTCACAAGAGCTGTACGACAATGGAACTGACCAAGGTGCTGAAAAAACAGCCAGGATAAACAAATTTAATTTCAGTGCTTATATAAGGCATAAATTCAGCTCAAATGCTTAACATGCATTTACATGCACAATCTGAGACTTTACAAGCTTTAAGAAATTCAAAGATTTAGAGGGATAGTTCACCCAAAAATGAAAATTCTGTCATCATTTACTCCTCCTCGTTCCAAACCTGTATAAATTCCTTTGTTCTGCTGAACACAAAGGAAGATATTTGGAAGAATGTTTGTAACCAAACAGATCTCGGCCCCCATTGACTGCCATAGTATTTTTTTTTTTTTTTTTTTTTTTCTTACTATGGTAGTCAATTCTAGGCTCTTCCAAAAAACATTCTTCCAAATATCTTCCATTTGTGGAACAAAGAAATTTATACAGGTTTGAGGATGAGTAAATGATGACAGAATTTTCATTTTTGGGTGAACTATCCCTTTAAGTTTCAAAATCTCTCAGGAATTACATTTGACATTGTTTAGAATGTAAAATTTAGCTGACATCCATCGGCACCATCAACATTTGCATATTGAGTTACAATTGGTCTGCTTTCTTGCATTTATTTGCATACTGCATTATCATTGATTATTTCGTTCTAACATATGCCTGTATTTAATCATCTATAGCTGCTTTAATAGTGTTTTATGTATGCTGAATCTTCTGTAGTTTGTTTATGTTTGTTTATGTACGATATACACATCAGCACCAAAAAGCTAAACTCAATATGCGATTTATATGAAGTGCTTTACTATTTCTTAAATTTGACGACAAATTTTCACTTTCGAGTGACAGCCGGTAAATATTTTGACAGCCCTGCCAAATTATAACCCCCCTCGTTGAAGTCGCTACCTAATTGCCTAATCTTAACCCCCTCCCACACACACATCCCCACCTACTCCTAAACCTACCAATACTAGGGGGGTAATAATCTGGCAGGGGGTCGAAATTCGGCACAACTTTGACATCAGTATTTTTTATGTTTTAGGGGACAGTGTTTAGCTGAAGCTTTGTGAAATTGTGGCTGCACTGATGTCTGGCTTCTCTCCTCATATATAATGCCATTCATCTCACCTCTTCCTCATAATCTATTTAAATCCTTTGTCTGATGACATCAGTTCTTTTGTCAGGACCAAATGTAATCACAGATCCCTTTCAAGACTTTGTGAATCATTTCCACACAGAGAAGATGAGAGCCAGCCTTTATCTTTTATATTTGTCTATAAGCTGTGGCCATATTGGGTATGTATTGCTTTGTATGTTTACAATATTGTAGTTTATATTTGTGTTCAGAAATGTTGATCGGGTAGGTCATATCTGTCTTTTATGACCTGGCATTCATTCTATTTTATATCTTATATTCAATTTCCAGTTATTGACTCAATTCCGGAAGGTGAAACAGAAACAGGAAAGTGAATAGGTTACTCAGACCACAATATAATTATAATGTCTATTATTATATGGCACTAATATGGAGACTCCTGAGAGTGTTTTACGTCTGGTCTCTCACTCTCATTCTCTCTCTATCAAACTTCACAGATAATGTGGATATAACTTCCCTCTGTATATATCTGACATCATCTGGTAAATCACTGTCAGCTGTGCGTCAGTTCGCCATGTGTTTTGATAACAGCTGAGATATTGTCAGGTTGTATGAAACAGAGCCTGCAGGCTCTGACAGAGCAGTGGGACTGGTAATTACCAACAGGCAGATCCAGCAGATCTGTGATGGCAACTGTAGCTTGTCTCAATGAGCGGCAGGCCTGCATTAGATTGAAAGAAACAAGATAGCACTGTGTGGTGATGCTATCAGTGCAGGGAAAAACAAAAGAAGGCCTTGAGGTACATGGATAGAAGTAGATGGTGAGACTAACATCAAATATGACGGTTCATGAAATGGCTTCATGCAGATAGACGACAGAAAGTAGTATGGTGAAATGATGACAGTAATGGAAATGTTAGGAAAGAAACATTAGGAAAAACTGTAGTTATGGAAAAATGCATTCAAAAATCATGACAATTTCTAAAGTAAATCCACATTTTTATATTATGCTAATCTCTAAAATATGTTATTGGGAACAAGTATTTCCAAAGCAGTGGGATATTTGAGGCTCATCTTAAATATTGTTTAACATAAAATTTTCTGACACATTTACCAAATTTGTTATTATATTGATATCTACTGTATTTAACCTTATGTAGCGCCACCCCTTTTCAGCTTGTTGTTTTTTGACTGTTTGTATTTCCACAGCGATCTTTCGTAGTTATGAATGAACTGTTTGTTTTAAAATCTTCTAACTTACATTTGTTAAGACATCTGCTTTAAACATTACAATGTTCATGATAACTTTTGTTAACTCTACAATAAGTAAATTCAGTTCACCAGCTAATTATTTTTTGACAGCGATGCCATAGAAATATACAGGGCTGCCGCAAAAACTGAAGTTCAAAGGCAAGTTTCTCTGGCGCATAAGGTCTATACAGTGTTGGGGTAACGCATTAAAAGTAACGCAAGTTACGTAATCAGATTACTTTTTTTTCAAGTAACTAGGTAAGTAATGCATTACTTTTAAATTTACAATAAAATATATGAGTTACTTTTTCTAATAAGTAACGCAAGTTACTTAATTTTACCATTTATTGACTGACTGCTTTCCTGTCCGCAGTAAGTGCAAAAGGCCTTTACATTTGCCCAAAATAGCACTTTTTTGTTGTTATAAAACAAACAAACAAGCAGCCTAGCCCAGATGAGAAAAAGTAATGCAAAAGTAATGTAACGCATTACTTTCCATAAAAAGCAAAAAGTAACTAACGCAATTAGTTACTTTTTTAGGGAGTAACGCAATATTTTAATGCATTACTTTTAAAAGTAACAACATTGTATATATACAGGATATTGCAGTACAAGTATATCATAAAATTATATATCTTCTATTATATTTTAGGAAATAACTGTTTTGATCATTATATTAGCTGGCAACATTTTAAACAATTGTTTGCACTTTTTACATGCTTGTCTGTTCCAGTAACAGTGAATTGTCAATCCTATATCAACATTTATATCCTAAAGCACCAATTTTATTCTATTTACAGACTTCTGCACTGTTTCTCCTGGCTGAAATATGACATTCTGCTCACATTGTTCTCTCTATTAGTATATCAATGTCCACTGGAAATCTGATCCTCTCCATATGCTAATCTGCAATTTTAATGAGATGTGCCACCATAGCAACATTTCACCTAAATGAATCCAGGGACACTTTCTATTGTTTGACTATTGAACATGTTTCTCTGCAGTATTAAACCCAACATGATGTCACTGTGTTTTCTTAGTTTCATTATCCGTGGATAATATATGATTTGCATGCTTTCCTTTTTTGTAGGAAGTCATTGCTGATTCAATATAGAGCACTATGTTGATTGATCAGCTCATGGATCCTCTCTGAGACTGTGCGAGAGAGAGAGAGAGAAAGAGAGAGAGAGAGAGAGAGAGAAGGGAGCAAAGAATAAAGCAGGAGACAGTCGTACAAGACAAGTTTAGAGGAAACACCTGGAACGAGAGATTTGGGAGGTGACACTGTCACATAAGAGAGGACAAACCTCACGCTTCTTTCATCCGAGTCTTCCTGTTGTGGAGGATGAGTGCTGTCTTTGCTAAACTGGACCCCAGGAGAATTGAGTGGGAGTCGTCCTGGTATGGACTCCACTCGCGAATCCTGCGCACTAAACCTGTGGACTCCATGCAGGAGGGCCCAGATGACCTGCATGGCACCAGACTTGCCCGTGTGCTCACTACAGTGGATCTGGTGTCACTCGGGGTGGGCAGCTGCGTGGGCACTGGCATGTATGTGGTTGCTGGGCTTGTTGCTAAGGAAATGGCAGGACCTGGAGTGATTTTGTCCTTCATCATTGCAGCTTTGGCGTCCATTCTGTCAGGTGAGACTTTATGGCTAGCAATTTATGCAGTTTAGAGTGTCAAAAAACCACTGCTGGTGCTCTAATATAAATAGGCCTCTCATCTTTCCAGTCAACTTTACAATTGAATATTTCATGTTTTTTTCATATGTGCCCTGATGGCTGTGAGATGACCCCACCTCTGTCTGTAATTACAGGCAGCTGTGTTGAGGTTATCATTGCTTTATTTAGATCAAATTCTTTACATGTAAGTCTAAAGTTCATGAACTCACAGCTTTATGGGGTCTCTCAGCTAGCCTTTAGCAGTTGTGATTTGACAGTATTTTATTTGAAAAAATTGATCATTAAAAGTTAACCAGACCCATCAAGACCCAGTTCTAGACCAGATCCTAACCCCAAGACTGAGACTTGTCAGTGCAAAAAACAGGTTATCCATCTGAATCAAATCAAGACCACAGTCATGTCCAAATTCAAAAATCGTTACTTTAAGTGTATTGCTCTATGATGTACTTGTCAAACAGCTAATTTCAGATTTTAACACAGGGGTCTGCTATGCCGAGTTTGGAGTGAGAGTGCCTAAGACAACAGGCTCTGCCTACACGTACAGTTATGTCACAGTAGGAGAATTTGTGGCCTTTTTCATTGGCTGGAATCTCATCTTGGAGTATCTGATTGGTACAGCTGCAGGAGCCAGTGCACTGAGCAGCATGTTTGACTCTTTAGCCAATCACACCATCAGCCGCTACATGATCAACCATCTTGGAACGTTGAATGGCCTGGGTGAGTGTTTTTCATAATCATGTGATGTTGAACAATTTGCCTGTGTGGTTGATGTTCATCACACAGCTCATTTGTTTCTCCATGCATCTCATATCAGGTAAAGGAGAGGAATCTTATCCAGACCTACTGGCTCTGCTGATCGCTATGGTGGTGACAGTGATTGTGGGTTTAGGGGTGAAAAACTCTGTGAGCTTCAATAATGTGCTGAATGTTATTAACTTGATCGTGTGGGTCTTCATGGTGATTGCCGGACTGTTTTTCCTTTCTGGAGCCAACTGGGAGGATGGGAGGTTTCTGCCCTATGGCTGGTCAGGGGTAAGAATCTTAACTGTAGGGGAGAAAATGCATTACTCTATTTGTCTTTATTGAATGCTCTGTTTAGCAAAATTACCTACTATAGAGATCAACAAATATTGTGCACTCTGTAGGTCATGCAAGGAGCTGCAACCTGTTTCTATGCCTTTATTGGCTTTGATATTATCGCCACCACAGGAGAAGAGGCCAAGAGTCCGGACACTTCCATTCCATATGCCATAACAGCCTCTCTCGTCACCTGCCTCACGGCGTACGTCTCTGTGAGTACAGTGACTCCTCTCATACACCAGTACTAAACTGTGAATTTAGGATGTAAATTCATTATGTTTAACACAGTCATAAATTTGTAACAAGTTTACCAAATATGATATTGTACTCTATTCTGTATTCTATGATATTTGTACTGTATCTAGATAGATAGATAGATATTTGCTATATGGAATATTTAAAGGACAGACAGTGAATGTGAGTATTCCAGCTTACATTGCACATTCACACAATTCAATGAATCATTCAAGCACTTCAGAGCTGGATTGTAATTTATTTAAGTCTTCTCACTCCAGAGGCCCAATCCTTATCCCTAGAGCTGAAGACCTCTGCTCATCCTTTTTCAAATATTAATCTGAAAGCGATTTCCTTTTACCCTCCCGAGACAGATTCAGTGAGTCACATGTGTTTTCTTACTGTACAATGGAATTGGATGAATCATCCTACAGCATCCATCCACAGCCACAGCTATAAATGAAATTTGGAATGAGAATGTTTTCTACAGGACATTTCATGTATTGTTTTGACTAACTGCCAAATAATAACAATTTTTCCTGTTTATATGTCTTAGGTGAGTGTGATTCTGACATTGTTAGTGCCATTTAACCTGATTGATGGAGATGCCCCGCTCATGGAAATGTTTGCCGATCATGGCTTCCTGGCAGGGAAGTATATTGTAGCCATGGGTGCTGTTGCAGGACTCACTGTCAGCCTGCTGGGATCTCTGTTCCCAATGCCCAGAGTCATCTACGCCATGGCGGGAGATGGTCTGCTCTTCAGGTACATGAGTCCCTTTCAAGGGAAGTCAGTTCACTCAGTAGCCATATTTGCAATGCCTCTGGGCAGCTACTTCAGGCATGCAAGGCCTATCCAACTCCTACCCTGACATGACATGATTTGGTCTGTGTGTAATCCACATGTACCAGATGTGGGCCGGATCTGAGCCGACACTATGTTGTTGTCTATCCTTTTCCACCAAGGCAGTTTGAGTGCTGGTTCAGAGCCAGAGCCTAGTTTCAAATCAGTTCTTTGTCTTTCGACACCCAAAGAACCAGCTCTGAACCAGAAAAAGTAGTTTGCAAGTAGCACCAAAACATTACTAGAAGTCTAGAAGTAAGAACCGCTTGCGTCAGGGGCTGGGGGTGGGGTTACCGTGAACAACAAAACGAACAGAAACTTGTGATCGCCATTTACCTAATAGCTCGTGGGCTTGGTTAATGGCTTAAAATGCTTTAAAAAAGACTTAAGGGAAAGAGAATGGAAAATATTATTCTGGAACCAACACCTCTGAAAAAGTAGGCAGATACTAATGCACTCTATTGGCAATTGCCTATTTTATTTTGAAGGTGGGACTTCTATTACTAGAGCCGCCATATTGCATGTTACAGTTTCTCCCACTCGCACCATCTTGGCTAATATAAAGTCTTTAATATGTGTGTAGCCCTTTCTTTTTATGCTCATATGCTTATTTTTACTGGAATTTCATCCCAAGTTTGCTTGTGTGTATGCCAGGTTCCTGTCCTTTGTGAGTCCTCACACAGAGACCCCCGTGGTGGCTTGTGCTGTATCTGGGTCTCTGGCTGCTCTGTTGGCTCTCCTGGTGAGTCTGAGAGACCTGATTGAGATGATGTCCATCGGCACGCTGCTGGCCTACACGCTGGTTTCAGTGTGTGTGCTGCTTCTGCGATATCAGCCCGATAGAGATGGCTTCACCAGTTTCCTCACAGAGGAGGAAGAGGAAGAACGGAAGAGGAAAGAGGAAATGATGGCAGCTAGTGAGAAGTACATGAACTCACCTTGTGGAGAAGGGTATGCCGACAACCCCTGTGGGGCCAAGAACCTTCCCTCCAAAGGAGACGATGAAACGCTGATCGAAAAGTCGGATTCTGGGGGGTACCAGTCGGACAGTTCTGGCTTTGGCATTGGAGAGAATGGCATCGAGGCGGACGACTCCGATAGTCTCTTGAAACGCGTATTAGGGTCTCAGTATTACACTATGCGGATGCGTTTGGGCCTGCCGAACGTGGGCGATAAGCCCACTCCTGCAACAGGACGTACTGTTACTTCCTGCGTCCTCCTTTTCTTCATCTTGACCTTCTTTCTATGGACGCTCGTCATCTATGGCTTCGAACGGGTTTCAGGAGGAGCCCGCTGGGCAATATTGCCTTTTATAATGACTATAATTATCCTCATGGTTACTTTGGTTGTTATTATTCTTCGGCAACCTGAGAACCCTAAAAAGCTGCCTTACATGGCGCCCTGTGTGCCCTTTGTGCCCATAGCTGCCATGCTGGTGAACATTTACCTCATGCTCAAACTATCCAGCATCACCTGGGTGCGCTTTGTGGTGTGGTGCTCACTAGGTAGGCCAGGTCTTCTCTTTATATACTCCATATATTCCCACTCATCTGTAAAGGCCGATTCAAACCAAGAACGATGACTATAAAGATAACTATATTAGCATCCACACCAACATATGATAATATTCTGTTTATAATAACCACATACTGAAGATATCTCATCTGCCGCTTTAAATGCTCAAGCTCTTTAAAGTCGAATGGATTCTGATTGGCTGTCAATGTTTTTATTATTCATCATCTGGAAGAAATGTGATTCCAACGATATCGCTCCTCTGTGCCATTATTGTTACTGCCAGGGCTTGACATTAACTGTTTTGCTCACCAGCCACTGTGGCTAGTGGTTTTCCAAAGTTACTAGCCACTCAGCATTTTCACTAGCCACAATTTTGACATCGATACCATAGGGAAAAACTAGAATATAGATATTTTTAATATTATCTCATAATTTGACAGCAGGTATATTAGACATTATTTTGTGTGTATTTGCTCATGTATTTGACTGTTTAAGAGCAGTAAACAGCGTCAATTTAGTACTGAGAGACGGCTTTATGTGTGCACAATATCTGCGGGAATGAGTAAAATTATGCGCAATACGCGCAATCCCATGCCAAAATTCAAGCCCTATAACACCAATAATATTCATCCAGAGCAAATGAAATGAGTTAGTGAGGGGAGGCGGGTTTGTGTGTTAACTCGCTGTCAGAGAGATGAGATAGCGAGAAAGCGCAGCTGGTATCGTGTATCTGTTCTGTGGAAAATGAGTATTGGAAGTGTTTCAGATATTTCAGTATCGACATGTTTTGAAAAATCAATATTTTTGACAACTACATTGCACTTAGTTTATTATTTCAGATGCCTTTTTAAAAGACTAGGACTAGGAGTGACTTTGTTACACGCCACTGCTGAAATCCACCCGCATTTGGCGGGTTGGCAATTATTAATGTCAAGCCCTGGTTACAGCTATCTTGTGGACTTCCTATTCTCATATAATCAAAACTATCATTAAAATGTATCCTTCTAGTCATCGTCCTTGGTGTGAACAGGTCTTACCTGACCCTATCTCTTTGTCCTACAGGTGTGCTGATCTATTTTAGCTATGGGATGTGGAACAGCTCCCTGGAACTCAGCGCTAGAGAGGAAGCGGCTCATGCCAGCTCCTACCAGAGGTATGACACAGAGGTCGATGACAGCTTCAATGTTGATGAAGAGCTCCCTCCTCAGGAGGATGAGGAGGAGGGACAGTACCAGGGCTGGGCGGCTGAGGAGCGTGGTTATCAGTACCAGCAGCAGTATGATGAACAGAGACCATCCAACAGTCACAATTACAGAAGTAAAGGCAGGACCAATAAAGGCTTTGAGGAGCTGGTCAATGAAGAGTATTCACCGGAGTGAGCAATATAGACTGAACTGTTGTCGCAATAGAGGTTGGATTTGGGTGACCATGATTATTCCGAACAGAATGTTCCTGGATCAATGTAAAATTATGTAAATGAGTATGACATGACAAAATAAATTAAAAAAATATTTTTGTCAAAAGACAAAAACTATGGCTAAAAAAAAAAAAAACAACTCATGAAACTGGTTGGGTAGTTAGTTAATGGTTAGGGTTAATTCTCTGCCTATTGTATTGTAATCCAGGAACACATTCTACTGGACAAAATCAGTCACTGATGGATTTCCTAGCTTTGATAGTGTTGTTAATCAAGTCTCACTAGTTTTGTTGAGTGTATTTCTTTGTGAAAAATCTTTTTAAAGTTCTTAAAACAGGTTGTTAAATGCATTTGCACCTTGTGATAGATAAATGACTTATCTAGAAGGATGTTTAGACCAGTTTTTTTATTGAGGCTTCATAAGTGCCTTTAAATAACCACTTCTTTATATTATTCTTCTAAAATCAAATATAATGTCTTTCTGATGTGAGCTGCCGTTTCAGTCTTGGATTTAAATTTGCACAGTACTCTTTTACTCTGAGATATTACTTGCCCTCCATATAAAAAATCTCTTTAAAGCAAAAACCAATGCAAGTTGTTACTACATGAGCAGAAACCCCCCTAAAGATGCATTGAGTGGACTTTTCACCTTACATCATCTTCATAGCTGTATTTGATCTAAAATCTCAAGCACTCCCTTGAATTTCAAGGGGAAATATTATGATTGGCACCCTGTAAAAAAGCTTAATAGTTCTCAAAATATTTTGCGACATTAATATCAAATTCTTTCTATGTTGGTTTGTAGAAATGTCTTGCTCTTGTGGTTTCACCCTTGTTTAGGTTTGCATGGGGATATTTACATTTCTTCCCTACAGCTATGTGCGTAAAATCATTCTGATTCAGAACACATGTAAATACACAGAGATCAAGAGTTAAATGATTGAGGAGAATATACAAATATATTTAAAATGAAATAAAAATAATATATTTTACAAGCACAAATGGTGTCTTTTTTTGTCATCATCAGCCAATAATGATTTGCATTTTAAAAAGAATATTTTGTGGGTTCATGTTTTCGTTCAGACACATCAAATCATTAGACGGCATGATGATTTTGAACAAATTACTCAACAAACTCAACATGCATAACGTAGTGGAAAATTACATCCTCAAACTCCCAAAGAAAGCATAAAATAATACATTATCACAATAAATCAGTCACCGACCATATGAGGTCTGAAAAATGACCCGGTTTCCTGTTGCATATATTTTTTTCTCAAATTTCAAATGGTGATTTCCTAGGAGGCTGTGTGCAGGATGCTGTGAGACGCTCTCCAGGAAAACAGTGCAGATGACATCTGGTCATTTTACCACACAGGTTTCCTGTCTATCTGTCTGTCTGGGTGTACATGCTTTCCTAAATGTCTGCATGAACTTACAGTATAAGCTTATTATGCACAACTTATGAAGTAAAGAACATATTAAAATAATGTCACAAATACAATATAGGAGCAAAATTAATACTGTGTGAATAATTTGACTCACAACCATCTATGAAAAAACATGCCTAGGGAAGAAAGAACTGTTTTCCTTTGGATTCATTTCAACGTCTGTTCAAACAAAGCCTTTAATGTTCAAACGTCTGTGAGCACAAGTTTCCACCGAATTCTCTGCTCCCTCCAAATCACATGTTTGCAGTCAAACCATGGCAGTGGAAAACAAATTCTTCACATATTTCATTGGTGTGTGTGAGCTTGCATATGTGTGTGTCCAAATCTTGAGGTAAGCTCGTCTTATCCAGTGTGTCTCACACATGTGCGCTCTTGGCATGACTGTTAATAGGAGGGCCGGAGTTGGTTACTCCACTGTGTTTTGAGTAGTAGTAGCGGTTTTCAGGATTCTGAGTTGGGCTGTCACTCCTTGAGCAACAAATCATCATCGAGCTGCCAAAAAAACAGAGGGCTGAACCAACCCAGCCAGCATACAGGGAGAATCCAAACGACATCAGGCCGTCCTCATGAAGCACTCCAATGGGGAACCAAACCGTTGACACTATCCCGCACAGAGCTGAAACAAAAGGAAGGACACTATAATGATCTTCATAATGACAGCACCGTAATCATGGAGAATAACAGACTGACTTACAAGCATAAGATTAGGAGTTTTATTTTTTGTTTGCAGAATTGCAAACCAGCCCAAAACACCTGTAAAAATGGATCAGACAGTTGACCATGACTGGCTCTTCCCACTCTAACAGGATGTAGGAAATCTGGATGTTTTATAGTTACATCAGTCAAGGACATTTTCAGCCCTGTATGTTGAAAGCATGATTTCAGGGAGGATGTGAGCAACCACAGGACAACATCTAGCATTTTGCTTAGAACTGCTAAATTTTCAACAGTTTAATAAATGACTGTATTTTAAATTTTGGAGTAATACACCAGTCGGTTCTTTACAGGAAATCAGATCATTTGAATGTGTCATGATGACTGTACAAGCAATGGTACACAATTGTTATTGGTTAAATGTGTTTTGGTAAAAGCTACATTTACAATGATGGGGTTGAATAAGTGTAGTACTTTACACAAGTTTTTTTTTTTTTTTTCTTCAGGAAAGCCACAGAAGAACAATTTTGGGTTCTCCAAAAAACAAAAACAAAACAAAACCAACAACCTTTTAGTGAGTGCTTAAAAGAACCATATATTTTCTTAGTGTGTAGAACATTTTAATTATCTGAAGTGCTTTTTTTTTTTTTTTTTTTTTTACTATAAAGAACCTTTTGTGCTTCTTTGGATGTTAAAGGGTTAGTTCACACAAAAATGAAATTTCTGTCATTAATTACTCACCCTCATGTCGTTCCACACCCATAAGACCTTTGTTCATCTTCGGAACATAAATTAAGATATTTTTTGACGAAATCCAAGAGATTTTTTATCTCCCATAGAAAGCAATGAAATTACCACATTCAAGGTCCAGAAAAGTAGTAAAGACATGATTAAAATAATCCATGTGATTACAGTGGTTCAACCTTAATGTTATGAAGCGACGAGAACACTTTTTGTGTGCAAAAACAAAAATAGTTGTTACGTAGTTGGTGCATAAGTTTTGTTTTTGCGCACAAAAAGTAATCTCGTCCCTATATAACGTTAAGGTTGAACCGTAGTCACGCTGACTATTTTAACTATGTCTTTACTAAGAGTGTAGGCTTAGTGTCACTGATGGGAAATAGTTTAATATGTGGAATCCACATATTTTAAAAAATAGAGTTCACTTACAAATGAAAATTCACTTAATGAAAATGCACTTTTTTTCACAATTGGACTGATCCGGTTCTCAAGTTCACTGACTACAGGTGGGATATATAACGACTTTTGGTCTATTCGTCAAAAAAGGTTATCCAGTGATTTCAGAAGACTTGGCATACAAGGCACAAACCATGTGCACTATTTTAAAGATAATTCATATTTTATGCTGATTTTGTTTCCTTTCCGATCTTGAGTCCCTCAGTCCCCATTCATGCCTTGAAAAGAGCAACCAGCACATTATTAATTGTTTTGAGTGACCTATCTCTTTAAGAACTGGCCATTGAAATTCTAATAGTTGTTTAAAACAGACAGACAGAGACTCACATATAAACAGTATAAGTAGTCCTCCCAGGACTGCTCGTCTGTGTTTGGTGTCTTCGGTCTCTTGGCTCAGTTTGACGCAGGGCATCGCCAACAGCACGAGCGCCAGAGCGGGCAGTCCGAGCAGAGAGGCGGAAACCATCAGAGCGCGAGACGTCTGGATGTAAGCTTGAATCGAAATATCATGAAATCAAAATATCATACACAAACGAAATAATATTCTGGGAAAACGGTAAAACATAAAAATAAAAAATATAATAATAAAAAGAAGTGAAAAACGACTAAACTGAATGTTTAATTGTTTTTAATCCATGAATAAGAAAAAGGGTGCATAAACAATATATATATATATAATTTTTTTTTTTTTTTTTTTAAACGTGTTGAACTCTTTCTTACCTGGTATATCAAGGATTTGGTTGAGTGAGATACAGTGATAGAGAGCAGTAGAGATGACGCACTCTGTCCACAAGCCCTTGGTCTCCAGCTCATCCATCTTCCTGCAGGTGTGCATGTTGTACTTACAGGTCACCACCCAGTCGTTCGTTGAGGTCGCTATTATAATGCCAGTCCAGCCGATGCAGCTCATTAAAAAACCACAAAGCAAACGACAGCTATGAGACATTCTGACTGAATGTAAAATGTGTTCGCAAAGAAAGTGTTTACTAAAATATACTCTTATACTCTCAAATCAAAAACATACAAAAACATAAATAGTTATTTAAAGATCACGGATCCTATATAAAACGCATTCTGGAGAAGATTAGCATACTAACAGTTTGAGTATGAACTGTAAAACAATCCATTTGGTAAATTTACTTTTTATAGTGGACGTGCCCAACAGAACTTTCAGCCAATCAGAAGAAAGCCTTGACAGATACGTCACAACGGCCTTCCCTCAGAACCTGGAGAATAACATCCTTTGATTTATTAGAGCATTAATATGTCTCTTCTGCTCATATGTCATATGTCTCTTCGGCTTTTTCCCCCCAGTGTTATAGTTATTCGGCATATTCCCAAATTAAATAATCGTGATAATATTTTACAAAATACAATAGAACTTTGTGCCAATCAAAACTAAAAGACGTTTTCTGATGAAGTATGAAATTAGCATTTTGGGTGTGGATGCCATCTAGCGGGTTAAATGGTATTATGCTGTCCAACACATTTTTGACATCAGGAACATATCTGGGTGCTTTATATGGCATACCAAGCTCAACGAAACTGCCCTTACTAAATCAGAGAAAACATACAGCTTGAATATTTGATCTACAATATCATGTACATACATCATATACATACTAGTTTGGGGCCAGTAAGATGTTTTAAATTATATATATATATAGATGTAATTTGTTCCTGTTATGACAAAGCTGAATTCTCAGCAGTCATTACTCTCTTCAGTCTTCAGTGTCAGGTGATCCTTCAGAAATCATTCAAATATGCTGGTTTGGTGCTCAAGAAACATGTCTTATTATGTTGAAAACAGTTGTGCTGCTTTATATTTTTGTGAAAACATACTTTTTTTCCCTCCCAGGATTCCAGAATCCTGATGACAAAAAAAAAAAGATAAAAAGAACAAAATTTATTTGAAATAGATTTTTTTTTGTAACAATATAGAAGTCTTTACTGTCATTTGTAATCAATTTAATGTGCCTTTGCTGAATAAAATTTATAATATCTATCTATTTATCTATATATTACTGGCCCCAAATTTTTGAATGGTAGTGAACATATCAAGGTAACCCACAGAGTTGGTTAAGCCACATTGCCACCTGAAAAAGCACAAAAAAGTACAATAAATTACCAATTCAAGGTTTCATAACAAAATGTAGTTGGTTTAATTAAATAATCAAAAGTGGCACAAGAAAGGTAATGTAACAATGAGAAACAACACTTGATGACACAATCTAGTACATAGTTTGCCTCAGCAAAATGCCTACAGTAGTTTCATAAGGTCTCATAAAAAAGGCACCTTTTCACTGCCTTGATTGAAAACGATTGCCTTTGGGTACCTTCTTCTTGTCTTAATCTTTGACAGTTTATCTGATTTACACAGTACCACTGCGGATATTTCACAAAATGTCATTTATGTCAGTATCTCAAACGTCCTTTAAAAATGTTTATAAACTTGAAATGATTCGCATTTGTACTTTCTAGAGCCTTAGAAGACAAATATATTAAATATTACAAATCCTTCACAAAACATTTTTTTTTTTTAAATTTATACACACAGAACACTGCATTGTTATACATGTATACATGGTATGGAATACGATAGGAAAATATATACAATGGGACATGCACACAATAACAGCACTTCCGTCCTTGTCGAACCTCTCCGCGCTGACACAGGAAGTGATCTCCTTTGTTCTCAGTCAAAAATATAAAATCATTGACCCTGATCATGATTACCCATACAAAAAAGGAGATGCTAGAAGTTCCCTCCTACTGTGATTAAATATACATCCTGTAAAACGCTCACAGACTGAGACCATTATATTGCTACCATGCTTTCAGACAGAGGCTAAGTTTACAAGAACTGTAAGGTTTTGCTAGTTTAGTTCAAGCAAATACATGTAAGCTTTCTCATAACAATGAAATTATCGCATAAATCTCTGAAGATTAAAGTGCACAAAATGGCTCTATTCTATTGGCAAGTGCTCTTATGGTCCACAAGGATATACCTAGCTTCTTTTGTGTCTCTGTTTCATTCTCTTTATCTTCCTCCTTCTTTCAGGGAGTTGATGCGGGCGCATATTTTGAGAGCAGGGCCGAGTTTGACATTCAAGGCGCTCATCAAATGGTCTTCGGTCAGCAGAAGCAAGGCCTGCCCGTCTATCTCTTGGGCTCTGAAAGATTCTGCAATGTCTTGACAACCTGAGACAATTTAGGTGGGGTAAAAAGAGTGGTGTTAATATTCAATATATATAGAAAATAGATAAAGAGATAGATAAATATATAGATAGACAGACAGACAGATAGACAGAAAATAGATAGATAGACAGACAGACAGATAGACAGTCAGATAGACATAGACAGACAGATAGACAGAAAATAGATAGATAGACAGACAGATAGACAGTCAGATAGACATAGATAGACAGACAGATAGGTTGACAGAGACATAGATAGACAGACAGACAGACACAGACAGTCAGTCAGTTAGACAGACAATAGATAAAGAGATAGATAAATATATAGACAGACAGATATAGACAGAAAGACAGACAAATAGACAGACAGACAGACAGATAGATAGATAGATGTGGCACTTCACAGTGTTGCTTTTTACCTGGTAAATTGGATATAAAGCTTGACACTTGATCCACCGACCACTGTGCTGGTTTTGAGTAGGGGGAGACATCGGTGGGAGACACAGGGTCTATGGGTGAGGTGGGAGCACTTCTCGTCTCCTGCACTGTTTGTCTGACTCTAATCTCTCGCTCCCGTTCCTGTTCCGTGTGTCTGCGGAGCCTGGTCTTCATCGGAGCGGCCGTCCCATCTTCCCCCTCTTGTGGTGGCTGTTGAAGGATTCTCCACTGTTCCGTGGTCCCATGTTTGGCCTATGCAGTAATAGAGTTTAGTAATGCACACAGATCACAAACTTGCACATTGTTTTACAGGCCTTAGACAAACCTGGTGGAAATTTTCCTCGGCGCCATTGAGATCAGATCGATGGCCGCCCTCGCTCACACAGCGTCTGAGCGCACGGAAACGTTTGGTGTAACTGAACCTGCAAAAAGAACGAGGAGGTAAACAAAGGTTGTCTTCAAAGTCAACCCAACACACTGACCAAAATCAGCCTTGCAGCTCATAATGTGTGTCAAGGGTTGATGTTTATCACAAACCATGACCACATCCTGTCACAGTATGCATGTGTAAGTGTGTGAGAGTTTTTTAGGACAATGCTAGTGACTAGCTTTGAATGCATGACTCACTATTCAAACATACTATATACAGTGGCCCTAAAAAGGTATATGAACACTGTTGCACACTTAAAAATGTATGAAAATTATTGCATTAGATACAATATATAAAACCAAGCGGCAAAAAAATGATGCAGCTATTCTCTGCACTAACTTTACTTAGTCATTTTGCAATGATCAGGTGGTGTGAGGTATGAAGTAAGTTCCTCAAGTTCACACAGGTGTTCTAGTACAGTAACCGCAATTGTAATTCACCACATTAACTATGAGCATGTTCCACTACCATTTGACAACCAGAACACTTAAACTGTGTTAAATTTATATATATATTAATTTATTATATATATTTGTCCTTTATTTGTTATTTAATGCAATGCTATTCATACACTTTTAGATGTGTCTAAACACTTTTTAGCCACTATAAATGTGCATATTAATTTGTTAAGCTTCAGTGGAATTTTCAACACCACACAAAATATCTGTTTGAGTCAATTAGTCATGCACACCTCTCTTATTCTTGAAGTGAACTCTTGATACATGCAGGAAATCGTGCTCAGACCCTTCCAGTTGTGGTTTCTACCAGTGCAATGACGTTGATGGAGCAGTTGTATGTGCACAGAATACAAGTTAGGCACCCATTCATTATTGTGCCAGTCATACTAAAAGGTTGTTTATTTTACACTGTCAGTGTGGTATTTGACGTAAGGGAGGTGTACCTCTTAGCACAGGATTTGGAGCAGAAGCGCTTGGAGCGTGGGAATGTTTGGGCGGTGCCTTTCCTCTTGCAAAACTGGCACTGCAGAACAAGCTTGTGGGCCCGTCCAACACCATCTACAGTGAGAAATACGATGGAGGAAAACATCAAGATTTTATATTTACACAAAATCCTGTAAAAATATTATTTTGTTGTAATTTTTCAGCTTATAACATTGTATGCTACTATGCTTAAGCTAATGCTGCAATATTCTGATCTAAAATCTTAGCGGTGTCCTAAATTACATACTATACACCATGCACTAATACTATGCACGTACTCAACCGTATGAATCGCATAAGGCTATCTTGACATTTAACATCAGTCTAACAGCCCCGCCCCCTCCGCTACACAAGTAAAGCTTTGAGTACATGAAGTGGAAAACATTACACACTTTGTTGTATGGGTTAATTATGTGCATCATCCAGGCATTTAAAGTGTGTTTTTTTGGGGGGGACACACTTCTTGTGTGCTTCTATGCTAATGCTAAAATATTTTCATCCAAAAACTTGTGCGGCTATCAGTGTTGGGTAAGTTACTTCAAAAAATAATTAATTTCTAATTACATCATCAATGTTGTATTTAAAATACTTTTCTAATTACTCTGTCTGAATAGTAATTTAATTACTCAACAAGTAATTCAAGTAATTACTTCTTAAAATCCCTATAAACCTTGACCGGATAGACAATAGAAAGGAAACTCTTTTAATAATTTAAATGAGTCAAACATGGAATAGTTTAGTGTTTTATAGCTTTTTAAAACATTTTAACTTTATTAAAACTATAATACTTAATATTTTTAGTAACATATAGGGACATCACGATACCAAAAATCTAGTATTCGGTACGGTAGGCTACCGGTACCACCAAAAGTGCACAATACTCGATACCAAGGTAAAAATATTAAAAGATACAGTTTTTCCCCCCAGGTAGTTCTAATAGTAGTAAGTAAAACTACCACAGAAATTGAATAATCAAATATAAAATAACTCTGCATAGTCATAACTGTATACATTAAATATAGATTAATCCTTATTAAAGCTTTGATTATCATTTATAATACAGACCAATAGTAGACAGTAGCATGTTTTAAAGGCTGCTGTCACTAAGACCTAATGGACGGAGACAATATGATGTTACACATGCTGTTCACATTCACATCACCAACACGAATACGCCAAGACGGGCATTTTGACATAACCGTGTGTGTATTTGAACGTTTATGTGTAATAAACTGCGAAAATCTGACACTCGTGTGTGCGCTTTCGTTGAGAGCTGAAAACCGTCTCTCAGAGAGCGCGCGCAGTTTTTTCTCTCTAGGACATAGCTTACATTTTACCGTAATGTTCTTGCCTACCGGTGTCCAAAAAGTGAAGTAATTGGAATATTTCCATTCTGCAAAACAGCCACTCGCTTCTGCCGACATCTTCAGACAGCGACTACGCAGCCAACTGGTGCGAAGCTGCGACCTCACTACAGCTAACGATTTTAAAGAGGCAGCGTTCACTTTTATCTTTAAACGACAAATTTAGATTTTAAATTCAATATTGATCTATACAGAACTGTTGAACTAATTTACAGTATGTAACGCAAGTACATTATAAGTAACTGTAATTAAATTACCTAAAAATGAACAGTAATCCCTTACTTTACTTTTTCAGTGGATAAGTGATTTAAGTTACTTATTAACGGTTTACACCCAACACTGGCGGCTATGCTAATGCTGCTATTTTTAAGTATAAAAATGCAAAGCACATACAAATATTGGAATAAATAGTGTCTTTTTAGTCCATCACAGCATTGTATGAAAGATCTGGAACAGGCCAATAGTGTCTTGCATCATGCATGTGGTATGGTCCATGATGGCTTTGCCAATTTTACAGCGTAGCAGTTAAAGATTACATGGTATTTTTGTAATAAAAGATGTTGCAATAAACCTGAAAAATAAGAAGTGTGTTTACTTACTGTTTGTAACCACATCCTCCTCATCTGAGTCTGTGGAGTCCTCTGGAGGTTCTGAACTAGACGGAATGAGTTCTGACTCCCTCACCCCATTCACCCCAGACTCCCGGACAGGACCCACCATCAGAGATGACCTGCTTACCTGTGGGATTCGGAAGAAATGTAATTTATTCCTGTGATAACAAAGCTGAATTTTCAGCATCCATTACTCCAGTCTTCAGTCAGTGTCACATGATCCTATAGAAATCATTCTAAAATGCTGATTTGGTGCTCAAGAAACATTTCTTATTATTGTTATCGATGTTGAAAACAGTTGTCTGCTTAATAGTTTTGCATGATACATAATTCCAGGATTCTTTGATGAATAGAAAGTTCAAAAGAACAACATTCATATCTACTACAAAGTTATGTTATTCAGGCAGTGGTTGATAGATGTTTTGTTTACCGGGAACGGCTCCAGTCCCTCCTGTATGATAAATCCTTCCACCAGGTGTGTTAGAACCAAAGGTTTGGCCGCTCCTGGTGGTTGCTGGACTTCTGTGGTTATCGTTTGACTGACGGTGGGAGGCTGAACTGGTTGTTTTGCTTTCAGGAAAGTGAGAATCTCTGGAGAAAAGCTGCTGAGCACAGGGGGCACATCTAACGGCTGAGTGATGGAGGACTGGATGGGTGACATGTCAGAGGAGAGGCTGGAGATTGCTAGAAAAATGAAGACCGTTATGATATTACCAACAGTGTCTATTAATGCTCCTTCATATCTCAGGACACTTTATGGAGTTCTCAGTTATATATTAAGGTATAGACTTTCTCTTCTGAAATTGTACAAGAGACACATGTGAGACATCTGAAATGTATCAAAAATCTTCATTAAATTGTCTAGTAGAAATGTTAAAATTTCTAGAAATATTTGTGATATTTCTTTTTATACAGATAAGTGACTGTGTACCTGAGTGATTGTCTGACTGGGTGGATGTTTCCTCACACTGGTCGTCTTTCTCAGCTGGCCATGGTGCAACTGAAGGCGACTGTGTCTCATTCTTCTGTGGCGTCTTCATTTGGCTGTCAGTCCTCGAATCCTCTGTGCAGACTGTCATCTTTTTCAAGACCTGAGATGCAGAGATTTTGACTTAAAACTTTTGATTTTGTTTATTAAAGCATTACTGTAAAACAGTGTTGCTGTGGTATCATCATTGATATACTATTATAGTTTTGTTAATATTTCGAATTCATTTTTACACTTTTTTATATTTTAATTTTAGTTATAGTAATTTTGTTGTTTTTGTCATTTTTATTTATTTTTTATGTCTATATAGTTTTAATTAATTTTTATTTCAGTTTTAGTTTTAGTTATTTTAGTACATCAAGTTAAACTAAATGCAACTAGCTGAAATTAAAATAGGTTAAAAAGGTGGTTCATTATGATTTCACTTTTTTAACTTTAGTTAGTGAGTAATGTTGCTGTTTGAGCATAAACAACATCTGCAAAGTTACAACGCTCAAAGTTCAATGCAAAGGGAGATATTTTCTTTTAAAGAATTCGCTGTTTCAGGACTACAACAAACAGCTGGTAGTGACTACAACAAGCTTCTTACAACATAAACCCTGCCCCCGAGAACACGCAACAAAGGGGGTGAGGCCATGTTGGGCTGCTTTAGAGAAGAGGAAGAGTTGTTGTAGTAGAGTGTTGTTGCCATGCTGTCATTTTACGCCGGACTGCTTCACAAACGAGGGTCAATTCAATGCTGGATTTGCACAAAAGATTAACATGATGGCACATACTAGTCGATGAGTTGAATCAACTCCACAGCAACTACATAAATTTATCCACTAACCATTCAGAAACGTCCAGATGCATTCTAAAAGTTGTAACTTCTTCTCGAGTCTCTCCATCAGTGTCCGACTCCGGTTTGAACAATATAAGGCTGAACACTATTACTGATGATCGTCATTTTGGTTGCGTGAGATTCTCCAGCTTTGTTGTTGTTGAGCAACTGAAGCGTGAGCTGTTAAAGCTCCACCCTCTTTTGGAAAGGGGGCCGGGAGCAGCAGCTCATTTGCATTTAAAGGGACACACACAAAAATGGTGTGTTTTTGCTCACAACCAAATGGGGCAAATTTGACAAGCTATAATAAATGATCTGTGGGGTATTTTAAGCTTAAAATTCACAGACACATTCTGGGGACACCAGAGACTTGTATCTTGTAAAAGGGGCATTATAGGTCCCCTTTAAAGTTTTTTAGTATTTTATTTTATTTCAGTTCACATTTTTTTATAATGAAATAACTGCCTGATTATCAAGTGTTTCCTCTTGTATCATTTCCAATTTTGAGTAATTTTTGAGTAAAATATTTGTCTATGCATCATTTGGCATTATAAAATTGTGTTTTAGCAATAGATCGCTCTCTTGTTCTCTAGATAACATATCAGCAATTGAATAACCCATATGTTTGAGTGATCATGCATTGTGCTTCTCCAAACCTTCTCCGAAGTTTCACTTGACGGTTGATCTACGGCAGAAGCCTGGGTGATTTTCTTTTGGGGTGCTGGACATTTCAGATCTTGAGGAGTCTGGTCTGGTACATCTTCCTCTTTCTGCTCTTCTTTTCTGTCTTTTGTGTCTTTTGATGTCTCGGCTGTTTGTGTGGGACTCTGTGAGGTCAAAGGGGATTGTGGTGGTGCGAGAATGCTGCTGGTGGACACCAGGGGCAGCACTGGAGACGGAGGGGACGCCCTTTGAGGAGACGCCAGCGGAGGGGTGGTGATGAGAGGTGTGGCTGCTGTGGTTTGTCTGGAGGGCGACAGCTGCACCAGCTGTGGGCATGGGTTTGGAGTCCGTAGCGGTTGGGCGGGGCACTCTGGTTTAGCGAGCACAGGTGAGACGAGTGGCTTCGATTGGATGAGATCGTGGGGCGGAGACACAGTGGCTGTCTTTGATTGGCCGTTGGTGCACTGGGCAGATGCAGAGGACAACGCAATCCTCAGCAGCTGTTTTGTAGCCAGTAAAGACCCACCAGGTGATGAAGACCTCAAGGGCAAAGTCAGGGTAGGGGGGGTGAGGTGAGACCTTGCAGGGGAAGGGACTGTGATGGGTACTGAAGCGCTCTGCGCCGACACGCTTTGGGATGGCTGGGTGGATGGGCAGCGCTTTAACTCTGGAAGAGGCTTCTTTGGTGTGGCTGGGGGAGAGTTGGGGGGTGTATGCCTCTGATTGAAGGGGTGCTGGGGGATGCTGATCTGGCTGTGGGGCCTCTTGAGACCGCTGCTGTTCAGCTTCTGTTTTGCTAAGGCATGGGCCTGTGCAGGTGCATACAGGGCTGGAGACACAAGAAAAAAACGAGGTAAAGTTAAGGAAAAATTCACAATTCGCAATTCAGCTTTTTATTCTAACATATCTCCCTTAAACATGGGCTTTTATTCCAACATATTTAGAAAAAATGTCTCATTCTCACCAAGGCTGCATTTATTTGATCAGACATACAATAATAACAGTAATATTGTGAAATATTATTATAATTTTTTAAATAACTGTTTTCTATTTTAATTATTTATGTAAAATGTCATTTATTTTTGTGATGATATGTTACATGATCCTTCAGAAATCATTCTAATATGCTGATTCAGTGCTCAAGAAATGTATTATCTTATTATTATTACCAATGTTAAAAACAGTTGTGCTGCTAAATATTTTGTGGATTTTTTTTCAGGATTCTTTGATGAATAGAAAGTCTTTTGTAACATTTTAAATGTCAGTTTTGATCAATTTAATGTGTCCTTGCTGAATAAAAGTGTCCTTTAAAAAAATATTACTGACTTTTGAACATGTTTTTCTAAATGTGATTAAAATATTTGCATTATGAAGAGAGAGAGATACGCATGTGGCTGCTTACATGGAGGTGGAACTGTAAGATGGCGAACAGGTGTAGCTTTCGTTTGAGCTGTTTGAGATGTTGGGCTTTCTGTCTTAGTAGCTCCCTCTTTCCCTGGAGCATTCGCTGGCTGGCTGGGTCTCAGATGGAAGGTCGCTAATCTTGGGCATGAAAGCGGAGGGGGTTGGCTTGACGTTGTAGCTTTTAGTGGTAAGTTCGGAGGGATGGTAAGGGTGCCAGGTGGAGGTGGACGGAGAGTCAGACTCTGGAGCTGAAGAACAGAACAGAACAGAATGAGAGAGATACTGATGCCATAAAATGCCAAAAACACCACATGTAGCATAAACTAGATAAACAAAGATTTAAAACATCAGAAAAAAAACTAAATATTTTCTTGTCTATTGTTTTTGCGGTTATGTTACATTACATTTAGAAAAAAGGTATAGTTCACCTACAAATGAAAAATTTGTCATCATTTACTCACTCTCATGTCGCTCCAAACCTTTCTTCAGTGTAAGGAGATATTTAGCAGAATGTCTGAGTTGCTCTTTCCATATTTTCAAAAATGACGCTAAATAAAAGATAATATTCTTACAAAGTCTTCAGAAGTCATATGAACGTTTTGTATATAAAAAAACAACCAAAATCATTGATGTCAAACATGAAACGCTATATGAAATGACATGTTAATGTGCCATTTTTAATGTCAATAAAGTGAATGAAATTTCAGAGCTGTTGCGAAGGGGATGATTTTCAAAAAATAACAATCACAACATTTTTTTGGACTTTTAGACCATCAGTACCCATTTGTTTTCATAGTATAGTATAAAACATTTCAGAGGTTCTCCTAAATATTCTTTTTTGTGTTGCACGGAAGAAAGTAAGTTTAGGGTGAGGGTAAGTAAATGACAACATTTAGTTTTTGAGTGAACTATCCCTTTAAATTCAGAGGAACAGATGCCTCTATCACATGACCATACATAATTGAGCTCACCTGTGTGGAGGGAAATCGAGGTGAGGAAGAGGAAGGGGTGGAGGAAGAGGAGGAGGAGAAGGAGGAGGAGGAGGAGAGGGCAGGTACATCAGGCCGCACAGCAGACGTAAGAATCAACTGCCAGATGGCAAGGCCAGAGGAAGAGAGAAATGAAAGAGAGAAAGAGAGGGGATAAAAAAGATAAAGAAAAAGTCCCAGTGGTGCAAAATAGAAGGCTGTTATTTCCTGCCTGTTGTGCTTTTGCTGTGTAGGTGTGATGGTGAACTTCACAGCACAGTGAAAAGCTTTTGATGTGGTCAAGTAAAATCTGTCCTCATCAGAGACATGCAAGCATGCATTGAGTGCAGACCTTTAGAAACTAACCCTTCATTTGTTAAAGCCAACATACCAGTTGGTCACAATAGACCATGAGCTGAAAATAAATACAACCTGTAGACAGCAATTATGTGTGCACAGCACATACATGCTTCACTCTGATGCAGATATAAGCAATAAATACAATATTAACATGGACTTTGCATTGGGTCACAGAATAGATCAGTGTTCACTAAGAGTCAAGAAACCAGCAAAGTTTCTATCTGAGTGTGAAAGGGGGCATGGCGTAAAAACTATTATGTGTAAAGTGCATGTGACGATCTGAAGTTTGAAAATGCTGCAGAACAGGTCGTAACTAGGGTTGTATTACCATCTGGGCCCTCAGGAGCATCTGAGCTTGGCTTGTATTCGGGCTCTTCCCCAGAAGCAGAGCTTGAGGGGAAATTTTACGGGCGGCTGTAGCAGCGATTGGATTCTGGTTTCCTCTTACAAGGGGCGTTGATCCAGCAGGCAGAGAAACCTGAGGGTCAAGAAATTGATCAGATCAGTGGAGGCCCCAAAAGAGAAGTTAAACCATAAATTTCATGACAACACCAATAAAACAAGCATTATTTCTTGAGCAGGTTGTCGCACACACACCGTTTTTGGGGTCTGCTGCGAAGACGAAGCTTGGTTGACTCTCTCACTTGGTGAAAAGGAAGGTGCCAGTCGGTCCCCAGACAGATTGACCTGCATGAAGAGATAGAAGTTTTAAGGTTACAGAAAAAAGTGGTTCATTTTATTATAGGAATATTAAAAATAATTACAAACAGCATTCTCAAATTCAATTATATTATATTTAGTGTTGTCAAATCGATTAATCATGATTAATCGCATTTAATATAAAAGTTTGTAAGTATATATATGTGTGTGTGTGTGTATTATGTATGTATACACACACAAATATATATATATATATTTATAGATTTTGTTAGATTTGACAGCACTAATATTATATTATATTATATTAGTTACCATACTCTACCATACTCAGTCGATTAAAACAATAATCATGTTCTCTGCGTTAACATGAATTATATATACATTTAAATATATACATTTCCTTTCCAAATGTGGACTCTGAATAATAAATCAAATATATTTCCTCACCAACCTACAGCAGTCCAGTGCTTGACTTCTCATTAACAGTGTTTTTCACTTACTGATCATATTTCAAACCTGAGTTTCCATTTATTAATGAATTTGACTGATAAAAAGAATGCGTTGTGTACATTGGTGCTCTTATTCCAGTCTTTTACAATAGTTTAATGAATGCCTTAAAGAAATGTAGTGATGCTAAACTTAATCAGTAGCTTGTTGACAGACAATAATATTAAGAATTTTAGCATAAATATGTCATTTACATATAGTGAAATAACTGTCAATAAAAAAAATTACAGAATAGTGAATAAAACATTTAATATATATATATATATATATATATAAGGTTTGTTCGGATCTTAATCATCAGGTCTCAAATTGCGGTGAGCACAGATAACCTGTGGTAAAATAATCTTGTTTACAAGCCACTGTTTTCTCAGATCTGTTTGATTGGGTTGGATTAAAATTTCATGTTCCATTGAGTTTGGAAAATTCTGTACACAGTAATGATCTGAATGTCTATTCTCCTGTCTCTGAAAATGTTTGGATTTTCAAATATTCTTGCAGACACTCATTTTAAGTGAGTTAATGTTTATTATTATATATCAAAAATTATTATTATTATAATCAAATGCATTTATATTAATTGAATATTTTTTCCTCTCGTGTAGCTGCAAAAGTTGTCAGCAAAAAACTCTTGTTTTCAATTTGCTATTTATTTATAAGTATAAATACACATACTGTAACATATTGTAACTCATACAACTGCTAAAAAGGGCCAACTCTATGACAAATGTGAGAAATTATACCAAAATTGAACATGGTTTGAACAAACATACCTGCACCACTTTTCTGTTGGTGGGGGTGGGTTGATTGTGGAAGGTGGTTACAGTTGTGAGTGCAGGGGGAGTTTTCGGGGTGCCATTGGGCTGATGGGAAGGGTTCACTGTTGTGGTGGTTGTGGTGTTGACTGTGCTCTTTGCAGGTTCTGCTTTAGTTTGGGGCTCCTTGTCCATTTTTCCACAGAGTCTGGACACAAGAAGCTGAAATAAAGTTGATCGTAATTATATGTGAAAATATCAACCTTGAAGTCAATTGTCTATTTGTAAAATCCACTTCCCAGTGCATATATTTCCTAGAGAGGTGCATATATGTCAACCACAGGCAGGTCATTTATCTAGAGACTCAAGCTAAGCATTCAAATTTCCAACAGTTTTCTTGTATTTGCTTACAGAGCCTGTCTTGTGACCTTATGTAAGGTGAGCCTTAAGTCAACCAAACTCTATTTATGCACAAGAAAGAAGGGTAGCACATGACTGATGTGGAAACTGACAAACTTGTAGAGAGGTCTACTGAATTTCACTAATCAATGAATGGAGAGAGGGGAGGCAGAACAGTGATCAATTATAATTGAGTTTTAATAAGTACATCTGCATGCATAATGCTGCATAATAAAATAAAAATGTTCATACATATACATAAATTATACCACCATGCCCATGATTATACCTACACTATACAAAGACAGAAAGGATTTATGAATAGGTATTCATGGTCCTCCCTTTTCTAGTTATAATTTTTCTGCATGCTAAAGAAAGAAATTAATGAGCTAAATAATTAATAATAATGCAGCACATATATTAAGATCCTATTTATTTTATGGGGATTAATTAATATGTTGAGTCTGCTGATTCAGTACACCAAGTTGCATATGAGTGAAAATGTTACACTGTTTAATTTCTTTCAGGAAATAATGCTCCGATCAGATACAGTACAATTAGTGGAACATTTTAGTTTAACCAAATGAATAGTAGAATTATAATAGATTCTATATGTTCTATTGTATGCTACACATGTGCAATATGTATGGTAGAACTGAAAATCACATTAAATATAAGCATTTTCAGGATTCAACAGACAGTCAGAAACACTGTCAAAACTGTGAATTTAAAATAATGAGTATATGCAGAAATAAATGCTGAAACTGAACAACACAGTATAGAATCTGTAAAATCTTTTCATTATAGCCACTAAAATAGCCTACGCTGTAAAAACATCATTTTAACTGAAAAAGAATGTAAAAGTGTTCCAGCAAAAACCATGTTAATTGGTTAACCTTTTACACTATGATTAATATATAATATATATAATAGTTATAATAATATTATATAATATATAATAGTTTGAAAGACAATACATGAACATTTACTTTAAAACATGAAGGAATTATCTTATAATTTATAGAGAAAATTTAGATTATATTTAACAAAGCAATGTGCATGTTTTAACAGTAAAATAATGTTAAAATTGCATTTTTAATGTGTAAAATGTACAATTATCATCTTGTAATTTAAAGGGGGAATTCAGCATCTCCATGCAAAAACCACATTTGTTTCGATTTTATTCAAAAAAAAGTTAGTTTTATTTTTGTTATGAGTTATGTACATTATGGTGTTTTATTTTAATCTTAGTGTAATTTAATGGTGTTTTGTGGGTAATTGTGCTGTCTTTCTGTTACTAGTGGCCACATATGCTTAATAGGTCAAATAGTTCAAATATGTTGTAAACTATTAACAGTACATCATTTAATAATATGTAGGCCTACAGTTAGGAAGAGAAAAATATACAATCAACAAAACATCTCCCGTAATTCTTGTAATATCATCACTGTATTTTTACGGTAAAGTTCTGGAAAACACAGCAGCCAGTTTTTGTTATTACTATTTTACCGTAAATCTGACTCCAAAACATGCAGTGTATTATTATTATTATTATAACTCACACCAGGCCGCAGCCGAACAAAAATGAAGCATCTGGGCATTTCTGCCTAAAAACAAGACAAATCTGCTACATTAATAATTTGATATCGCGCCATGCCTGCGCCGTGAAGACGAGTAATGCGCTGCCTTTGTTTCATACGAGCCATAGAAATAAAAAAAATCCCGAGAGCAAATGAAGCATTCGTATAGTTATAGAACACCAATGTTTTAACCCACTGTACGTGCAATAACTGTGAAACCCGAACGACATTAATGGACACATACCAGGAAGCGCCGCGCGCACAGGTGCCAGAATGCCACGCGTGTTTTCAATGTTTATGCGCGAGCCGCAGTCATTTGTGAATAAACACCCACGGTGATTCCCAAAAACCTCCCCGTATTTGCCATAACATTTCGACGGCCTATAACGGAGCGGCTGAAATCGCAATAAAAACAAATGCATATGTCCAACAAAAAGCTCTCTGATACGACAGTGTCGATGCATTTGCGTCTAATGTTCATTCCGCGGGTCATTATTTTGGTCATATATTGAAAATGGGCGTGTGTTCGTGCAGTGACAGCTAGAGCCCCCTGTACGTCCCTGAAGACCTGCACTTCCCTAAATGATGGCGCGGCGTATAAAAGCATATATAAAACCAGCCTCCTTTTATCTAGCACACGAAATGCACACGGCTACAAATCACCGTAACTTGCTGCGCATCGAAATACACAAAATGAAAGTCAAAGGGAAAATGATGATGCTCCGTGCGCGAGCGTGCGCTCCTCCCTTCCAACCCAGCCGGTCGCAGACCTTTCCTAAACATCCATCTTTTTACGTGTGATTAATGATCGTTCAAGGTAATCCTACCTGTCCGAAGTCAACGGGGTAGTTCTCCCATCACACACTGACCGTTTTCAGCGACTGCTACAATCCCGTCATGTCCTAATGCGTCAAAGTAAAAGTAGAGACCGATAGAAATTCATCAGGGCGGTGAATGTTACAGCACCGCTTACAGTGTAGGAGGACCGTTCACGCTTCTGTCTATGAAGAATATATGAGGAAATGTACCTACACTTTGCAGCAGGCATAAAATGCTTTTGTCCGCATAACATAACCCAATTTTATTGCGTGCACGTGCATGTAGCCTAGCTGTATTATGTTATATAGCCTGTCGCTAATAAAGCTTCTTGAATAAATTACTGAATCTGAGTAGCCTAAATGACCACAGCTCTCTTTAATTTTTTGTTTTGTCTTGTTTTTACATAGCTACTAATGTATACGGCCACATATTTTAAGTCTTTGTGTCCCAATGATATTGATTAGGTCTACCTATTTTTTCCATCCTTGAAAGTGGTTTTGTGGAAAGTGGAAGCCATTGGTAGCCTTTACCTTTCCCCAGCTATGGAGTTTGGTGCTCTGTAGAGGACATTATTATTTTTTTAGCGAATTTCTCTGAGACCTTACATGTCACAGTTTTAAGTCTGGATTTCATGTAAAGAGCACATTCAGGGCTTTTCAGAGATACCAATTGTTTGGAAGTTTCACCATGACCATTCCCTCTCCTTGGTCTTTAAAATGGCTGACATTAATTTAGTGATCAAATTTAACACCCTTATGGACTAATTTTCAAATTCAAATCTGACTAATTTTCAGATTGTCATAAATAAACATCTCAGGAAAATGTTATGGGGTTTCAAATCAAAATAGGACTTTGATTTCATACATGTCCACTGTACAGGACACCAGGACTTAAAGCATATTACGCATTTTGGGAGACACAAGTGAATAGGGAAAGAAATTATATATCAATATTCCCATGAAATATTAGATATTATTATGAAAATCTTGCCAATTATTACTCCAGTTATTACACTTCTTTTTTCATTACAGATATTGCCCCAAAACACATAAATATGCAAATTAGATACAGTGTATAGATACATTGTAATGGGAAAACACGTTTATGCTATTTTACACACATATTGCATAAAGCAAAAGGGCCTCTATCAAATCATTCTGTTAGCCTATATCTTACATAACAGCTGAGAATCATCTTTATACAAAGTTTGGTATAAAAAATCCTGAAACCTAAAAATGTATTGGCCATTTAAAAAGTCCTGGTGTCCTCTACAGAGGAAATAACATAACATACAAATAAAATATTTTTCAAAAATTTTTTCCCATTTTTTTCTTATGCTCTAAACACAATGTAATGACATGGAAGAAAAATACTAAAAATTCACAAAACTTTTTTTTTTCTTTTTTTTTTTTTCTGGTAGTCTGAAGGATATTTTGGCATATTTTGTTTTGGGCTGAATTCTGTGAAAAGGCCTGGCTTTCAGGGTTGGAGATGTTTTCAGTTTGACCAAAAAGTGGTGTTATTTATGTATTTATTTTTGAGAAGCCTGTAAAATACAAAAAATAGCAAGGCCTAAGAAGTCGTGTATATTTATCTCCTTGTTATAATATTATTAATTAGTAGCAGTAGGCTAGCTGTTGTATTAGCATTTGGTTACTATGCGGTTACTATGGGATAGTGTGAGGTCACCACAGTTGCCAGAGTTCCTTGAGCGTTCATTATAATCGGATCACACGCGGTTTCGCTGTTTACGGTTGTCCGCTAAATTTACACGCACGACTTTGATACATTCTCTTATTTGAAGCCGATCCTTTTGAATGAAAATATCTGTTTTTTTTTCTTCCTGGCTGAAACCGGTGCATTCAAGAGAAAGTTTCATCAATGGAATAAGGATATTTGCAGATCTTTGAGAGACAGGTGAGAGAGGTTGATTGCCTCAATGTTAATCTTAACACTGTAAATATGCCGGACACGAGACTTATAAAGCCGAAACCTGTTGCAACGAAACCTAAGCATCAGAACAAGAAAACCAGTAACGTTACAGCCGAAACAACACCTGCAGTCAGAACCAGAGATGTCGGTTATCGCAAAAACAGGGCATCAAGCTGCCCAAGATGCACCCATGACACAGAATACAAACCCAAAGCAATGGAGAGAAGCACTAAAGTACTAAAGGCGAAACAGTCCGAGACTTTACCGAGGTCAAAACCTGCAACATGTGTGCCGAAGGAACAACCAATGCCAAAATCACATTCGCATGCTCTTTATGAAATCCACAGGTAGGAGGAATGCAGTGCCAGTGGCCTCAGAAACATATGGTGGATCAGGTCTTAATCTAAGCATCAGCATTAAACCGTGTAGTTAATAGTTGCCATAGTAAATCCTTTAGAACTTGTTTTGTTCACTTTTGCTCACCAACTCTTTTTTTTTGTGACAGTCAAAAGGCATTTACAGTATTTGCACCAAACCCAAAGAAAAGACAAGACATTCAGCAAAGTAGGTGTACTGTGCTTCAACATCTCTGATTTCCTTTTTATTTCTCATTGAATGTGTGATTTTTCAATTGGGGAACTTTTTGAACCCCATTGGATGATTTAAAAAAAAAAAAAGTTTAAAAAATCATTCCAGTTAAATTAAAGATTATAGTATTCTTAACTGTGTCTTTAATTACTGCACCATTTTATAATTTCAAAGAGTGTTTCTTTTTCTTTTCTTCCTTTACCTATTGTTTTAAAAAAATAATAAAGTGTTACAATTCAAGTATTGGCCTACAGTTAAGGAAAAAATTTAACTTTTCCCTATTTTTTTTAAATCAATATTTCAATTAAGTTGGTATTTGTTTACAATTTTTTTATCAACTTCATATTAGGTGGTCTTAACTATGTACTTACATTTAAATCAATTATTTTATACAATGCACTTTTTATGTACATACATGTTTTTTCATTGTACTTATATTTTTAAAATATCTGCATGTAATTACATTTATAATTACACTGTTGACCCTTCTCTTACACCTTAATCCACTCTTAAACCTACCCATACCACCAAACCTGTCCCTAACCTTACCCGTATCCCACCTCAATAGCAGCAAAAGTGTTTTGCAATACAATATGAACACAATAAGTACATTTTACTTTTTTATTTTTTTTATGTAAGTACATAGTAGTTAAGGCCACCTAACATAAAAACAAACAAATAATCTAAGTCTCCAATGATCCTGTCATCCCACCATTTTAAAATAAAGTTTCTATTTGATGTGGGCCAAATGTAATTTGTAGTTACTTCAAAGTAACAAGAGCACAATCACCCCCTATTATAGGCTATTATACTGAATGCATTTTATGTTTTTGTAGGTAACAAAATTTAAATGTTTAAATATTTTATGTGATATTTCCTGTTTTTTAAGTTTAAAAGGAAATCATAGAAGGTTAAGCTGTCAACACTCACTGACTGAATGCGTGGCTGTTTAACAGAAGCAGAAGCAGAACTGGCAGCTCTGGAGGATCTGCGCTTGAGTCGGGCCATGGGTTACATTTCCATATCTCCTAGTACTGTGGGTGAGTCATTCAACCAACCATGATAGATTACAAATATGAGAAGCCTACTGATGAGTCTGCTGGAAAGGATTCAAATAAAAAAAAAAAAGTGTTATCACCACTAGGGGGAGTTAAAGTGCCTTTTATATATGGACATCAGTGGTGATTTTACCAAAAGCTACTACTGTATATATATATATATATATATATATATATATATATATATATATATATATGTATTGATGCAAGTTAATTCGTTATCAACCAAGTTCAACCGAACTTGCAACCATTGGCTAATGATGCTTTTGGCAAACGCGCCCCTGGATAGGTCTTTGTAAAACCATTAATGATTGTGGTAACTTACAAATACTACACATTACAGACGATCCCTTCATTAGCACATTTGACACAGCCAACTTGGCAGCTATCGGAAACAGAACACCATATCAGACAAACATCTGTTTCTACACGTGTCAATTAATAAATATAATCAACGTTTTCATTTAAAATAATAATTCTAAGTCTGGTTTAACCATGTCTACTATTTCCTCAGGTGGATGCTTAACTCTAGAAGAGGTCAGGGCAAAACAACAGCAAGAAATGCAAATCAAGAAAAGACAAAAGCAGGTATAAGACCAAAATTATATCCAGCAAACAAAACTTCTCCATATATAATAAGCACAATAATCCCATGAATGTTTTTTTTTTTCCTTCTTCTCCTTTTCAGGTTAAACATGTATTTTAGAAACTTCTTCAGTTGTTCAAGAATAAAGGTTAGAATACTGTTGACAACAGATGAACATTATTTAGTTTGCTTTTTAATTATAAAAGTGCAGCTAATCTCCATGGACTTCCTGATGTGACCTTATGTTCTAAATGTGTATTATTCACAAAGTCTTTGTAAAATATACCTGAATGACTTTTAGATTGATGGTGTTGTTTTGAAGTCAGGGAATTGTCGTTGAATATACAGTCAAACCAAAATGTATTCAGACACCTTGAATATTTCATTCATTATTACAGTTTGTTCACTATAGTTTAAAAAATGGTAATAAAATATGACAAGATATCAGAGTTAAACTGTGTCAGAAACAAATTATCTTAATTATGTCAGATAACAAAACATGGTCAGGTCAAAGTGTCTAAATAATTTTTGGTTCCAAATTTTACTGGTAGTCCACTGTATGAAGATTTTGTGGGTATAATATGTCACAGTTTACTTTATTTTGCTATCCTCACTTACATAAATGAAATATAGTATCCTGCACCCACTAGTAAAAATATATCTAAAATATCAAAAACATCTGAATAATTTTTGGTTTGACTATAGATGTGATTAAATTCATATACTCCTTAAAAGACCATATACTGACTATGTATATTAAAATTACAGTATATAATGACTGTGTTTGTTGTGCATGCAGACTACTAAAGTGTAAAATTATTTTTTATTTCTTTTAATGTCTTCAAGTGACAAAAACACATTGAGTTATTATAATTGCGAGGCACGGTATAGTAATTCAGCCTAATTTGGTCTATTATTTCATGCAAGCGGTCCTCCTGGTGATCTGTTTTTCCTCTGTTCCTTAGCAACAAGGATTTTTCTCTCTTTGTTTTGTCCTCTGTGTATATTCTGGGAGCCGTCTGCTTTGAAGGTTCCAAAAATACGAACTATGCAGGGTCCTGTTGCCTGGCAAGTGGAGACTGATAACATAATGAAAGGTAGACGATAGGTGAGGGCAAATAAATTAATAAAATAAATTTAATAAATTCCCTGGTAAATCAATCTAGCCTATTTATTCTCAGTCCCTTCAATAGTCAGTTGCAGCAGAATACAGTTTTTCCACATATACTATAAGGATACAGTATGCCAGTATTGTTTAGCTATGTTTTGCTTTTCTTTTTTCTTTTTCTTTTTTTGGACACATTTAATAACTTGTGTTTGCACTGCACATAATTCAGAAACCATGATTGTACTGCTTTACAGTTTGGAAAGATATTAAAAATGTTTCTCATGGATCTCTTTTTGGATAGGTTGAATTACACTTGTTTTACCTATTGCTTTTCAACCCTTTGCAACTTTCCAATTCACTCTCAAAATAGCAGAGAAACTGTTGTTGTTTATTCCAGTGCTTGGAAACACTCTTAAAAGGTTTCTCTGAGAGACTGGAAGTAATGAAAAGTAAAAGCCAAAGGACCCAAAAGGACATTAAATTAGTCTCAGACTGAAGAAAAAACACAAACTAGCTTTCCTGGAAAACATGCACAGCGGCCAACTAGTGTTACAGATGTTTTCGTAATGGTGACCCTTAAATGATTTACTTAAGGGTCATAATTTTATGATGCTTATACATTCTTTCTTTCTAACACACGGTTGTACAAAAGTCTAACCACAAGGGTGTTTCCTCTGAATTGAGTAATCCAGGCATAGGTCAGGGTGTGAACTTACAACATGTTAGCAGCTAAACTATAGAAATGCAAACTTTGACGCAAATGAAAGTCAAATTAGAGCCATTTGCCTTATGCTAATGTCCACATGGAAAAGGACACAAAGAAGAAAGAGAATGCAAATGGATGTCTGGAGGAATCATGTAAAGAAATACTCATGCTCAAATACAGTATACTGAGTGATTAGGGACCTGTGTGGCCACTCCATTCACAAAATCTTGTCAAATATGTTAACATTTAAAAAAGAAAAGAAAAAATATTTGGTATCAACTGATAAACACTTAAAAAAAACTTCACAATGTTGGAGGTAAAGCTCTTGATGTTTACTCAGTACCAGCTGGTGAGTGCTAAGCACTGACATAATGTGAAAAACACACGATTTATGTAAAAACAACAACAACAAAAAGGCAGAAGGATGAATAAGCCACTTACGCTGTGTGTTAGTCACAGTAAATGATGCTGAATGACAGACTAAAATTAGAGATTGAACTAAATATATATAGACAATATGACTAAACTACAGTGTGGATATGACATACAATGATTTTATAACAATATAGCTTTCAGTATAGACAAAAACTAGCAAAATGATTAAGAATTCGTTTTTTTTTTTTTTTTTTTAAATAGTCACACAATGAGACTAGAGTTACTTATCAGACTGGAAAGTTGTCACAAAGGCTATCTTAGAAACTATAAGCTTTAGAGTCAAAAGTCCAATTCAGTTCAAAACTGTCTTAAACTAGAATAATATTTGTGAATTGTCTTCCAAACTAAAATGTCATAATTCCACTATAGCCTATAGCCCTTGGGTACGTGTTCAAGCAAAAGTATACAATACAATTTTTAATTAATGGCTATTTCTGTTATTCAAAACAATGGTATGACATTTTGTTATTAACCCTATACACCATATATAAATGTAACACAACACAAGTAAATGCTTTACTGTTAGTGAAAAGTATTTGCCTTCTAAAAATACACCTTCTCTTTGGACAAATACTCCCTAAAGTAAATAAAAGGTGTGCGGTCCCCTTTTGTTTTATTTTTTATTTCAAGTTACTTATTACATCTGTTTTTATTAAGCACCGAGCTAACCAAGCTGAAATCGATTTTACAAATCTCTGCACACACCTTTACCACTGTTCACAATAATTCGTGAATGTTTACCACACGTAAACCCTAGATCGCTAGACAGACTTCCTACTCTCTTGCTGCGGTTGCTATGACTATGGTTGGTAGGAGCGACCGAGAGGAAATCTGCAATTGGACAGTTGAGACGTCGTTCAGAAAGATTAGCCAATCAGTGATTAGGTTAAGGGCGGGACATGTAGAAATGAGGGTAACGCCCCCTAGGTCGAGAGACAGACTTCCTTCACTAAATCACGCCGTCTAGCCCAGGCAGCCCGTCGGGTGACGTAGGTTGTTGGGTTGTGGATTGACGTTGTGAGTCTATCAGCATGAAGTCCGCACCAGTGTTATTAGTGTCAGGGCGACGGGCGTTCGTTCGACTGTGAACTCCGAGACGGAATCCCGTGATATATAAATATAAAATACAAATATTTCACGCGCTTTCCTTCTATTCTCTTTAAAAACAACGTTGAATAGACTATATTTGAAGGTAAGCTTGAATATATGTTGTTTTATGTCGGTTTACATTCTCTATAGCGTATTTTCAATATTTGAAATGATTATTATGTATTCAGTTTCCCATGATATTGCACCCTCCCGTGCCATTAACGTACATTGAATGCCTCCTTTAGTATAGTATATTATCTTACAAGAGGATTATTTTCGACTGTTTCAATGGTATTTTATGTTATATCCTGTTTTAAATCTATTTTTATATAGATTTTTAAGATTGCTCATATATATGACATTTGATAATTGACAGTAATCGATTTAACAGTAAAGTACTGTTAGATAAAATAACAATGTATGTTTCTTTCATCATCGAGTTGATAGGTTATTCCATATGGGCAGAACCTAAATATTTTTATCTAAAAACCCGACTATTTTTTCCGCAATGAAATCTTTTCGAGGGTCGCCTTCACAGTTTGTTGTGAAATGTTAAAGTGTCATAGGTGTGGGAACATATGGGGGTAGTCCCGCAGAGGTCTCTGGCACGAGTGAATGTCATTACCACGCCAGAGGGGGGAGGGGCGGAGCTCTGGCTGTGAATAAGACCAGTCAGAGAGGTGGGGCTTTTGCGTGGAGGGCGGGGCCTCTGTGAGGGGGGTGGAAAGTCTATTACATAGCATGCAGTCAAAACACATTACAGATATGATTCATTTGTGACAAGATTTCATTATCCCTGACGAAACACAAAACCATTTTAAACAACTACGATACTACCATTAACTTTCCTGGAAAGGAGTTCAGGGTATGTATTTAAATGGAACAATTTTGTGAATGAATCGAATTTCCCAGCCATTTAGGGTGTTTTCACACCTAGTTCGTTTAACCCTTTCAAACGCACTCAGAGTGGTTCAGCGATGTTCACATCAGTGTTATTTTAGCATCATTGAGATGCTATTATAGTTTTTAATCAATATTTTTAATTAAGTTCTATTTTAATTTTAGTTAAAGTTTTAGTTGTTGTTTTTTCGAAATAATCTATATAGAATTTTTTGTTAATATTTTATTAATATTTGGTGCAAGTTTACCTAAATGAAAATGAGAAATGTTGCCTTATCAACTAGCTGAAATAAAATATATTTTCAAATATTTTATTCCAGTTAAAGTTTATTTAATTTCAAATAACAATTTTTTAAGGTTTTAGTTTTTGTTAACTATAATAACCTTGGTTCACATTAAATGTTTATGCATTACTATCTACAATTCTTTGTATATGTATTAATCTATGATGCTTGTATTGACTTTTCAGTCATCTGGGAAGTGTTGAAGACATTACTATGATCCACATATAAAAAGCACTGCATTCCTGAGACTTCCTCTGTGTATCTTCCGGTCCCTGAAGACCACTTAGCGATATCCATAAACAACATTATGGCGACTACTGAGAACAAGCGTCCAGACATCCCCAAGGAGCAAGCACTTCTAAAAGTGCCATTAAAGCGGTTGATGCGAGACAACGGCGTAGATGGCACACCCATAAAGAAACGTGTAATGGCTGCTCTCAATCTATCCTGCAAAAAAATTCCAGAAACCTCTCTCGGCTATCAGGTCTCCAAAGCAACGAGCAGGATAGAGGCTACTCCGGATCTGAGCCCTGGTTTGAAGCACACTCTAGCGCAGTTCTCTCTGAGCAGCCAATGTTCCCTCGGTGGCCCGGCTGCGTTTACTGGTCATCATGGTCAGTATAAGCTGGCGCCCCCTCTGACCCAGGGAGGTATTGCAGGGGGGCCCCTACTAGTCCCCCCTGACAGCTCTACAGACCTCAGCCTGTGCTGTCTGGAGGGCGAGTCCATCTCCTGCTTCTCTGTGGGTGGTGAACTGCGTCTTTGTCTGCCCCAGCTGCTAAACACCGTCCTGCGGGAATTCTCGTTGCAACAGATCAACTCTGTGTGTGACCAGCTGTATTTGTACTGTTCCCGCTGCGATGCCACACAGTTACACATTCTTAAAGTGCTGGGCATCCTTCCTCCAGGGACTCCATCCTGCGGCCTCATCACGCTGACCGATGCTCAACGTCTCTGCAACACCCTTCTGCATCCAGGTGAGGAACCCTCTCGTGATTCTCACAAGGGGCACGGCGCTGAAGAGGAGGAAGAGAAAAACGGCGAGGAATCTGGAGGATTTTGGGTGGAACACCAATGTCTTGGAAAGTGTCAAGGCCTGTTTGTACCCCAGCTTTACTCCAGCCCGGATGCGCCCTGTATCCGCTGCTCCCAATGCCGGATGCTCTTCTGCCCGGAGCGCTTTGTCATGCACTCCCACCGACAGCCAGACACACGCACATGTCACTGGGGCTTCAATTCAGCCAAGTGGGCCTGTTATCTGCAGCTGGCACAAAGATACCTGGGAACAGCGGATGAAGAGAAGCTAAAGGAGTCTCTGGAGGATATGAGGGCGAAGTTCCAGCAGGACAAGAGGCAGCCACATATAGTGAGCATCTCTTATATGTAATCTATATTCATTCAGAAAGTAAGCAATTAATGTAGTACAGCAAAATTTAAAAAAGACAGGAAGTAAATATTAATGGCTCCGATTGCATTTACCAAGTTTGTTCACTTGAACCTTTACGAACAATCTCACACACGCACACACACACACCCACAAAAAACACATTTTACCTTAATATAAAAAGGAGTATATATTTTATATTTTTCATGAAGAAAATTAAGCATATTTTTAACAGCATTAAGATTTTTGGGTCATTTTCAAGCCCAATTCTCCTTAATTCTCCACAAATTATTAACACAATAAAGCATCATTTTTTATACCATAATTTATAAATACTTTACTTTTTTTTGTATTACAGTAATAGTAAATAAGAATTAAATCTTAATAGGCTAAATATACTTTCAGCAACATTTTTATGATTTATATAAATATTTTTATGATTTATATACACACACACACACATACATACATATATATATATATTATTTATTTATTTATATATTAGAGATAAAAGTAAAAAATTTTACATTATCGGCTATCACCCGATAGTTTGGAAACAGAAACCAGTTTGATATTCTATATTAGTAGTAATTATATGAATTAATAACATTCAGAAAGTTAAGAAATATTAATTTAATCAGAATTTAGTTAATGTATGTTAATATTAATGTGAGTAATGTGTTTATGTTTATAACTGATACCAGTTACTCTGAAACAAGTTGATGAAATGGAGAGAAAAGTTTTTATTTGCATTTCTTTCAAAATATAATAATTAAAAATACATTCAAACCAAAAATTTTTCAGACACTTTTGATATTTTAGATATATATTTACTAGTGGATGCAGGACACTATAGTTCATTTATGTAAGTGAGGATAGCAAAATAAAGTAAACTGTGACATATTATACCCACAAAATCTTCATACAGTAGACTACCAGTAAAACTGATAAAAAATTTGGAACCAAAAATAATTCAGACACTTTGACCTGACCATGTTTTGCTTAAGTGTTATATGACATTTAAGATTAATTTTTTCTGACACAATTTAACTCTTGTCAAATCTTGTCATATTTTATTACCATTTTTTAAACTATAGTGAACAAACTGTATTAATGAATGAAATGATCAAGGTATCTGAATACATTTTGGTTTGACTGTATAATGATTAATTATTAATTATAATGAAATTATCATTCACTTAAAAGAAGGTATAAAAGGCAGAACCCCCAAACTATTGGTGGATATCACTCTGAATAATCGGTATGGGTGGAGAAATGTAGTATCGGTGCATCTATATGTATGTGTGTTCTTTTTCTTTCATTTTAAGTTGAAATATGATATGTTCTTGACATGTGAGATTCACCCTATAAGCAAGTTATCATGACTAAATCGCTTGCAGCCGAGAATGTTTGAAAGACTATATTTGTCTCAGTCCCGAGTTTTTAAAAACATTTTAAGTGGAAAGTAAACAGCAAATCGAATGTTGGGTCAGCTGAATCCAGCTCTCATACCACACCAGATGTTTCCCTCCAAAGGAAATGGCTGAATGTGGTTCAAACACGGTCACTAGACTCTCAAACTCCTTCTGACAGAGTCTGCACAAACAGCCGGAGCCACAGCAACAGGGGAAAGAAACAGAGAGTGGGCGGGAGGGAGAGAAAAAAAAAAAAATGAGGAAAGAATGAGCAAAAAGATTGTGAAAGAGAGAGTGAAAGACAGAGTGGCTGGGACATTCTGTTACATGTGCCTGCAGAGTATTGCTCCCCCCTTTACTGGCCCAGCACTCACCCTGCAGGACCTCCATCATCAACCAATCAGAAAGCAGACCCCTGGCCCCAGCCTCCCTCTCAGCCAATCAAATCTCAGAGCATTCAGTGAATTCCCATCTCATTATATAATGCTTAGCCAGAGACTCAACAACATCCCCAGCAACCGCTGTTCTCAGACAGCCCATTTTCCGGATGCAGACTGGACTTTCTGTTTACATTTAATAAAAATATATTAATACTTATTAGATATTATATACTTAGAGAGAAAATTAAAAAAGTCACATAAAAGAATTAACAATAAAATAAAATGCTGCCTTATTTTTCAGTCTATCTATCTATCTATCTATCTATCTATCTATCTGTCTGTCTATCAGTCTGTCTATCTGTCTGTCTATCTATCTGCACATAAACACCCTGTAATGAGCTTGTCAATGGCAAGGTTAAGGTCAAGGCAGGAAGTTTCATTTCATCATTGACGTTATAGTCAAATCTGGTGCATTTGGCCATTTCACAAGGTCTCAAATGAATCATGTCATTGTAGTGCGTTAAGTGTGACCGTCCTGCTCATGTCACGTCATAAATAGCAGTGTAGATTAGAGTCCTCGTGCCATGAACGCCACGTGACGGCCCCCAGACAGCTCACCCCTCCCCCACCCAGAGTCGTCTGGAGCTCTCGCACATGACTTCACATGTAAATGTAGGAAAGCGTGTGTTTTTTTAATAAACCTGTATTGCTTGTTTTGTTTCTAAGAGACAAACACCGTTCTTACCACTGGTTTACTGTTACAATCATATGCTTAGAAAGGCTCTATTTCCATAGTAGTACCTCATAAGTAGAAGTAGCTTTGTAACCACAGTGGAGGGACTTTTGAGTATGTGTGAATTGTTACGCTATTACCATAAAGGAAATTTTTGTCTCTACATCATGTGGGTGTATTTTTTTTTAGGTCCACACGTGCTCTGAGCGTGCGTATGGCGTGCAAGCTGGTCGCTGAAGCTTTATGATAGATCAGATGGCCTATTCACATTAAAGCAGCTTACGTTACTGACTGTTGATGGAAGACGCATCCATATTTCCTTCAGTATTCAGATGCACATTTCTGTGTGTGACATCATCAGCCATGCAGAAATGACACACAGGAGGCTGCTTGGCATGTGAAGGGATCAAATCAATGTTCTCTTAAGTGAGAAATTAACGATGGGTTAATCAAACCCTCTTTGTTAGTGAAACCAGGCTAACGAGTTCTTTTATCTCTCTTTTCAGGGAGTATCTTCACCTGCCTTTGTGTTTGACTCACATTTGCTTGCCAGTCTTAAGGAGGACCCCGGTCATGATGACCTGATGTGGCAAAGGTGCAGTTCATTTACAAATATACATTATTCAATAATATATCATAAAAATAGATATCTGGCATAATACACGTGCTAAATCAACCCCTGACAAAAAGGGAGCAAGCCAAAAGAGAGAGAGAGATCTGAAAAATCAGATAAAAAAATATCCTGGCCATATTTAAAAAAAAAAAAAGTTAATATACAAAGCACAAAGAAAATAAAGCTTATGTGAACAATTTTTTTTCCATTACCATTGTGATATGTATTGTGATATGATGTTGTGTATTTTTTAATAATTACTGTAAATTAATTAATTACTGCAGTACATCTGTATGTTTTAAATCTCGAGTTTATTTGTGAGATTTATTGTTCTCAATGATGATATTAAAATAAAAAATTAAAATGTAAATAATTAAAATGAAAAGGTTAATAATAAAATGAATGTTGAAAGGTTAAAATAAATAAATAAATGCTATTATGATATAAATATTTCAAAATTTACTGATAATGTAGGGTAATATGCTTAACTGTAATGGAAAAAATAATGTTAATATAAATAATCTTAATTGTCCTAAAACAGGCCTTGTTGTCTGTATATAAAATATAATTTTATATTTCTTTCAGTTGATTTTGTGGATTTATAGGACAATTTTAAAGGGACAGTTCACCCAAAAATGAAAATTGTCGTCATTTCCCACCCCCCAAGTTGTTCCAAACCTGTATAAATTTCTTTGTTTTGCTGAACAATAAGGAAGATATTTGGAAGAATGTTCGCAACCAAACAGATCTCGCCCCTAGTTTTTTTTTTCCTACTATGGTTGTGAGATCTGCTTGGTGAGTAATTAATGACAGAATTTTAATTTTTAGGTGAATTTTTGAATGAAGCGACGAGAATACTTTTTGTGCACCCAAAAATCTAGTGATGGGTGATTTTTTAAAACACTGCTTCATGAAGCTTCACAAATCTTTTGTTTCAAATCAGTGGTTCGGAGCGCGTTTTAAAAGGCCGAAGTCACGTGATTTCAGTAAACGAGGCTTTGTTACATCATCGTTTTGAAATTACAATGGTTCATGTGACTTTGGCAGTTTGATACACGCTCCGAACCACTGATTCTAAACAAAAGGTTCGTAAAGCTTTTCGTAAAGCAACTAGAAGTTGTTTCAGTACACAACTGCAAGTAACTTCCTTTTTTGTTTTCCTCTCCAGCTGGTATCAGTACACGCCTGACAAGCTGACAGGTAATGGCTTGGCACAACATGCTGAGTGTGTGCCTGGAAAGGAAATGGGGTTTACAGGAACAGAGGCACTGAGCGAAACTCAGGATGAAAAGAACCAGGATGCACACAACACTGACCCAAAGACTCTTATCTTTGCAGGTCAGTTTACATTCACCATAAGTGACATTGCATAAATAAATGTATATGTTTCTAAATGTGAGTTCTAATTGATACAGGGCAAGAAAAAAGCGGCCAATCAGACGACGCATTTCCAGATGAATGGCAGAAAGTAGATTCGTCAGCTAGTAAGCGGCCTGTTGGTGTGACTGTGGAGCACAGTAAGGACTTCATGGTGATGGAACTCCTTCAGATGTATAGTGCTCAGCACGACAAACTTCAATCAACGCTACGCAGACAAAAACAGCTTGAACAGGTTTTTATCCCGACTAGACTACAATGCAGTACACATAATGTCTGTTTTTAGCACCTCCTTTTCGTTCGCCAGAAGGTGCTTGTGAGTATCTGATGACTCTTTCTCACTCTGATACTTGTGAACAGGAGCTGCAGGCTTTGCGTCAAGGTGAAGCCATAGACCGCTGTGACCTACATGGTGAGCTGGAGGCAGTTCAGACTGAGCATGCTCAGAGGCTCGGAGAAGTCCAGCAGGAACAAAGAAAGTTGAAGTCCCGACTCGACAAGCTGAGGCAGCAAGGCTGCAGATGCAAAGAACTGAATACTGAGCCGCAGCAGGAAACTATCTATGCCAAACAGGTATCGACCAATCACACACACCCGCACAAGTCCTTATCAGGTCCGTCATTTGTCATACTTTTTTTTTTTTTTTTTTTTAAGAATAAAACAGATAAATTTGTAATCTTAACATGTTAAATATATAGTAATGTTCAAATGTTCGGGTTTGTCAGATTTTTCAGTGTTGTTGAAGTCTCTTATGCTCACCAAGGCTGATCAAAAATACAGTAAAAACAGTAATATTGTGAAAATGTATTACAATTACAACTGTTTTTTATCTTAATATATTTTAAAATGTAACTTATTCCTGTGATGGCTGAATTCTCAGCATTGCTCCAGTCTTCAGTGTCACATGATTCTTCAGGAATCATTCTAATATGCTGATTTCTTATTATAATCACAGTTGCGTTGCTTATATTTTTGTCGAAACCATTATACATTTTTTTCAGGATTTTTTGATAATTAGAAAGTTCAAAGGAACAGTATTGATTTAAAAAAAAAAAAAACTTACTGGCCCCAAACATTTGAATGGTACACTAACATAAAAAAATCAATTATAAAAATGATAGCTTTTGGATATCAATCACTGTTGTTTGTTGTGGTCTGAGTTTAAGTGCATCACTTTAGCTGACCAATGGCTTCCTGTGTTTAGTTATCAGAACTGCGTCAGAGGCTGGACCGCGCTGAGGAAGACCGTGAGGAGCTGCAGGAAGAGCTACGCCAGGAGAGAGAAGCCAGAGAGAGGCTAGAACGTACCATTTCGGAGCTCAAACAACAGATGAGGGAGTCCGCCCACCCGGCTTCAATGGACAGTCCCATGTCTTCAGCCTCCAGCATAACACATATGTCCCCGACGCCTTAGCGTGATCTACGCTCACCAACCCACAGCCTGATTTCTGTGATCAAGATTCATTTTGGTATGGTGTCTCCATTTTGGGACTGGATGCCAAAGTTGTTTTTATTGCAGTTCTACGGAACAATTCTACAATTATGGGCCGTCCTGAGTAAGTTTGGGTTTTATGCTATGAATTTGTTGAAAAGATGAGTAATTATTGAGCTGAACTGATTTTTTTCAGACACATGAATAAGGATTTTTGGTGTTTTGATAAAAATTAAGTAGTTGGAGACATTATGCAAACCACTAACCCTGCAAGCGTACAATCAAAAGCATCCATTTTGGTTTATCACTGCTAGGACTACTGATATCAAATGGAAAATGATTTCTTTTTGAATATTGGAATTGTTAAAAGTACATCACAACTGATGTTGTTTCTTAAAATATTTATTGTTTATTGATAAATGTTATGTGAATAATCTTGTCTAATTATACATATTTAACATTCTTTTTGCCATATTTCCTGTTTATATTTTATGTAGGTTATGCTCATTATGAATGTACAAAATATATGCATGTGTACTATCATAAAATATGGATAAATATACTATGTTTACACTGTGGTATGAAGTTCAGATATAACAGAAAATGTTTTCTATGCCATTTCCAGTGAATGTTTTGCCTCCTTTAATGAACACCAGAATTTTATTCTCATTTCGAGGACTTCGGAAATAAACAAAATTATAGAATTTAAAAATGATGGTAGAAGTTGGAAAAACTCACATCAATTACAGTTTTAGTATATGAAATGCTCCTTGTACTTTACATTCTATAAACCATCTAGACAAACAGGTCTATATGCGTACTTTGCTCAGAGAGAGAGATGTTATTCTTATGTGTGTAGGGGGAAAAAATATGTATTAATATTGTTTGCTGTAACTGACAATCAGCGTGTTTATCTTTAATTGCTTTTATATTCAAACTTTAAAGAACGAATTAAATAGTTGCTACCTCAAACAAACACATATAGATATATATGTAGAAAAACATAAAATAGAGATTGTGTATAAAAGTGGATGGATGGAGTAGTCAGGCGTATGACTGATAAATACCTCTGTACTGCTGCTATGATGTTTCTTTCCAGATGACTTAAATATGCATGTGAGATTGAAGAAATATATAATATATATAAAATACAGATATACTGAGTATTGTTTCCTAACATTAAAGCCAAACATAATTTCACAAAAATGTTGTCTTGTACAAAATTATCTTTGCCAGTGCCATCTTTTGTGTGTATATCGTATGACATGACACTTTTGTCCTACCTCCACTTGTGATCGAGACACTTTGTATCACCCACCAACTTTTGTATGTCATCTTTCTACAACAACTCATGGGAAATGATATATTAATGTGCTGTTGGGGAAAATAATAAAAATGATTATATATGATTATATACACTGGCTTGTATCTTTTCAAAGGCTTGCATCAAAGCACATTTACTTTGTTTAGTAGTAAGAAAGCATCTTTGTAACCACAGTTTGCACAAAAATATCAATATCTGCAATAAAACTATGGCAACTTGGTCACTGGCATTAAAAATAATTAAAATGCCAAATCTTCTTTGAATCTTCTTACACTGTTTGAAGCAGATTCCGTATTTATTTTTCACGATTTTAAAACATCAACTGTAGGAGCTATGGTATTTTAGCAAAAAACTCATGGTTACCATAGTAAATTTTTGTTGAGGAGGTCTGTTTGTACATAGCTTAACCACCTCCGGTGTCCACTCAGCAGATTCGTGTGTTTGTGCAATTTTCATAAATGAATAACTACGATTTTCAATGAATGTGGCTTTAAAGTGACCGGATTCATGTGACAGCTCTTTGTTTACAGTGTTTTTATACAGACAAAGTTCAGCCCAACTTCCGGGATCCGGTATGAATGAGATGAATGTGACAGGTGTAAATGCGTATTGGATCTGCTTATTAAAATCATCGCGCACTGGTGAATGTATTATATATAAAAGTTTCAAGAAACATTTCAAGGTAGGAACAGCTTGAGTCATCCAAAATTTTTGACGGATTGTATGATTGTAAAACTGGTCCTGTTTCACCAATGAGCAGGATAACACAAAGTAAACAAGTAAATAACTCGATTGTCAGTCATATATTTTTTAAAAATGAGTGTATTTATATTTCAGTTTGGAAAAGGACAGAATAACCGTACCTGATTTACCTGCAGATAAGACGAGATCATTTTTTAAAAAGCAATGGATTCAACAGGTATGTTATCTGGCAGCGTGAATTCCGAGGTCTGTCAAAGCATATCCGGGGTCACAATGAACCCCAAAATTAGAAATTTTATATGTAGCCTCTCTCTCTCTCTCTCTCTATCTCTCTATATATGGGTCATTGACAAATAAGGTTGTGTAAAAAAACATAATGGAGATATGATTAATTTTGAACAATGAGATTGTGTGTGTGTGTGTGTGTGTGTTTTAATCAGTTAACATTGCTTTTGTCATTTTTTACAAGATGGACAAAATTTGTCACCAAAAAGTCATTCGGTTTAACCAAAATTTCGGTTTTACAGAATGACACTTTTGGTTATACCAAATGACGATATTTAATTAAAAAAAAAAAAAGCTAACAGGCTGATAACTCGCTAGCTAGCAAAAGAGCAATCAAACATTTTATATGTAGTATAAGTTTTTAAACTATTACAACATTTTCCATGTTTTATGGAAAGCAGTTGTACCAAATGACCTGATGTTTCAGGATGTGTATGAGCAAGTAAAAACTTTGCAGACGTCTGAATGATGTCACATTCTGTCACATGATATTGTCCGCATGACTTGATCCAAAATGGTCCCTTTATATTGGTTACTCCGAATGACATCAATGAAATTCATTTTTCCAGACATTCTTTCTCATAACAAAGCAACGACTTCTACACATAATTTTAATACCATTTTGCACTATTTTGATATATGATGTTATACAATCATGCCAGAATAAAAAATATATACATTTATTACATTTTAAGATATTTTAATCACAAATGAAATGGCTGTATTGGCCTTTTGACACTTCAAAATCTTTAAAATACCTTTATATGTAGCAAAATATAATTAAAACCTTTTGGATTCAATAAAAGAGATCTAGGTGTACTAACTTACATACTTTGGATGTCATATCTTTGTTTTTTATTATTATTAAGGCCTTTGGACAAATAAATAACCCATCACGTCATTAACCCGTATACACACACGTGGAGACCTTTTTTTTTTATATATTACTTGAAAATTAAGCAGAATTAACCCCATCCCATTTTTGATAAATGCAGAATATACTGCATTTTATAGAAAATATATATGGGTAAGATGGGGTAAGAAAAGAGGGGTAAGAAAAACTTTTAGTTTTTCTAAAACTATTTTCAGTTTTGTGCTTTAACAAATAAATTATCCATATTTTAATAAAATATCAATTTTTGTCATCACACTGCAGAGGCTACCAAAGGGAAGGAGAGTGTTCAGAAAATATCTCCTCTGAATCTCATTATGAACCAGCTCAGAAGGAAAGCCTCTTTCACAGAGAGGAAGAAACCAACAATGGGCCGCCTCTTCCGCCCATCAGAGAGCAATGACAAAAGAAACAGCGGCATACCTGAAATGAAGGAATCAGAGGCCAGTGAAGGAAAAGAAAATAACGACCCTGGGAAAGGTGGGCATTAGATGCATTTAGAAAATGCAACAATGTAAATATAGATGAACAATTCCTTGTTTTCTGTTAGAGATCAATAATACGGATGATGAGACCGGCTCTGTTGTGGGCTGGGGTCGGGTGAAGCAATTCATTCAGAAGCTTGGGAAAACCCCACACAGTCAGAATTTGAGCCTGAGCCACTGTGATCTGACAGCCACAGATGTGGTGGAACTAGGTGGGTGTTGTTGTGACATAATGATTTTCACACGTACTATAACATACACAAGAAGACCATACATGTGCCTGGATTGCTAATTATCATTTTAAACGTTACCTCAGCCACTTTACTGCCATTTCTGGCTCAGCTGGAGGTGATGGACCTGTCCTGGAATGATCTGGTTGGAGGATCCCTGAAGGCACTTACTGTCCACCTGCAGCATGTAGGGAAGCTGAGAGTGCTGAAGCTGTGTAACTGCAGATTAACAGCTCAAGACCTTACTGCTCTTGGTACATTAAGTATTCATTTTTTATAATATACAATTTAATTAAACAATCTTCCCATCCATCCATTGACCCATTTATCCATCCATCAGGATAGTTCACCCAAATATGACAAATATATCATAATTTACTAATGTCATTCCAAACATGTATGACTTTATTCTGTGGAAGATATTTTGTTGGTAAATGTTGGTAACCAAAGAGTTTTGGTTCCCATTGACCTCCATTATATTTTTTGACCATGCAATGGAAGTCAATAAGAACCGAAAATCTTTGGCTACCAATATTTTTCAAAATACCTTCCATTTTGTTCCACAGAAGAAAGAAAGTCATACAGGTTTGAAACGACATTAGGGTGAGTAAATGTAGGGTGAGTAAAATTGAGAATTTCCATTTTTGGGTGGACTATCCCTTTCAAAGACCTTACAAAAATGCTAAATCAACATTTAATCTACAAACATAAGCTAAAAAACTAAATATACACACCAAATATAGAGACTTTTCTTTACCAAATCATATACACTCCATGCTGAAATCTTGAAATTGTTCGCATTTAAGGCTGAAACAATTTTGAACCATTGGCAAACCTCTCCTAAAATGATATTCCAGGTGAGACTCTTGACTGCATTCCTCTAATAGAGGTGCTAGATTTGTCCTGGAATATTGGCGTCGGTGCAGGAAATTTCAGACACTTCACAGAACACCTCCAACCTACAAGCACACTGAGAGAACTCCGCCTGATGGACTGTCAGCTCTCTGAGACAGACATTACGGCTCTGAGTAAGGCATACTTTTTATAATGCTGGTAATTGGAGTAGAAGCTCTAAATATTCCAAGCTAAGATTTCATGTGACATCGAAGACTATTCTTTTGTGGACTAGGTACCAAAATCCTGCGCTTGAGCTAAATTATTCATACTTTGATGAAATATAACTTCAGTAAAAGTACTTTATTCCTTTTTATATTTCTACTTGAGTAAAGTTCTGAGAATTAGGGGAAATGTGCTTAATTGTCTTGAAATTAATGTCACAATGGCAAAAATCTGAAAGGTACATTTATGAAATATAAAACAGAATTTATTTTATGCAAAAGATTATTTATTTATTTTAGAGTGAAATAACCTAGACATGTTCATGTCAAAACATCAGATATTAGTTTTTAAAATGTAAATACTCTGATACAGTGCAATAAACACTTGAAAATGTTCACCTCTGCTTTTGGGTTCAAAATAAGCCTATAATGATATGAGCCATGATTTTTTACAACATTGTATTTCATCAATTTCCTTTTAAAAGCACTGACATTTTTCTTCAGGTGAGGCTCTTTCCATGTTGTCTAGTTTGGAGGAGTTAGATCTGTCCAATAACAAGCTGTCAATCAAGGGAATGGAGAACCTCACCTCCTCTTTAGGTTCAACTCCACGGCTGAAGACCCTAAAACTGAGCAAGTGTGGACTCAATAAAGACAGTCTCAGTGTTCTGGGTAAGAGTGATGATGAAAAAAGCCTTAAAGATAGACAAACTTAACTATTTGCAACACCGTGAGCACACACTTAAATTACCTGCAAGGAAGCTCCAAATGCAGACTTTTGGAGAATAAATGAATTTAATAATAATAATAATAAATGAATTTGTTTTGTGAAATGTTAAAAGGCCAGGCACTCCAGTTCATCCCTGCACTAGAGCACTTCGACCTGTCGTGTAATAAGGAAGCAGCTGGAGGTCTTGCCACACTGGCCGTTAACCTAGCTCTCTTCACACATTTGAAAAGTTTGGATATGCATCTGTGTTGTCTAACAAAAGAGGATGTGTTGGCATTAGGTAAGACACGTTGTCACTAACTATGTATTTTTCATTCAGCTATTTTTATGTGAATTTTGGGATATCGCAAACAACAACAATAAAAACTGCTGTATGGAAACTACAAGATGTATGGAAGCTTGTTTCCACCACGGAATTAAAAAATGTAAAATATAATTAGAAAAAAAGATAAAAAAAGAGACATTTTTTTTTCGCACAATTCTGACTCTTCTGATAGAATTGTGATTAAAAAAGTCAGAATTGTGAGATATAATCTCGCAACTGCAATTCTGACTTTTTTTCCTTGCAATTCTGGCTTTAAAAGTTCGAATTGAGAGTTTATATCACGCAATTCTTCGAGATGTAAATTCGCAATTACGATAAAGTCAGTCGCAATTAATTGCAATTACCTTTTTTATTTTTTATTCAGTGGCGGAAACATTCTAAAAATGCACAAACAAAAATTCTAAAAATGCACATAAAAAACACATTTACAGCATAAAGGTGCATTCACACCATGTCATAATTGCCGTAATTAAGAGATTATGACTTGTACAAAGCATTCACATCCTTGTAGTACTCGTAATTACAATCTGTAAGCTAGGAATTTTCAGAGAGCTCCGACTTTGTACCATGTGACCGCTGGACCACCTGGCCGCTGCAGATTCATATTCTCGTTGATAGCGTTGCATAGAAACGCATAATTCTGGATACGTGAACAGCTCCGATTGTCACATTATAATCTCGTAATTACAATTTGGCATTTTTACTACACATATTTTGTGTAGTTGTGTAAAAAAAATGCTTTGTTCGCAAATGTTTAATGCGATTATTCCAATTTTGCACACAAGTTGGATGGAAAAGTTACGTGAACTTGTTTGTATTCTCTTTTGAACTTGCTTTCTCAGTCCAGGTAGCTCCATCTCTCAAAGAGCTCAGAGAGCTGGATTTGTCGTCCAATAAAAGTGTTGGAGATACACTCCAGAGTCTTCTGCAAACCCTCCCTCTTTCTCAGATAACCAAACTTCCTCTAAACAACTGTGCTTTGAGCACACCTGAATGCCATGCTCTTGGTATGAAACCAATACAAATTCAGAAAGCATTGAACTTTTTTTGTTTTAAATGATAAAATAATAAGCATGCGTGTTTCTGGCATTCCTCACAGCGGCCGCAATGCAGAAGCTACAACAGCTTGAAAGTCTGAACTTGTCGTGGAACAAGTGTGTGGGGGAAAATCTGAGGCAATTTTTGGAGCCTTTGCAGTCTGATTGCAAACTACAAGAACTCAGACTGAGTAGCTGTAATTTAACCACTGAAGATTTGCTACATCTAGGTCAGTTTTGGTCAAAGAGTGTTCAATTATAACATTTTTGATATCCTCCAATCATTTTTGATATTCAAGCTGATTTTAAAACACATAATCCTGGTTTCACAGACAAAGCTTAAACTTAATCCCAGACTAAAATGCATGTTTGAGCTGATTTAAATGGAAGCTACTTGCACTTACATATCTTAAAATATGTTAGTGCCATTGTTTTGTCTCAAGACGCACACCAGTAATGTTTTTTCTAAGGAATATTTATAAAAGCTTCTTAAATGTCCTAATTGAACTAATTTGTCGTGTAGTGTAATCTATGAAGTTTTTACAGACTGTTGTGATCTTGCAGAATCTACTTGTCAGCGTGGAGTTCTATCCCATCTGAAACAGCTGGATTTGTCCTACAATGGCAGCGTCGGAGATGGCGGTTGGACGTCACTTTTTGGGAAGGCTGCTGGTCTAAAGGGACTGGAGGAGCTGGATGTCAGTCTGCGTCCATCCGCATTTCTCTCGGTGTCCCCCTGGCTGCCCACTTTGTTGGAGGCTCTTCCACATCTCTCCTCCCTCACCCGTCTGTCTCTGCAGCATTGGGCGCTGACTTCAGCTGAGAGGGAGAAGCTGGAAAAAGTTCTTAGCAAGAAAAACATCATCCTGGAATGTGACAGACTGGCCACGCCCACACCCAAGGCAGTAGGTTAACGAGAAGTGTTTTAGTTAGGGTTTTCCAAGTAACTGAAGTTGCAAATCAAGGTGTTACTGAGAATAAGGTGTTGACTGAAAGGCATTCAACTATTTTTTTTTTTTACCCATTTTTCTTTTATGTATTTCTAGATTATCTATATCACAAATGATCATAATAAAAAAGAGTATGTTTTATCACCGTAGAGTTAAAGGAATAGTTCAAGTTTTTGGGGAAATATTCCTTTAAGTGTTGATTGTTTGCATTTGAAGTAATCACTGATATATTTATTTGTGTCCTTTCTCATTTACATAAAATAAAACAAAGAGATTTAGACTGAACTTGCTAAATCAACAAAATCTCTCTGGCTTTTGACAAAACTGTGGAAAATTTGCATGTGACACCCAATACAGCGAAGACTAAGTGTCAGAGCAAATAATTTACATAAATGACGTGTTTTTCGCAAACATTATGGCAGCCTGTGACATTTCCAAACACTGGACACATGGACACAAAGATGTGGGCTGTTATCTAAAACACTAACCATGTGATAAATTGTAATAAATCTAAATGTAACCAACAGTATTGTGGATTATTTTGCCTGTAAACTACTGACAAAAACAACAAAACAAAAAGACACAATTAAAGGGATAGTTCACCCAAAAATTAATATTTTGTCATCACTTACCCTGAAGTTGTTCAAAACCTGTATGAGTTTCTTTCTACTGTTGAACGCAAAAGAAGATATTTTAAAGAATGTTGGTAACCAAACAGTTGACGCTAGCCATTGACTTCCATAGTAGGAAAAAAAAATAATATGGAAGTCAATGGCTACTGTAAACTGTCTGGTTAACAACATTCTTTAAAATATCTTCTTTCGTTCAACAGAAGTAAGAAACTCATACAGGTTTTGAACAACTTAAAGGTGAGTAAATGATGATAGAATTTTTGGGTGAACTATCCCTTTAAGTTTAATCTAAATGTGTTTTACTCTGAAGCAGCAACATATCATAAATGTGAGTCTGGGTAGATCTCCAGAGCCAATGAATCTGATGCCATCAGGGCCAGTGCTGAATTACTCGAGTCTCCATAAGCCCCATATCTGGAAGTCCAATAGTAATGTCTGCGTAAACCATGAGATGCTTCTGCCAAGAAAACACGACCGTCCACCTCATAGGGAGAAACATCTGTGTGCTCCCCCAACAGCCGCCCGCAGCTTATCAGCTGAGAGAAAGCCTGATTAAACATGCAGAGAGAACAGCAAGACATTTAAATGCTGAACACTATTTCATAATGGGAAATTCTGTGGAATCTCACCATGCAAACTGGCTCCTCAAGTTTGTTCCCCCAGATGTAAATGTGTGTGAGACAGGAATTCACTCTCATTGCCTCATTGAGGGACATAAGACCTTCTTTTCCAATGTTGTTGCTGGTAACAGACAATCTAGGAGGCAAAAGTTAGACAGGACGAAGAATGGAAATTGTGTCATGTGCAAACTTGAGATTTTAGATAAATAATAGCATTGTTTTATAAATAGGAGGACACTAACGCTTTGAGTTTACTGTGTGGCAGCTTGATAGCTTCACTTAGATACACCGCACCATCATCCTCAATGCGATTGAAAGAAAGATCTAGAATCTCCAAGGAGCGATTTTGCTTCAAAACCTCTGATAAGCATTTAGCTCCATCCCGTGTAATTCTGTTACTGTTATAAAAAGAAGAGAAAAAGAAAAGAGAGAAATGATCATTTCTTTTTTTTCTGTGGAGCACAAAAGTAGTGTCCTGCCTGACTTGATCTCTGCCATACAATGACAGTAAGAAAACATAATAAAAGCATCATAAAATTCCAGACAATTTTTGTTGTTATTTATTTAAAGTCTTGCTCGATAGCCCTGGTCACCTTTCACTGTATGAAAAAAAACAGCTACTATAAAAACTACCTTTGCTTTCTACAGAAGTCCTTATGATTTAGAGAATGGACTATATGCACGGTTACTTCCTGGTTGTCGTTAAACCAGCTCGGGCATTTCCGGTGAACTGTTAGCTGTTCATTCTGTAGTCGCTGTATTTCGACACAAAACCATCAGTGGTTGACTTTTTAATGTTATATTCGTATTTTAATGCACTTATCACATTTACCTAATTGTCCAATAAACCAGTTTTATTGATTGCAATAAAGACGAAGGTACTGGGACCATTTAAAAACGCTGTGTCTGTAATTAGACGTACGCCGCATTTTTCCCCCAGCACTTCAAATGTTATTTTTAATGTGATGACCACAAAACATTATTTGTTCATCCTTCTGAGATTGCCCCCATTGTAAAACCGAACATTTCAAAATGTAGGAAATTCAACATTTGATAGAAAACACTTATTTAAAAATAAAAGACAATAATTACCACTTTAACCACAGTTAACCAAAGTAGCATTTATGTGCGCATATATCAGCCATTTCCTCTAATCGTTTTTCACTTCGTTTTTGACTAAATATTAAACATTATAAAATAACTAGGTTTAAAAATACATTTAGTCAATGTGAAGTATGAAGTACTCAAAAAATCTTAAGAAAAACAATAACTTTTCTTGTGATTCATGACAGAAACCGCGCTTTCCCTTTGTAATTACAGTAGCTGTCAGTGCAGCGAAAGATCAATGATTTCAGCACACTTGTAAAAACACACATTTTATTCAATTAATCAATTAATAGTGCACAATAAATATTTAATTTTTTAAGCTTTTGTCACATAAAAGTGTGAAAACTGATGGTCGACTTGAATTTAGCCGAGGAGGAACAATGAGGTACGTCTTTATTTATTTTTTTTATGCTGTTTGAATAACGAAATTAATGCTATGCCTGACTATTTAAGTGACTATATTCTGATTATAAACTAAGTATCACACTACTGATGCTCAACACACCAGCAAATGACATTTCACCGGAAGTTTTCGAGCTGGCTTATATTAATGTGGATGTTCTAAAGAACGCTCCGTGCATATAGTCCATTGTGTGTGTGAGTGTATACCAGCGAAGATCCAAGTAGCGTAGAGAGGTGTTTAACTTCAGAGCTTCACACAGCCTCTCTACACCAGTATCAGTCATGTCGTGCTTTCCCATGTGCAGCTCCCTCAGTGTCTTATTCACCACCAGCATCTGTGCCATATGGACTGTTGTCTCCTCCTGCCATTTAAGTTAAGATTACTGTTGTTTTAACCAATAAAAAGTTCACAAAATATATTAAAACATAAAACGAGTATATCGAAAACCTGAAAACATACCTGAAGACTGAAAAGAAGAGGTCTACTAACATTAATGGCACGGATTCCCTTGTTGTTCTTCAGGACGATGGCAAATGCTATTACACTTTGTGTAGCCTAGTAAATAAACACAATACTTTAATGTAAATGCAAATTACATTTATTTTGTTATTATATATTTGTGTTTGGAGAAAATTACCAGATCACAGTCTGAGACATCTACTTCTTCTAAAGTAACATTAGTCTGCAACATGGCAGCCAGCTGCATGCCACCTTTATTTCCAATCTTATTTCCCGTCATTCTGAGTGACTTCAAACTTTTATTTTTCTGTAAAATTGACAGAAAATACATTCACTGTAAAAAAAAAAAAAAAAAATCCTCCTATTTAAGTTCAGTTGCTGCTTTAAATTATTATTTTTTTTATTATTTATTTAAAAAAAAGAAAAAAGAAAAGATTAAAAGATTCATTAAAAAGATTCAATTCAAATTATATTAACCTGACTTAAAAATCGATTTGAATCTCATATTAGCTGAAATTGCTTAAAGGGTTAGTTCACCCAAAAATGAAAATTATGTCATTAATTACTCACCCTTCCACAACCGTAAGACCTTCGTTCATCTTCAGAACACAAATTAAGATATTTCTGATGAAATCCGATGGCTCAGTGAGGCCTCCATTGCCAGCAATGTCACTGAACATCTAAGGATCCAGAAAGTTACTAAAGATGTATTTAAAACAGTTCAGGTGACTTTCATAGTACCTTTTCTGGATCTTGAGAGGTTCAGTGACTTTGCTGGCAATAGAGGCCTCACTGAGCCATCAGATTTAATCAAAAATATCTTAATTTGTGTTCTGAACATGAACGAAGGTCTTACGGGTGTAAAACAACACGAGGGTGAGTAATAAATGACATTTTCATTTTTGGGTGAACTAATCCTCTAAATTACACTGTATAATTTTACAGTGTGCTGAAATTATGTATAAATTAATGCTAAATTTTAACATTAATTATAAATCCAAATTAGCCACACTTACTTGCAAACTTTTTGCTATAACTTCTGCACCATCTGCCTCAATGTTATTACACATCAGATCAAGAGATTGAAGGGACTCACTCTCCTGTTAAAATGACAATATTCCTTCAAGGTCTCAAGATAGCTGGAAAATATAAACCTAATCAACTGGTCTTTAAACTCTGATAATATAACATACCTGAATGAGGTGTGCAACATAAACGGCTCCTTTATCTGTGATACAGTTGTATCTAAGATCTAAACCTGCAATTAAGTTTCATTATGAAATCATATTTTAAAAATACTTGATTTGGTGGGGGACACCACACAATCAGGTATAGGTTACAATAAACTTGTCATTTTTGCAGTGGTTTATGATTTGCATGTCTAACCGAAAGTGTTCTGGGTAGGACAAGTTAATATTTACCCTTTATAGCCGAATTTCCCACGAGTGTTTTTGACAAGACCAGCACATCATCATCTGTCAATCTGTCTCCATGCTTCAGTTGATCATTACCTGTTAGTTTGAGCGAGCCATCGCTGAATAAAACAAAACCCGACATAAAGGAATGTGAAACAGCCAAAATGACATACTAAAATGAGAAATAACTTTTTCAAACCGACCTGCTGTCTTCCAAAACATAGGTATTTGGGGGCTGCTGAGCTTCAGCACATACAGATAAATAGCGATTTATTAAGTCCACCATGTTTAACGCTCGGAGTTGCTATAGCAACAGAGGCTAACTTTGAAGTCTCTGTCAACATGGAACGTATCTGCGCAATGGCGACATCTTCAGGTCGTCTGCGTTAGGATGACTGCTATTTTGCAATAACAAAAACAAATGTGTAGAAATGTGGTTAAAGAAACTACAAATATAAGTCCCTGAGAATAAGTGAAATATGCCTATTGAATCTTTGCTCACTGATTATTTTCTTTATGAATGTACTACACAAGTAGTCAAAATATATGAATGACTTCATTTTTGACTACTTAAAATCTAGAAAAAAACAAGACAATGCTCACCTTTTGGAGAAAGGCTACTAAAAGTAATATTCAACATATAATAAAAAAAATAGCCACCTGTAAATTATATTAGTGTATATAAATGAAAAGAATTCAAAATTAAAATTCACAAATACTGTTAGGTAATGACATCTAATAAAAACGCCCTCAAAACTAAAAATCTAATAGTAAAATGTAAAGTTCTTGTAAACATAGCAATTTTATATAGTAATATTAAAGGAAATATATCTGGTCTTCACCAGACGAATACATGAATACATTACTCAAATATATATCAACCAAAACAAATATTCAGATGTGAAATGATTTATTATAAAAGTTGCCCAGTTTGTTAGAGGATCCAAATGATTTCACATCATAAATGAAATTGTTCAGAGACTGGGTCATATAACATTATAGGTATTTACATGTCATACTTCTAAAAGACAAACGCATAGTTCAAAACATCAGAATGACCAAGTCAGGTGTACTGTATAGCCGAACTGTCCTTTTCAATTAAATAGAAAAGTCTTTTTAAACATATGAACCAAAATGCTTTTTCTAAGCACAGCATTTTATATTACAGCTAAAGCTAAGTTTGGCTTTCCCTTCATTTCAGAAAATACTTTATGCCTTTAATGATCCAGATTCTGCAGATTTTAATAACAAAAAAAAAAAAAAAAAAAGAAGTCCCACACACTCACACAATAGCTTTGTATAACTGATATCTGCTAAGAGTTTGTCATTCAGAGGATTAGAAAAAAAAAAAAAAAGTTATCTGAAGGGATGTTCATAACAAATTGCTTCAGCACTGGCATGACTGATCCTACCTTCAGTCTTCACTTTATACACTTAAAATGGAAGTAAAACTTGGTAGTTTAATCAATGGTTTGAACAATGACAATCTGCGTGTGCTCCATCTCAGCAGTCGCTGGGATTTCGTACTGTTCCACAACATAGCTGACTTGCTCGCCAGATTCTCCGTGTTGAATGAGAACGGGCGCTTCGGATGACTCCGCGTGCTGGAAGATCATAGAGGGCTCTGTGCCGTCTGCGTGCTGTATGATCATCTGTGGCTCTGCCGACTGTTGGATAATGAGCTGGGCTTCGGGGGGCAAAATTGGCAACGGGGACTCCATCTGAATTTCATGGTCTTGGGAATCGACAAGGGCAGAGCGCACACGTGCAATCAGACCCTGGTGGTCAATGGGGATGTTGAGAGGACACTGCGTCGGGTCGGTTTTCAAAGTCTGCGTCTGCGCCTGCTCTTGCTCCGGAAGAACTGAAAAGTGTGTTTTAAAATAGACATTTAGACGAATGGACGGATACATCAAATTAGTAATACTATAAGAATAAACAAGAAAGGCATTAAAATAATACGCACAGTTATGCTTCAAAATACTGTGTTTCTTCAAGCTATATACGTCTGCAAACATGTTCCCACACATGTTACACCTCACTTTTCTCGATCCTAAAGGCAAAAAGGACATAGACAAATCCATATTATTTGGACATACAAGGTTTCCATTTTGAAAACGCACAACTTGCTTTCATTCATCAGCTAAATTTACCGTTGTGGATGTCCATATGTTTTCGAAGTTCACCAGCAGTTATGCAAGGTTTTCCACAATCCAAGCATATATATGGAGTCACACCTTAAAAAAAATAAAAAAATAAAAATTATTAAACAAGCTCCCAGTAGCATCGACATGTTAGCAAATCACTCCAGAAACTTTTGACAGCTTTTGTGAATGCATTACAAACCCACCGGTGTGTTTCCTGGTGTGAGCAATGAGAGAGCTGGAAACAGCGAAGGCCATGCCGCAGGTGTCACAGATGTACGGTTTCTCTCCCGTGTGTCGTCGCTTGTGGTACATTAGAGTGCTGGCCTGTGTGAAGCGCTTCCCACATTCTCCACATTCATACGGCTTCTCACCACTGTGTTTTCTGAGAGCAAACAGGAAATAAAGAGAAGTTAATGGAAACTTATAACTTATACGATACTCATTTTTATGTTTAAGTGTCCAAAATGGATAAGAAATGAATAAAAATGTTGTATTATGCTGTCAGGCCAGTAGTGGGCAATGTCACTTTGTAAAGAAACACTCTGCACCTATAGACTGAACACTGAATACGCATGTGTATGACGTCACCATTTTCACACATTCACGTTATTGTAGTTTTCAAAATTTGCACTCTGAAACCCGTTTTCAAAAGTTTGCGTTCAGGGACCCAAAACGCTGTTATTTAAATGAATGGCCAAAAAGTTTTCTGTTTTTAGTTGAAAACTTGTCATGTAAACAACCCCCACGTGCACTTTTTTCATGCCCTTCCCTTGCTAACTTTCCTCAATCTCGTTCACTTGGACGTACGTCATTGCTAACATTGCATGAGTGCCCACTACTGACAGAACGTCCTAAGCCCTTGTTCACTTGGAATCTGCTATGGAACTGATTTATTATTTAAATTTCTTTTCTTATGAATTTGTTTTACATACCATTCTATAGGCCTGTATGTATGCTTGGTCTGTACAATAAACTATATTTGTGTGAAAAACAGTCAACTCCAATATCATACACTAGAGTTGTATGGGGTGGGGGTAAATTAACTGAAATCTCCTGTGAGGTCACAGTCGTGTTGCACTGTGGTCTATGAATCAGCCTGTAGTGTACATATTGGGTAGACTTGCTCCCTCAGTCAAAATCGAGTTGTTGGTTAATAATAAAAGTTTAGTGCTGCATCAAGATCCACCTCCCCTCACCTTGACCCTGCCATAACTATCATTATTATCATCATCTTTATTATTGGTATAAATAATAATAAGTCCAGTATTAAAGAACTTACTTGATCTATATTCATTTTTAATTAATATGTAACCCAACATTAAAGAACCAATTAAGCTTCTATCTCTAAAAATATCTGTCAAATCAATTAGTGTTCTATCTCTACGTATAATATTATTTATAGGCTAATAATAATATTAAATCCAGTATTAAAAGAACTGTTAAGCAATTAAGTATGACTATATCTTTGTTTTGACATATATCTATTTTTGTTTACGGAATAGCGGTTTTTGGAGCGAGGGGGGGACATGGTTCAGGAAGCAGACCGGATTTGAATCCTGTGGAAGCAATACAACTCATAATCATGTTGATGTGTAATTTTATCAATGAAAATTACTTGGAATTGTTCTACACATACCTTATGTGAATTTTCAAATTGCTAGATGTGGCAAAAGCCGCTCCACAGAAATCACATTTATGTGGCTTTTCTTCTCCGTGATGCATGCGGCAATGATACACCAGCTGACACTTCTGAGCAAAACGTGCCTCGCAAGATGTACAACTGAAGGGCTTCTCTCCTGAAAACAACACAGAACATGCATCACTCCACGTAAACCTATAAACAAAGTTATGGCACTGCAGTTCAAAAATTTGGGGTCAATAAGATTTTTTATTTTTTTATTTTTTAAGAATTTTATTCAGCATGGATGCATCAAATTGATCAAAAGTGACAGTAAATACAATTATAATATCACAAAAATATTTATTTCAAATAAACTTTTTTTTACGTTCCATTTATCAAAAAGTATTATGAAAAAAATGCATCATGGTTTCCACAAAAATATTAAGCACCACAACTGTTTTCAACATTGATAATAATAAGAAATGTTTCTTGTGCAGCAAATGAAATTTCAGCATCATTTTGCCATCATGGGAATAAATTACATTTTAAAATATATGATTACTGTTATTAAACAATATTACTGTTTTTACTGTATTTTTTATACAAATAAATGCAGCCTTGGTGAGCATAAGAGAAACAGTAAAAAAAAAATCTTACCGACCCCAAACTTTTAAACAGTAGTTTTAATTAACAAAAATTATAATATTATACTAATATAGCACATTTTTGTCATCAAGACTATGAATTAATCCAAGTGAATAAGTATATTAATGCAGCGTAACTTCTTTATGCGAGAGACGTACCTGTGTGTATGCGCATATGTGTCTTCAGCTGGTTGCCCTGTCTGAAGGAGCGGGTACAGAGCTGGCACTGATAGGGTTTGAGGCCCTTGTGTATGCGCATGTGTCTGCGCAGACTGCTCATCTCAGAGAAGAGGTTCCCGCAGATATTACAAATAGGCCTGTGTTTGTCCTGCAAAGGCTTCACTTCCTCTTCTCCTGCCCAGTCCTCGTTATCATTGCCAAATTCATCATCCTCTTCATCTTCTTCTTCTTCCTCATTACTAGCTTGGCTTTCTTTCAGCTTTCTACTCAAGCTTCTCTTTCTAGTGCTGGTGCGGACCCTCTTCGCAGCACTCGACTCTGAATCTTCTGTACCTTGAGATGAGCCTTCTTCAGTGTGCCTCTCAGAGTCTTGAATTGTTTCTTCACCAGCTTCTTCTCCACTGTTCTCAGGCTTATCTATTGGATTTGAAGATTCGGGTGCCTCAGAAGAAAGGGGCTTAGAACGAGGTCTTCCTCTTTTACGGCCAGTCCCTTCGCTCTCTTTTGTTTTTCCAGTTTCTGAGCCATCTTCTGTGTTTGGATTTGCGGTCTCAGCATTTGTAGTTTGGTTCTCAGTGGATAACGGCTTAGTTCGTGGTCTTCCTCTCCCTCGTTTGGAAGCAGTAGTTTCGCCTGGGTTCTCTGTATCAGTCTTTACATTACCGTCATCTTCCTCACCAGCGTTCACAGCATCATCTTCAACAACCTCTGTTTCTTGGGTGTCTCCTTGTTCTTCATCTCCTTTGTCTCCTTCTGCTTCAGATGATAGAGGTCTAATTCGTGGACGTCCTCTTTTGCGGGCAGAGTTCTCCCCTTCTTGATCCTTGGTTGCTACAGAATCATCTTCAACGTTACCAGAATCATCTCTATCAGTGGACAAAGGCCTAATCCGTGGGCGACCTCTCGGTCTCCCGGATCCTCTCCCTACAGAGCTGCTATTTGGATTCATGGTTTGCTGTGCTGGTGATTGATCAGTTGAATCAAAAGTCAATGGCCTCACCCGTGGGCGACCTCTCGGTCTCCCCCGACCTCTTCCTCTGCCTCTTTGAGCAGTGATGGACTCCCTCTCAACATCATCCTCATACAACCTGGTTTTGGGTTTCCTCCCTCTCTTGCCGATTCTCTGTGGAGTTTGTTCACTGGATGACTGGGCTTCATCCATAGAGGCGGGATCATCCTGAGACCCATCTTCTTTATCTCCCCTTAACAACATCCGTTCCTCCACCTCTGAGATCGGCTCTAAAGGTTCATAGTCATCTGGGCTCAGAGGGGAATTTGGATCTTCATACATTTGTCTTGCAGGTGAGCCACCAGTTTTGAGATCATCTTGGGATAGGGTACAGCGAGCAACAACCTCAGGCATACCAAGATAAGATGCAGCTTTCTGAACACTTTCAATTTCTTCCCTGTGGACAACAAAGCACAGGAGCTTTCAGCAATCTCTCTCTCTTTAATATATATACAATGCCTGCATAATTATTATGCAAGTTGCATATATAATTGTTCATGAAGGCTGCAAGTGAAAAACGCCTTATATTCAGGATAATTATTTAGCTAGTTTTCGTTTACAGATAAAATGAGTCTCTGCAAGACAGACTTTATGATAGAGATGGACTAAAAATCAACTGAATCTGGAATCTGGAAGATAAATTCTTCAAACAGTGGTACAAGAGGATGTGGTGCTGGTCCTCCAAGAGTCACTCTCAATCTGTCTATAAAGCCTTCAAAACATCAGTCTTCATGTATTTTTCCACACTTCAGCATGTGATTCTTATTAAGTGGGGGTAATTCTTTAGGATTCTTTACCTAACCTAAATATATGAGAGACTCCAGGTAGGTTGCAGTTCTGGAAAATGGTGGCACTGGAGACTAAAGGGTTCCTGATGGTTTTACACTTTTATTCTTCACCTTAATTCTTAATTCATTTGTAGTTAACATGTGTCTTTTCTTCTCCACCTGTTTTTGTTTGACCCTGTTGACCCACTGAGCAATTTGCTGCCCAATGGTCATGCCTTAACTTCAGTTTCTAGTAGTGTATTTGCATCCTTCTCATGGGCATTTAATAATTTTTGACTTTTGAGTTAAATCTCTTTTTTGACTCATTTTATCTGTAAAAGAAAACCTGCCTAATAATTCTGAATATAAGGCGTTTTTCACTTCCAGCCTTCATGAACAATTATATATCACTTATAAATACAAAATTAACAGTAGTTATTAAGATTGATGTTTTTTGGAATTGGTAAAATGTGCTTGAAAAAAAAATAAAAATAAAAATCAGAATATCAACTTGCTTAATAATTATACATATGTGTTTGTGTGTATAAGTCATGGCAAGTCATTTTAAAAAGTCATAGAATTTTTAAAAATAGTGAATATGATTTTACTCTGCTTATATATATATATATATATTATATATAATTGTACCTTTAATAATTAACATTCATAATTACTGCTGAAAAAAAATTATGCTAAAATATAATATATTTATTTATTTTTTAATGTCAGGTATACTTGCATAAAGACTATATATACACTGTGTTCCAAATTATTATGCAAGTGACAGTTTATTCAGTACAATAAACATTCAGATTTTAGTTTTTCTAAGAAAGTGTTTGTTTGTTTATTTATCCATGTCTCTTTAGATAACTGGTATCAATCTCAGACAAAATAATTTGCCAGGTCTACTTAGGAAAATGGAAACCCTACTTAGAGGTTGTTTCATATTATTAAGCAAGTCACAGTTCTAATGCAATAAACAAGTTAATTGTATTAAAAGGGCAGCTATAAAAAAGCCAGTGTTGAGCTGCCAACAGGTATTTGAAGCTGCTGGTGTCTCTGGAATCTTGAGAACCTCTCCATGCAAGCCGGCAGTTATGTGTAAAATTGCATTTTAGCCACCACTAACCAAACCTCACAAAGAAAAACATTTACAGTGGGTGTAGAAATACATTTTCAAACAGTTTTATTGCTGTGGTGTTTTTTGCCGCATGGGATAGTGCATTGTATTTCAGAAGGCACTATCCTGCTTTTTATACCATAGCTGAAAATGAAGTTATGAACTCCACATATCTTGTAGAAGTCATTTTGACACCCTCAGAGACTCTAAAGGGACCTTCCATCTCACTTCCCAATATTCCAGCCCAAATCATCACCCGCCAGCTCCCTGCTGACGTCACAGTCTTGTTGGAACGTGGTGGCCATTCACCAACCATCCAGAAATCCATCCATTTAGACCATCCATTGTAGTACAGCATTCGTCAGTGAATAAAACTATTTAAAAATTAGTCTTCATGTATTTCTAAACCCACTGTAAATGTTTCTCTCTGTGAGCTTTGGTTAGGAGTGGCTGAAATGCATCTTTACGCACAACTGCCAGCCAGCATGGAGAGCTTCTTGAGACTCCAGCAGCTTCAAATACCTGTTTGCTGCTCAACACTGGCTTTTTTTATAGCTTCCCTTTGACAGGAACTTTCCTTAATAAGCCTTTATCTGACCGAGTTATGCTGTGCTCTAAATCACTCACAAATCTTATGAAAAATTCGAGAATCTCCATTCAGTTTTCACACAGTTTTAGTTGTATTCATGCCTTTTGCACAACATTGCAGCATTTCATGCTTTTCATCTTCAGAAAGATCTTTCTTCCTCTGCATATTGCATGAGAACTGTGACTTGCTTAATAATATGAAACAACCTCTAAGTAGGGTTTCCATTTACCTAAGTAGACCTGGCAAATTATTTTGTCCGAGATTGATACCAGTTATCTAAAAAGACATGGATAAAAAAAAACAACAACAAACAAACACTTTCTTAGAAAAACTAAAATCTGAATGTTTATTGCACTGAAATCCTACTGATATGTCACTTGCATAATAACTTGGAACACAGTGTATACGAATGTGAACTTACAGAATTAGATTCCCATGAACTCACCCGTCCATATTCAATTCCCCGGTGTAAATATATGTCAGTAGTTTTTCAAACACAGCACCGCTCACCAACTCTGGGTCCAAAGTTATGGTGGCATCCTCTCTTCCGGCATCAATACACTGTGTGGAGAAATACTCACTAAAGGCTGCCAGAACATTGTGGTGTGCTTGAAATTGAGCCTGACCTATTGCTACTGTGCAGTCACACAGAAAGCTTCTCTCACGTTGCCTCTTCAGCTGCTCCAGAAGAAATTCACTGTGAGTGATATGTGGCATGACGTGTAAGAGTGCCAACCTGCAATGTCAAGAGCATCTTGTAATATTCTTATAATCTTTCTTCCATATAATAAAAGTGGTAAATTCTGCCAAGTAATAAAGGTTTGGAACAACATGAAGGTGAATAAATGATTAAATAATTTTGGGCGAAATTGACTTATAGACCGATGATCCAATATTTTATATGCAATAGTTTTATAAGCAATAAACAAAAATAATTAACTTACCTCACGGAAATTTATAATGGTTTAAACCACACCCAAAAACCTGTTTAAATGAAACAGACACACATGTAAAAAATAAAGAACATGTGCAAATATAAAATAACCTACAACGCTATATAAAATTAGCGATTGTTCAGACTTGACATCATCATTTAAGGAAAATAAAAGTTCCCGCCCATTACTCAAAAGTTGACTGAAATAACGAGCTTGATGATAAACTATCATTGTTAAAAGGCTACTCAAAATATTAGAATGCACCCATTAATTCTAGTTGTAAATATGCATTAAAAATAGCTCAATGCATTAGTTGCGGGATAAATGCAGAGACGAATGTTTGTAATTTTGACATGCAAAACAAAGGGCTCTTATTTCGAAAATGCTCGATCCGGTATAGCGCGAACCGCAATTCACAGGTTCGGTCTATGTATTACAAACAGAACACCGAGACGTGCAATAATTATTTAAATTATGTGATTAATAAATATAAAGTTGAATTCGTATTTTAATAAAAATTCAGATCTCACGTTATTTCAACAGTAGATTAAAATCTCTTTGCTTTGACGGCCATTTTCGAGGTCTTCAAGGGGATTTGGTCAGTGACGTAATATCCTGCTATCTGAATTCTTTCCGGTGTTTGAAAAAAAAAAAAAAAACCCCGAACAGCTGTAACCATTAGGTGGAGCCAAAGAGACACAACAGGCACAATAATGGACCACTGTTAATGGCACAGAATTAATTGTAGCCTACTTCATCACTATACTAAATGTTATTTGTTATTTTGGGGAATTTTTACTTGAGTTCTTTTACAATTGTATAACCCAACCCTTCTCTAAAGAACCCTACAGTGAACAGTTCTAAAAATAACCAATTTTTTCAGTGTGAAGAACATTTTAATAATCTAAACAACCTTTGACCACTATAAAGAACCTTTTGTAGAATGGAAAGATTTCAGGAATTAAAAAATGTTCTTTTTAAATAAAGAACCTTTATTTTTAAGAGTGTGTTAGAGATTGTAAACATCATCTTTTGGGCTTTACCAGACATCCCACCCTGCAAAAACTCATTTAGCTCACACTCCAAAAAATCAATTTCCAGGATATTGTAGGCCTACAATTTGTGGCTGCCAGGGAGCCACTATCAATATGCAGGAGACTCCTGGAACTTCTGGGAAAGGTGGGATGTCTGCTTTTTTTTTTTTACATTTACTGTAATATTATTAACCCAGGGTTAAAATCTGGGGATTAAAAAGATTTTAACAGAAGATTTTGTGAAAAGACCTTTTGTAAATTTGCTGTTGATTTTGATCAAGCAAGTAAAGGGATAGTTCACCCCAAAATTAAAATCTTTAGTGTCATTAAAATTAGAAGCTATACTGAGATATAAATATTACTAAGTAATCTAACTTACATAACAATATTAGTAATATTTGTTTCATAATACATAACTGCCTACCATGGTTGCCTATATCACTTTAAAACAGGTTATGTCACTGTGAAGTACTTAATCGTTACATTATTTAGTATCTTGCTACAGCCCTTAGGAAAGTCTAATTGTCAGTTTAATGAATGAATAAGGGACTGAAACTGCTGTAAATAATCTTAATAAATAATTTACTGTGGTCAGCTGACCCACATTAGTAGCCTATAAACTATTTTGTCATTGTTATAATATGTATAGGCAAAAAAGGACAAATGAAGAGACAAACAGCACACACTTTGTCTGTGCAGTACAGCTCCCATGATATCTATTTACATAATCAGCTGCTTCTTGTTACAACACAATCTCAGTCTGTTATGAGCGTCTCCTCCTCTATTGTCAGCACACGGTTAGTGTTCCAGCACACATTCAACACCTTCGGCTCTGTGCTTAACAACAGGTTCATCTTAGACAGGTATTGATTTACTTTGCATTGTTATTATGCCTCTTTTTTGATATCTATTCTCTGATATTTTATCATAAGTCTTTCAATTTTATATAATTTCTGTCTGTACTTGTATTGTGTATTCAGTGTATTGTGTAGGCTACCTGTAGTGTTTAAAATTTTGGTCTAAAAATGTAGGGCTACCATCTTTATAAACAGGAAAAAAGCAGATAGCTCCTGTTAAACAGTAATGATTTTACCTAACAAACTGGATTTTATATGATTTAATCTAGCCTATTATTTAACAAAAGCATTACAGTAATATGTTCATATAGCCTATAATTGTTTCCTTATATTGTTCACATATAAATAATTCTATATCATATTTTATATTATTAGCATAGGCCTAGGCTATTTAAAACTTCATCAGTAAGTGATAGCTATTCAAAACATTTCGGAACCCAGTTTTATAACATAACATTCTGCACGTGTACGCCACTGATTTGTTCTGCATATTTGCAAAACGGGTACAGCAAGTCTGACAGCTTTAGATAAAAAAAAAAAAATCATGCCATTCAAAACAAAAGGCGTCTAAAAACAACCTGCTATACATTCCTCAGTGAATTGTTTAAGGAGCCGTTCACACAGAGACACGCAACTTTTTTTAATAGTCTCCATTCGCGATTTTAAAAGAATTTATGTTAAATTGACACGCCAATTTAAAAACGCGGAGAATGCGCGAGACACCATAGGAAACAACGAGACGCCAGACGTAGCACAGTGAAATGGAATAGGCTATATATTTTTCAAAATGCAAGTTAAGCTTTTACACTCCATCGCAGTGGAACGCCAGATGCGTGTGAACAGGTGTTGTGCCGAATTTCGACCCCCTGCCAGATTATTCCCCCCCTTTCACACACTGTGATGACGCGTGATGACTCATCAATATTTAAAATATACATATATATATATATATATATATATATATATATATATATATATATATATATATATACACATATATAACACTATACTTGGTATTATATTACATTTGCATTAAATAACAAAAAAAAAAAAAAAGAAAAAAACTAGTTAACGCTGCTGTGGGGGTGTTTCTAATACAGCCGCGATGGGAGTGACAGTAAGAATGACATCTTTCTCTCTTCTGACTGCCGTTATCAATCGCTCTCTATTTTTTTCCTCTTTTTGAAAGTTGTGAAAACACTATTTGGAGTTTTTCTTCTGCTATTTGCGTGAATGGAAATTTAATGAAGTCTCTCATTCACCGCTATAAAAGTTTACCTAATTATGACGACTTCTGTTTCTGAGAAACCCGGAAATGTGAAAAGGGTCTATTGGTAGGTTTAGAAGTAGGTATGGGGGAGGGGTTAGGATTTGGGGTGGGGTTAAGATTAAGGAATCAAGTAGCAACTTCAATGAGGGGGATAATAATTTGGCAGGGGGTCGAAATTCGGCACAACACCTATTTTATAGTCCTACCGAAATGTGAGACCCACTGATTAATACTGATGGGTTAGGGTTAAGATTAGGATTGGGAGTAGGATTAGAGCAGTACAGCGTCTACGGTCACATAATTCGGTGGGTCACAGAATTCGGCACAATGCCGGCCCTTATTGTAATTAGACAATGGTACGTTATGTATTTAAGCCATACTGCAGAACTCATACAAATATCCATTTAACACGTGACATTGTCACAACCGCAAAATGACTAATTCATCTTGTGCTCATGACTCCACAACTTTTTCATTACAGCTGAGACAACAGCTCTTGACAGGATGAAGGCCGTGATTGTGTTGCTCGTACCTCTTCTGCTTCCGTTGGTCTCTGCTCAGACGTTTCGTTGGGGCCCCTGCCCAACACCAATGGTCCAGCCAAACTTTGAATTAAACAAGGTAGGACTATATAGAATCTTATAGTTCACCCCTCAAAATGATCATTTACTCACCTTTTTGTATTTACAAATCCAAATGCTGTTATTTTGTTTGGTTTAGAATGACATGAGGGTGAATATTTTTATTTTTGGGTGTACTGTATGCTTATATGAGCTCTACCTTTTACTTCAAGTACCTTGGAAAGTGGTATGAAATTGAAAAGCTCCCAGCATCCTTTGAGAGAGGCAAGTGTATTGAAGCAAACTACATGCTAAGACCTGACAGCACCATCCAAGTTCTCAATGTTCAGACATAGTGAGTAATTTATCGACCAAATCTTTTGACTTCTTAATAAAATTTGTCATTATCATTTATCCATAATTAAACTGTGTATTTATATAAAACAGCAAAGGAAAAATTAGAACAGCAGAGGGCACAGCAGTCGTTCAGGACATGAAGGAGCCGGCAAAGCTTGGAGTCAGTTTCTCCTACTGTAAGTCCATCAGTGTTTTCTGTTTGATTACGTTTTAGAACATTCTAGAATATCTTTTCTATTATTTCAAGTGTGAAAAGTATTTTTTTCTGTTTCTTTTTCATATACAGTCACACCCTACGCCCCATACTGGGTCCTGTCCACTGACTACAACAGCATTGCTCTTGTTTATTCGTGCACTGATGTTCTCAGGCTGTTTCATGTGGACTACGCCTGGATCCTCGCACGCTCACGCATTCTGCCCGCAGAGGCCATCTACCATGCCAAAGAGATCTTCTCACGTGACAACATCGACGTGAGCAAAATGACACCCACAGACCAGCAAGGATGCGATGGTCCTATATAAACAGTGAAGACTGAAATATATATTTTTGGTTCAGAAAGGTTTAAGTGCCTTCACTATTATGAGTACTTGAATTATCATTATAAAGCTACTCCTGTTGCATAAACTGTCTAAACCTAGCTGGCACATAATACAATGCTTTATATATATTTTTGAAAAATAAATAAAACATTACCCTTTGCTAATTAAGTTTTCGCTTAAGAAGTTGTCTGTGTCATGTCATTTCTGAATAATGATTTTAATATGTGTTTATTTTGTGAATATACTAGAGTCCTGTATGATTTGATGTGTGCATTGGTCCTCAGAATTGTATTTTTTATAGTTGGTGTTTAGATTTCTACTAGAATATCAGTTAATTAAAAATTGACTTATATTCTTGGAATCTAATTTATATGGAATGATGTATAAACCACCTTGATTTGAAATGCATATCATAGACAGTCTTGAGGTGGTTTCCATGATGTAGATCTAGTTTGGGAGGGGACAAAACTTTCCTGAACTTGGGGTCCAGTCTGTCCAGAACCTGTGAAGCACAAAATCTTTTAGTTCTCAGAATCTAACGGACCTTGTAATCAGTGCAGCAAAGGAGGTAATGTTATTTATTTCCAAAACAATTATGAGGAATGCATGAATGCAGTATAGCAATAGTTTACCTTTATTTCAAACTTATACTTTAACCATAAATTTTGATTTAACATTTTTTCCCCCAGGGAAGGATGAAGTGGAGTGTGCTTTTTGGGGTTTTCTTGCTGTGTTTTCTTGCTAATCTCACCAGTAAGTAGTGTATATTCCTCATATAGCTATATTATCTTTGGACATTTTAGATATTTCCTTTGAAAGCTACTTCATCATTTTCAGAATATATGAGAATTAGAAAAGAAAGAGGCTGATTTTAATAGTCATACACTTGCTATTTGTCAAATAAACAAACTGGAATACTTAAAGGAAAACAATGAAATCATGCGGTAATATTAAAAACACTAAAGACTTGAGCTGTGTTCGTCAGGACAAGTGTGCACATAGTTAGGAATAATATTTGAGGAGGAAACGCACACATTTCTTGAATCCCTCTGGAGATCCTCAGCTCTCTATGCCTGAATCAGCTCTTTGTAAGGGAGGATTTGAGATTTCATTCACTTTTCCTCTACTTTCTCCTTCCACAGGTGCCAGATTCATTCCTGAAGGAGGTAAACAGACTATTTACTATTTTGTTTACGCACCTTTAGCCAGTATATACAGTATTAATAGTAGCATTTAAACTCCTTAATGCACAATGATGCTTTTGTTTGAACAAATAATTGGATTATGTGAAATGTTGGTGCTATTTTATAATTCACTATATTAAGCAAATAGTTGCATTTGCCAGTCTGAGGACACAAGGAGGCACATTTAGACATTACTTCTGCAGTTACACATTAGGAATTCTGGAATGCAAGAATTCAGCAGAAATACACAAGCTCTATTTCTCTCTCTCTCTCTCTCTCTCTCTCTCTCTCTCTCTCTCTCTCTCTCACACAGTACCCTATGAAAGGCCCCCAGCTGTGCCCTACTGGTCATATTCCACCTCAGATTTCTGGAACTATGTGGAATACTTCCGCAGCATTGGGGCTTATGACCAGATCAATGAAATGGCCAGAACATTCTTCGCCCATCAGCATCTGGGAGACACGCTGGGTTATGAAGTGGCAGAGCAGCATGAACACTAAGTGAATGTCATTAGTTTAGCAATCATAGTTTAGTGTCAGTAGAAACTAAAGAGAATTACTGAAATATAACTAAAACATTTATAGTCTTGTAATGATGAAACTTGTGCCATAGTACTATTAATAAAAAGGCATATAAAGGTCTCACTGTTAATGTTTCATTGTAGTGTGATTAACAGCTTCAGAGTGCATGATTGTGATCTATTATACGACCAGTTGTAAATATAGAAAATGTAAGAAATAAACAAAAGTGTCATCCTGATGCACAGAAATTATTATACCATCACTACAATAATCTGTTAGGACCAGTTCTCCAACCGAGCCAGTGGGACCCGTTTTCCAGCCGGTTACATTTTGACGTAACAACAACTGGTGATGTGAAGCCTCGAATCGATTCCTTCGAACAGTTCGTTGTAAAGAACCGGTTCGATGCTTTTTATCGCATTATGTGGTCCTTAGCGACTGGTGTGGCATATTTCATGCTCTAACTAAACATTCAAATAAAACCACATGTAGCCTCATATAGCTGTTGATTAATGTTGTTTTATTATTATTATTATTATGCTGTTTATTTTTTATTAGGTAATATATTAATAAGAGTTTTTGTTGTCGTGTAGTTGCAGCCATGGTTAAGCTAATTTTTAAGGTTATTCCAGTCATTTAGAAATACAGTTTGCATTTATGCACATATTTTGAAAACGCTTTCGCGAACGAATCATTCAAATCGTATTTGGAAACAGGTTCATTTTAAAAGATCCGACTCAAAAGAACAATTCATTTACGAATCGGACATCGCGAATCGGAACACCACCGGAAACAGAGGGATACAACGAAGGGTTTGTTTTGGTGAATGTTACAGAGAGCTGAAAAACACACAATTGTAACATTTATTTATCGCTGATTTTTAAGTACTGGCGCTGAAGTTATGAAGCCAGCAGTTGATGAAATGTTTCCTGAGGGAGCTGGTCCGTATGTGGACCTGGATGAGGTTGGTGTTTACACATGATGGTGCTCTGTACGATAGCCTGTGAGAAGACATTTGATAACGTGTATCTTTAAGTTTACATACGCTAAAGAATCTCAGATATATGTGATCAAACAGATTTATGTCATTTCATTTTAAATCTGTATAAGCCATCGCGTAACGTGCCACTGTTGCTGTTATTAATATTTCTTCTAGACAGCGTCTAATTTCCTCAGATGCGCACATTAGTATTTATACAATAAGTGATTTGTAAATGTTTGTGTTGTATTATTTGTTCTAAAAAAAAGTATGACCGTGTTCGCTTAAAATAAATGATTGAGTAAATGTCAGGACAGGTCTGTAGTAATGCTGCATGTTGACAGGCAGGGGGCAGCACTGGACTGCTGATGGATCTGGCCGCCAATGAGAAGGCAGTGCACTCAGACTTTTTCAATGGTGAGACTCACAAACTCTATAAATGACTCAATACAAATACGTTGATCGGTTACTTTGTTTGACATGTCCAATGTTTTGTCATTACTAGAAATGATTTTAATTGAAATTCCTTTGCACATTTTAATTTGTATTTACAGTTGAAATACTTTAGAGCAGAGAAAAATCTAAAAATGTTCAATTTTTATTTACTTTTCCATGCTTGGAAATTACTATTTTTAAATTCTACATTTAAATCAGGCGTTTTGTCTGCTTACAATTTTATTTATGTATTTATATCCATATGATCTTTAGTATGGCACAATTTTTAATGTTTATGGTACTTATGGGTCATCTAATAGATAAATCAGGTAGTATGTGTGTATCAGTTATTTTAGTTTTATTAATATTTTGAGTTAACTAAAAATATAAAAATAAAAGCTTTCATGTTACTTTTAGTTTCTTGTGCTTTTGTCATTATTAGTTTTTTTAATTATTGCTTTTTTGCCAGTTTTAGTTATTTATTTTCTAATTTTCATTTGATTTACATTTTTCAAATACACACACACACACACGTTTATGTATTTGTGTGTATATATTATATTCAACTAATATTTATATTTTATTTAATCTTTATTTCAATTAACAAAAGTGTTTTTGATAGTTTTAGTTAATGATAGTAATATTTCTATGTACTGTGTGTGTAGTATCTGTGCAAAATCTTTTTAAAAAAACATTCCATCACTTAAATTGCTGTTTTTTTGTTTTTTGTTTTGTTTGCTTGGCAGCGGAATATTGCAAAGTGCTTCAACATGCATACTCTACAATTTTCTTTATACTTTTCCGCCTCCTTTATATACTGATAGTAAAGGTAGTTTCAGCTTGGCACAGGATGACCTAAAAAGCAGGCAGTTAAAGAGTAAAGGAGGTATGAAACTGAGCCCATGTAAAGCACTTTTATTGGGCTTCATTGGCTCCAGCGCAGCAGGTCTTCCCTCTTTAGGGCCTCTGTATACATCTGCAGCGCTTGAAGTAGCTGAACACGTGTCACTCAGGGACGTTTTTATCAGGGGGCCCTTTCGAAAGCTTTACGGAAAATAGACCCCAGAGACCCCGATAAGAGCTCATACCCTCATTTTACTGAGAACAGCATGTCATAGGTATTTGTGCAGACTATTCAATAAACAAATGTTTATTTAAAAAAAAAAGAAGCTTGTCTTCATATTCAGGTTTATTTTATTTTGCATTATTGTATGCATATATAGAAAAAAATTTTTTTTTTGTGTTGTGCTACTCCTTTACACTTCTCTTTCTTCACAGACTTTGAAGATCTATTTGATGATGATGATATTCAGTGATGAAGAGGACGAATAGAATGGATTTTTCTCCACTGTATAAAATGTTCATTTTTGTACATTTAAGTGTTTTTTTTCTCTACTTTAAGAGTGATGTTGCATTAACTCTTTAGTTCATTAATAAACTTTTGTGCAATACAAAGTCTTCCCTTTTCCAGATGTTTCCACATTTTAAAAATCCCAGACATTCCAAGTCAAAAGTTGGAATTATTATAAACGTTTTTCTCCTTAGGCTAAAATCTGTTTCTAGCACTGATTGTAGGTTTTTGCACATTCCTGAACACCTGTAAGTGTGCATAATTACATGTGCGATCCACTGTTAACATAAAGCACAGATGTTTTACACTCTGACATTGACATAAAAATATTTTTCTGCCCATATAAATCTGAACTCGCATCATAATATTTAGGTTAGATAATTAAATAAAGGCATGTATTAACTCTTAATCTATATTGCTGCATCACAAACAGGGTTTTAATTGTGAATAATCACTTGTAATGTCATTCTGTGCAGTTAATTGTGGGATGATGGATTGAGCTAGGGCTTGGCAGATGTGCGTATGATAAAATTCCCCATGAGGGGTTTGCTGCACTTGCCGGTTCAGTGCATTTAGTCTGTGACCAGAGGTTCAAAGAGTACCTGAAAACCATACTCCAGTAAAAGTACACCTTATAGCGAAAATGATTCCATTACAAGTTACAAGTCACAAATGGTGCGCATCTTGAGACATTTTAAGACGTCAGAGTAAGTTACTTTCAGTTAAAATAGCGTAAACTTGCATTTTATTTTGGTTAGAGTATCTGATTTGAACAATACTTAAGTATTTTACTCAGACTGAATTTATGTGCAGATATGCACTAGTCCTCATCACCTAAGAGTCATGCCAGTGAAAAACAAGAAATTTGTGAGGAGAGCAATTACGTTTTTCTAAAATCGAAATAAAATCGAACACCTCAAAATGGCAATAAATCATGGTTGACACAACAGCCTCTTGAATGTCTACAAACAGTCAAGTATCAGTCAAACTCAAGTGCTCAATAAGGGTATATACAAATCAATATCCTTCAAAACGTTCTCTTCATTATAATGGATAGGCCTTAAAGCTGCAGTCTGTAAGTTTTGCCTCTTTGTCGCCATCTCTGTTCGAAACCTGCAATTGCAGTTATTTGTGGAATTGTCATTTTTTTGTGGGTTGTGCATTGGCACGGCTCCTCAGTACGGATGAATCTAATGTTTTGAGGTGAATGTGTGGCTTCAGTTACCGCATTGGTGGATACTGTGACCAAAATAAGAATTTTCACTGGAGAATGTCATCTGAACAAGTAAGTAACAAATCTGCCACTTTTGTTCTGACCAACTTGATAAAAAAAGCATTACAATAAATCACACTACCAATGGTGATTAAATCTAACGATTACTTAGCTCATATCACATCAAACCGTGCAAATTATTATTATGTAATGTTAACAGCATTGTGTGACTACGTGTATTTAGTGTGTATTAGTGTTACCTGTAGATTTCAGTTTATGTACAGTCTAATCTCTAATTGTCCATTTGTCATACCATAAAATCCACCATCAAAATGATAAGTTTAATTATTCCAGCTGCTGTGAGAAAAGGCTATAAATGATCTGCCACCGGCAGCATCCCTACATGATACAGCCTACTAGCTGGGACTCATTCCTTATGTAAACAGACGTGATGTAATGATGCAAAGATGAACGGCGGCATGCTCGAATTTCCTACAGAAACCCACAAGTACCACCTGAATTTAAACACATTATAAGCTTACCGTTGTGAATCGTGCTAAGGTAACAAAATTGTTTTGAATACTGGCTGGTTATGTACTTGTTTAAAAATTGATTTTTGATCATTTTTAACCAAAAAAAAAAGTTACAGACAGCAGCTTTAAATAAAAATGTTAAATTAAAAAGTCAAAGCCTGCTTGCACCGGACATGCTGGTTTTGGCCTCATCGCCGGTTGCAATCATGTCGTCATCTCAAATATAAAAGGTAAAGGGCAAAACGCACAAGATAAAACACCTTCCATGCCCTGTAGATGGCGATATCACTTCTTTTACAGCAGATATAAACTGCTGCAGAAAAAGTTAGGGTCCATGCAAAATGTTACGAGAAATTTCATTACTCGTCACAAATGCATTTGAGTAAAGAGTACATATACTTATTTAAAATGTAGCCAAGACGGTAAAAGTTGCTAATATCTTTGATACTCAGTAAAACTACAAAGTAGCCAAAAAGATTAAGTAGGCTACAGTAACTAATTAAATTTACACAAACACCACTGTCTGTGACACAATATTCAGTATATAGAGATTTGTTTAATGTCTGTTATTTTGTTAGGTGAAGATAACAAGGATCGTCGCTTGAATATACAGGGCCCAGACAGAACTTTTATTGGAGCGTCCTCCCCCATTTACTCAGCAATGTAAAGACACATATAATACATTCCCAGTTGCAAATGACAACTCTGAAGTTGTGTTATTACATGGACTTAAATGTAAACTGCAAGTGTATTCGCCCTATTTAACTTAAATACAAATCTGAAAACCAAATTTAGTTTCTCATAAAGCAAAAACACTTTTTTAGTGGCTAAAAGTTACTAAATACATGAGATTTTTTTCTACATTGTTAATTTTGAAAGAAACTACACCAACATTGAATCATTACAGGTGGTTTGATTTTATGTTTATACCTCAATTATTGCTAATATTCTTACCAATGGAATTTTTGTCCCTTGCATTTTGCCTTTTCCCCTTTATACCTTCTAAATGTAAAACAGCTGATGTTCTATTCTCTCCCCCTGAATGTGTCCGTGTCTATAATTACAACATCTGATTGGTTGACTCACTTGGCAAGAGAAGGCCAATCGTAGTGTTGGAAGCATGTACTTGGCCCCATGGGATGCACCTTTTTTGTTTTTAATTATCAAGGTTGGGTTTAAATTGTGGCCAGGTTCTCAGCGGTGGCACAGTCGGTGTACAGGGGTGTGTTGAGACTGTAGTTCACGAGGGGATTGGCTCACCTTCCTCTTCCAGTCAGTCAGCTGCAGAGCTGAACTTCGAGGCCCAGTCGGCTGTCACAGACTGCCTCTCTTCAGCGGTTCACGTCACCACATCCTAACACAGGTAAGACACAGCTCAGACCACTTTGTATGTCCTCTTATTTGTCTGATTATAAAGCAATTGCACATTTCTATATTTTAAAAACCCTTAACAATATGCAGATGTGTCCCTATTTTTACAGTGCTAACAGAATGCACCTAATTCTTTTTTGCACAATGAACAATCTTAAGAAAATCCTTTTTTAATTATGTATTTAAGAAAATATTTCAAATGTTTTGTTAATCTTAAAAAGCAGCACCAGCGAAATACTGATATTGACAGGAATATTATGAGATTGTGTAAAGAGCTTGAATGTGTAAATATAAAGAGCTTAAATGTGTAAATTAAATGTTTGCTAAACTTACCTTGAAATTGCAAATGTCACTCAGAAAAACCTTCATTTTCTTTGTATACAGGCATTTGTAACATGTAACAACAAATAATTAGCCGGTAATCGACCATATGGAGTTCATTTTTTTGTCAAATTCTGTCTATATGTAAAGTGCAAGTTCTTACTTGATAAATTCTTCAGCTCCAAATTTTCAAATATCAGTTCAAATTTAGATTAAATATCAAGGAGCAGTAGGAAGCTCTCTCTCATAACAACTGTCCTTATCATCTTGATTGAGGTTCATTATGTTAAAATATGGATATGAAAGCATATAAAAATGCAAATAAATGCTATAATTAATGTTGTTTATCCAAAGGAATCAGGAAGGTTAAGAATGGCTCATTTCAGAGGATCTTCCATCTTCCATGTGTTGCTGCTAGCAACATTATTATTACCAGGTGAGATTTTTCAATAGTTATTTTTTCATGTTAATAAAATCTGTTCTGTGGTTTTCCTGATTTGAATTAAAAAAAAAAAAAATTAGGTATATACCAGATCTGTTAGAAGCTTTCTATCTACTTTCTATCTTCTGACTGAAATTTTCTCAAAAGTCCTGTAGCAAATGAGGGGGCATCGTGTTTCTGAGTACCAGGTCTTTTGCTCTGCAACTGATAAAATGATTAACGGTTGTCAGCAAAACTCAAGTGCACCAGGTTTCCAGATGTGGCAGCAGTTTACAAGCTCATAAAAATAAACTTGCTGATACTCTGAATATTTCCTTTACCTACATCATATAAGACACTTAGATCTTTTGTTCAGTCACCTCACAGTAAAGACACATCCATGATCCACTCATCTCCATTCCAGCAGAAATGACAGCTACCTTCAGAGAGATAAGATGGAAAAAGTGTCAGTTCAGACATTTTTTCTGATGTTAGGATAATTAGGTTCACCTGTAGGTATAGAGGCTCCTTCCCTTTGTAGATTTTATAGCTTTTGCTTGTATGAGCCCAGTAACTGCAGCCCCCTGCTGCCAGGCATCAAAGTGCTGATGTGCACTGTTGGAAGATTAATTTCCTACAAAACCATGTATATTACCACCTTCCCTTCCCCCCAAAACTTGTAAAACTGCATCCTGCTGCCCTCAGCTCATTGGGCCATTACTGTCTCTGTAAGCATTTTCTACTCAGTCTTTGACAAATGCAACATCTGGTTGAGACTTGGACCCCCTAATTTTTTTTTCTCTCTACTCTTCTTCTTTAACAGAGCTTCTGTTGGCTGGCCCTGTGACCCAGCGTTTAAAAGGAGATGGTAAGTATGGCTTGTTCTCCTGTTCTGTCAGAGTCTCAATCCATATATCTGTTGTATAGCTACGGTATAATCTCTTTGTGAATGTTAGATATGCACACTGAAGTAACACATGTTTCTCCCAGATGGAAGTGACGAAAAGGCAGGTGTTGAGGCAAGCCCAAAGAGACTGATCCGCAACAGGAGAAACATCAGTTGGTACAAGCAACACTCTGACTTCTGGAGCTGGTACAAATACTTCACTGATAATGGGAACCAAGAAGGAGTAAGTACAGCATATTGTGAAATAAACAGGAAAACATAATTCATAGTTTTTGCAGGTTAATCTTAGGAATGCACAACATAATCAGTACCATAGCGGTTATTGGCCGATATTTTTTAATTGATCAGTAACAGCCAATGATATTTAAACGCACATTTTTACATTTAGATCACATCACATGAATATACTAGGTTACACTTTAATTTAAGGTGACATAGTTACATTGTACTAATGCTGCGTTCCAGACGAGGTTGGACTTGGGAATATCCCAAATTAAATGTCCCACTTCAGACCCACTTCAGATGAGTTCCAGTCACTCATAAGTCATGTTCACATGTTGACCACATGATGTCGCCATGACACAATGTGAGCATATCGTGTTTTTGTATCAATAATGGCAAAATTGAATAAAAATGACTTTGAAACCAGCTGACGAAAAGCAAAAACGAAGGAAACATTACATGAACTAATCATGTCTTCATTAGAATCAGGACGAGCCGACATTTTCAAAGTGACGTCAATTGACGAGTCTCGCTGAGGTCGGGGTTGTTCGATGTTTGGCGTTCTTCAGACGCCAAATGTCCGACTGGACAATGTTCAACAAATGTTCCAGATGTTATTTCCTAGAAGGAAATGGGAAAAATCCAAAATCCGATCTGTCTGGAACACAGCATTAGTCAAATAAGTACTGAGTAATATTAATAACTACATGTACTTAATATAGGGTTACGGTTAGGGTTTGTTACTTGTAATTATGCATAATTTACTGTTATTACTATAGTACGTACATGTAGTAACATGTAACTACGTCACCTTAAAATAAAGTGTTAGCAAGTACTATAAAAAGTTAGGGGATGATTAAGGTTACTTGTGTATTTTGTGTTGGTTGTAATCCAAGTCCAATCCACTTTCAGGTTGCAGAGCTGGATCGCGTCTATCTGGGGTACTTGCAGAACAAGAATCGGGCTGAGGCACGTCGTTCCTACAAGATGTACCTGCAGCACCTTGGCGACATCTACAAGTCTTGTGCCGAGTCTGATGACCCAAACTGCGTGGCCTCGTACACCAACAGACCCAAGCCCAAGGCTGAGCCACCAGCACCTGCCCCAGTCAAGTCTTGTGACCCTTACAGAGACCCGTATTGCATGTACTCGAAGGGATACTCATATTACCCATACCTGGCTCCGGCCCCAGCTGCTGTCAAAGCCCCTGCACCTGCTCCACTGAAAACCCCAGGTTACCTCCACACCCCTGTGGTGAAGGATCCACGTTCCGGTTACTACTACCACTCTCAATTGGTGCAACCCTTCCTTTCAGCTGAGCAGAGAGCCGAGTTGTTGCGCATCTGTGATGCAGAAGATGTCGAGTGTCTCCAGTACCACCTCCGTGCTGCTTACGGATACAAGCCCGCTGCTGCCCTGGCCCCATCCTACGCCCATCTCGGCTGCGACCCTAAGACAGACCCTCACTGCGTCCCCCATCTGGTCCAGAAGGCGCCGTCTGGTCTGTACCTGCGGTATCCCCATTGTGACCCTCGAGTTGACCCATACTGTGCTTATGCTGCTGCTCTGGCATCCTCGCAGAACCTCGAAGCCCCACCTTCTGGTTTGGAGAGACCCTGCAACCCTCTCTATGACGATAACTGCAACCCTCTGACAGCCACAAAGTTTGGAAGCTTGGCCTCTGGAGATCAAAAAGACGATGCCGCCTCTGAAGCCGGTGCCATGCGGGCACCTCCAAGCCCTCGTCATGACCCTTATGCCATGTACCGAGATGCATCTGCTGGGGCTGACCTGCGAAGACACCTGCCTACACAGTTCCAACCTCCAAGGCACCAACCGGAGGAACCTCAACATCCTTTGGGACCCCGTGGGAAGACCAAAGAGGGCTATGACTGTTTCATCGGGTATGATGAAGAGTGCTTCCCACTGGGTTCCCAAAACGAGCCCCGTCCTGCTGTACACAGACAACCGTCCTACCCGACCGAAGCCTACGAGCCCCACCTCAATGCTGATGGATCCAGAAATGGGGTGATCGAGCCTGATCCCGACTGCGATCCCGAGTACGACAGAAACTGCCGCTTGCGCCGCTATGAACCTGAGGCGGCCCAACCCGCCAGTCCTTCACCTCAACAGGAGCTTCCAGCCCAGGAGCAATCCCACGAGGAGGTCCCCCTGTATCGAGAAGAGTCCTATCCTGAGACCCCAGGCTATGACCAGCAGCAATACGAGCCCTACATGAGCGGCCAAGAGGATCCATATGCAGGATACGGCCCCCAGGAACCAGGAGCGACTAGTTTTCAGGATGTCCTGAGAGGATATGGTGGTCGGTATCCTGGCCAGGATGACCACCGTGCCTACAATGGAGACTACAGAAAGAAATAAATACCTGTGACAATGTTTGCCAAGAATAGTAGATCAGGTCAGGATGTGTGTTTTTTGTAGATAAATATTGAATTGCACACTTGTAGAAAAGGTGCACATGTCAGTTTCACAGTATTTCACATGGTTCACACAATATTTTCGAGAGCTGCTGAAATTTCCTAGCTCTGGAGTTTGACAGCACTTGTATAGGGAAAAAATTGTTTTGTTTCTTATGACTTCTTGCTGACTCTTTTAGCCCATGTAACCTGACTGTGTGTTGCAGCTTCTCTAGGAGATTGACTTTTAGACAGAGAGAGTGTTTTCTTCTTAGCACTCTTCCTAGCTCTTCATATCTTTGTGGAGGAAAAAATAAGCCAAACAAAGTGTATAAAAGATCAATAGTATACTTGAATATACTGTAATCATGATCACCTCTCCCATTTTGGATAGATTCACCGGACAATCTCCATTCAAATGAATATTTAATGAACTTCTGGGCCCTTGCTTGTTTGTATTCTTTTTTAAATTGCCAAATTGATGCTTTGTGATGTGTTTGCATATTTGTAAGATGTTTTTCTTTGAATGTTTCAAATAAAAGCTTTAAAGATCTTGAGCTATTTTTATTTGCAAAGATGATTACTACTGACAACTACTTAGCTTAACAAACAAATAGTTTTAATACAATGAAATAACATTATTTAAAAAAAAAGGATTTTTGCAGAAATTGTTGTTGCTCACATTAGTTTGATTGGACTATATCATACAATTGAATTAGTATGCCATAACTCATATTGTCATTCACAGAGCAATATAATACTACAAACTAATTATGGCACTTTCCAATTCATTTTCTGTAAAGCTGCTTTGAAACGATATGTATTGAGAAAAGCACTATAAAAATAAATGTGAATTGAATTGAAATTGACACACAATAATGAAATAGTAGGCACTAAATTAGCATACAAATCATATTTAATAACAAGCACCCCACCAGTACATAAACTGCTTTCACAGTTTAAACTTTATCAATAATAACTTTGTCTGTGTCAGTAATATGACACATTACTTGCAGGATTTTTTAGTTAACTGTCTTGGGAGTTTAGAGAGATGATAAAACACTGCAAAATGTCACATAGAGACCTCCATATACTTCTAATTAGCATTAATAAATATAAATTCTCAACAGCTGTGATGCTATTTTGGTTAATTAAAAACTATGGTACACCAGCAGCGCTTAAAAAGCTGTTGTAACATACCAGATCAAAAGTATTTTTCACACCCCAACACACAATCTAAACAAAAATATAATTATAAGGTTATAGCATGTATGATGACATATACTGACCTTGAACACTGATTAAAGTATCTGCTAGGATGATGTGTGCTAAAATACACAACAACTGCTGTATTGAAAGGAAGCCAGTTGGCTAGATGTGACGTTTAGCAGGGAGGCAGGAAGACTCCTTGTGATCAAGTCTAGAAATCTAAATATGACAGGGCTTATGACAGTATTAAAAAACTCACTGCAAATAATCTCTGCATGCTGCATTAAACTGACTGTTCAATGAGATTAAGTGAACATATGGATACATATACATCCACATAGATGGTGTCATCGTCTGCGGTTGTCAAATGGGTTGCTTAAGATTTTAGGAGTCAAAAGGAAGCCAGTGAAGGTGGAGTCGTTGTTGTTATCAGCATAAATCCCTGCATCAAAAATGTCATCATACAACTGTAGCCAAACCTCATCTCCAGCAGACAGATTTAAAATCGCCCCTCCGGAAGCCTGATCCAGATTTCCGTTGTGGAACTGGTCAAGAGTAAAGGCCACAGTCCGGCCATTTCGGAACATAGCTACCTTGGTCTCCTTCCCGTTGATAGTGAGGTGATATGTGAAGTAGTAGATCCCAGGGACTGCACAGCGAAACTTTCCGGAGATTTCATCGTAGTGGTGCTGCTCATTGTAGAAGGTCTTTGTGAAGCGGATGGGAGCTCTACTAGAGGTGCTGATTTTACTTGTAAGTCCCATACTAAAAGCTGAGTGGTAGGGAAAGGAACCCTCTCCGCTCTCTCCTTTCAGACCTGGGAATCCAGGAAATCCTCTTTTGCCTGCAGGTCCCTCATCCCCTGGTTCACCTGGCTCTCCATTTGGTCCCTTTGGGCCTTGACAAAGATAATTGGAGAGACTTAGGCCATGTTCACACAGCAGCAGTGTTGTGTTGATAAAGGTTTTTTAGTAGCATTGATGGTTCCATGATGAACCTTTGGAACCTTCCACAAAAGGTTCTTTATAGTGGAAAAAGGGTTCTAGATTATTAAAATATTCTTCACGCTAAGAAAAAAAAAAAGGTTCTTTTAAGAACTGTTCACTGAGGTTCTTTGGGGAACCCAAACTGGTTCTTCTATGGCATCGCTGGAAAAAACCCCTTTTGTAAGCTTTATTTTAAACAGTGTGTGTATACAAAATGTCTATTACAATTATGATATCTGATGGATGGCATATTTCATGGTTAAAGGCAGCTGTACAGACCCAAAATAATGCATTTTTTAATGTCAGTTACATGCTGATGGTATTTACATTTACTGTATGCATTTGGCAGATGCTTTTATATGTTTATTGTTTTTACCTGATTTATTTTGTTTGTTTAGAGTGATTTTCTGTGAATTGTATTGAAACCAGTTAGGGTCTATTTTGATCTTAGACATTAAAGTGTGGTTTAAGTGTATTTTTCATGGGCACTTAATACTAATAAAAGGCTGGTAATGAATCACCTGGATCTCCGATATCTCCCTTCTCCCCCTCACGCCCATCACGTCCATCCCGCCCGGGGATTCCATTGAACCCTGGGGTTCCAGAAACACCCCTCATCCAGCGGGCACAAGGTTCCCTGCTGTCCTGCTCAGCCAGCTCTGTGTTCTCCTCCTGAGAGACGCCCAGTCTGGCTGCCATTACCACACAAAGCACATCTATCCATGCATACTTCATCATAAGAGCCATCTGATCAATCTGTTGAGTTACAATGAAAAAGCATTTACAAAAGTATAGACATTGTTCATTTTATTGTTAATTTTGGGAATAGACAAGCATGTTTTGTCCTACCTGGCCATCAAAAGTGTGTCATTTACAGTCTTTTGTGTGGAGTGGTAGCTTGAGCTGTTGTCCTTTTGCCTTTTGAGATCTTGCGTGCAAGTTTCCTCTGTGCTTGTCACCCCTAAAAATATCTGACTGGACAAGCAAAGCAGCTGTTGGTATTAAACAAGCGGTCACAATATCACATTCAGATAAGACCGTGCGTGTTTTCTATATTTATTGTTGTTGACCGATTCATTCCTGCTGCCTGCTAGTCAGTTTAATGCACACTTAGCGTGAATAGCTAATAGTTTAATAGTTTGTTAATATGTTATCTGATTGCTTCAGAAGCTTTCTAAATATTGTGAGGGGTCTGCTTATTTCGGGATAGAAATGTTTATTGTCTGTTTACATAGTAAGACCTGATTAGTTTGGAATCTAGCCATACAATTCACCAATACTGCTAACATGAGAACAGGGAGAACTTCTGTAATATAATCATAGGGCGCCACCTTGTGGATAATATAAGTATCGTTATTTACAGAAAAAAAAAAAATGTGTAGCCTACATGAGACGCAATTAACCAAATGCTCGAATTATTAGAAGCATGTTATAATGATCACGTGACAATGAAGACTGCTGAAAATTCGCTTTGCCATCAAAGGAATTAATTTAAAATATGTTAAAACAAAGAAAATTTTACATTGTTTCACTTTTTTTTTTACTTTTTTTTTTTTTTTTACTGTATTTAGCATAAAAAACAAATGTTTTTATTTATTTATTTTTAAATCATATGGAAATTATTCATTGAACTAGCTCCAGAACCAGTAACAAAAACAAGTGATATATTTTGAATCGCTAGATTATTTATCATAACTATATTTAAATGTAATCCTGTTGTTTGAAGCGCTGTCAAAGCAGGTCTATAATCAAAATGCTACCTCATCTTTTGATAAGGTAAACACAACAGAGCTCGACGGACATGGTAGGCTAATTTTATCATAATGCAAAATGTAGCTATACCTGCATGAGTCTCCAGGTCTTAAGGACTATCAGAGTTAATTAGACGCTTCATTAAAACATGAAACCATTAGATATAAAGGGAGTTCTCCATTCTCTGCTCTTCCCATTTCAGTTCTGCTGTAAAAGGTCAGTGTTCATCTTACAAAGCTCCCTATGCGCTACCTGACACTTCACTGAACTAATTGTATAGCTTGTACTGATTATAAAATGCCAACATATCTTGGTTAAACAATGTTTTGCTGAAAATGTCATGACTATGAATAATCGTCCTCCTATTTCGCCTTTGAATCAGCACCATCGATCTACTACTGTGTTTGTTTAAGTGGATATCAGGTCTAAGTACAATGAACACATTAGTTGTGGTGAGAGCAAGACCCAGTTAATTTAAATTTTATCAATAATAGCTCATAATGGGTAAGTCATACATATACAGTGTCATTATTAACCCTATAAAGCGTACTGTACCATATTTGATACCTAAATTAAGGCCTCTAAACTATCAACACGATCAAAGCTTTGCTGAAAAACTTGTCATCTACATTACTTCTGTTGTCTGATTGACAGTATATATTTTTTTGCAAGTAAATGCCTTTCAGTATAATTCTAAAAATGTTTATATGTAAATCTCACAATCAGCGTTGTATTGCATTTGCATTATATGTTTTGCATGTGACCCTGGACCACAAAACCAGTCATAAGTTGCATGGGTATATTTGTAGCAATAGCCAAGAATACATTGTATGGGTCAAAATGACTAATTTTTCTTTTATGCCAAATTTTTTTTGCACCCTCAGATCAGATTCCAGATTTTCAAATAGTTGTATCTTGGTTAAATATTGTCCTATCCTAACAAACCATACATCAATAAAAAAACTTATTTATTTCAGCTTTCAGATGATGTATAAATCTCAATTTAAAAAAAAATGATGACTGGTTTTGTGGTCCAGGGTCACATATTAAACTAAGCATTTAAATATCATCTTACTAAGACATATAATTGACAACTGATATTTATATACATTTTATGTAAGTAGTCTGCTATACTGTTATAAAGATCTCATTGATTTACATTAAATCACATTTTGGCCATATAAATATCAGCAAAGTTGCCTATTTTTGCTCAGTTTGGACCTCTGAATAAAAGTGAGGTATTTTTTTCCAAAGTACAAGTTTCATATTTTCCTATATCATACCATATGAGCCATGAAAGACTGATGTATCAAATATGATACTTAATAACACATTCACATAAACCCATATGCAAACTTTTAAAGATTTTTTTCATATTTTGTGTAAATATTCAAAAAAATGTTTAATTTAATATACATATACATTGTATACACAGAATATATTGTCATATATTATATATTCAATAAATGATTCAATTTAATCTCTCTCTCTCTCTCTATATGGACTATTATTTCATATTTACAGGGTTGAGGGATACTTGTTGTACGCACCACTTTCTGGTGTTGACTATATTGCACAAAACCAAATATTTACAAAATATGCAGATTTGACATGACCTTTGAAACATAATGACTTGGTAAAGCCATTTAAATATTAGCAATGTAGATTTAGAGAAGCATTTTAGAGCCGTTTGGGTAAAAGTTTTATACTATCAAACAAAAAGAGAAAACTGGAGCATTAAATGTAAGTATTAAGTAACATGCCAAGTAATTAACCCGATTTTTTACATGAAAGCACTATATTTAGTTAAGAGACCTTAAGGAGATTCTTTCTATTGAACCAGTCAGCTTTTGCAAACACAAGTAACATGCATCTACAGGGAAAGTCATCATTGAGATCATTCAGGGCACACTCACACTGCACTAATCAAAATGTAAGCAAGAGTGCATCGATTACCATGGATACAAATGAGGAAAATGAGTTTCAACCCAGGGGTTCGTATAAAGAGGAAAAGCCCTGTGAACAGCATGAATGGTAGAAGGCAAACCAAATAGGCTTATCTTACTACTGCAGAGGTTTTCATTATGCCCAGTTAGAGTCATTTCGTGGCTGCTTGTTTGCAGCTCTAAAAGGATACCTCTGGAATTGGATTATACAGGTAATAGAGGAATAATACTGTGAGGGGTTTATTACGATTATGACAGCTTCATTCGGAAGGGAAAAATATGCAGTTACAGTTAAAAATGGGTTTTCATGGCATCCCATGTTTAAAATAAACCGTTTGAAAGTGTAACTTTAAATGAATATCATTGGAGGTATAAAGTTGCCAGGCTGAAGTTTGAGGAAAAGTTCTCAAAGCCTGTCAAAGTCTATCTCTCTCTCACTGAAGATAGCTCAGGCAAGCTGCTAGTTACCTCAAACAGAGCTCGCTATTGGATAGCTGAATGACCCACTGATCCCTTTAATCACAAATGGGGATGAAATAATGAAAATTAGGGACATTTCATTGTGTGCAAGTGATATTAGCATTTGATCAAATAGCGTGTTCAGTAAGTTCATCTTCCATACCTCTAATGATTAGCTTAATGAAAGTCTCTGTAAACAGTCACCTCTGAACTCTTTACATCTGAGAGGCTTAGCTATATGACAAGCTGACCACATTTCTGAAATGAAAACCAGGCTTTACATTACTAGTTCAGCTTAGTATATAATTGAAATTTCGAATGAAATAAGTTTGGTTAAAACTATAGCCCTTTTTTTTTTTTACATTCACATATATGTTCTTTTTTATTGTGCTAACACAGCTATTAGACTCAGATAACTTTTTATTTTTAATTACATTTTTAAAATTACATAAATAATATAGAACAAAAACAAAATGAAATTACACACTGTATGCCATGATATGTTATTTTAATAGGTATTATTTCACTTCAGTATTTAGGGATTATTACACTTCATTATTTCACTGAGACAGTAAAAATGGGGACAATCTCCACCTGTAGACGAGCAACCAAAAATGGGAACTGTCCCCGGAAAACAAAGATGTCTGGTCACCATAACATATGACTATGAGGAAAGCACCTGTGCTGGTTTTTAATGAAGATTTATGGCAGTGTGGCAGATCATTTCTCAAAGTCCAGATATTAAGTTTTTATGAAAGTCATTTGGAAGAAACATCATTCAAACACTGGAGAGCAGAAGAAAACGATCCGCTATAATTCTCTGGGTTGTTCTTCAGTATTTAGATACAGTATTTATTACAGTTCATTAGGTGAGAGTGCAGGACTTACAAACACAGCAGATAAACTTGCTGTGATAGATGTGGATGATGCTGCTGCTTTAAAAGCACCGATGGGTCACTGGAAGCACTGGAAGGATTTGATTGCTGGGATATGAGAGGCCACGGGCAGATCTTCGTTTGGCCTTAAAGCACATGAATCATCATAAAGGAGAGTAACTGGGGAAGGTCTGACTGACAAGCTGGAAAATTATATGATTAGATTTATGATGCTGCATGAACATTTCACAAAAATACACGAGTAGGCCGCAGGCTGAGTGTCGCAGGTAATCACAGCGTGCTGATATAAAGCCACTTCGCACGGCTACTCGTGAGATATTGCATTTATACAACAGTTCGACAGCACAAGTGTGTAAATAAATAAGAAATAACAACAGAGTGTCTTTAAAACCCTCTTTTGTGCAGAACTACTTCCTTCCACCACAGATTCAAATCTCAAGTTGACAGTTTGACCAAGCCTCTGTTACTAGTTCTAAAACGTCACTTTAGAACTAGTAACAAAGGAATGTTGAGTCCCTTTATTGAAACTCATTGTATTTTGTACAATATGAGAGAGAGAGAGAAATCGCCTGAGCGAGCATTACCCGTGCTGTGTCTGATATAACATTCATTCTTCATGTCCATAATATTATATCCATTATAAAAATCCGTTTAAATGTCCGCTGAGGAAAGAGATCTTTGTATTTGTCATTTTTACAGTTAAGGGAATTTTCCATAACAGCGCTAAAACAGCGTCCTTTGTTTACAAGTCCTTTTTAAATTTAAAGAGTCTCTTGCGACTCATTCACTCACTCAAGTATAGGTTTGCCGCCATCTAATGGCGTATTAATATAACTTTCACTCAATCCATATTACGCACTAATGGACCCTTTCTCAATACCAAATACAACATATTATTTATATAAAATAACTTTTATTGAACAACAATATTTAAAATAACAACAATAGCCATTATAAATGACAACAGGAAATAAACACAATCGTACAATTCAGTCAAACATACAAAAGAAGTGCTCTACAGGATGTAAGTTAAATATAGCCTTCATATTAAATTATTAAATTTAACATAGCCCAATTCGATTTGCTCAGGAACAAGTAATAGATTAATAAGACCAAAGATTGCCCATTTTATGAATTATATCTCATGTTTGACCACTATAAGAGCCAGCGCCAAATCCCAAAAGCACTGGCCTGAGATGAAGCTGTTCTCGGCGGGTACAAGAGCACTGAATGGCCGCTGACGGCCTGGAGCTCGCATCTCCGAAAATGTCTAAACAAATTGTAAAGTAGATGCTATGATTAAATATGAGTAACATATTTCAGGTCTAAACAACTACATTATTGCCTAAAAAAACTCTTAAAACTGCAGTTCGTGGTACAACAAGTGAAGTATTTGTAAAAATTACAGCGGATTTGCTACGTCGCCATGACAGTCACTTCAAGCGGAGTGATACAAACGGTGAAAAGGTAGGAGTGCTGTTATTACTAGAATATCGCATGACTCTCAGCCAATCAGATTCGAGTACCAGAAATAACTGTTGTATAAATATATACTACAACAATGCATGCCTATAAATAATAAGCATGCATAGTTGCCATATTGCACAAGTAACTTAACTTAAGCACCAAGGTAGTGTTTGTAGATGTTATTTAGCATGTAACATTGGGCTGTGTACAGATGGGACAGGTACTGACAGTCCATGGCATTCCTCTGATGCCACAGCAGGTCGTCCAAGCAACCTTCGCTTGATGGATGGCTTTTATTTTGCTGTCAGCCTTGAACTATTTTGGTGTTTATCTTATTAGCTTCTCCCAATACACTGTCATTAATCTTATACAGTCGAGACAGAGGAGATTTTACCACAATCATTCGTAATTACCTTTCAATAGTTAAATTCATTTTTATAAAAATCCAAAAAATTAGTATTATTTTTATTTATTTATTTAATTTGTCCCCTAATAATGTCCATAGGCAACACAGCAGATTTTTTATTTATTATAATGTGGTGGAAATGTCATTTTAAAAAATGTTTTGATTTGAGTAAATTGTGTTACTAAGGATGATTTAATTTAAAATTTCATTTTATGCATTGTAAATTAAATAATATTTTCACACAATCTAGCAAAATTACATCTTTATTGGAAATGACCCAGAATAAAATATTCTGATATTTATATTTCTTCACACATCACACGTCTCAAGCTCTTCTCTTGCAGCTGTCTCGAAAACACTATTTTTTTAACACTTAGTTTTATGGAACAAAAAGATGACTAAAAGATAGTCTTGTTTTGTTTATTATTAAGCATGTTTTTAAATGGTTGTAAACTAACTAATCCATAAAGACAACACAGGTCGCATTGATTTAGTGGGAAATTACATATCTGGGGATTGAGTCTCTGATCATTTGAGTTTGTCAGAAGTTATATTAAGTAGTGAGCAGCTGTAATCTTCATAGGCAGTCGAGACGCCTGAGGTCTGAGTGTATGTGAGAAAGAGAGAGGAAAGCAGTGTCTCAGGAGACTACTTCCTCTTTGACAGACGAATCAAGTCCCTGCATCCTCTCCTACGGCACTGCACACACTCTTTGCTTGATGCCATCAGACTTTCCTGACCTTTGACACACACACACACAGTCCATTCTACCTCAATTTTTCCTTTGAACACCCATAAGAGTGCTTTTTCCCTTATATTTTTTTCTGGAGAAAGCAAGAAGATTGCTGACTGTCTCCAAGGCCCTGTAATGCATCAGTGCACTGTGATGATCTCTGCCTGAGGTAAACGGCTGCCAAACAGTTCTTCCTTACAGCTGAAACTCAAGTGCTGCCTTCAGGCAGTAGTTTCACGAATATCCTGGGAGAACCACCATTTTAATTATTTTCTTTAGTAGTGAAGGCCAGGGGAAGAAAGTGCTTAAACAGTTCTTATTGCTGATTTGATTTTGCTGTACAGAGCATGGAACAACTAGTCCCTCAAATAAAATCAATTTTGGCTCAGTTAAAAAGAAAACTTCCAAATTAAATCTTTTGGCAACAGGCAGCAGATGGGTTTGATGCCAGAAGCCGCTAAGGAATCGCAGGCTCAGTGAGAGAGTGACATAACAAATGCAAATAACAAATCTTTCACCTTGATAACGTGAACATCTGTGCGCGATACTAATTCATTATCTGATTTCTAGTGGATCTCCTAGTGGAAATAAACTGCAGGTAAATATGAGTCTGCAGGTGTTATGTCGTGTCATAGAGCAGAACGTCACTCTGAATCTTCTGTGAAGGTCTGCAGTAGAACTAAACATCTTATTTTCAGCACATCTAAAACATTAAAATAAATAAATAAATAAAACAAAAATGAAATGACATTGGAATTTACATTTTAACATTTCAATAGCATTTTATGTATCCCAAATACACACAATTATAATCAACTAAAACTTCTGCAAAATAACTGTCATTATTTGAAATAAAGCTGAAATAAAATAAAATATAAATATTAGATGACAAAACTTAAACTTAAAAAAAAAATGTAAAAGGAAAATTAGAAATGTTGCCTTGACCTTTGAAATAAAATAAGTTTAAGTTGTACTAAAATTACTTAAACTAAACGTTTGTTCAAAATATTTTTAAAAATGTATATAAATAATACTAAAATAACATTTCATAATTAGACATAATTTGAATAATGCACAACACTATTTATAATAATTTATGACAGATTTTCAGACTTTAACATTAAATCGATCTGTCTGTCCGTCCGTCCGTCCATCCTCTATCTATCTATCCATCCATCCGGTCTATAAAGCTTTAAACTTCAAGGACTTTTTTTGTAATTTTCCAAACAATGTATTAGCAAGCAGACATTTAAAGTCTGTCATGACAAACTTTGCTGAAAAATTACAGTTATATGAATTTCAGTTCATTTCTATTCTACTTCCTTACATTCAAATTGCACCTCTGTATTTCGTTTTCTACCTCAGTTCAAATTCATTGATTAAAGGGGTCATAATAATAATAATAATAATAAATTTAATAATTCCTTACATTTATATAGTGCTTTTCTGGGTACTCAAAGTGCTTTACATATGGAAGGGGGAATCACCAATGTGCAGCATCCACCTGGATGATGCGACGGCAGCCATATTGCACTAGAACGCCCACCACACACCAGCTTATTGATGGAGAGGAGACAGAGTGATGAAGCCAATCAGTATATATGGGGATGATTACGAGGCCATGATGGACAGAGGGCAATGGGCAAATGTGGCCAGGATGTTGCAGTTACACCCCTACTCTTTTCGAAGGACATCCTGGGATATTTAACGACCACAGAGAGTCTGGACCTCGGTTTAACGTCACTGAAAATGTCAGAAACTGTTCAGCCTTTTATGTTCAAACCGAAGTCAGACAATGATGGAGAGACTCAAAAAGAAGTGACAACATGTAGAATGAACAGGATGTTTCTGAATGGTTAGTTGACAAATTTATATAGCTGATGTGGAGTTAACTATCTTAAAGTCATTGATTAGCATATTCTGTCATGATAATCTATAAATCGCTCATGTGGAAACTGTTGTAAAATGCCTAGAGTCAGAATATATGCTGCATGAAGATTGAACAGGTATAGTTTAGTTTATAACTGATGTTGTCATCGTGATTTTTGTACTGTATTGCAATAACATGGCCTCACCCCTTTGTTGCGTGTTTTTGAGGGCAGGGTTTATGTAAATTTTAGGGTTAGTGATGTCACTAACCCAGGAAGAAGCTTGTTGTAGTCCCTACCAGCCATTTGTTGAAGTCCTTAAAAAGCAATTTCTTTAAAAGAAAATATCTCCCTTTGCTTTGAACTTTGAGTGTCATAACTTTGCAGATGTTGTTTATGTTCAAACAGCAACATTACACACTAACTAAAGTTAAAAAAGTAAAATCATAATCAACCACCCCTTTAAAGGCATTCTAAATTCAGTTCTAAATGACGCACAACGCTGGATCAGTTACAATGACACTGCAGTGACAAAGAATGCTGTAATCGGCAACAATTAGATAATCAACAGCTGCTGTAATCGCAATATTGATTATTTTTTCGATCACTTGTGCAGTCCTGCTTCTGGCTATTTATCAGGTGAAGTTGCTAGCATTGTGGGACCTGACAGGTCCTCCCTGGAGCCACTAACTGCTGCTTTGGTGATCTTCTGACTAGTGGTCAAAAAGCACAGCCGAGATGTACCATTAAAAATATATAAGAAAGAGGGGGTGGAGCTGCTCAGAATGGATGAGCGTGATCCTCCCTTATCTCCATTTTCATGACCATCCCTACAGCAAGGGCAGCGGCTGGTTGTGATGAATGGATAAAGAAGTGATGACAAAAAAACGAGTCTGTCAAGCTCTTAGCAGATGCTGTGATCTATCTATGTAATCTAGGGGACAGTGGATTGCGTCTAGGGTATTGAAGTTGATCAAATCTGCTTTCCCGAATGCTAAAAAAACTTTTTATTAACTGTTACTTTCTCCTGTAAAGAGGAATTGACAGTCTGGGCTGGGGTGAACAATGTTACGTTTTCTAGTAGCATAATAAAATCTCAACCCACTTTGTCTGACAGACTCTGTACAGAAACAAAGATGACAGCTCAATTAAGTTTTTGAAACAAAACCTCTGCAAACACATCTGGGGATTTACAGATACAATGTGGATTAATGACAATATAATCCATTATTTATTCTGGAAACAGGCAGTCCGGGCGGACAGGCTCACAGCTGCCTCGGTCAAAGCATGTGTTCTCCCTTCGGGCGCTGTCTGCCATGTCTGACTGCATATGTGGCAGACACTGTCAGCGCTGATGTGTCACTGATGAAATATAAATAAAGTAGAAATATAAATAAAGTAGAAGCCCAAAATAAACAGATTTTACCCAGCTGCCAATTAGCACTGGACACAAGACTAAAAGCCTGAGATTGCAAGTCGAACATCTCAGGGTTTTTTTTAAATTTTATTTAAAGGGATAGTTCATTTGAAAACGAACATTTCGTCATTATTTACTTAACCTCATGTTGTTCATGTTCTGTTTCATCTGTGGAATTTAAAGAACGTGAAACTGTCTAACAGAGCCAGGATCTTTCAAGGTTTGTATCACTCTGCTTGTTTGGGTTTGCTGTCTCAATTGGCTGTCAGTCTTTGTATTAGTGGTTGGGACTTTTTAGCGACACTTTCTGCAAGTTGCATCATTACGCCAGTAGGTGGCAACAAGTGACCAGCTTTATGACTGAACCGTTTGAACCATTCGATTGATTCATAAATTAAAAAACGTGGACTTTTTAATGAACAACAATTTTGCTGAGTGAATCATTGAATTGTTTACTTATTCGATTCTTTAAAAAATGTAATGAACAAGTGACTGTCTTTAATAATGAATAATTGAATAATTTACAAGAACCGATTTATTACAAATAAGTAACTGGCAATATTGTGTCTTGGGGGTGTTTACATGACACCATTTTCAACATAATAAACTTTTTATGCGTATTGGCCGTTTGTTTACACGACAATGGCATTTTGAGGGGCTGAAAATGCAAACTTTTGAAAACGGTAGGGCAGGGACAATACATCAAATCTCGATTCCGATTCTGGAGCATTTCTGATAGAATCACGATACATCGGAACATTTCTCGAATCGATTCTGAGCTTAGATTTTAAACAGTAGATGGCACTACTATACGTGCTTTAGTAACACTTGTACACTGCCTGCTTCCAGTTCCTTTACACACACCACTTAAACCTAAAATAATCATTCATAAAGTTCGAAAAGGTTGAAGCGAATTACAATGGCGTTCGCAGTGGGCTGGGTTTACATTAATCTCGCATCATAAAAGCATTCTGAGCCGAGGTGCAAGTATATTTAACCACTTACATGACTTGGCCACAGCCACTCTCCAGCACTCTTCTTCGTGAGCATTTGAGTGTGCGGTCAAAAACTAGCCTAGAACACCATCTGCTGTTAAAACTAAGCTCAGAATCGATTAGAGAGAGAAAATATCATGATCAATCCAGATTCATTGTATCGATTAAGAATCGATGTATCGTCCCAGCCCTAGAAAACTGGTTTCAAATGCAAGTTTTTGAAAATCATACTGTTATCATCTCAGTGTAAACTACAAAAATGCAAATTTGTGAAAACGGTGACATCCTGCTCATACATATTACGTGTTCAGTCTAGGTGTGTAGAGTTTCTTTACAGAGTGACATCACCAACTACTGGCCTGGCATAGTCAATTTTGCAGATCTGTGTGAACAGGGATCGCTGTCGTGTGTAAAAAGGTAAAGGAAGTACATTATATTTAGTACATTGTTGTCATGTAAATTTACCCTAAAATGTAAGTTACTCAATATTAACTTGTTTATTGAACTGTTGTATAAAAGTAATATGTCAAAATAGTTTGAACAGCAAGGGAATAGCAAGTTCACATAGAACGCTTTTGTATCAAACTGCTTTTCAGTTATTTTTCTATGTAAATATGTGCGGTTGGAATGCTCTGCTTGCATCTTTTGCAGCATAACTCTTGCATGGACCACTTTTACAGTATTTTTTGGAAGCTAGGCCACTATGAATTGTAGTTATATGAAAAATATAACAAAATACAGTTTTGAAACATCATGAGAATTTTTGTTTTTAGGTCAACTATCCCTTTAAAAGCATGACCAAAAATAGAAGTCCTACTCCACTGGCCAACCACAGCAAAGTCACCACAGTGGACTCTTCTAGAGACAGATTCTGATTACAGATAAACTATATATCAGGGCCCACAGCTCACAGCAGCAGGTGCACAATGCAACCAAGGTTTAGTTGTAATCAGGCCCTAATACGTTTTGGGAACAATACTATTTACACCATTAAACAGGTGATAGCCAAGGGACGGGGTTTGAGGCATAGCTGGCCCGAGGAAAATAAAATAAGATGAGAGATAAGTAAAGGGCAAATGTAATGAATCATGCAGGACAGGTAATTCATCCTAACTCCATGGGCCGTGCTAATGAACACAGGGAGGCCATGCGTCCCAGCAGACCTCTCTGTTTTTATGAGCATTCCCACCACCATCATCTCTCTCTCATTTCATTCCTTTAATGGGATTTGTGGCTCCCTAGCAGAAAAAGAGCTCCCATGCTGAACCTCATACATGCACATATGTGTAATAGACCAGAAATATGGTGATCAATAGAGCTATTCAGCAATTTTCAGTCTGATTGGTTTCTGCATGGGAATTTTTTCCTCAACTAATGAAATCCAATGAAATCTATCTCCAACATTACAAGACTATATGTCTGGGAATCATGCTACTAAAAACTGAAGCATTTTTTCCCTAACAGCATTGTGAAACTTCGAGAAACTAGGTAAACCCTTACATAAAAGTATGTCAGAGAGTTGGTCTTCACCAGATATAATAATTTGAGATTTCACACAGCTAAATATGGAGGCACACCATCTAGACCTTAATGTAGGTCAGGGAACCAAACTGATGCTATCCATATGAAACCAGTTCATTATACGCTAGCGTTCAAAAGTTTGGGGTCAGTCAGAATTTTTAAAATGTTTTTAAAAGTCTCTTATGCTCACCAAGGCTGCATTTATCTGATCAAATATACAGTAAAAACAGTAATATTGTGAAGTATTGTTACAATTTAAAAATTGTATTTTAATACACTTTAAAATGTAATTTATTCCTGACGCAAAGCTGAATTTTCAGCATCATTACTCCAGTCTTCAGTGTCACATGATCCTTCAGAAATCATTCTAATATGCTGATTTGTTGCTCAGGAAATTATTATCTATGTTGAAAACAGTATTAAATTCTTTCAAAAAGTTGCAAATTAAAGTCGGCTGCATGCTCGAATTTTCTGCGGAAACCCACCAGTACCGATTTTATTAGAAAACATTATTACAAGCTTACCGTTGTGAATCGGGCTAAGGTAAGGAGATAGTTTTGAACACTGGCTGGTTATGTACTTGCTCAAAAATTGATTTTGGATCATTTTTAACCAAAAAAAGTTATGGACTGCAGCTTTAAAACTCCAGCGTTTGATGACAAATTAATCCTATAAAATCTATACACTACTATACCGGGCTGCGGGTGTGCTGGTTATAATAACGTTAGGGGAATGTTAGAATTACGTTATAGGAACATTAAAATAACGTTAGCGGATTGTTATAATAACGTTAGGGGAACGTTATAACATTAGGGGAATGTTATAATAACGTTATAATAACATTAGGGGAATGTTAGAATAACTTTAGGGGAATGATAGAAGTACGATATAGGAACGTTAAAGGATCGATAAAATAACATTATAATAACGTTAGGGGAACGTTAAAATAACATTAGGGGAACGTTAGAATAATGTTCTACAGACCAAAAACTAACGTTCTATTTCCGTTTAGAAAACATTCCTGGCTAACCAAAAACAAACTGTAAAAAAGAACATTCTGGGAACCAGAAACGAATTTTCTGGCAACCAAAATATTTTAGCTGGGCCCCAGCAAAAAAAGAACGTTCCCCTAATGTTAGTATTTGGTTCCTGTTTTTTTTTTTTTGTGTGTTTTTCTTTTTGCAACCAAAAAATAACATTCCCAGAATGTTGCAGGGTGGTTATCTTTAAATAACCAAAAAATAACTTATATAGAACGTTTATTATAACGTTGATTATAAGCCTCCATACATCCATTTTCCATATCGCTTATACCAGTGTTACCCAACCTAGGGGTCGCTTAAGATTTAATGGGTTGCCAAGCTCACTGTAGTTTGAGGGTTAGTGAGGAAACAGTTACCAGTTTGACAAAAACCACGATGAAATTTCCAAAGGTTAACATTACAGTTTAATATAACCGTATTTGATTGCCAGGATTTGGAAAAACTCACTGTAAATACTGTCCAGTATTAAGCAAAGTAAGCACTCACGCAGATACAGCAGGAAGTGTGGGTTCTGAGGGGAATTATATGAATTAAAGTATGAATGAATTCTATGAATGTATCTCTGAAGGGAACTGACTACCTTGAGAAACGTTTTGATGGCATTTTCTTTTCATCGTCCCTCTGTGTAAGGCATAGTGTTTATGCAGCTCTGCTTTGTTTATGGGGTTACCGGGGAAACAGCTCTATTTCTGCGGTTACAAAAGCACCACCTACTGACAGAGAATGGACTTACATTTTCATTCAGCCTGTCTGCAGTTTTTGTTTGTGAAACTCAGACCGCATTTTTATGCGCTCTTGTAAGTTTAGAAGTTAAGTAAAGTTAATGGAAAATAAGCTAATGTGCATTCTAAAACAATTCTGATTCTAATTCAGATAATAAGGTATTAAGAATTATTAATTGAGCTGATTAAATAATCATTTTGTTATTCGTTAAGGATGTTGAATGTTAAAATATGGGTCTCCTGGAAAAAAGGTTGGGAACCACTGCACTAGTAAAGTGCATAGTGCATAGTATAAATGCACAGTGTACAGTATGTCATCTGGGACACAACTAATGATTTAAAAGGATAGTTCACACCAAATTAACATTTTGTCATCATTTACTCACCCTCATGTTGTTCCAAACCTGAATGAATTTCTTTCTTCCGCTGAACACAAAAGAAAATATTTTGGAGAATGTTGGTAACCAGACAGTTGGTGGCATCCATTTAAAAAAAAAAAAAAAATACTATGGAAGTCAATGGGGCCCATCAACTGTCTAGTTACCGACATTCTTTAAAATATCTTTTTTTGAGTTCAACAGAAGAAAGAAACTCATACCAGTTGGAACAACATAAGGGTGAGTAAATGACAGATTTTTGGATGAACTATCCCTTTAATTTAAATACTCAAAGCAAAAAATTACTTTTAATGGTTTTAGCACCTGGCTAACTTGAACTGTCAGTTTTTCCATTGAAATACAGCACCCTTGAGAGGCACTACATCCACTAATTGCTCGGTGCTGCGCGGAAGCTGACCAAGCACTCGCTCGAACAACCAGCAGACAGCCCATGATTGTCAGTGTAGATGTACTGTCACACTGTTATAAAATATAGATGACTTTATAAACTGCTTAAAATACTCCATGAAGGCCAAGGCACGCAACAAAGACATTGACGATTGGTGAAAAAATGAGAAAAAGGCATTTTGTAAATTGCCAACGAACAGAATAGAGACCTGGTTATGTCATCTCTTCAGTTAGTGACAGCTGGAATAATGAGGTTTTAGCTTGTCTATTGGTATGCGTTGTAACCTTTCCCTCGCTCTCCATATTTCTTTCTCTCTCTGCCCCGGGGCTGTTTTAGGAAAGTAGACACCATTTCACTTATACAGGGTCCATTTCCCTAGAGCCATGGACCTTATGACAACTGAAGTTGTTATCGAAGGAATGTAGTGAAATATTGAGCTGTAGAACAGTTTGCATAGGTATATCTGTTTTTGTTTTTTTTAGCGCTCCCCCACAACTGCATCAGGATCTAGAATCGACAGGCCTATATATAGACAGGACATCCACAGTGAGGGGTTGACTGACAAACTCCCTGGCCACCACATCACTCTGTGGACTTTTTTGCATAAATATTTAGTGCAGAAAAGACAGAGAGCAAGGAACTGCAATCGATTTCAAAGTTTTGCAGTCAGGTGACTTTTTCCATTTTTTTTTTAAGGTTGAAATGCAAATCTAAGACCCTATGGCTAGGTCACATTTGCATAAAAGCATATGTGCATAAAAGCATATTTCCATAAAAGCATCTTGTGGATTCTTGTGCAAAGTTGCAAATGAATATCATAGAAAAACAATCATAAATAATATATAATATATATAATAATAATAAGGCATGGCAATGAGTGCAGGTTCATTAAATAAGAAACAACCGACTTTACCATGAGAGTTCAGGAAAAGAAACTGAGAGAGAGTCATGGGTATCATTTGCTAACAGTAAGTTAGTTTATATTCGCATATCGTACAAAGACCGGGAACATGAATATGATACGACCCTTCACACACGTCAGGATAATAAGGCCTTCAGAGATGCAATGCATAGATTGTATTGCGTGCAGGTTATGGATGAAAATGAAGTTATTATGAAAATGACCTCTCTTTTTGATTAACATATTTGAAGATTGTGAATTTTAGATAATGCAATCAGACACCAAGGTTTCCCGAGAGCCCAAACTTTGTCACTTCAGAAAAATTTTTCTCTCTCAATTTTCCATTGACATCGCTTCTCCCAATCTCCCTTTTCTATATTCATCTCAGCAGACTACTAACATGCCACCAACCACCAAGAGTTCATTAACTGGATGTCAACACGGAGCATGGAAAGTATCGACATCCAAAAATAGCCTCCATGCCTCATTTGTATCTCTGAAAATCACTTTTACCCCTTCTCTCCTTGCATACTGTTGTGCTAATTACTTAATGACTCTAATTAATTATCTTTCCTCTCCTCACAACCCATCATTGCCCCCCTCCTTCCTCAAAAGACCCCAGATGTTGGACCACTGAGACGCAGCTGCTGTATTCTCTGCCTGAGAAACTTTTTAATGATGAACCCAGGGGCGGATTCTCCAGATGATCCACTGCACATTACACTCATGTTCAACACGATCTGAAGGTCATTTGATGGAGAGATATAGGAAAGACAAGAAAGAAGAAAGAAAGAATAGGAATGAAGGAAAGTTTCTATATCGATAAGTCTGACTAGAATGTCTCCACTTCACACCTCATCTCCATATTGCGCTCTCAGTCTTATTTTTAAAAAATGGTTCACATTGCATCTTTTTCAGAACAAAAACTGCTAACCTTTAGAGGAAAAGACTGTTTGGGCAACAGTTAACACTTTCAATAATCCAATGTGTGATGAAATAGGCTATATAAATAAAAACCTTTCTTCTTGGTGGCAATCTTGAATAACACCTTTGGGTGGCTATTATCCATGTAGGCATTTGGCATTCAGGTACATCCCCAACTATTTAAATGGAGAAAGACTGAAATGTCCAAAACAGTTTGTCAAGATTATGTTTCAGTAACATACTTCAAATAAATCTTAAATGGGACCTATTATGTCCCTTTTCACAAGATGTAATATAAGTCTCTGGTGTCCCCAAAATGTGTCTGTGAAGTTTCAGCTCAAAATACCCCACATATCATTTATTAGTTAGTCAAATTTGCCCCATTTGGTTGTGAGCAAAAACACGCCGATTTTGTGTGTGTCCCTTTAAATGCAAATGAGCTGCTGCTCCCGTCCCCCTTTCCAAAAGAGGGCGGAGCTTTAACAGCTCACATTACAGTTGCTCAACAACAACAAAGCTGGAAAATCTCATGCAGCCAAAATGACTGTTGTCAGTAACGGTGTTCAGCCTTACATTGTTCAAACCGGAGTCGGACACTGATGGAGAGACTCAGGAAGAAGTTGCAACTTTTAGAAGGATCTTGAAGTTTCTGAATGGTTAGTGCATAAATTTATGTAGTTGCTGTGGAGTTGATTTAACTCATCGACTAGCATGTGCCGTCATGTTAATCTTTTGTGCAAATCCAGCATTAAATTGACCTTTGTTTGTGAAGCAAACCAAAACAAAGTTACTGGGTTGTCCTTTTTCACGTTTTCTGGGTTGGTGGATGCACTGGGGACCCGATTATAGCACTTAAACACGGAAAAAATTTAAAACACAGAAATGTTCATGTCCCCTTTAATAAAATCTGACAGCAGATGTATAATGTGCTGCAATTTTGCTTCTTTAACTGAAATGATGCTAAAACATACCTCACTGTTTGCCTCTATTTGTCAAACTCCCCTGCGTTCCCTCTTTCTTTATTGACTTTGCTGGATCAATTATCACAGAAACAATAAAGGAGTGTAAAGTCTGCCGGGTCTGCAGAAACTGTGCTGAGTTTACTCTAAAAAATCCAGTCGGGTCAGGCTATAGGATGTAGTGTCTTAGGGAGAAGCAGGTCTGGTCCCAGCTGACCATGCAGGCTGGACCAGCTTCAACTGGGCTCATTATTACTGGACTTCAGCCCTCGCTGAAGAGGAAGGAGGCAGCAAAGCTTTTGTCCTGTTGCAATAGTAGAGCATTAAATCCTGTGCTACAGACATTCAAACAGTATTAATGCCTGTGCACAAACAACTGTTTGTCCCACACAAAGATATAATGAGAAAACATACAAATAATTGAGAGTTCTAGAGAATACCATTACCATCATGGGCAACATTTTTCTTCAGAAAATGTCAAATTTAGATTATTTGTGTCAAATCATTACTATTCCAATATCCTCACAAACTTTTATGTGTGCGTGTAAATACTTAGTAATGGTGAGGGCTCTGCTAAAAGTAAAACAAAAGAGGATACCACTTACCTTAGATTAGAATCTTTCTTTAATTTTGTGTTTGTCCTTCAATTTGTTTGCTATGGTATCAGATAAAACAGTTTGACTCCATTTGCAAAAGCCAATCTCAAACTAATAGAAAAGCTAAATCAGAGAGTGTTTCACATTAAAATGCTATTCACACTGACAACGATTTGCAGAGGGAACATCCAAAAGTACAGAAACCTGGCAACTTCAGCGATAAATTCACTCTATAAGACCTCAGAGCAGAGCCATGACAGGTATGAAAGTGAGGGACAGACTTAACGTATTTTCAATGGCATCCTCTTTAAAAGCTGTATAAAGCTCCTGGTTTTTGTCTACTGAAATTTCTCTGAAAGATATTTTTGCAGGGTTTCGTCAGCAGAACAATCCAAAAACACCTTAAATAACAGTATGTATGTCTATCCCTCACAGCCTCGCTTTCATTCCTGTTAAAAATCAAAGATGGTTCTGCTGTGAATATATTGTGCAGCCTCACAGCCACAACCTTCCAGACAACTTGCTCCAAGGTAACAGGAAGGTGATCAATATGTTTGCTTTTGCCCTCTGGTGCTCAAAGGGGATCCTCATCTAAAATCTTTTTATTGAACAAACTCACCTTTAGAGTACTCAACATCTCCCCTCTAGCAACTGTCTTCTCATAAATCCAATGGCCACACAATTCAATACACATTACACTTACATATATATACACTTATATATGTATATATATATATTAAAAAAAACATGTAACATGGCTGGATGTATATAAAATTAGGTAGATTTATTAAAGCAGAATTATTAATCATGGTCCACCATGCCCTTCTCTTCTGTCAGCACAATGAACATCCACACAAGGAAAGATGGACGCTCAGTTTAATAGGAAAGCAGCAGTGTGCCTTCCGCCCACAAAAATCTCACATCACCACCACCAACACCTGCAGTTCACATCAGGCTGCAGTAAAACATCAAATGTGACATGATATGTCATTAAATTTGGGAAAGGTAAAAACACTTACAAAGACAAACCTGTTGTGTCAAGGTAAAATTATAAGTTCGTATAAGGGAGAATTCAATTTCACACATGGAATGAAGTAAACACTGAGCATATCTGTATCCTCATACAGCAATATGGGTTAGTATTACTCACCACCAAAATATGCTTGTTGTTGACATTAGGTGTACTCATATTATGTTTATATTGCGCTGTGTATGTTGGGTTGTAAAGTAGGCTACTTACACTCATGTGAGCATGCATGATGTTAGACGTAGGCTATTTTTCATTGGTGGACAGTAACAAAGTGTTTCACATGCTCTAAACCAGGGATAGGCAACATGGGTCCTCGAGTGCCAATGTCCTACAGAGTTTAGCTCCAACCCTGAAAAAAAGCCTCACTTAAAGACAATGATTAGCTTGTTCAGGTGTGTTTGATTAAGGTTGGAGCTAAACTCTGCAGCAGTGTTGCCAATTTAGTGATTTTGTCACTAAACTTAACAAATTTCCCGCCCCTTTTGAGATTTTTTTCAAAAGCCTAGTGACAAATCTTCTTGGGAAAACCTTATCTAGATTCCGTGACTCGCCCACTGGTCTATGTTTATATTAATATAGATCAGTGGACTGTCCAGTATGACGTCATCTAGTGACATTTAGCGACCAATTTTAGCACTCAAGAACCGACGTTGCCTAGCTGCTCTAAACAATAGTATCTTTTTTCTTTTACTCCACCAGACCACCACATTTCCAGAAAAAGTTTTTTGTTATTTTCAAGTGATCCGTTCCGAGACATGAACACTTGTCTGATTAGCGAAAGACTTGTTCTTTTAAATCGATTCTTTCCTTTTTGCTTTGAATGATTCATTAGTGAATTTGAATAATCCTATTCAGGATTTCTTCGGACTGCAGCAGTTAACAACTGATGTCCTCCGTGTCCTCGGCCGCCCACGGCTCCAGACCCTCCAGACCCGCCATGGCCGCCAACGGCCCCGCCCTGGAGACCTCCGTTCCCGTCTACTACTCTCTCTGCACCTGTGTGAAGGTCTCCAGGGTGCCCCACCCCCCTCCCCGGTTGTTCCTTCTACGGCGCGAGGTAATGTCACAGTTCCCTGCGTTCCCGGACTCCTTTTCCCATGATCCTCCTGTTTCCACACCTGCACTCACTTCCTCATCATCTCCCCATCAGCAGATTGGTTATTTCGTTCACCTTCTTCTACTAAATATCCTATTCTGTGGAAATCCGTGCATGCCTCATTCCTTCAGCAACCAAGCCGTAACATTACTAGTGTCATCACAAGTGGCAGAAATGAGAGGGAGGACTTGAAACTCATCAACCCTTATACAACACACCCCAACTCAGCTGTTTAAAGCCTGAATAGACCCTACAGCATCCATCCTCAAATGTAGTCTGTTCAGTGATTCATATCACTTGGTCAGCTTCACTCTCAGCTGTGGCTGCACATTTAATTAGCATGAAGAAATAAAACAGTTTTATGAAGTCAGAGGCTGAGAAAACACATGAATAAGAGTATTTTAGTGCACTATGTTTAGGTGGGCGAGCATGAAAACTAACTCGTAGTTACCCCTTTTGACCTAATTAAAAATGTCAGTGTTAAATGTCAAACAGTGTGTACAGTTACACAGTTTTATAACCATAGATGTGAGCACATTGGAGAGTTCTCTGGAAAAATGTAAGAGTTTTTTTCCCTTTGGAAAAGAATGAACTTATGAACTTCATATTCTTCCACAAAATAACAGTGACTTAACCACCATAGTCATCAGTGGTGTGTTTAGGTTATTGGGGGCCCTAAGCAAATCTCCGGGAGGGAGCCCCTGCAAAAAGGGGTGGGGGGATTTGAGGGGACTGTAGTGAGTATACTGGGATTTTTCCTTTTTTTCCTCCCAGCCTCATACTCCCGTCCCAGAGCGACACCCCATAAGCACCACCACACTAATGCATAGTATGCATCTGATCTAAGCTAAATGTAATTGAGATCATTCTGAAACAATGCTTATGTGGGTGTTATCAACATGCCAATTTATTATTAGCAACAAAACAATGACATTTACTGCTGAAGAGACTGGACTGATTTTTTACTTTTTAGTGTCAATCACCATCTAACTCAGCCAGTTAAGATCTACATTTAGCCTTAGATATTATATGAATATGGTTCGTGAATCATAGGTTTTATTAGCTGGCAATTTTCAGTGCACATTTAAGAGTGCAAGTTGCAATTATTATTAACAATAATGGAAAGATGAGGCTTATCAGTATGTCACAATATCACCCTTGGACTCTGTTTTGCACCATTTCCTGCCAGTCTCTCATCATAGTTATGCATTTCGATTCACAAGCTTGCAATTCGAGTCAATATCAGTTATTTTGGATATACTGTATATCAGGTAGGCTACAGTACATCTCAACTAATGCTGTATAATGCGAAACAGTTGGTACTACATTAATATTGAAGGTTAAATGAACCAATTTGTGTACAAACTTAAATTACACTAAAGGAAATTTTTATAATAATAAAGTTATAATAGGCCTACTAACTAAATTATTTCTACTCCAATTCATTTTTAAAAAAAATATAAACATTTAAATGGTGGCTGTCAACTTTATGGATTTATTCGAACATGCATTATATAGGCTATTGAAGAACATTAAAAATGATCAATAATATGTAATATGGTGCATATATTTAGCTAAATGCTCCTCTCTAGAGTACATTTTTCTAGCTGACTAACAAATTTATGGCCACTGAATATGTTTGTTTACTAGCTTTTTTATTACCGTCTTTCCGCGGCTGAACACTGAGTATGCGATTACATGAGACATGATATGGATTTTGGTAAGTTGTTCTGTATCTTTTAAAATACCTTTAGGTGGTCTTTCATGTTTATTTCACGTTGTAACTGGTATTAAAGCGGAGGAGAGGATCAGTTCACGTCAGATCACGTGCGCGTCAGGCTGCCGCTTCTCTTGAACTGAGGCTACGGTGAGCTGTCACAACACATAAAAGAGCGCCAAATCCGTAGCCTTGCACTTTTTTAAGTGGATATACGGAAATCCTTGACCTTTCCTAGTGGATATAAGGCATATACCTGCATATCACATAGACTACACCACTGGGGGGATCCCACTAGGGAGAAATCACGGGCTTTTGCGTGGTGGGTAAACACGCTACTGATAGTCATTGGGTTACACCCTGTATGGTGGAAATGTGTGAATATTCAGATTAGCAGTTATTGAATAAAATTGTTCAGTTTATTAAGTGCCGTTTACATCCAGCGCTTCCAGGTTCAACGAAGAACGCCGGCTCATTATTGGCCGGCTCATTATATCACACACATGTGTCGTGCTGCTCATGTGAACAGCTTCGGCCAATACTGAGCCAGCGTTCTGAAATAGAACCTGGAAGCGTTGAACGCAAACAACATAAGACAATGACACAGAAAAGAGGATATTGTTGAATAAAGTTATTTTTGTTTTGTTTTTGCGCACAAAAAGTATTTTCGTCGCTTCATAAAATTAAGGTTGAACCACTGTAGTCACATCGACTGTTTTAATGATGTCTTTAGTACCTTTCTGGACCTTGAAAATGGTGGTTAAATTGTGGTCTATGGAAGAGTCAGATACCTCTTGGATTTCATCAAAATATCTTTATCTGTGTTCCGCAGATGAACGAAGGTTTTACGGGTGTGGAACAACATGAGGGTGAGTAATTAATGACAGAATTTTCTTTTTGGGTGAACTAACCCTTTCATTATATTAGTAGTAAGTCATGAGGAGGCATAGTTTTCTGACAATAGCCGGGTTAAAACTGGATTCTGAGACAAAAGACAAAAGATACCTTTATATGCTGAGCACACTGGTGGTTTGTCCACTAATGATATGGCTGCAGTCTCCCTCATCTCTTTTCTTGTCTCAAAGGTACACTTCGCTTTTGCTAAAGGAGCACAGGTCTGTCATCAAAATTATCAAAAGCGTTTTACACAACAGTGCTCTGTAAAGGGGATTTCCCATGAGCAAAGCCATATATCTATGATCTTTACAACCACATAGGGAAGACTTTAGCTGCGTCCGAGATCTAATACGGTATAATTCCCTACTGTATAGTATGCGAAAAACAGTACAGCAAGAGTAGTATTTTCGAATATATAGTATTCAAAAAACGGTTGCACTTTATTTTACAGTACGTACATGCACTTTTAATGTACTTACAGTGTACTTACCAAGAAAGTACTGAGTAATATTAGGTAACTACATGGGTTAAGATAAGGTTTAGGGATAGGTTCAGTACTAGTACCTTGTTATTACCTATTTACTGTAATACAATATTGTAACTACAATAAGTATATAGTATGTACATGCGAAACAGGACTGTAAAATAAAGTGCTACCTGAAAAACAGTAGGCGAAAAGTCCCCGGATGACCTGCTACTTCTACCAAGATTCTGAAGTGTGCATTCGATGGACACTTTACTATCCCATTTACAAATGGAAGTAAAGCGATGCAACTGGCACTGGTAGGTCACTTGACAGTAACAACATGGCAGATGTAGTTTCATTCACCCATATTCATACTATATACTACCCATATTCATACTATCATTGTGAAATAAATTTAGATTCAAATGTAGTACCTAGTCAGACTGTATGTGATTTTGGACTCTGCATTTGTCTTCAAGGGAGAAATCCTTTTGATTCTCGGCCACAGTGACAGGAGAATTGCCATCGCTTCATTGTTTTCCCGCTTCTCTCTACACCAGAACACGCGCCAGTATGTGGGTGACAGTTAAGCTGCGCTGTGAGTGTGGCACGGATCTATTTTCCTGACAAATCAAACCCATTTGACAGCTAGTAAGTCACACAGTTTGAGTCTGTGTGTGAACGACAGAAGACCTTGGAGAGGTTCTTCCCCCTGCTTTTCTGTATTCAGAAGTCTGTTTAATCTACCCCACCTTTGAGGACACAAAGTGAGCCAAAAGAACTCTTCAAAAGCCACAGTTTCTCCACCGGGGTCCCTGAGGGCCAGACGGCCATTTGTAGTGTGAGAACGTGGCGTGTGAAGGGAGAGCTGCGTGTGAATTAATGAGGGGCCGACAGCGAGATCGCGCATACAGAGAGGCCCTGTAAGAGAGCGCTCGTCTCTGGATCTGCGCTAGACAACAGCGTCCTTGAGAGCCGCTCAACAGTCAGCTCACACCATTGCCATTTCCTGCTCCCTGCTTGCTGTCTGTATGAATAAATCATGGGTTTGGACTGGAGTATGCATTCACAGATTATCAGTCTGTTGCACAGGGTTTGATGTGCACCTTCATCTCTGCCGCTTTAATTTCTTCTCCTGCCTGGACATTCATCAGACAGAGTCCCTGTACTTTAATCACACGGCAGAGCATTTCATGGTCATTTCTGCTCACGCTTGACTAAACAACCTTTATTTGCTTTGTATATTTTCACTTTCAGATTTGTCTTGGTTGCTGTGTGTTCACAAACAGCCTGATGTCATCAACATAATCTCGTGAGAAAATGTAATTATTTTATGAGGTGGCGATTTCGTAGGAATTTCGTATGTGATTTTTTTTTTTTAGAAAAAATGTAAGCATGAAGGTCCACCACAACCCATAAACCCAACTATTAGTGGGATGTAAGCAGATCATTTGTGAACATGAGATTGTACAAATTCATAGAGTAACCACCAATATATAATTTACCACCTAAATTTTTACTCCGAATCCTGAAAGTGCAGTTTCAAGATTAAAAAGGCTTAAAATGACATGACTTTTACAGATTTTGCCTCAAGAATTTTATTCTTGGTAAAAGTTTTTGCTGTATAAAATGTAAACTTTATCAAAGTGAAAAGGGGTGGATGATTATGATTTTACTTTTTTAGCTTTAGTTAGTGTGTAACTAATGTTGCTGTTAGAGCATAAACAACATCTGCAAAGTTACAACGCTCAAAGTTCAAAGCAAAGGGAGATATTTTTTTTTTAAAGAAATCTCTGTTTAAGGACTACAACAAATGGCTGGTAGGGACTACAACAAGCTTCTTCCTTGGTTGGTGACATCACTAACCCTAAAATTTACATAAACCCTGCCCTCAAAAACACGCAACAAAGGGGTGAGGCCATGTTATTGCAATACAGTAACACAAATGCAATAGCATGTAGTAAAAGCAAACATGATCATGACAACATGATGACCGTAATTAAACTAAACTATACCTGTTCAATCTTCATGCAGCATATACAGTGGGTACGGAAAGTTTTCACTCTTTGTTATATTGCAGCCATTTGCTAAAATCATTTAAGTTCATTTCTTTCCTCATTAATGTACACACAGCACCCCATATTGACAGAAAAACACAGAATTGTTGACATTTTTGCAGATTTATTAAAAAAGAAAAACTGAAATATCACATGGTCCTAAGTATTCAGACCCTTTGCTGTGACACTCATATATTTAAGTCAGGTGCTGTCCATTTCTTCTGATCATCCTTGAGTCCAGCTGTGTTTGATTATACTGATTGGACTTGATTAGGAAAGCCACACACCTGTCTATATAAGACCTTACAGCTCACAGTGCATGTCAGAGCAAATGAGAATCATGAGGTCAAAGGAACTGCTTGAAGAGCTCAGAGACAGAATTGTGGCAAGGCACAGATCTGTCCAAGGTTACAAAAAAATTTCTGCTGCACTTAAGGTTCCTAAGAGCACAGTGGCCTCCATAATCCTTAAATGGAAGACGTTTGGGACGATCAAAACCCTTCCTAGAGCTGGCCGTCCGGCCAAACTGAGCTATTGGGGGAGAAGAGCCTTGGTGAGAGAGGTAAAGAAGAACCCAAAGATCACTGTGGCTGAGCTCCAGAGATGCAGTCGGGAGATGGGAGAAAGATGTAGAAAGTCAACCATCACTGCAGCCCTCCACCAGTCTGGGCTTTATGGCAGAGTGGCCCGACGGAAGCCTCTCCTCAGTGCAAGACACATGAAAGCCCGCATGGAGTTTGCTAAAAAACACCTGAAGCACTCAAAGATGCTGAGAAATAAGATTCTCTGGTCTGATGAGACCAAGATAGAACTTTTTGGCCTTAATTCTAAACGGTATGTGTGGAGAAAACCAGGCACTGCTCATCACCTGTCCAATACAGTCCCAACAGTGAAGCATGGTGGTGGCAGCATCATGCTGTGGGGGTGTTTTTCAGCTGCAGGGACAGGACGACTGGTTGCAATCGAGGGAAAGATGAATGCGGCCAAGTACAGTGATATCCTGGACGAAAACCTTCTCCAGAGTGCTCAGGACCTCAGACTGGGCCGAAGATTTACCTTCCAACAAGACAATGACCCTAAGCACACAGCTAAAATAACAAAGGAGTGGCTTCACAACAACTCCGTGACTGTTCTTGAATGGCCCAGCCAGAGCCCTGACTTAAACCCAATTGAGCATCTCTGGAGAGACCTAAAAATGGCTGTCCACCAACGTTTACCATCCAACCTGACAGAACTGGAGAGGATCTGCAAGGAGGAATGGCAGAGGATCCCCAAATCCAGGTGTGAAAAACTTGTTGCATCTTTCCCAAAAAGACTCATGGCTGTATTAGATCAAAAGGGTGCTTCTACTAAATACTGAGCAAAGGGTCTGAATACTTAGGACCATGTGATATTTCAGTTTTTCTTTTTTAATAAATCTGCAAAAATGTCAACAATTCTGTGTTTTTCTGTCAATATGGGGTGCTGTGTGTACATTAATGAGGAAAAAAAAGAACTTAAATGATTTTAGCAAATGGCTGCAATATAACAAAGAGTAAAAAATTTAAGGGGGTCTGAATACTTTCCATACCCACTGTATTCTGACTCTAGGCATCTTACAACAGTTTCCACACAAGCGATTTATAGATTATCATGACACAATATGCTAATCAGTGACTTTAAGATAGTTAACTCCACATCAGCTACATAAATTAATCAACTAACCGTCCAGAAACTTCCTGTTGCATTCTACATGTTGTCACTTCTTCTTGAGTCTCTCCATCATTGTCCGACTCTGTTTTGAACATAAAAGGCTGAACAGTTTCTGACATGTTCAGTAAGTCTCTGTGAGGTAAATGGCACTGCTAACATGAGCTCTTGAAACTCCGCCCCCTCTTAAGAGCAGCAGATCATTTCCATTTAAAGGGACACACAAAAATGGAGTGTTTTTGCTCACCCTCAAAAAGTGGCAAATTTGATATGCTATAAAAAAATTATCTGTGGGGTATTTTGAGCTAAAACTTCATCAGAGACTTATTTTACATCTTGTAAAAGTGACATTATATGACCCCTTTAAATAAAAGATGTTAATATTCAAACTTGGCTATTTATAAAAATAAAAAAGCAGTGCAGTGACTGAACTATCGTGATTTCAATTGAGCTAATATTTCACAAACAAGATTAAGCAGAAAATTCCCTCTGAGGAACAAATTAGCATCACAATGATATTTTAATCATTTTTCTATTGCACCCCCTGAATTCACAGATGTATTTTAATCACCATTTGTGCGATTAACGTAATTAAACTTTTTCATATCCCAGAGCCACACATTCACAAACATGACATTTACCCACTATAATAGAACAGCAGTAGAAATGGTGTGCTGACCCAGTTTGACTCGCAACGATTCAAACCTTTTCAACTGAGGAACCTAAGGTCAGACATAATAGAGCCATTTAGGAGCAGTTTTGACTGTTCATTGGGAAATCTCTAAAGAGGTTGTGCTCTGATGCACAGGAAAGGCATTCGATGACAGAAATCTTTTACGAGAGCACTGCGCTCTGGGAGACTGCTTTGCAAATGGCCTGGAAAAGGGCACCAAAGGGCATTGAAGACAAACGTGAATGTTCAAATCCTAGCAGAGAGCTATTTTTATAAATATTTAAACATATACAGCTGAAAGTCAACATCAAACCATTTTGTAATATATATGATAGACTGATCCATAGAGAATTGACTCTACAGGTGCATCTCAATAAATTAGAATGTCGTGGAAAAGTTCATTTATTTCAGTAATTCAACTCAAATTGTGGAACTTGTATATTAAATAAATTCAGTGCACACCGACTGAAGTACTTTAAGTCTTTGGTTCTTTTAATTGTATGATTTTGGCTCACATTTAACAAAAACCCACCAATTCACTATCTCAATAAATTAGAATACTTTATAAGATCAATAAAAAAAGGATATTTTAAACAGAAATGTCAGGCTTCTGAAAAGTATATTCATTTCTATGCACTCAATACTTGGCTGGGCCTCCTTTTGCATGAATTACTGCATCAATGTGGCGTGGCATGGAGGCGATCAGCCTGTGGCACTGCTCAGGTGTAATGGAAGCCCAGGTTGCTTTGATAGCGGCCTTCAGGTCATCTGCATTGTTGGGTCTGGTGTCTCTCATCATCCTCTTGACAATACCTCATAGATTCTCTATGGGGTTCAGGTCTGGTGAGTTTGATGGCCAGTCAAGCACAGTAACACCTTGGTCATTGAACCAGCTTTTGGTACCTTTGGCAGTGTGGGCAGGTGCCAAATCCTGCTGGAAAATGAAATCAGCATCTCCACAAAGCTTGTCAGCAGAAGGAAGCATGAAGTGCTCTAAAATTTCCTGGTAGATGGCTGTGTTGACTGTGGACTTCAGAAAACACAGTGGACCAACACCAGCAGATGACATGGCAGCCCAAACCATCACTGACTGTGGAAACTTCACACTGGACTTCAAGCAACATGGTTTCTGTGCCTCTCCACTCTTCCTCCAGACTCTGGGACCTTGATTTCCAAATGAAATGCAAAATGTACTTTCATCTGAAAAGAGGACTGTGGACCACTGAGCAACAGTCCAGTTCTTTTTCTCCTTAGCCCAGGTAAGACGCTTCTGATGTTGTCTTTGGTTCAGAAGTGGCTTGGTACGTGGAATGTGACAGTTGAAGCCCATTTCCTGAAGACGTCTGTGTGTGGTGGCTCTTGGTGCACTGACTCCAGCTTCAGTCTACTCCTTTTGAAGCTCTCCTAAGTTCTTAAAGTGGCTTCGCCTGACAATCTTCTCAAGCCTGCGGTCATTCCTTTCACTTATACACCTTTTTCTAAAACACTTTTTCCCTTTCAGTCAACTTTCCATGAATATGCTTTAGCACAGCACTCTACAAACAGCCAGCTCTTTCAGCAATGACTCTCTGTGGCTTACCCTCATTGTATAGGGTCTTGATGATCATCTTCTGGACAACTATCAAGTCAGCAGACTCTCCCATGACTGCTGTTGGGATTACTGACCTAAACCCAGTATTTATACCTAGAGAATGGTAATTTAATAGAACTTGAAATTAAATATTCTAATAACTTCCTGATTTTTTTATTTTGATGAGCAGCAAGCTGTAATCATCAGAATGAAAACAAAAAAGTCTGGAAATATTTTACTTTATGTCTAATAAATCTAGAATATGTTTAAGTTTTACTTTTTAAATTAAATTACAAAAAAACTTTTTCATGATATTCTAATTTATTGAGATGCACCTGTATATGGTGGAATGCAAGGATGCACCCTAAATTAAAAATGAAGCACTAAAAACTGAAATCAGTCATCTTAAATGCTATAAGTGAATTTAGACATCAAAACATTATAATGTACAGTATGAAAATGTTTATTAATTTTTTAGACTATTTGACAATGTATAATTATGCAATACACACTGTTAATTGTAGAATTTTGATATCAAATATCAATAAAAATAAATTAAAACTAAAATAAATAATGTATAATTACAGTACAGTACATTTGTACCAATATCTGCATATATATACAGTATATTTTTATTGATATTTGATATCTATCTATCTATCTATCTAACTATCTATTTATTTATATATATCAGTGTCGGACAGCTGCTAAAACTTGCACTGCCACCTTTTAGTCTAAATACTACAGCCACCAGAGGTCGGGTGTCTATTGGTTTTGCCGCTAACCTGAGTTGTTTCGTGTATTTTTGCCGTGAGGCCGGAAAAGATGGAATGAATAGAGTACTAGTTTTATTTAGGACAGCTGTCTCGTCACACGTGCTCCTCTAAACCAAAGTTCCAAATAAAAAAATAAACAAACAAAAACACTTAAATTAAACTGTACAAAACATAAACATGCTGAGAGCAGCAAAATGTGACATTACTAGTATTTGGCTTGACAAGCAACAGCCCTTGACCGTCCATGGCCCGACTAGCCCCCGTCCCCCAAACAGCAAGTTTGTATAACCAATCTTCCCGCTGAACACTAGCGGATTCTACCAACTATAGTAGTCGATTAACACCCAAGACAAGAAATACACCTTTATAAAGCAACAGTGTTATCAGATACACATGTCAACATGTAAACATAAGCATAAATATTATCTTTGATCAAATATAAACCATACATATTACAAATAAGACAATGGCCATTTCAAAGCATTCAAATCAATCTCTGTCCCAGTAAATGGTATAACCGCTAATTAAGAGTAATTGGTGATATTCACGTCATCATGATGCTCCCAAATACAGGACCAGACAGGTAAGTTAGACTATGAAAATGTATTAAACAATAAGCATATGAAAAATAAAGGAAATATACAACCTGCCTAAGTCTCTGTTCACTTCTTGTACTCAGCTACAAAACAATTTGAACACTAGACATTGCCGTTTTCTATATATACTTATATCAAATCATAACATAACTCATAAATAATTACACAATAACACTGTAAACTGATGTTAATGTGATGATTACCTACGTGTTCATCACATCAGATATAGTATATTGGTACCTATATATATTTGCATATACAGCATATATATTTATGCTGATGTTATGTTAGTACCAGTATAGTAATATTGGAGGGGACGGGTTGAAAAATGCAAGCTTGTTGAATTTTGATTATGAAGATTTTTTTTTTTTTCCTCCAAATAAAGTGTACTGGTTAATCATTCATGATAAGACAAGGAACATGTTTTAAGAAAGTAAAACTTTGACTTCATGTTGAATTTATATAGCTTTGGACTGTACAAGGGAACTGCATTTCTATGAAATTGTTTTGAAAAACATCTTTCTTTTGGATAAACACAGCAGCGTGTACTGTACAGCCTCCAATGGATTTGATTAATAGTGTGATTAACTGCACACAGAAGCAGGATGAAATGTTTCCCTATAATGTGTCTTGCTTTCATGCGGCATTTGGACTTGGTTAAACATTCTATTGGGGGTGTGTGTGTCTTTGTATGCCGTGGCTCAGTTGAGATAAGCGTTGGGCTGTGAAGGACCTACTGAGCTGTGGGGTGGTAGGATGCCAGTGCGCCACAGCGGAGGGCCCAGCATGCCAGTGCTGCTCCCTCCCGTACACCTAACTGGAGCTAGTCACTGCGGTTTCACTGGTGTCTAATCTGTCACTGAGGGCATCTGGCTCCTGCCACAGAGAAGCACATCAGCAGATGGCTCTCTCTATGAACTGGCAGTAACAAAGAGAGGAGAGGCAAAAACGGGGAGGGAGAGAGAGATTGGGTGGGCATACATTTTTGCCAAAACATGGCGATGATATCTGTGTATACTGCAAACAATCATGAATTTCTACAATTGATCGTCACTTAACTAAATGATCAATTAATGATTAAAGTCGTCATGAAATCAAAATTGATCCTATTTACTTTGTAAGCGCATATTACTAGTCTTGTGGTGAACCATTCATCCGTGCAAGTTAATACACAGAAAAAAAATTGTTTGTCGTGGTAATCTTTAATAAAAATCGGAAAAGTTACTTCCGGTCTGGAATGGCGTTCCTTCTCTGATGACATCAGTTTGACAGCTTGGGTTGAAAACGCTTAAACCACTCCCCTCCAACCGATAGTCTGCTATGAGCCAGAGATGGAGAGTAGGAGCACTAAAATAAAATCTGCCCTCTATTCAATATTCCGTTTCACTTGAAAATACGTCACAACACTGGAGAAAAGTTGTTTGCAACTTCCAGTTTATGGGGACTTTAATACCAAGACACGTGGAAGACACCAAATAATGTGCATTTCATTTTGTTTAAAATTATATTTAGAATAAATATACTTTCAGTACACTATATTTGAAGCATTTATGTTTTATTCAATTTAATTTGTTTAATACTATTTATTTATTACCAAAAATACAGGGCTGCATTCAGCCCTGACAAAACGTTGCAAAATGTTTTTTAAACAGAAACGGTGGTGCGTTGAACACCCTGTTCTGATGACGCATGAGTTGCAACTATGGCAGCTGAGAAGGCCATTCTAATTGTGTTCTTTCTGAAGAATTTTCGGAGCCTGATGAAGTCGGTATAAATACGTGTTTAATACTGCAAAATACACTTGATGTTACAAACACTGCCCTTGCCATCCAGAATAAAAGAGAACATCCCAATCGAGTGAAGGGATTTGTGGAAACTGTGGTTCCTAATTGTGATCCAACATTTGCCTTTATGTTTATGAAAGTTTATGAAGTATCACTCCACAATACAATAGGCTAGCAAAATATATAAGTATAGTATTTTTATGTTACATTAATCAGTGTCTAGCACACCGTCCTAAGGAAAGGATATGGACCACAAGACTTTGCAATTACTAAATAAATTTACTAAAATTACTAAACTTAGACAGACTTAAAGAAGTTCCAGATCTATACTTGTGATCTTATTATTTAAGTTATTTTTCCATTAATGTAAATAAACATGTGCAAACAATATACTTGCTCTTGTGAATTTATTTGGATGTTAATTACATTTACGAGCTGTTTCTTTAATACTGCGTGGTTTATATTTATGTTGATGCTGATTGGGCTGACATTTTTGACACACCCACCAAAAGTATCTCAAACCCGTTGCACACCGTTTCCAGGAAACATGTCGTTCAACCCTGAAACCGTAGCAAAACGTTGCGCACAGGTTTAAGCTTGAACGTGCCCCAGGTTTAACTAACTTGGGAGATCACAATTTAGAATCGGTTGTTTAAAATCACGTGGTTCTGGTGACGCGCGAAATTAATGTGGCGGGCAAGCAGTGTAAATTAGAATGGAAGAGATGGAGAAACGTCCGTACTGTGCTGGTTTAGAAAGGTATAAACAGAAAACCACAACATGTTTTGGACGTGAACCTTACGTTATGAAGAGGAGCGATTTTTCTACTGAATTGAAAGACTTGACTGCCATCGAGGATTCAGATTTAGCATTTTCCTTCAGGTCAGTCCTATGTTCATAATACAAAATCCATTTGAATGTCCGCTGTGATCTTGTTCTCATTTAATGGGTTTTCCTGTGCCCAGCTGACTGATAGCGCTAGTCAAAGCATTTGCGTCTCGTTCCGTGTTCACAACAAATTTCAATATAAAAGTCTTTGCGACTGATTGACTCGCTCATAAAGACGATCTTTGCTGCCATCTAATGGCGTAATATATGTAACTTATGTTGCTTGTCACGGTCAGGGACTATTTTTTTCCAGCGGAAGGAAGGCTTTTAATGATTTTACTTCACGAAAGTTGCATTGATACATATTTTTTTTGGCTTTAATATTTGTATTGTGTTGTAACCGTTTTATAAAAAAGCAATAAGCCCTGTGAAACCGTGGTTTACGGTGAATTTATAACACGCTCCGCGTCGTGCCTATCAACGCCCCTTAGCTGTTATAAATTCACTGTAAACCATGGCTTCGCTTATTGCTTTATTTTAGGGTGGCACCTGAAGTGGCCAATCAAATTATAGGAGACATTCCCCTGCATTAGAGGAATTCTCTGTATAAAATTGTTCCTTATATCTATTTAAAACATGAATAAATGACATGCTTTTTCCCATGGTAAACAAGCAGATCCATCACAGAAGTCATTGACATTGATGCTCTGCCAAAATGACAATGAAACGATTACGGTCAGGCCTGAGGGCTTTGGCGATAGTTCACAGTAAGTGAGTCTTTTACTGCACAGAAGGATAAGTGTGTACTGCTGAACATTCATCCCTCGCAGTGGGAGATTGATTACGATGGCTTACAAGGTGAGAAGTTTTTATTTGATTTAGCAGATATGTGTTGCTCTGTTTTGTTCTGTGTATATCTAATACCATCTGCTCCTCTGTTCAACTGTATTTAAATGCAAATGAACACAAACACAAGGGCAGCATGTCACAACATGTGCTCTGCAAACTTTGTCTTAAACATTTTTAAACTGCATTTTATTTGTGTACGCACTTTTATGACCTCATATTAAAGGGATAGTTCACACAAAATGTACTCGCCGTCATTTTCAGAACCAATATTAGCCTTTCTGATGTAAATGCATCTTGGTTAAAAGCATCCCTGTGTTCCTGGAAGAAACAAAGTCATATGGGATTGGAAAAGCATGAGTGAGTAAATGATGCACTGTAAAATGTAATTGGTTAAGTTTACTTAGAAAGCTTAATTAAACTGTTGGGTTTACATAAAAAAAAAAATAAAAAAAAAAAACTTAAGGAAACCGGTTGCCTTAAATTTAGTTAAAGTTAACTCATCATTTTGAATGAATAAAACTAGCTACCACATAGTAAAGAGTGCTTAGAAATCTTGAGGATTGGTAATTCAATTTTACAAATTGAGTACCTAGTTCAGTCAACTTAAAGACTTAAGTACACTGAACTTAAAGGTAAAATAGTTTTCTTAAAAATCTTGTTCACATTATGTAGAAAATTTCTCAAGCATTTTCTACTCAAAGTTGCAACAATGGACCATACATTTATTTGTATTTATTAAACTGGAGATACTGTTGAAAATAATAACGTTTTATGTCACCATCATGGTGGAAAGTGTTTGCTTTAGTTGGGCTCTTGACCTTGACTTTTAATGTTAGTGTTTCTCTGGCTGCTGTAACTCAGTGTTTATAAGACATAGCTATGGTAAAAAGCCAAAAGAAAATGCTGGGACTATTGGATCTGTACTGATGATATCATCAAATATCCACAGATTTTATCCCAAGGTTTATACTTGATCATAAGTGTGGTTTGTCATTAAATAACAAATATTTTATAATCAATGAAACTATAGCAAGAGGCGGAGCACTGTTGAGATCATATTTTTTTTAAATCATATTAGGCAAAAAGCACTTTGGACTACTTCTATGCCTAGATACACAGAGACATCAAGAATCAGCGTATAAATCTCAACAACAGTGACATGCTTAATGCTGCAATGCACGCTGGGAGCCATGGATGAGTTTTATACGATGATGGCTCCCAGCATGCATTGCATGTCACCATTGTTGAGAATTATACGCTGATTCTTGATGTCTCTGTGTGTCTACACAAAGAAGTAGTCCAAAATGTTTTTGCCTAATATGATTTAAAAAATTGAGTGCTCAGCCAATATTTAATTGTATAAAATATTTAATTGTTTTTAATCACAAACCACATTTTTGATCAAGTGTAAACCTTGGGATAAAACCCACAGATACTTGATGATATCATCAGTACAGACCCAATAGATCACTCCCAGCATTTCCTTTGGCTTTTTACCATAACAGCTGTGTCTTATAAACACTGAGTTACAGCAGCCAGAGAAACACTAACATTAAAAGTCAAGGTCAAGAGCCCAGCTAAAGCAAACACTTTCCACCATGATGGTGACATCAAACTTTATTATTTTCAACAGTATCTCCAGTTTAATAAATACAAATAAATGTATGGTACATTGTTGCAACTTTGAGTAAAAAATGCGTGAGAAATTTAAGGCAGTTTCTACATAATGTGAACAAGATTTTTAAGAAAACTATTTTAACTTTAAGTTCAGTGTACTTAAGTCTTTAAGTTGACTGAACTAAGTACTGAATTTGTAAAATTGAATTACCAATCCTCAAGATTTCTAAGTACTCTTTACTATGTGGTAGCTAGTTTTATTCATTCAAAATGATGTTACTTGCTAAATTTAAGGCAATCGGTTTCCTTAAGTTTTTTATGTAAACCCAGCAGTTTAATTAAGCTTTCTAAGTAAACTCATCTAATTACATTTTACAGTGTGGGAGTGAGTAATTTTTCTCATTCTCGGGTAAATTCAAATATATATATATATATATATATATATATATATATATATATATATATATATATATATATATATATATATATATATATATATATATATATCTCATACGCAATTATTATTAAAAATAAAAACATTGTTAAAAAAACACTTCCTGTCCATGTTATTTATAAATCATCCAAACACTCATATGTGCACATACTTCCACACACAGTGACCAAGGTGAGCATAAAATTGTGTGAAAGCTTTGAGGTTCATATTGATGCAAGTGTGAAGTTAAAAAAAAGTGACAGAACTGTCAACAGCTCAGTCTTACAGTGTGAAGCCTGGAGACCCAACTATACAAAGTTTTACAGACTCTGACTGATATGGACTTATTAACACCACACATATACATATATACACACATTTTCTAAACACTCCCTGCATATGCTATATATTTATGAGTTAAAGCTCTTGCTGTTTGGCATACTTATCTGGAAATATATGCAGAATATATGCACCTGGAAATGACAGTACTCTCCTTTTTTTTTTTTTTTTTTTTTTTTTTACCTTGATATTAATTCTGCATATTTCTTCTTTCTAATGCACCTGCTCCTTTTGATGGCCCATATACATTTTCCTAGGCAGGAGAACTCTTTCTGTCTTTCAGCATTTCTCTCTCTCTCACCGGATCCCCACAACCCTGACTATTGATTCATCTCGCTCAGAGATTTATCACACTATGGTGTGACTTTCCCATTTTCAAATCTCAAATCAGATCCCAGTACATCACACTATTATGACAGAAACTAAGAAAGAAGACATCTGTCACAAAGACAGATGACGCAGATGCATTACCCTTTGCATTTTGGTAGGAAAGATTAGGAAACATTATTCATTTAGAGGATATCTGAGAAAATATTTGACAGCTCAGATCACCGTAGATTTCTTATACACAATGGCAAAGCAATCTGGAAATATCAATAGAGCACAAACTCTGAAATATACTTTCCTTCTCTCTATACAAATTGTATATAAGGCATGTTACAATTTTAACGTAACTTCTATAAAAGCCACATACATATTGTATATCCAGAGCAGACAGATATTTTTATTATTAGCATTAACATCTGTAACATTTATTGGGAAAAATACAGACGGATGTTAGCACACGCGCACACGTCTGTCTAACAGTTTCAACGTGCAATCACAGCACAACAACAAAACAAAATCTCGATTTGGTCATCACTATGATGTATGAGCTTCATTTTGAATCGTCAAAAAAATAAAAAAGTAGAAACAGATCGAAGGAAGCAAAAAATAAATAAAAAATAAAAAACCCTATTTAAATTGTACCAAGCAAGCTAGAAAAAACAATCAAAACAAAACAGCATTAATATTAGTACTGGACTGTAAGAAATGTATTATTTCATTGCTGTCTAAAAATTGCATTCACTGTGCTGTTCACTTGCATTTTATTTGCATTTCAAAGTGCCATTCTCTTGCATTTCCATATGTATTCTGACTGCTTACAGCATTCTCGCTTAATGTATAGAATTCACAGAATGTTTTGCACATTGTCAGCTTTGCATCTGTGATCATTTTATTTAAAAAAAAACATGGCTCCAAATATATATACAGTACCGTTTAAAAGATTGGGTTTATTAAAATCAAAAGGTGTATTTGTTAACATTATTTAATGCACTATGCACTAACATGAACAAACATTAACTAACATTAACAGGTTCTTGAATGCTGTAAAAAAAAAAGAAAGGAAAAAAAAGTTAATTGTTACTTCATGTTATCTAATGCATTATCTAATGTTAAAGGATTAGTTCACTTTAAAATGAAAATTACCCCATGATTTACTCACCCTCAAGCCATCCTAGGTGTATAGCCTATGACTTTCTTCTTTCTGATGAACACAATCAGAGTTATATTAATAAATATCCTGACGCATCCAAGATTTATAATGACAGTGAATGGGACCAACGAGTATGAAGCTCAAGAAAGTGCATCCATCATAAACGTACTCCTCCCAGCCTCGGGGATTAATAAAGTCTGAAGCAAAACGATGCATTGGTGTAAGAAAAATATCCATATTTAACAAAGTAAAATATCTAGCTTCCGCCACACCGCTTTCCGTATTTAACTTAGGAAGAAAGTGTAAAACTCTTGTAGTTCAAAACGCTTATGCTACATCCTACGCCTTCCATATTCAACTAATGAAAAAAGCTTAACTGACATCACTTTCTTCCTAAATTGAATAAGGAAGGCGGTCTAGCGGAAGCTAGATATTTTACTTTATAACTTGCTAAATATGGATATTTTTCTTACATTTTATTAACTTTATTAACCCCCCGGAAACTGTGTGGTTTATAATGGATGAGCTTTATAGTTCACTGCCATTATAAAGCTTGGATGCATCAGGATATTTATTAATATAACTCAGATTGTGTTCATCAAAAAGAAGAAAGTCATATAAACCTAGGATGGCTTAAGGGTGAGTAAAGCTTGGGATAATTTTAATTTTGAAGTGAACAAATGAGACCTAATTGTAAAGTGTTACCATCTTTTGTAAGAATCTGAAAGTCTTTACTGTCACTTTTGAACTATTTAATGCATCCTTGTGAAATTAAAGTATAAAAACCTATTGCCCTCAAAGTTTTGAATAGTAGTGTAACATTTTACATTACAGAATTTCTAGTGTGACCTTAGCAAGAAAGTACTGAATATATACAAAACATGGCAAATGAAATTGATCAGTAAAAACGTTACTAAAACACAAAACACTTGCAGTCAGAAATGCTTTTAAGAAGTCATAAAAAATATCTACATCATTCAAATCTGCTTCAGAGTTCAAAATCTTAGCTACAAGTGATTTATTTCTCTTATAATAGAAATGAATCATCCTTTTCCTTGTCTGATGTGAATGTTGCTGCATTAGTAAACGTGGATCAGCTGATTAGAACAGTCACAGCCCCACTTGGGACCCCTCATTATTCAAGTCTTGAGGAGTCAACAGCATGCTCATTTCCTGTCCCTTTGATGCCAAACAAATTTAAATATTGATTACAAAACCTAACTACCAGAATCAAAATAAAATGAAACTGAAAACATACAATTGCTATAAATAACTGTAAATAAGTTGAACTGAATTCCATTGTCAGCAGTTTCATGTTTTGGCTTCAAGGCATCATTGCTTTACAATACATGATGGTTTATGAAAGCTTTTTGGCATTTAATTATTATTATTCTCGGTCTATTGGTAAACAGTACGATGAAGAGATTTCATGTGATGGGTGCTTGCAGCCAATTTCACATAACATGCCAAGGAAATTGCATACTTAAAATGAATGATTTGCTTATTTAAACCTGGAAATATACTGGCAAGGCTACGGAGAACTATTTGTTTTCAATTGCTAAGCAGTTTTACATGTTACACAACATTTGTTAAAATAGACAAGAGTGCTAAAATTTCAGAGCTTACATATAAATCTATGTTAAAATGTATTTCATGTAGACTATTGCATTTTAATTTTAAAGGGGTCATATGATACATTTTTAACACTTTTTCCCTGAGGTCCATTAATAATGGTAGTCAAGGTTTCTTACACCATCATAAAACAATGAGCTGCGTGAACTGACTGATGCGATCAGGGTTACTTTATAGAAATAAAGTTTAATTACATTTAAAGTCTATTGACTTTTGACAATTCTTATTTTTATGGAATATTGCAGTATTTATTATAAATGATTTATCTGTGCACATCAGTTCACATGCCCTTGTAATCTTTAACCAGTGACATCTCTTCTCTAATGACATTTACTGGCACGGGACAACCTGTCACTCACGTGAGATCGACCAATAGCAAACCACAACTATCCAACGATTTAATCAATTTACGATGGACAAAATCAAGTCCCACCCTACATTTTTTTTGTTTTTTTTGTTCGAGAAGTAGATTCACTTAGATATATGTCAAAATAGATCGCTACTATCACAACTTGCATTTCATGGCGACTTTAAATACGCAACAATAACAATTAATCACTGATGTGTAAATGTGGACATGTGTTAAATATATTTGGAATTTTGATAGCAGAATTACTTCAGAATAGGGGTGTAACGGTACATGTATTCGTCCCAAACTGTCACGATATTGACATCACGGTTCGGTGCATGCAGTCTATTGACGATTACAGTCAGTCACAAGCTAACACTCCAATCCAGAAGGGGGCGAGTGCAGTAATGCAACGCTGTTGGCTAACCGCCACAACAGGAAAAAGCACAGAAGAAGAACAGATTATCTATGAATATCCATAGATATGCTTACTTGTAATCTCTTAACCAGTGTTTCAACCACGGAAAGACATCAATAAAAGCTTGAGAATAATATCTCACATAGCACTACATTTACCTCAGGCAAGTCATTTAGTGTTCACTTAGTTCACTGGACAAATTAACTCTAGAGGGGAGCATTTCACTAAATATATGCACTATATTTACTTACTGTTAGTAATGTCTTAATTATTTAATATATGTTTAAATAAATTTGTCATGAAATCAAGTTATGACAGTAACTGTGTAAATGATTATATTTCAAAAAATAAATTGGAGTAGAAAAATAATTGAAAAATAATTTTATAATTAGATTTAGAAGTGAATGCAAAACCTGCCTTATGTGCAATTTACATGTTTTTTTATTTTTTATTTTTGAGTGTTGGTTATTATACCTAAATTCAAATAGCAAATTAATTTAATAGTTTGGGCTCTGTTGTTAATTGTAACCTTTAATATTATAGTAATGTGCAAGAAAGGGCTCTGTGTAAATAGATTACAGCATTAGCTGAGATTGATTTTTTTTTTTTATCCTTATGAAAATGTTAAATAAAATTGAATTTATTTAAAGAGTGAGACACAACTTATTCAATAAACCACTGTTAAATAAAAAATAAGAAAAAAATAAGCAATTTTATGTTTAGTTATCTCCCCCTGCTGTACTAAACCCGTTCCAAACCGTGACTTCAGTACCGAGGTACGTAACCGTCATGTTTGTGTACCATTACACCCCTACTTCAGAATGTTCAATATTTAACAGATGCTGTTTTTGGATTGAGGAGGAAGTTATGAAACTCTATTACTGTATTTCAAAAGATGAAGGAAAATGATATGACCCCTTTAAATTTCAGCAACATATAGGCTTATCTCTTAACAAACAGGGCTTCATGAGCTTACTGTACTTGTACATGTACACATGATGAGCAGACTTACAAGAAGAGTAAGAAAAGTATCACATTTGTGCCACACTTGCTGTCCAACCACAGAAAGGAGCTGGTAGCGAACGTGTCCTTGTTAAAGTAAAATATCAGAAACAAACAGGCTCATCAGTTTCACCTCACTAAAATCTGAGAGCACATTTACATCCAGGACTGAAGAAAACATCAAATAAATTCTTAAATTAAATCCATGTGCATGTTTCCTACTTGTTCTAGAGTAGTGTCATCCCTTTCTCCAGCTGTTCACTTTCAATATCCATTCTTAGTTTTCCCCCCCCAGCAAGGTCATGCATGCAACATGACATGATTGTCAGTGAGGGGCGTGTCCTAGTTCCATATTCCAAGGTACACCCACTTATCAATTCTCTTTTCTTTTTATGCAATCCGTGACCTCCGTCACCTCTGATTCCACTGTATTAATGCTGGTTTGGCCTGACTGTAAGCTCAACCATTGTAATAAGCCACAAGAGAGACAATCGGTCTGTTGGTGCCCTGGCCCACAGCAGGAGAGGGTTTCTCACACTCTGAAGAACTTTTCTGCCCTCCGCTGTTTGGGGCACAGATAGTAGGATGGCCAGCCGAGGCCACCGCGAAGGTCACATTCTGGCCATTGGCACGTCGCACTGTCCTGAGAGTTTTAGTGACTTTGGAGGAGTTTTTAAAGCTGGAGCCTCTCTCTGGGGTGGTGCACATGATGAGCGCATGGAAACATCTGCAAAACTGACAAACAAAGACAGATTGAGAGCAGGGATAACTTTTATAATCCTTAAAGGGATAGCTCCCACACAAAAAAGAACATTTCGTCATTTTTTTACTCACCCTTGTTTCGTTCCCAACCTAGGATTTTCTTTCTTCTGTGGAAACACAAAAGAAGATATTTTGGAAAATGTCTTAAGGCCTGTTCAATGATAACTATATTTACATCCACACCAAAGGACAATAACATTCTGTTATAAGCGTACTCTGCAGTTTTTTTCATCTGCCATTTTAAATCCTTGAGCTCTTTAAAGTCGAGTGGATTCTGATTCCAGTGATATTGTTATTCTGTCAGTATTGTTATAGTTCTGGTGTGGACTTCCCTATTCTCATATAATTAGAATTATTATTAAAACTAATTATAGTTTTCAGTAGTTATTGAACAGGCATTTAGTGTTTTTTGTCTATACAATGAAAGTCAGTGGGATCCAGTGTTGTTTTGGACGCCAACGACTTTCATTGTATGGGCAAAAACCACTGAAATTTTCTTCAAAATATCTTCTTTTGTGATCTTTAAACGAATTATAGTTCTCATTATAGTTTTTGTCCTTGGAGTGAACAGGCCTTTAGTTTTTTTTGTCCATACTGTGAAAGTCCATGGAGTCCAGTGTTGTTTTGGACCCCAATGACTTTCATTGTATGGGAAAAAACACTAAAGTTTTCTTCAAATGATTTTTTTGTGGTCCACAGAAGAAAGAATGTCAAACAGGTTTGCAACAACACGAGTTTCCTCTTTAAGAGAAGGAGATGCACATTATCAGTCAAAAGACAAACAAGACAACGCCTGAATGTTCACTTGATTGCACAGCTCAGCTCATTTCTCCCTTTCGCTGCTGGATTTGCAACTGTACAGACAGCAGGAATAATAAAATACCAGCCAAACGTGGGAATCATCAGCCCTGGAACAATAGCTTAAGCTCTGTCTCCTCTAATGTGGACAGGCTTGTTTGCAAATTGAAAGCTCTCTGTGCACAAAATTCATTAACGGAGGCAGGACCTCTCAGCAGGAGTGTAGGCAGAGATTGTCTGAGAGTGATGGAGATGCCTGTTTGAAGGTGCCAATCCCTCGCTGAGCGTCTGTGTATATACTTCTACATTCCCCGCATGCGGATCACACACTCAGATGAAACAGCTTGCAGGCTTTGACCATCAGGTCGCCACAGATGGAAGCAAAGTGGGCTGATTTAAGCTGAGAAAAAAAACATTAACTCACAGCGCAGTGGATACTCAGAAAAACTCAAAGGAATGTATTATGGTCCAAAGCTGCACTTTTCATTATAGATAAAGGTTTATTGTAATTAATCATAACTGTCTGCAAAGGTCTCAGAGGAGAAAAACACTTTTTCCAAGAGGAGGTGTTTTGTCGAAATGTGTGAGAGATTTACCACATCCTCACAAAACAACCTTCACCAATAAACTGACAAATTCAGCCAAAACTTTGAAGAGAGTTTTATGAATACTAAAATGTAGAGGTGCAAGCATTGGTCACAAAGGTTCAGCAATTCCATTTCTGTAACAGAAACACTTATTTTAACCTTAAACAATGACAAAGCAATATATTTTACTCCAAGCAAACCCATTGTGCAGAATAAAATGAGGAAATGTTTGTGTGGCCATGGCTCTATACCACCTTCAGATTGCAAAAAGATTTCATGCAAGTGTTGAGTAGATGAATGGCTAGTCATGAATTGTTCCCTCAGAAGGAGAGTGTAACTAATCCACCCTTTAAAATCCTCCTTGTTTCTGGAACAGTGGCTTTTGAAAAATATTGAAAAACTGGGATTCAAAAACCAAATTTCAAACTGGAAATAAACAAAGTTTAAGACATTTGATAAACACAGAAACATGACACAGAAATGTATATATATATAATTGTACAACATATATTACTGTAAAAACTTTTTTGTGACCTAGAAATACTTAAGTACATCTTTCTGGTAAATTAAACCTTTACACTAGTTTGGTCACACTTTAGATTAGGGTCCAATTCTCACTATTAACTAACTATTTATTACGGATTTTTCCTCCATAAACTCCTAATTACTGCTTGTTAAAGGATTAGTTCACTTTCAAATGAAAATTAGCCAAGGCTTTACTCACCCTCAAGCCATCCTAGGTGTATATAACTTTCTTCTTTCTAATAAACACAATCAGAGAAATATTAATAAATATCCTGACGCATCCAAGCTTTATAATGGCAGTGAATGGGGCTCACCGGTATGAGCTGAAGAAAGGGCTTCCATCCACATCCATCCATCATAAACTTACGCCACAAAGGCCTTCTGAAGCAAAAAGATGCGTTTGTGTAAAAAAAAATCCATATTTAAACAAGTTGTGAAGTCCAATTCCACCAGACCGCCTTCGGTATTCAACGTATGAAGAAAGTGTAAAACTTTTGCAGTTCACAAAGTTTATGCTATGTCATGTGCCTTCCCTATTAAACTTACGGAAAAACTGTCGCGACGCCAGTTTACACTTGAATATGTGTAACTTGAATAACTTGAATATGGAAGGTGGTCTGGCAGAAGCTCGATATTTGACTTCATAACTTCGTAACTAAATATGGATCTTTTTTTACACAAATACATCGTTTCACTTCAGAAGGCCTTTATTAACCCCCTGGAACCATGTGGAGCACATTTTTATGATGGATGGATGTGAATGGAAGCACTTTTTTTTCCAGCTCATACTAGTGACCCCCATTCACTGCCATTATAAAGCTTGGATGCGTCAGGAATGGATATTTATTAATATTCCTCCGATTGTTTTCATTAGAAAGAAGAAAGTCATATACACCTAGGATGGCTTGAGGGTGAGTAAAGCTTGGGCTAATTTTCATTTGAAAGTGAACTAATCCTTTAATAGTTAGTACGGTAGTTGTTAAGTTTAGGTATTGGGTAGGAATTGGGTAGGGATGTAGAATATGGTCATGCAGAATAAGGCATTAATATCTGCTTTATAAGTACTAATAAACAGCCAATATCTTAGTAATACGAGTGCTAATAAGCAACTAGGTAATATTGAGAATTGGACCCCATACTAAAATGTTACAGAATTTTTTTTGTAGCATGCATTAAAGATAAAGCATTTTAAGTAAATATTAGTGTAACATTTAAAAAAAAAAACTGTTCCAGTGATTTTTCAGCAGTTTAAAGTATCATAATCCACAAAACACAGAGCGAGATTTCACCCCTTGAGAAAACGTAGTGTACTTAGTATACTTCCATGTTCACTGTATACTTATAGTCTACTACATTTCCTCAGAAGATGCCAAACACTGCAGAACCATCATGTTTTGTCAGTTTAGTCGCTTATTATAGTATTATATGCCTGAAAGATTGCTGTATTGAAACATAAATGCTTTTTTGATATTTAGTTATCAGTGCCTTTGAAATAGATCGACAACAAAAGAGATAGTCAAAGACAGACCACTGCAGGGGTTTAGATTAGGGTCAAGGGGTCACAGTTAATGGCAGACTGCAGATACACTCTTTTCCCAAGACATCTAACTTCACTGAGCCTGTTAATGGCCATTCAGTGTTCTGTTAGCGCTGATGGGAAGCAATCATGCATGACCACGGCACTCACCGATAGTCCTCCCAAAACGCTCTCTATTCCTCCACAATAAATCCACAGCTAGTCCAGACATACATGTCCTTAATGTTTCTACAGACATGGATGACCTATAATGAAATGAATCTGAGAATTGATCATGTTGCTGTCAGCCGTCGCAGGTGTGCAGCTCTGTAAGGTTTTTTTTGGGGAAAGCGAGCAGGTGAGGAATGTGATGAGTCTAAGGTGGGAGGAATGAGTCTATAAATGGATTCAGAGCCGCACACTCATTACAGGGGCTGGCAGATCTGGTAAACCCCACAGAGATGACGAAGGTGGCACAGAAAGTGGCTTTGCATCTGGACATGCTGTAAGACAGTAATCATGACTATCTGGCTGGGTCTTTCAACCGGAATCAGATTTAGCGCATATGGCACGTTGATTTTACATGGCCATTAACTGAATTTACAAGGATTATGACATTTAGTTTTGTTGATTAGTCTGTGTAATTTTGTTCATAAGTAAAGCAGTGTTCCTGGTTTAAAACAAATTAAACTCTTTTGCCAGTATTTGTGGCAAAATGTTTATTACCAGAGAAAATTTTGACTCATCCCATAGTTATATCAAGGTATCTACGATGGAAGTTCATGGGGCTGTTAGATTGGATGGATCTTCATGTCAGAAATATCAAATATATTAGAAGATATCAGTCTTCTATCAGCCTAAGAGTTCAGACTTCGTCTGAATGTCTCAATGCTCAGACTTGATCTGACCAGTACAAATCTGACAAGTGTTATTATACTGAAGAGGGAGGGAAAAAATATCTTTGCAAACTCCTAAAAGTCTGAACTTGACTTAAGCAATTGGGGTTTAGGGAACCTTTCTCACCTCTAGCGGATAATGAACAATAATTTCAGCATATACTGGATAAGTGCATGTTCTTTTGGCTGGGGTAGCCGGGTACAATCTGGATCAAAGAGGAGTGCTGGGTAGCAGACTTTTGAGCAGATGATGGTCTGGAAAGGAGATGATTAGCTCTCTGCGGGGTGCTGAGAAGCTTGGGAGAGAAGGACAGAACTTTCTCGCCAATTATGCTACACCTGTTCACAGGTGGTCCGGAATAACTGATCCCAGTGCTTGAATGAACTGCCTGTCTCTCTGGAAAACTCTTACTTCAGAAGTGGGTTAGGCAATTTTGTTTGTCCGACTGTCTTTCACATAGTGTGCAAAAATTGGTCTATTTGCAGTCACTTTTCACTTTTACAGCAAAAAATGAATAAAATAAAAATAATTTACTTGTATTTTTTGTCTTGTTTTGCACTAAAACATCTACACTGTAAAAAAGGATTGTTAAGTTACCTGGTTGCATTAAAATTCTGAGTTGAGTTGAAATTAAAGGATTAGTTAACTTCTGAATTAAAATTTGCTGATAACTTACTCACCCCCACGTCACCTAAGATGTTCATGTCTTTCTTTCTTCAGTTGAAAAGAAATTAAGTTTTTTTTGGAAGGTCCAAATTGCAGTTTCAGTGCAGCTTCAAAGCACTCTACACGATCCTAGATGAGGAATAGAGGGCTTATTAACGATCGAAAATTAATATATTTTTTAACCATGAATCGCATGCATGACGTAAGCACGTTACAAAGGTCATGTGTGATGTAGGCAGAAGTACCAATCCAGTGTCTACAAAACCACTGTGCAAAGATTAAGCTAAACGCCCTTTACAAAAAAAAGGTAAAACAACAATATCAGACGATTTTGAAATTGAAGGAGAAAATTAGTTTTTCGCCCTGCCACGGTATTTCCGCCTATTTCACACGTGACCTTTCAACGTAATGTGTGGTGGATTGCAGAGCTAGTGTAAGACGAGCATTTGTAGTTAAAAAGTATATAAAATTTTTTTTTTTTTTTATAAAATGACCAATCGTTTCACTACATAAGACCCTTATTCCTCGTCTGGGATCGTGTAGAGCCCTTTGAAGCTGCACTGAAACTGTAATTTGGACCTTCAACCCGGTGAAGTCCACTATATGGAGAAAAATCCTGAAATGTTTTCCTCAAAAACCTTAATTTCTTTTCGACTGAAGAAAGAAAGACACAAACATCTTAGGTGACATGGGGGTGAAAAAGTTATCAGGAAATTTTCATTCAGAAGTGAACTAATCCTTTAAAAAGAGTTAACACAATGAAGGTGATTGGTTTTATCAACAGAAACTCAAAATATTATGTTATCATAATATAATACATAATTAATTATCATTTATTAAGTTGATTTGACAAAAGAAAAAATGTTGTGATAAATCATGATTTTTTTACAGTGTAATTATCCTAAAAAAAAAGATACTCTTACCAGAGAAGAAAAACTGTGTTAGACAATCAGATTTGTTTTTAGAGAATACATATTTGGTTACATATTTGAATACAGTTTGGTTCACTGTTTGCTGTAAGCTAGTCCTGCAATGAGCTATTAGAGTTCCTCTGAAACCTTCCACCTCCCCCAGCTCCACCTGTCTAGATTTGCTACAGGATTTATGTATGTCTATTTATGCAGCAGCAGAATCTCTTACATGCTTACAGCAGAGTGTCGGTGTATCTATTAGCAGTAGCAAGTCCATATTTGCTTTGCAGCAGCAGTAGTGTAGCAGATCTAGTACACAAAGACCAAATACATTAATATTGCAATATTCCATAACATGCTAAAACTATTGAACTAACCATTGTCATGACTGAAATAAAACAAAATCTCTGCAATGTGATCTGCACACTACAAAACAAAAATCTGCCAATGTGGTAAGAAAAATTAAATTAATTAAATATATTTTCACTTATTATAATATAAGGTTTTGCTTCTCAAGAAAATATATTGTGTTTTAAGGATGCTTTAAAGAAGTTTTCACTGTAAAATCAAGACATAAAATACTAAAAAAAAAATTTTGCAGTGAATTTTTCATATGCTTGTGACTCTTATTGCCAATTAATGAACAAGGGAGGTTTTCAGCATACTGATGCTTCCCCTAAGCACACATTGTGCTCTTAATAAGGGAGAAAATGTGCAATGTGCCAGAAAATTCTTTTCGTCCCAGGAAAGAGGAAACAGTAAATGCAATTACCACACAGCATGACAGCTCCTGAACCTGGGCTGTATAACAGTACAGTTATTTACTCACTGGCTCAGGGACTTCGCAGCTCTCTCGCACTCCAAAACTCGCTCCTTTTTTCCATACTCTTCCATTTTCTGCTGTCTTTCAATCTCCGCTGGTCATATCGACACATGCCGAGTAGATACTTGAATCTGTACAGCACTTTAAGTCTTCAACTCGCCTCAACTCACAGTTTCCATGGTTACGGGCTGGGAGGAATTGAAGACTGAAAATGACATACAGGTGACTGCTGTCTCCGATGACAGTCAAAGTTAGTTTCTCCAAGTCTTCATCTTCGGAATTATCACAAGCAATTGTTTGGAGCAGAAACTTAAACCCATACAGAAGAGATATTACAAAACCTGTTCATATATACACAAGTTCAGAAATAACAATAAAATGTGCATCTTGTATCAGTTGATCATATACAAGAAGTGCTTTTTTGAATGAAAAGTTTCTTTGAAAAGTTTCTACTGCTTTCGCTGAACATACTCAGATATAATCCTTGATCAAACACAAACTAAAGCACTGAAGGATTATATTCACTCAAATGGTTTGTGCATTCTTCCAAAGACTACAGTATACCTATTTGCTGTTTCATTGTTTTGTCCATCCATAAACTAGAATGAAAATACAAATGGAATACAAACCAGCCATCAAAGCTGCACGGGATGGATTTGAATAGCTTTACAGGAGAATGCACACTGTAAAATATGATCTAAAGATAAAGTAAATATCACTGGGGAAAAAACCCCAACAACAACCAATGGTTTACTTGAATATTGTAGATTTTTGGTTTCAGGAAAACAAGTAATTCATCTCAAAGCAGCTTTTCTTTTACAACATATTTTGATTTTCTGACAAACTTAGCAGGTTGGTTGGATTAATGCAGTTTTACTTTAAATACAATGATAAAATTGAAAAAATGGTTTTGCTATTCAGTCCCATTTTCCCTTTTTCTAGCATGCACTGGAGCTGGAATAATCAATATTGTTGCATTGTTTGGCCCATTGCCAGTTTAATTCACATGATCGTTGTTGGCTTTATCATGTGTAGTAACTTAAAATATTCATCTAGTAAGTTTCATGCATGTCATGAGCATCCACATGGTTTTTCAATAATTTAAGCCAAGCACTTTGCTCTCCACAATATGTACATTACTGAGCGAAATGTACAGTACATAAGAACATAACACTAAACAATTTAAAACAATGTAAATAAAGGGAAAAGTCAACATAGAAATCTTTTCAAGTTGGTTCACCTAAAAAATATAAATTCTGTCATCATTTACTCACCCTCATGCCATTCCAAACCTGACTTTCTTTCTTCTGTGCAACTCAAAAGAAGATATTTTGAAGAATGTTGTTAATGTTGGCATTGTGGAATAACATTGAGGTGAGTAAATGACAGAATCATCAAATTTTTGGATGAACTATATTTTTAAGAAATCTCACTATATAATTTCAATTTGTGGAAACATGACATTTTAAGTTCATACAGTACATTTTCATAAAATAAGTAGATAACTTCAACTAATAAAAAACTCAAGCAAACTGTTGCCTTCAGCTTTTGCCCTCAGATCAATCTTTTACAATGCAGAGTAAGAGGAAAAAGATGAGCAGAAAGAGAGATTAGAGGTTATTAGCAGAATACTATTCAAAACCAGTAAAAGAAAAAAGCTGAATACTTGTTCATTCTCCTTGTCCTTTTCTTCTCCCCAATGAAAAACTGACCCTGAGAATCTAATTTTAATATTACAGCTTAATGACATTTTCAAATGGTTCAGTTTAAATCATGTGGTCTTTGTATGACAGCCTTGTAATTTTTTAATACATAACCCATAAAAGGTTACAATTTAATCTATAATGACTTGACTAGAGAAACTGAGTGGATTTTTATTTTTATGGAGTTTCGGATACAGATACGTTCCGTCTACATCACGCATGACCTTTCCAACGTGATTACGTAATACGCGACGCATCGCAGAACAGTGCAAGATGAGCATTTGTGGTTAAAAAGTACATACATTTTTATTTATTTATTTTTTAGAAAATGACAGATCATTTCGCTAGACAAGACCCTTACTCCTCCTAGAATGTTTTCCTCAAAAACCTTAATTTCTTTTCGACTGAAGAAAGAAAGACATGAACATTTTGGATGACATGGGGGTGAGTAAATTATCAGGAAATTTTAATTCTGAACTTAACTAATCCTTTAAGCAACCCAGGCATTCATATAATTTTTCCTTCCCATTTGTTTCAGCCCACATGTTTTGAACAAAAATAAGTTCCCAAGCACAGTTCCTATATTTCACATTTGAAGGCAGTTTGGTCCAAAAATGCCTTTAACTAATTAGTTTGTGTGATCTGTGCTGTTAAATACTACTAAAATGAGGTGTTGATCATGTGCTTTTGGGAATGACACCCCAACTAAAAACTTTATTAAATATGAGAGAACTCAAGTAATCCTGCTGTCAGTGTGTTATTTTAAAGAAAAACTTTAAAGACTAAATATAGCAAAGAACAGCATGTTCCTATTACAAAAACACAGTAGAGACAAAAGCATACAGAGAGTTAAGCCATGCCTCGCATTAATTTCAATGCATTGGCTTACAAAATATTAACTCGGCAAAGAAATTATGTTAAAACTTTTCTCAAAACTGACATTATTTAGGGTCCTTCACACCAAGGACAATAACTATAATGATAATAATAAAGAAAAAATCATTCTAAACATAAGAATAGCAGAGTCCAGACCACAACTATAAAGATAACGCCACTGAAAAAAAATATTGTTGGAATCACTTTCAAAATAATTTTTTCCAGCTGATGAACGATAAAATCATTGACAGCCAATCATAATCCATTCCGCTTTAAAGAGCTTGAGCATCTAAGTGCATAGCGCGCTTAGAATGAACAGAGTGTTATCGTTCATTGGTGTGGACGCTTACCCAGCTAACAGAATTTTGTTATAAGAACGTTCTCTAAATATTCAGTGTTGATTCTGGGAACATTAAAAACATCCAGTTTTCTTGACGATACTGGAACGTTTTTATAAGGTATAATGTTCCTTCGTTGAAACGTTCTTTCAACTTAATTTTGATTTAAAATTCAACATTGTAGGAACGTTGATTTGTAACATTCCAAAAACATAAAATGTACGGTTTCCTTGTTAGTAGAATGTTAGTAGAATGTTATTTGAAGTTTTGTATGATGTTCCTGAAACATTCTTTCAATCATTCAAACACCTGCTGTGAACAAGCACTGAAAGAAAGAGAAATAAGAACACAAACTAACTTTCTTCAGCCACAGCCTTAAATGAACTGAAGACAAAAGACATTAAATCCCTGAAGATCTGATTAAACAACTCCACAAACAGCATTACCAGCTTCACATATTACTAACCAGACTGACTTTATTTCTGACACACGTCTACAGAAGTTTAGATGTTTCGTTTGAAATCACCATCATCGAGATTGGTGGTTGCTTTAGTTGAGCTCTGGACCCCTGACTATTATAGAGTTGCTTCTTTATCAACAATTGCAGGTATTTTCAGAAAACATTTCTGCATTGATCAAAACAGATCAACATGTCTGTTGGTGAAGAGCTGAACTAAAGCAACAATCAATCGCAATGAGGGTGATCTCAAACAAAACATCTGAACTTTTGTTAATACTCAATAAGAGCTTCTGTAGATGTGTCAGAAATAAAGTCAGTCTGGTTAGTAATATGTGAAGCTGGTAATGCTGTTTGTGGAGTTGTTTAATCAGATCTTCAGGGATTTAATGTCTTTTGTCTTCAGTTAATTTAAGGCTGTGGCTGAAGAAAGTTAGTTTGTGTTCTTATTTCTCTTTCTTTCAGTGGTTGTTCACAGCAGGTGTTTGAATGATTGAAAGAATGTTTCAGGAACATCATACAAACCTTCAGATAACATTCTACTAACATTAAAGAAACTGTACATTTTATGTTCTCTGAATGTTACAAATCAACGTTCCTACAACGTTGAATTTTAAATCAAAATTAAGTGGAAAGAACGTTATACCTTATAAAAACGTTCCTGTAACGTCAAGAAAACTGGACGTTTTTAATGTTCCCAGAACCAACACCGAATATTTAGAGAACGTTCTTATAATAAAATTCTGTTAGCTGGGTATATAGTTATCAATATGGTTATCTTCATAGTTATCGTTCTTGGTGTGAACGGGTCTTTAATCATTGTGAAATATTTAGCATTAAAGTGGGTTTTCTTTCTTTGCAATGACATTCATTCATTTTTAAGTGACTAAGCATTCAAATACGTATAGTACATGCTGAACTTGTAATATATCATGGCCGTCCAATGGAGATCTAACAAAAATAGCAGCCATGCACATCGACTGATCAGTAGCTTTTCTGTTACCCACCTGTTTGTTCATGAAGATGTAGATGATGGGGTTTATGACGGTGCTGGTCTTGGCTAACAAAGAAGGAACAATGCTAGCTGCTGGTGTGACCAGGCCGGGACGCCCAAATGTGGCTAGCAGAGCCATAATCCCGTAGGGCAGCCAACACAGCAGGTAACACACCACCATGGTGACCACCATGAAGAGCACACGCTGTTCCCGTTTGCGACTGACCGCCGTATTGATCCGGCTCACCTTTGTTATTGTGATAACGGGAAGAGGGGAAAGGAGACAAGAAAAATAAAAGAGATGTGAGGAACATGACATTATACTGGGCAGCTGTGTCATTGTTTTTAAGGCAAAGTGATAAAACTATATATGCAGACATTCATAGATTAGATGAACGTTTAGTATGTAGCTTCAGGCCAGCTTGGCAGAAATGGATACAGCCATGAATCGATCACTCTGGTCTGTAATAGACCCTTAAACACAACAATGGGAACAGAAGGCCCATTACACATTGTAGAATTGCCTACGGAGCATGATGCACCATTTTCTCAGTGTCGTAGCACTTTGTCTGACAGCTGCTAAGTGCTATTTTGGTGTAGGTGTCCAAGAGCTGAGACTTGCTACTTTGGTTGAACTTTAGTCCCTGAAGTTTGGTGCAGTGGTGCTGTGCACTGCCATTCACTCTTAGACCGCAATGTGGATGTGGAATAAAGTCATTTTCTTTATCAGTACTTTTGTCTTTACTTCCAGTAAAATATTTAAATACAGATACATTTACTTACATTAATACTTTTATTCAGCAAGAAAGCATTGAAAGTGAAAATAAAGACAATTACAATGTTACAAAAGATTTCTATTTAAAAAAAAAAAAAAGTTATTTTGAACTTTCTATTCTTCAAAGAATCCTGAAAAAAGAATCCACAAAAATATTAAAGGGTTAGTTCACCCAAAAATGTCATTAATCACTCACCCTCATGTCGTTCCACACCCGTAAGACCTTTGTTCGTCTTTGTAACACAAATTAAGATATTTTTGATGAGTTTTTCTTTTTATCCTTGATAGAAAGCAATGAAATTACCACATTCAAAGTCCAGAAAAGTAGTAAAAACATCGTTAAAACAGTCAATGTGATTATAGTGGTTCAAATTTAATGCTATGAAGTGACGAAAATACATTTGTGTGCAAAAACAACAAAAATTGTATTCAACAAATTCGTCTCTCCCGTCATTCTCCTATGCTGTTTATGAAGCAGCGCTTCCAGGTTCTACGTCAGAACGTCAGCTCAGGTTTGGCAGATGCTGTTCACGTGAGTAGCACGACGCATGTATGCGATGCTGACACAGGAGCCGGCCAATACTGAGTTGGCGTTCGGACGTAAACGGAAGCGCTAAACTGCGTCGACTGCATACGAGACTGACGGGAGAGACGAATTTGTTGAATATTTGAATATGAAAGTTATTTTTTTGTTTTTGCGCACAAATGTATTTTCGTCACTTCATAACATTAATGTTCAACCACTGTAGTCACATTGACTGTTTTAACAATGTTTTTTTTACTACTTTTCTGGACCTTGAATGTGGTAATTTCGTTTCTTTCTATTGAAGATAAAAAAAAAAAAACCTTTTGGATTTCATCAAAAATATCTTAATTTGTGTTCCGCAGATGAACGAATGTCTTAAGGGTTTAGAACGCCAACGTGAGTAATTAATGACAGAATTTTCATTTTTGGGTGAACTAACCCTTTAAGCAGCAGAACTGTTTTCATGCATATTAGAATGATTTCTGAAGGATCATGTGATTGAAGACTGGCTGAAAATTCAACTTTGCCATCAGATATAAATGGCATAAACAGTATAAATTTTAATTTTAGATTTTTAGATTTCAGTTATTTTAGATTGTAGTAATATTTCACAATATTACTGTTTTTACTGTATTTTTATTAAATACATGCAGTCTTCTTAAATATGAGACTATGAACTGGTTAATGATAAACATCATGCAACCCAATTCTAAAGTTTCTCCTCCTAAATACTAATTTATTACATATTTAAATCAATGTAAATTATTTTAAATGTTTTTTTCTCTATACATGATATAAATGTTTTACATACAGTTTGGTCCAATGTAAAATTACCTATGTTGTTTTCTTGTTTTAAGGTTAAATTTAACTAGCCTATATTTTGTTAGATTTATGCTTTAAACAGGAATTTCTTTAATTTCTTTCACAACTGTGCTTTAAACAAGTAAATTTATCTTGATTTAGGATGTTTACAAGAGTGTTCTGTTACTGGAAAATAATGAACAAATACTCAAAAACTAACAAGTAAAACTGGTAGGAAAAAGAGAGGAAGTATGTACTGGCAAGTAGCCCTGTTAAAATGTTAAGAATTCACCTCTAATGCCACATTTCCTCACACATAACTTAATGATCAGAGTCATACATCACTTTGAATTATATGCTATACTTTAAACTACAGCGTGAACACATGTCTTCTTGATTACCTCTGGAATGTAATGTAATGGCCAGAGCCCAGAGTAACATAATTGGGCTTTGACTAAGATCTAATTAAGAGCAATGCAGTGGAACGAGTGCAGCCCTTTCTTCACAGGCACCCTTGTCATCACTAGGCACCCTTGATTCCACCATCCACCTTGAGCAGAAGCTGCAACTTGACAAATTATTACTTAGCAGAATGTCAGATCAATGTAAAGTTGCTAATAGGCTCCCCATTGAGTTGCGCCACATTTTTTTGGCTTTTCTGATTACATTAAAAAGCACTATATGCACAGAAGGGCACCACACAGGGGTGCAGACTGTGAATAACACTGACTGCAAGGTGTGAAGGCTTATGGGGGTGTGAAGTCATGGTGGAGAACATCACTGGAGGCCACAGCCAGCGGCACATCTAAGGCCGCTCTACCAATTAAGAACTAGAGAAGATGTGATGGCTGTTTAAGATGTAGCGCTGAGGTGGGTGGACAAAAAAAGGGCAGTTCATACCCCGCAAATCATCCAAAACTTCAACCCAATTGAATTTTGATTGGCAGATGGAAATTTCAGGTTCACATTAAACACAGGATGCCAAGCAGAGCAGACTAAAGAGGGACAACCTCAGATGTGAATCACAGTGAGTTTGTCGTGTTGACTGTGTAGGTGTGTCCGCTTTCTGTAATCCTCAGATGAATTCCAGTAATTACAGCACAACTCCTGATGAAACATTATTGCTGGGGAATAGCAATTATAAGCTGTTATTTAAAAGTGCTGAAATGCTAAATGGATTAAACAAATAAACTGTGAAATAGGGAAAATTAGTCTAAGTAGGACAGAAAATATGCTTTGGGAACATTACAATAATCACATGGAGTGTGAAAGCAAAGGCTCAATCAACGCTCAAACCCTTATTAGCATACATAAATATTTTTTTTTAGCTCTCGAAAACAAGACATTGAGATTGAATAGATTAAGAACTAAAAAACAACAAAATCTGATGACATTCAGAGCTGTCAAACTTAAAATGTGCCTGGAGAGACAAACTGCAACCATCCACAATGTTGCATCATTAGAGCAGGCGAATACATGTAAATCCAGGAGTGCGTTACACACCTCACCCCGATGTTGTGGTGGTGTTGTGGTAATGAGGCTCTCCCCTCAGGGTGTGTGTGAGCCCTGCAGTCAGAAGGTGGCAAACCCAGCAGGATGGAGCGCTGTGAAGGAGATGCTAATGCGCGTGGCATACCCTGTGTCTGTCAGAGCGCGTTTGGTCAGGGAGGATCCCTCAGGTATGTGGGTAGGGGGATGTCAAACATTATGTTGCTGAGAAGATTCTCATAGCTGTGATCACAGCTGAAATCTGCTAAATAAACGTTGTTTCTGGAGATCTCACTGTGGTCTTCTCTGATCCTGATAAAACAACAGTCTCCCTTAGAAAAATAAATGTCTGTCAGCAGTCTGGGGAACATGAGTAAATCTTTCAGTTCTCCAGTGAACCTGATATTTTGCTGATCGAGTGGGTTCAATTCTAAAGGCTTAAGCAAGAAGGTGATACTCCTTAAAAGTTTTTTTCTACGCTCCTGAATGTTTGGCATATTCGTAAAAGTGTTGTGAATGCGAGTTTGTTTGTGGTCTGTATTGAGTGTAATGCAATAAAAAGATAAAAATGGCAAGAAATTTGTTTTTGCTAGCTGCACAGAACCACTGACTCTTCACATTCTTATCCTTTGGAAATGTTTACAAAGAGAATTTGCTTTTGCAGAGCAGAAAACAGCATCTTCTCGACATGTACACAACACAAACCAGCTACGGTGTTTGAGGGTGGGTGGCCAACGAAGACCATAGTTTGGCATTATACAAATTTGTTACATTGTTACGTATGTAAGTCATGGAAGTAAGACTGGAATTATTGACAACTCATTTCGGCAGTTCAGAATCAGTTCTTTTTTTTGGGAGACAATACTAATGCTAACAACCAGGGTAGTATGATTCATGAACAAACAACTCTTATGGGCTGGTTCTTTTTAGTGAATCAAAAACAGAGGATGCTAATGAGTTGGTTCTTTCAATAAATAGTTTAAAAAAAAAATGTAAGTCCCACTTTGATCACCAAAGTGACATATTTGAAAAAATTTTCCTGTGAAAAAAAAAAACTTTCTGCCTTAAAATAGCTTGAATGTAACTACACGCTTGCTTCGTTAAGTATACGCTGATCTATGAATATGCTAATTAGCCCCGCCTCCACAAGCTCAGAGATCCACTCAGTCAACTGAGTAACGCAAGTAAACGCTGCACAATCATATTGCTTTTTACAACGATGGACACATAACGGTGATTAATATGATTAGCCTTTTGCTTGACTACATTATCAAACAATAATGTGCTAATAATGTGTTGCTAATGTTACAAACCATGTTCCCATTCGTCATCAGACAGCTGCCTTCTGAAAATCAGTATCCTTAAAAACGCTTTGAACAACTCAGAACATCAGTGGAGAAAGGCATATCCCCGCTAGAAATTTTACGTTCCCTGAACATTCTCAGAACGTCCCCACTGGCGCCTAGTAACATTCCCAGAACGTTCTAAGACGGCCACGATGTGGAGTTCTTTTAAGGGTTGGGGGACGTTATTTGGCAGACCTTGACAGAACATTCAGGATGTTCTCTGAACGTTTAGGGAACCACATTTTATTTTAAAAAAGTTCTCAGAACGTCCCTGTTGCCCTTGTCGAAAAGTTTTATTGAAAATTAAAGCTAAATTGATTAACAAAAGTGGTTAGTTTTTGTTCAAACAAAAACTAATTTTTCTTTAATGTCTTACAAAAAAACACACTTTGCAGGTATTTCCTGGATTATTATGAAACCTTTTTTTTAAAAGTGCAAATCTCTCACAGTTGAAGTTATCAACAGACACAAACACATGCATGAGATAATGTCACTACTGTATCACTGCATCAGAAACTACACAGCTTTTAAATAAAACAGCATGCAGCAGAACATCAATGTTTCTGGCTCATCACTGACTGAAGCACAGGCTCTGCTCTTCAGCACAATGGTAACCTCACAAAACTCAGATAACAGAACATTAAACACTAATAGATCTCTCTAGATCTCAGCATCTTCACTTATTACAAACCACTCTGACTTTATTTCTTTCATTCAAAACTTCTTAATGAGGTGTTGATGTTTTATTACAAAATAAAAATCAAGTTTTATGATCAAGCTTGCTTTAGTTGGGCTCCTGATCCATTTTAATTTTTTTTTTTATTTAATTTTTTTTTTTTTTTTTTTAAATCTCATCAGATTATTTTGGTTGCTTATTTACAATGACATCATCAAATAGTGGCCTTATTCACTGATCTCTGATTATTGTTTCTTTCATGTTATTGTCACCCTATAACACCGCATAGAATCCTATCCTGCTTTGATATTTTACAGAAATTCTGTGTATGAACCTCAACAATGTGACAACATTTTCAGATAAACAGATTAACTCTGAGTGTAACAAAACAAGCTACTAAAGTCAAACAAAAAAATCTTGTTTATTGTCACCATTGTTGAGGTTCATACGCTGATTCATGATGTCTATATGAGTCTAAAAGACACTGCTCTAAACTCTGCTAGTATAAGGAATTTTAAAAACTGAACATTTGACTGTCATTAAAAAAAAGTCAAAACTAACAGTTAACACCCTCAGAGTTCAGTTTCTGGAGAGAATCAATGATGGACCTTCAGGGAACATTCTGGACGTTCTGGGAATGTTTAGGGAAATATTTCTATAGGACATTATGATAACTTCCTAAATGTCCTCTTTGTAACATTATCGCACGTTCATAAAATAACCAAAATAGAACGTCCCCCTAAACTCTTGTCGGGAACATTATTAAATGACCAACAGAGGACCGTGTGGGAACGTTCAGTTAATGTCTCAAATGTCCTCTTTGTAACGTTCTTATGTGACCATAAAATAACCAAAATAGAACGTCCCCCTAAACTCTTGTCGGGAACAATATTAAATGACCAACAGAGGACCGTGTGGGAACGTTCAGTTAATGTCTCAAATGTCCTCTTTGTAACGTTCTTATGTGACCATAAAATAATCAAAATGGAACGTCCCCCTAAAGTCATATAAGGAACCTTGAACTGCAGCACTTTCATTTTCCAATTTTCGTCACCCTTAGAGAACTTTTAGGGAACTTTGCGCAAGGTCTTGAGAACGTCGCCTTCTACGTGGGATAGTTCATCATAACATCGTAATACACATCATACACCGCTATATTGCTAAATCTACCTGATTTGTCATATCAACAGAGAAATATACCGGGATATATATTCTTGAAACTCCACTGCTTGAGAACAGTCATAGTTAATGATATGCTAAAGCCCGCCGGCACGTTGACATGATTGGTTACAAGGTAGTTTGTGACATCACAGACACCAGAGATTTCAAACTGCGGGTTTGAGTCTTTTTTCACTGCAGTTTTAAACAGGAAACAAATCTGATTTTAAAACACTAGGCATCAAATATTTTGTATGTGATAAGTTTGTACACTAGATGGTGTGATTCGACAAAAGCAAATAGAACCTATTATAATCAGAGATGCTGTCTACACTGGATGCGGAAATATAAAACTTGCACGACGAAGAGGAGTAACAGGAACCAGGCTTCAATAAGAACAACCAAACAAAGGAAACTTAATGAGATAATTAATAATAACACAGGTGAACAGAATGATACATTAACAAACTAATTACACAGACAGAGGGAAACTCCAGGTGCACGCGCTACATCTGACACGAAGAACAAATGGATTTGCAACAGTCACTTTGTCGCGTACAGTGTAGACAGCCTCAAGCTGTTGCAGCACAACATGACAATTGTCGCATTTGGTCATGAACTAAGACTGAGGATCACACACTAGTAGACTTTCACGTAATTCCGAACACAACAAACTCACACAGAAATATGAGCCTCATTGCAAGGAGATGCTGGTCAAAAGAAAACAATAGTTGTAAAATAGGCTGAAAATATCAAAAAAAGTTTGATATCCTCAGACAAAAATCTGTCTCCATCCAACCCGATCTCACGGCAATTAGTACGTATTTCACGAGGTGGCTAATTCGTACGAACTCGTACAACCACACGTTTTTTTCCAAATCGTACGTATTTTATGAGTTGCCAAATTCGTATGAATTCGTAGGAATGACCTACCCCTAAACCCGCCCCTAAACATACCAGTCACTGGGGTTTAGACTAATCGTATGAACTCATAATAATGTTGTACAAATTCGTACGAATTAACCACCTCGTAAAATATGTATGACTTGGTTGTGAGATAGCGTTGCTCCATCATACACTATGTGATTTTCTGTGAAGTCAACTCTGACTGCCTAAAATCTGCAGACTGGCTCTGACTGCAGACTGGCAACTATGTAAGCAAAATTGATTTTATAACTGAAACTGAGCACGCTAATGTAGGGAAATTACAGTAACTGTCTCCTTATATCAATTATGAAAACAAACATCTGTTTGATGACACAAATGTATGTAATCATTAAATAAACAGAACAATCATTTGTCGATAGAACAGTTGGAATCAGTGGACCCACACACAATCTGCACCCACAGACGATTTCCACAGGACTGAAACACCCTTCATTCACCAAGCTCTACACATCCCCCAACCCTTTCATGCTCCATTATTAAATATTTGGGCTAATTTGATTATGTTTTCAGCTGCCAGTACTCTCAGCTCCGATTAACACATTTTACCATTAAATCCATTCTGCAGATTTCCTCACAATTCTACAATTAAATTAATCCTCAGATTCCCTCTTTGCCTCTTAATCATTAAAGCCTGTAATGGGAAATTTTATTTGTCAATAAAACTCTGATACTTATGACATCAACATCACTCCATAACAAATATTTTCCTGTGCATCCCCAGTTCTACATTTTATAACATTAAAAAGAACAGAGATGTGCAATTACCAAAGTTTTGATTAAAAAAATAAAATAAATAAATAAAAGAGAGAGAGAGATGCCAAAAATGATTTAACATTGTTCATTTAGGAAACACTGTTAATACTTTACAACAAGGTCTCATTTGTTAACATTAGTACATCAACTTACATAAAATAATAGTGAGCAATATATTTTTACAGTATTTTTTATTTTTGTTAATGTTAGTTAATAAAAAATGATGGATGGATGATGAATGGATGGATAGATCGTTTTTTAAAAAACACCAACACAAAAAAGGAACTAAAAAAACTCTCTCTCTCTCTCTCTCTCTCTCTCTCTCTCTCTCTCACACACACACACACACACACACACACACACACACACACACACACACACACACACACACACACACACACACACACACACACACACACACACACACAGAGTAAGTGAGAGAAAATAAGTAGAGAAAGAGTTGATAGTTGAAAGACGGATGGCTGGAGTGACAGATGGAACAGTGAGCGAGAAGTACAGAGCAAAGTCAAAAACAGACTTAAAAAAAGTGGAAGCCAGAGAGCAGAAAAAAGGGAAAACACGGTATATGGATGAGGAGTAGGATTAGAGTGACAAGGCAGAAGGAAGGATAAAACATTCTAGACCAAGCCATTTCAGTAAAATAGGGCCTGACGATCCTCTCCTGATTGATTTGGGGCATAACCTGATCCGCCGTCGCCCGCACTAAACAAATACAGTGGACTAGATCATTAAATCTTCTGTCTGACAGGTAGGCAGAACAGTTGTGAGTACAGCTGCTTAAAAGTCTCCCAGGAGAGTGTGTTGCTCTGTGCCTATTTCTTTATCGTTCTTGGTCTATTTTTTAACCAGCTAGTTGCTTGTACAGCATACATAAATCAATGCCTTTAAGTTAACGGTGAGTTCATCACAAAATGAGTCTGCACTCTATTCTCTGCCCTCATGTAAACTGGTGACGAGGTCGAGGGTGTGTTCAATAATACAATCCCTCCTTCCACCACTAATCTCATTTTCTGACTGTAATTATATCCCTTGTCATAACATTTTGATGAAATTCAGTGTCCACTAATTATAGACTGTTATAAAACCCAATCAAATGGTGATACATTACAAAATGTAAAAATGAAAAAAGTCTGTGCAGGAGTTTTATGAAGAGAGATAAGTTGATAAGAAAAGCATGAATGCATTATAAATAAATGAGTCACATTTTATCCTTTCTATGTAAACTGTACAAGCTGTTTCAATTGGACAGCAACTTATGTGCGATCAGTCCGGGAAATTAATCTTTAATCATCGGTTGGCTGCATCCAGGACCACCTACAAAATGTCATAGTATATGTGCATGTTTGAGCAGAACAACACATATTAACTTGTATCAACCTTTATATGTAGCTCTGAAAAAAGTCAAATAATTTTGATATTTTAGTGAATTGGCTTGTTTAGAAAGCAAGGTTAACTTAAAGTGCCCCTATTATGCCTTTTTTAGGTTTCCTAATATTGTTTTGGGAGTCTCCTACAATAGGTTTACATGCATGCAAGGTCAAAAAACACTTTCGTTTTCTCATAATATACATTTAATTTCACCTGAGTTTTCAATGTTTTGTAAACGATTCGTTAGAAGCAGTTTGAAGAATCAGTCTCTCTAAACCCCTCCTTTCCATGAGCCTACACTGCTCTGATTGGTCAGATGGCCCAGTCCTTTGTGATTGGTCTACTGCGTGCACCGCGCGCCCATTGCTTAATGACAGCTATCAATTCACAAGACATTGTATACAATGTATGGACAGAAAAGACAGCATCAATTTTACCATATCAATTCGAGCCTAAGTCCGACTATAAAACGTCTGAAGTAGTCGATAATTCAGAAACTGATTCGCAATAACGACTGGAGTAGTACGTTTCTCTATGGTAAGTGTCACCTTAGTTTGTGTTATTTATAAGACGTGATAGCAGCTCACTGTTATACTTTATGTAGGTGCACCTGTGGGAAATCAGAATACCAAGTAAAGCTGAAATCCCCTAACATAAGATAAACATTTAGGCCAGATGTGTACACAGACTTTTTCGTCAAAACTATTAACAAAGAAAAATGGTTATATCATTGTTTGACATTACAATAGGTGTTTACAGAGAATACTTCAACTAGTTAGCGTGGACTAGCATCTTAATATCCTATTGGAATACAGATAGAGCTCCTATCTACTGTAATAATAAAAACGCAGAGGAAAAAAACAGTTGATTTTGCAGTTATGTAAGCGAACTGGGCCCACAGCTATATTGTAAACTCCCACGTTAGCAGAGCACAACTGTGAATAGCTGATAATGCATTACACTTTGTAAACAAAAGTTGTGCTCCATCCTTGATCATTACTCCAAGTAATAAGACAGAGAAGCTGCATTAATCAACACATTTTTAGACAATATTAGACCCACATCTGAATAGCAGAACTACAGAAACGTGAGTTAGCCAGTTAGAAGGAGACAGACTAGGGTGTATGTTATACAACATAACATACAAAACTACTAATTTTGAATGATCGCTAGAAAATATAAACATCAATTATTAATCATACTTACAGGTTGAGATTCAGAGGAGCAAACTGGTCCAAATAAACTGGGCATTAATCCATATTTTAAGCTGTTTGTGAATCCTGCGTTAAACTTCCCGAGGTTTGAGAAGCAGTCATCAGTAAAATGACAGGAACACAACAAAAGATTGTACTGCTGTGGTATTGTTGAAAAAAGTAATTTTCCCTGGCGTCTGCGTGCGCAATAAGTGGGCGGGCATGTTTCGTTGTGACGTCTCAACAAAGCGGCTTGGGATTCGTTTTACAAACGACTCTTTTATTGACTTAGAGTCAACTCTTACTTTTGAGAGACAATAACTTTATATATGATGCACTTTCAGATTTACAGATTTATTTTGCAGGATGTTTTCATTCACTTAGAACTATGTTACACACTACATGAAAAGTAATTTTAAAAATCCATAATAGAGGCACTTTATTGTCACATATATCCATATATATATATGCAACTCACAGTTGATTAACCCAAACCTTGCTTTAGCTGAGGTATGCAGGTTCCAAAACCATGGTCTGGAGTAAGTTCAGTCAACCCGGAGTATAAAACTCAGGACTAGTCCACACGTACATGGGTATTTTTATAAATAAAGTTTTTCCTCCTTCGTTTCAAAATAGTAACGCACCAAAAATGCGCCTGAACACACCTCGTTTTCACAATTGGGTGCAAATGCATTTGCTATTTAAACAGTGTGGCGCAGGACGTGAAAATGATAACTGTGTCGGGCTGAAACTGGCAAAAAAACACTTGCATTGCGTCTGGCGCCGCATTGCGGCGGGTGCATGATAGGGCCCTGAGGATTCATTTCACCTGTCCACATTAGAACTGCTGCAACATTCCCCCAGCCACAACAAAAACAAACACTGCTCTAAATAATACAAGATAAAATGTGACAATGCAGCACATTTTCAGAATTGCCTCATAACTTTCTCTTTCAGGAGTGCAGAGTAGCATTTCAGCAGTGGATATAATAAGGACATGTGACAACAGAGTTTTGGTGAATTTTCTGACATCCTGAGGGCTGTCTGTTCTATCTGAAACGAAACAGGAGAGGAGGACAGACTGGGAGAGAGATGGCAAGCTATAAGAACAGGGGTGTCCAGTCCTGCTCCTGAGGAGGGAAATTTGTCCTGCAGAGTTTAGCTTCAACCCATCTCAACAAACTTGCATGGAAGTTTCCAGTATTCCTGAAGACTTAAATTAGTTTGTTCCAGTATTTTGTTTTGTTTTTTATATAATTGAAATACTATTATAGATTTTAATAATAGTTTGAAGTAGATTTTATATTTTCCATTCCAGTTTCATTTTGATAGTTTTAGTAATTGTGTTATGTAAGCAATTTCTGAGAAACGCTGCTGATATTTGAAATCACGAAAACAAAACACCCCTACCCACAAGGATCGCACCCATATCTTGATAGCTCCGCCCCCATATTCACAAACATGCTATGCAACACAGGCACCTTCCCCTAATGAGTGTATACACCCCTTACTGCTGATTGGCTACAAGTGTGTTTTGGTGCCCAGCCCCAACCACTTTCAACACCGTTTCTCAGAAATCACTTACTGCACCTTTAACTAATGTTAACAAAATAAACCTCATTGGTTAACTATAGTTACTTGAAATTAAATACTTTTTATATAATAACCCTTTTCAGGTGTGTTTAATTAGGAATGGAGCTAAGATCTGCAGGATAGTGCCCCTCCAGAAGCAGGATTGGACTCCCCTGGCTAATATAACTTTACAATGACAATATCATTTTAGCTTTTCCAACATATGGCCACTTAATCTAGAATACCAATTCTCCCAAAAGACTTTAACTTCATTGCCATTTGAAGGCTCCTAATTAAGAGAGATTGCACTGTAAAATGCAGACTAATTAAGCTCTAAATCGTTAGGCTCAACTTCAAAACAAATAAAACAAAAACAGTAGCTGACATGATACCCATATAAAGCTACTCTATCAAATTCAAGTTCACCCAAAAAGGAAAATTATGTCATCATTTACTGTGGAACACAAATAACATTTAAAAAAATCTCTGTTTTTTTGCCCATGCAATGACAGTCATTGGGGTCCAAATATTGTTCCCCTTTGATGTTCATTCTATGGGCAAAAACAGTTGAAATGTTGTTCTGCTGAAGAAAGAAAGCCAGAGTAAATTACAGAATTTTTATGTTTATGTGAACTACCCCTTTAAAGAAATGCAATTTGAGAAGTTAGAAAGAACTGACATCAAGCAGTAAACCCTGACAAAACCCATCTAACCCCAGCCTTCAAAACCAAACCAATCGAATTCAATCAAAATGATTCATCTGCAAAATTTCTTCCTTGAAACCTCGCTTGAGGTCAACACTTTTCAGAGCTGGCAACGTGATCTGCAGCAGATGTGAACTTCGTTTCTCTCTCTCTGCCTCTCGTTCCGTCTACCCAGCCGGTCTCTGCGCGAATGGACAGTTCTGTCTCGAATGATGGCGAAAACGAGTGTGGCAAATCCGCTGGGTTTTTCTCCCTACGTTTCCCCAGCGTGCTCCTTTTCACCCGCAGTGTGAGTTTACAGAAAGAGACAGGCCGTGTCCGAGCAAATGAGGCTGTTCTTTGGGAAGACGGTCGGCCCCCAACTGGGTGACATTTTGGATGGGTTAGTCAACGGCTGAGTGGAGCGACAGGAGCTGGGAGGGTATATGTGCTCTATGCACTGTGAATACGCAACTGTCATATCTTCATTCAAACTTATATAACAATGTGACACTTTCTGGGGGACGAAAGGGACAAAGCCTGTAGGTCTACTTACTGTAGGTGACATTCAGACTGTCACAGTATCCACCCTACACTCTTAAAAATAAAGTTTCCAAAAAGGGGTATTCGCAGCAATGATAGAAAAATCAAGAATCCTTTTCTACTATAAAAGAACGTTTTGTAATGTTCTGTGGATGTTAAAGGCTGGTTGGATGGTTCTTCATGGAACCATAAGGCACTTTTCCACTGCATGGTACAGTTCGGTACGGCTCACTTTTTGGCGCTTTTCCACTGCATAGGACGGCTCGGTACCACCTCGGTGGAGGTTCCAAGCGTGCCGTACCGATACTAAATGTGACATGTAAACACTGCAGATTACTGATTGGTCAGAGGATCGTCACTACCAGCGTCATTGGATTTGAAACACGAGACACCAAACCCGCTAGATTTAAATAGTCAGTAAAAGCCACTGCAGTATCATTTGTTCGTGAAATGATTGTCGCACGCAACTTGAAAAAAGAAATGGCTGTATCGTGGTCAGTAGATGAGGTGCAGATTCGTTGGTAGCCAAGGAGCGGATCCATGGCAGTAGAGGCGGCGCAATAATACGATCAGTCTATAATCCCACCCACTTTGAAGCAGTACTAAACTGCAGTGGAAAAACAAACCGAAAGTAAAGTGAGCCGAGTAGTACCACGCAGTGGAAAAGTGCCAATAGATGCCAATAAAGAATTTAAAGTCACCATAACATGAAAGTTGCAATAGCCTTTTCTTCCTTGTTGTGACATATATCCAAGTGAAACAACGGCGGGCGGGACTTGATTTTGTTCATCCGGAATTGATTGGACGGTTGTTGTTTGCTATTGCTGTGATCTCATGTGAGTGACAGGTTGTCCCGCCCACATGTAAGTGTCAAAAGAGAAGAGATGTTGAAATCCTCTGATATTTCTCTTTAAAAATTCTCATTTAAGATTTGACCGGTGTTTTGTTTTTCTAAATCCTCTGCACTTCCGTGTTTGTCAACACATCATTTGCGCGTCAGATGCAAATTGATGCATTTTTCCGTTTGCCGGAAGCTAGTTATTATATTTTATAAAGTTTTAAATATGGATATTTTTCTTACCAATACCCATCGCTTCGCTTCAGAAGCCTTTTTTAACTGCCTGGAGCCATATGGATTATTTTTATGATGGATGGATGCACTTTTTTTGGGCTTCAAAATCTCACACCCCACCTTCACTACCATCATACAGCTTGGAAGAGCCAGGATATTTTTAATATAACTCTGACTGTGTTTGTCTGAAAGAAGTCATACACCTAGGATGGCTTGAGGGTGAGTAAATCATGGGATAATTTTCATTTTTGGGTGAACTATCCCTTTAAGAGTGTAGCATGTTGCAATGAGAACCTGAAAGGCAGTTTGTGGTCTTATTGATTGTAAATGTACATGAATCATTATCCAATTGATTGCTTGTGATGCATGCAATTAAAAAGAGCCTTCAGCTTAATCAAAGAGCCAGTTACTATGTGTAATATAACATGTGGCATTTTTATCACCCCCTTTGAGATTTATCAGAGTGGAGGGGGAATATATCTGACACCTGTCCCCCTAGGACTCCACTGCATCGAGCAGTGGGAGTCGCATCTCGAATAAACACACAGGGTGCTAATTGTTTAAAAGACTCAGAGCTTATTAGCATTCTGTCTCTGCGCCTATGGTTCAATACCATTGGTGAGGAGCTACAATCACTCTTATACAGTGGAGACAACAGTCTAGTTATCTGATCTCATGCTACGATTGGCCTATAATTGGTTTGCATTAAATGACATCCAAATAAATTGAAGGCAGTGGATTACGAAAAATGCCTTTGATCAAATTCAATGATTTTATCATCTTCAGGACAAAATTATGCAAATGATTTTGTGTGAGGTCTTTAAGCATCTGTATGAATTATATATGAAGCGCTATGTAGGCAATGACGTTACTAACGGTCTATTTATAGACCTAAACAACCCTCAAAAACTTGAATGGTGGTAGAAAGTTTAATGTCATGCAGAGGTTACTCCAAAACTGCAAATGTTGAGCACTTAAGCACTTAAACCTGGGTTGCTGCAAAGGGACTAATGCAATTGGATCCCTGGGTAGTGAGGAAGTGTGCCACAAACTGTTATACACAGCTTTTTTTTTCAGTTGACAAAACTTAGTGTTAGGATGCAGAGCAAAGGTAATATATGTACCTGCAATGACAAAAATATTGGTATTAAGACAGAACCAGATGTGGGAGTGGCCTAAACAGGAAGTGCATCAAAACTACAGTACCATTCAAAAGTTTGGGGTCAGTAAGATATTTTAAATGTTTTTGAATGATTTCTCTTATACACGCCAAAGCCGCATTTATTGATAAAAAAATACAGTAAAACCAGTACTATTGTGAAATATTATTACAATAAAAATGTTTTCTATTTTATTGTATATTAAAATGTAATTTATTCCTGTGATGCAAAGCTGAATTTTCAGCATCATTACTCCAGTCTTCAGTGTGACATGATGCTTCGGAAATCATTCTAATATGCTGATTTGTTGCTCAAGAAACATTTATGATTATGTTGAAAACAGAGTTAAGCTCTTTAATATTTTTGAAGAAACTGATTTTTTTCAGGATTCTTTGATGAATAAGGTTCAAACTAACAGCATTTATTTGAAATAGAAATCTTTTGTGACATTATAAATGTCTTTAATGTCACTTTTGATCAGTTGAATGTGTCCTTGCCGAATAAATATTAATTTCTTTTACTTATCTTACTGACTCCAAACGTTTGAATGGTAGTGTAAATGAAAAGCTTAATTTATTCCATTTACAGTTTTACTTGTAGCAAATGAATAAATATGTAACTATAAATAATTAAATTATTAAAAATGATGTAGTCATATATATATATATATATATATATATATGTATGTATATATATATGTATATATGTGGGTGTGTGTGTATTCTCAGACAAGCAAAATAAAAGGAGACTGCAAGGTCATAAGCCCCGTGAGGTGCCCAATCTAAAGGTTTGTATTCTTCTCTGCCCTTTTGAGATAGTAACTCGTTAATTGGAAATGATTTCTGCTCAGGCTTAAGGAGAGAGCTCCCTTTGTTCCTGCTTCTATCAACACAAACCCAGGCTCAAATTTATCTACTTGCACAAGCATGTATCTGTCAGAAAAGCAAAGTATTTTCACCTCTGAGGTTAGATCACACCACTGATGTCTAGTGATAAGTCTTGACCTATATACACTACTGTCATGCAACACATACAGTATAACTGCGGCTTCACATACAGTTCACTGTGGATGACACTATGCGTAAATCTACAGAAGGCCTTCAGACCAAAATGAGATTCAGCAGGTTTTTCGCACAGCAAAAGAACTTTTATGGAGAAAGATTTGAGTTGCTGCTGAATGAAGAGAAACGAAAAGGAGACGCTTCCAGTTCTGCATCAATGGCCCATTTTAGACATGGCTAATTTACATAAACATGAATGTTTTAATTTCCGAACTCTCTCTGAACATCACAGTATATTAAAAGTGCTGAAACATCTATTCCAAACATTGTACTCTATTAAGACGCAGAGATGGGGATTTTTGTATTCATTGTTGCTTTTGAAAGTAATTCAGTTGCAAATCAAAGTGCTTTGTTGTGTCACTGCATTTGATGTAAGTGGTTGGTGGCCTCTGTTAGCTCACCCACTTAGTGAGGGGCGGGAGGAAGGAAAGGAATTGTGGGAGCTTTGAGAGTGTTTGTTTTGTGTTTACTTCAGAAAATTGGGCCACTCTGGGGAATCATAAAAACTACTTCTCAATTGAAATGTTATTTTCTTTCCATCTCCATGCAAATTCTGACACGGTTTGCTCTGTGCCTGACGTAATATAGCGCTTAATTTGCATTCAAGGCGTTTCACGCGAAACATTGAGAATAATTGTCAATTGTTGCCGACTGCCGGTGTTTATCATCGGACAACACAGGACATATCCCGTCGAGCTTTTGAAAGAGAATTAATCTTGCTACCTCTGGTAAATTAGAACTGATAGAGGAACACAGACAGGAAACTGCCACAAGCTGAAATATTCAAACTGTTTTTAATTTAAACCACACGTTGAGAGGAGTGCTGAGTGGTTTTGTTAATTAATGGTGCAAAAAGGTCATTGTGAAAACTCATAATGATTTATGAATATTACGCTAAGTTAAAAATTAGTCTAGGTAACTGTTTCTCTAGTCTAAGGTTGCACACATCATTTGCTGCATTTTCTGTTACAGTATTGAGCTGCTATATTTCATGTAAAGGAGTCAACACTCTTAAAAACAAAGGTTCTTTATTGGCCTCAGTGGTTCCATGAAGAACCTTTAACATCCATGGAAACTTTCCATTGCACAAAGGGTTCTTTACAGTGGAAAAAGGTTCTTTAGATTATTAAAATGTTCTTAACTCTAAGAACTCTTATATTGACTATTGAAAAGTTCTTTAGGGGACCAAAAATGGTGGTTTTACACTGTAAAAAAGAATTGTTGGTTTAAAAAAAAAAAGTAAGTTACCTGGTTGCCTTAAAATTTTGAGTTCATTGAAATTAAAAAATTGAGTTAATATAATGAAGGCGATTGGTTTAATCAACAGAAACTCAAAATATTGTTATCTTAACCACATTAATTATCTAAGTTGATTTGACAAAATAAAAAATGTTGTGATAACAAATCATGAAAATAATTTTTTACAGTGGGCATCACTGTGAAAACCCCCTTTTGTAACCTTTATTTTTAAGAGAGCCTTTTTCCACACAAGATCATGGAGAACAAGCAGATGCCTTGATCTCCACTTTTGTTGCTTGTAGATGATGGAAAGTCGCAAACAGCTGAATTGTTTATTTGCACATGCTGTTTGCATTAAGCAACTGATTCACTAAGGGAATTATTTAAATAATGCAAAAACGCCCTTAAAATTTGTGCTGAATGCAATTTGTATGGTGCAATTCCCTATCTTGCAGCCCGGATCTGAGTGCTGAGTTCTGTAGGATGCAGCAGACTACCTTGATCTGGCACAATTTATTACTGTGACGCAAAGCTGAATTTTCAGCATCACTACTCCAGTCTTCAGTGTCACATGATCCTTCAGAAATCATTCTAATATGTTGATTTGCTGCTCAAGAAACATTTCTTATTTTTTACTTTCATTTCTTATGAGAAAAGAACTTAATTCATTAACTAATCAGTTAATGTGACTGAGCCTGGGAACTCAAGAAACACATCCAAGCCAAGTCTCTATACAAATCAGGCATAACGATCTGTAATATTAGGCATAAAGCTTCTTTAAAATCAATCATTTGTCAGCTGTAGTGGACAGTAATATTTTAGACACCTACCTGTGTGATAGCCTGAAGGAGTCTGCCATAGCTGTAGACAATCACGATAAAAGGGAGAATAAGGCAGAAGAAAAACAGACAGACAATGTAAGACACGTTGTTGGCCGTCCTGGCGGCCCAGTTGACACTGCAGGTGGTGCCGGGACCCTCGGGACCATAGCAGCTCCATCCAAACAGTGGAGGAAGAGTCCAAACCATGGAATACATCCAGGAGAAGGCAATACCCATGGCCACCTTTCTGTAATTGGTAGAGTCAGCCTGCGTGGCCCCCATCATAGTGCAGTAGCGCTCATAAGAGAGCACCGCCAGGGAGATTAGAGACACAACGCCTGTACAAACAGAGGAGAGATACAGACAACACAACACTCTGTTATGAGTAATAACTGTGGTCCTGGGTTGAATACAGGTCCTTATTGCCTTTGAGGGTTTGTTTACTTCAAGTAAAAGGCCAAATCTGCAGATTTATCGCATGAACTGCAAATATACATCAGGCTCAGTGCTGTGGGTTTACATTGCTTAACAGGAAAAAATGAGAATTTAGATGCACTTTGCATCTACACTGTAAAAAAGTTGTAAATAAAACCGATTACTAGAGTACGTTTTACAAGAAAATACTGTTTCAGTCTTTTTACTTTCAAATGTAATGTGTAATTAAATGTGTTAATTGCATTTCTTTGTAATTATTTGTGAAATTTAAATCATTCAACGATTTTTTGCAGTGTACCTGTTTTGCATCTGTAGCTTTTTTCAATAACATCACTTTAATGGTAAAAGACTGTAAAAATGCTATGTTAAGTTCCCTAACTCTATACAGTGAAAAACTTTAATAGATCTTATGGGACATTTTACAGTAAAATACTGTTAAATATACAGCTTTTGGAAGTGAAAAAAGTGACATTTCATGTTTGAAATAACTGTTTCTTTTTTTTTCTTATCAGTTATGAACATTAGGGTTTCATGCTAAATCTTCTGTTGTGAAATAAAGTTTGTTGAATTATATTAGTGTTGTGTGTTACCATCAATGTTGGGTCAAGATACTTTTAAAAGTAGGCCTAATGCATTACAATATTGCACTACTCCCAAAAAAAGTAACTAATTGTGTTAGTTACTTTTTGCATTACTTTTTCTCACCTGGGATGGGCTTGCTTTGTTTGTTTGTATTTAAATAAAAATGTAAAAATTTTTGGCAAATGTTGAGGCCCTTTCACACCAAAAGTGACATCAGTAAGCCCCAGGCTAAAGGAAATGCATATTTACACCTGTACAGTAGAGGGCGCAGCTCAAACTAACCTTTCAGCTGTGCTGCCATTCTTGATTAAAAAAAGAATAGGATACAGGAGAAGGAAGTGCAACACTCTTATTTCCAAATGTAATCTAAAGTAATTTTTGGTTATTAGTATGGTTGAATTAGATCATTGAAGGTCAGCAGCAAAGATGTTGGTTAATAAAGTAAGATTAAATACATAAAGTATATTTGTGTATTTAATATATTTAATTATTACAAGTTTGCGTAAAATTCTGAGATTGCATTTCACAGTTTTTATTCATTTTGAGGAATACTGAATGTTTTTGTGCAAGTGAGATGAGTAAATGCATGTTCACATTTAGTTTAGAACTAGAATAACCATCATGTTTATACAGTGCACACAACACCTCTGCACTTTATTTCAACATGGGGACACGTGAGCTGTCGGACAATAAATATGAAAAAGTAACTTGCATTACTTATTTGAAAAAAGTAACTCTGATATTTTGTTGTAAATTGAGAAAGTAATGCGTTACTTTACTTGAAAAAAGTAATCTGATTACATAACTCAAGTTACTTGTAATGAGTTACCACCAACACTCTTTACCATGATGGTGTTTTGTACACTGTGCACCTTATACAGTATTATTATTTACCTCCGCTTATGGAAAAGTTACTTGTAATGATCTTTGATTGGGTTTTTCTTTACCACCTGTGCTTTTAGGGTGGTTGTCAGTTTATCTTAAAGATAAAAAGCAAACAAAAAAACAACAGATTTTCTACTACAAAGTGTTCTTCATCTTATCGAGTTCCTGTTCAGAAAACCTGCTTTAGTGTTTTTCTTGTTAGAGGAAGCTGATTTACATTGGTGATTTACAGTCTTATAAGAACTGAATAGGCAAACATCCTTATCAGTGCACTACACAATACACATGCAGACAGCTTTTGGTGCATCTGGCAAGGGGCACTTGTGTTTCATTGTGCACTCCTCCTACAGTCAGTGTACTGTCATTTGTGCTGGCAAAACCAAAAAAACTCAAGGGGATCTTAAATTATCTCACCTGAAACTGAAGGCAGCTATCATGTCACTGTCATTTTCACTGTGCAGAGTAGGTGTTCAGACTCATTTGAGATGCAAGGGAGTGTGTATTATTACGATCAAGCTAAATGTATTGCGAAATAGTGCCAAGTAAGGGTGCCAAATGTGCCGGGACATTGATACCAAGTTGAAACTGCAATAAACAATAACAAAACACGGTTGCACTTTATTTTACAGTACATGCACTTATTTGTACTTACAGTGTACTTACCTAAGAAAGTACTGGGTAATATAAGGTACCTGCATGGGTTAAGGTCAGGCTTAAGGGTAGTTATTACCCAGATATTGTAATTACTATAGTAAGTACATAGTATGTACATGGGGAACAAGACTGTAAAATAAAGTGCTACCTAATTAGTATAGAGTACAGACTTAATTCAGTTCATGATTTCTGAACTCTAGAAACTAATTTGTAGCAAACAAATGCGGGACTATAATAGTGTTAGGCTAGATGTGTTACAAGATGCAACTCTAGGCTTGGGATTAGGCTTAATTGAGCAAAGAAATGAGGACTGCAGATCAGAGTTCAACAAACTTTGTTAAGCAGTGAAAGACAAAACTTCTCCACATGTGCTTGTGTTTCCGGTCTCTTGCGGAAATCTCCCAAAATCCTGCCATCTTAACCATAAAAAAGCTTCTTAGACCTTAGATCAAAAATTATTCAAAGAGATTATAAGCTTGAATATTTAAACTATAAGCCTGAAAAAGAATATCTCAAGAACAAGTTAATAGTCATATTCCCCTGCCTGATATGTGTGTGTGTATAAAACCTTCACCATGTAAAATCTGAAAGTCTTCATGAGCCTGCTATATGTGATTGCTATAATGGTGATTCAAAGAATAAAGGCTAAAATCTAGTATTAGCTTAATACAAGTATTAGCAAATTTTTATCAGTGTAATTTATTCAAGGGAGGTAATAATCTGTGAAACAAGTGTATAGTCCACTGGACATTGTGAACGAGTAAAGAATCAACTTATATCATATGCATTACGGTTCCTGATGAAAGCTAATCAGGAGAGCGAGTAATGAGCCTTTTCAAAGCAATGAGAGGCATTTGTCATCAGGCTTTCAAGGAGTGGAACTGATTACAGAGCTTTTCTCCATAAAAGCACACTTAGTTCTCTCATAAGCGTAGTTTTATCAAACCGATGCAGATTCATTCTACTTTATTTAGCCGAGGTCCCTGACCGGTCATTGAGGCATTGACAGTTACAATGAAAGGTTGTACTTATAAAAATAAATAAAAAATCTGTTGTCATATAACACAGACTAATTCGATCTTAAGGGCTGCTGGCACCAGAAAAGTGACACCTGTTAATTAACAACAAAACAGCTATTCTACTGACTGGAAACACTACACTCATCTCTGCCCCATCACAGAGCCTGTGTTATGGGTCAGGCACAGGACAGCACACATCTCTTTTCCATGAATACAGCTCTCCACACCTTCAGGTCAAGTGCTAAACCCCAATCAGGAGAAGAATACACCTCTGCCCTAGTGTGTTTATTAACGTCTTTTCAATTATGGAGACTAATGGGTCTTTTCAACAGTACGCTGTAAAAGTGTTTTCATCATCTTTGTTTCCAATAATTTGTCATTTCCAGTTATTTAATGAGTTTTCAACTCATTTAATAGTTCCAACCTCATTTTCTTCATCAGTAAATAAATTAACAATGGTTTAAGAAGTGCAATGAACTTATTACTGTGGGTTGTGACCTTGGCAAGTTTTCAATTTTAGTGGGTTGGATTTTTCAAGCATTTCTTTTTCGAGTCTTTTCTTGTTTACATCCCTACAAAAATGTACTATGCGCCACTAAGTTATGGTATCAGATGGTAATACTTTCAAGTACTTCGGAATAGCACTTCAGTGTATAGTATTAATGTGGTACATTTCCAGAAACCTAGTATGGGACATTCTAATACACTAAACGTGAAAAACGCTTAACGTGGCTTAACGTAGGCTACTACTAAAACAGTGGTATTACCAGGCCAAACTCAGTAAACACCATACTAATAAAGCATACTATGCACAGAAAAGCAGATGAGCCCAGAATATAAAAGCAACATGTTTAATTACACGTTAATCGTTTTGCTCTTTTAATACCACTATCTTAAATTAGGCCACGTGTTTTTCACATTAAGCGTTTTAGAATGTCCCCTTGGTACTACCATGGTAGCCTACACTTTTTTTGTGTTAGTGCAATAGGTGCACAATATATGTTCAGTGAGGATTTTTTTCTGTCAACAAGACATCATCCTTTTAAACTGATTGCCATCTATGGGCAGAGGGGAGTTACATCCTGCTTTCCTATTATGAGTAAACATATATAGGCTATATGTTGGATTATGATGTTTACATTACAGGTGCATTCATTTTTGGATTCTGTGCTGTAAAGAAAAAAAAATCTAGAAACTACACCAAACCAAAACATAAAAAATAAAAGGATAGAATTACAAAATAAAAAAAGTCAAATGTTGAAAAAAATATTTTCATAAAGAATATGTCGTTGTCATTATTACGTATTTTTTGCTACAAAAACAAAACCATACCAGATAACGTTGGTGGGACGTTGTATTATGGGTCTTTTACACATTGCTTACTGCAATAAGCTTTCAAGAACGGGCAATTTACCAAAACTGCAAATATTTCACTTAAATGTTCATATTATTGCAAATTTTTGGAATGTGTAGCGGCATCTCCCTGGCGAAAAAAAAACGTTAAACTACTACAGCAGCGCGAGCGCGAGCACGAGTCTGACAGGAGGCTTCTGGAGTGAGACGACGGTTTACCTCAGAAGAAATAATATCAATAATTTCTTTAAAACAATGTAAATATAACGACAGCGTTTCTGATAACATTTAAGTGTATGGGTTACCTAAAGGTTTTTTTTTTTTTTTTTTTTAATGAAAATACGACTGTAGCGCTGGTAGTCAGGCTATACATATGTCGATTCTCCAAAGGGAACGTGCTCTAAAAACATTTCTGCAACTTTGTGAAAATAGGCATTCAGAACGTTAAAACATCTGTCGTATTAAGTATCTAATACACAAACGTCATCATAACACTTTCACGATTAAAAAAGCGTTTTACAATGTTGCTGGGCTTGCGAGGTGTAATTCAAAAGTACCAAACTATGGCAACTACATGCGAATCCTACTTTAATCGTTTATTGACATCGCTGTAACATACAGACTCACCCAGGCATGAATTGATGAAGCCATACCACACGCATCCCGCGCGTCCGATGAGCCACCGTCCCTGCGTACTGGCGGCAAAGCTGAACGGAGTGCCGAGGACGCACACCAGCAGATCACTGACTGCGATGCTCACCAGAAGACAGTTCATGGGCGAGCGCAGCACTTTGTAGCGACAGAACAGAATGAGAACAAGCGTGTTGTTGAGAAACCCGAAAGTTCCGATGAATCCAAGGCACACCGCGACCACCAAGTGTCCCGTCGGACTCAGACTGTGTTCTGACTGATTCTCATCCAAATGCGCGCTGGTCCCGTCACCTCCTCCAGCGCACCACGCGCAACTCAGACTCATGTTGGACTCAATCATTGCACCATTAATTATGGCTTATGTAAAGGATTTAATCAGTTTTGTTTTGGAAAGAAAGTCTGTGCTTTGTAAAGTCGGTGGAGAGTTTTCTAACCCATTATTTCCGTGGGTCTGGAGTTCACCAAACGCTAAATGCAGAAGTACATTATTGCCACACAGATAGAGGTTTCAAGATGTGGTCAAGCCAATTATACCCCTCCTTGGGATGAATGGGAGTTTTTATTACCCCCCGCCTAGCTGACGTCTACGTCTCAAGCCACCGATCTTATGCCAATATGCCATTCTTTCCTCTTTCGTTTTTCACCCTTAAAGCCATTCCTTATTTTTTTTTCACCAGAATGCAATTAAGATAATTATACCTTTAAGGGTTAAATAGGCCTATAGGCATACTGGAATCTACACAGTAAAAAGTAAAAATGTGGAAATAAGGAGATATACTTGTCAGGTTCATATTTATGCCTTAAAACCAGCCACATGAATTATCATTTTAAGGTTACCTGTTTTTACACTGTGCTATGCAACATGGAAACTCGCTTTATAAAATACTAGACAGAATCAGGTGAACTAATTACCAGATAAGCACAATACACTAGATTCATGAGCAAATTCCTGCAGTTGTATGTTTTTTTTTAAATTATTATTTTAAAATGGTTGTGTAACTACAGTGTACACCAAAACAGAAAACTCATAATTTGTCATTTTTTTTAGCAATGATATATTATCTACTAATTAATCATCTGAAATTATGCTAATCAAAGATGTTCTCAAAATCAGTGTTGGGTTTAACGCATTACAAGTAATGCAAGTTATGTAATCAGATTACTTTACAAGTAACTAGTAAAGCACTTAAATGTACAATAAAATATCATTGCTTTTTTAAAACAAGTAATGCAAGTTTATTAAGTACAACTTTATTAAAATAGTTAAATTACACAAATTTACTTTATGCATTTAATCTCACTTTATTAACCAATGTTTTACTGACCTTCGATGATCCAATTCAACCATATCAATACGCAAAAATAACTTTAGTTAAACATCACATTTGTTTCATTTTTTGTTTTTATTGCTGTGCCATCTACAAGCTTATTCATTTCACTTTTGGTGTGAAAGTTATTAAAAAAAACATGCAAGCCCAGCCCAGGTGACAAAAAGTAATGCAAAAGTAATGTAACACATTACTTTCCATAACGCAATATTGTGCATTACTTTTAAAACACTGCTCACAATAATAGTCTGAAGTAACTGTTATTCTTTACTCAAAATATCAATACTTCTTCAACTTTAGCAGAATCTTCATTGAACTTTTTACCCATTTGTTGCTGTTCCTTTTCACAATATTATAATAGTTTTTATTGTTAAATAACAATTATATTACATTAATTATATTATAATTAAAGCAGTTAAGAGAGATTTTAATTCTACTCCAAAATAAACTCTAAAAAGTGCTCTGTGGAAACTCATAGAAAAATAAACTTATTGATGAAAGGAATCTGTTTTAATAATAAAATCTTTTACTACTTGTAAACACTTAAATAAATTATTTTTAAGATTGTAACATCTGCTTATTAGACTGTTTTTTTAAGTAGCAGCAAATCAGCTACAACATACAGTGGGTACGGAAAGTATTCAGACCCCCTTAAATTTTTCACTCTTTTTTATATTGCAGCCATTTGCTAAAATCATTTAAGTTCATTTTTTTCCTCATTAATGTACACACAGCACCCCATATTGACAGAAAAACACAGAATTGTTGGCATTTTTGCAGATTTATTAAAAAAGAAAAACTGAAATATCACATGGTCCTAAATATTCAGACCTTTTGCTGTGACACTCATATATTTAACTCAGGTGCTGTTCATTTCTTCTGATCATCCTTGAGATGGTTCTATACCTTCATTTGAGTCCAGCTGTGTTTGATTATACTGATTGGACTTGATTAGGAAAGCCACACACCTGTCTATATAAGACCTTACAGCTCACAGTGCATGTCAGAGCAAATGAGAATCATGAGGTCAAAGGAACTGCTTGAAGAGCTCAGAGACAGAATTGTGGCAAGGCACAGATCTGTCCACGGTTACAAAAAAATTTCTGCTGCACTTAAGGTACCTAAGAGCACAGTGGCCTCCATAATCCTTAAATGGAAGACGTTTGGGACGACCAGAACCCTTCCTAGAGCTGGCCGTCCGGCCAAACTGAGCTATTGGGGGAGAAGAGCCTTGGTGAGAGAGGTAAAGAAGAACCCAAAGATCACTGTGACTGAGCTCCAGAGATGCAGTCGGGAGATGGGAGAAAGTTATAGAAAGTCAACCATCACTGCAGCCCTCCACCAGTCGGGGCTTTATGGCAGAGTGGCCCGACGGAAGCCTCTCCTCAGTGCAAGACACATGAAAGCCCGCTTGGAGTTTGCTAAAAAACACCTGAAGCACTCAAAGATGCTGAGAAATAAGATTCTCTGGTCTTATGAGACCAAGATAGAACTTTTTGGCCTTAATACTAAGCGGTATGTGTGGAGAAAACCAGGCACTGCTCGTCACCTGTCCAATACAGTCCCAACAGTGAAGCAGCATCATGCTGTGGTGGTGTTTTTCAGCTGCAGGGACAGGATGACTGGTTGCAATCGAGGGAAAGACGAGGGTCTGAATACTTAGGACCATGTGATATTTCAGTTTTTCTTTTTTAATAAATCTGCAAAAATTTCAACAATTCTGTGTTTTTCTGTCAACATGGAGTGCTGTGTGTACATTAATGAGGAAAAAAATGAACTTAAATGATTTTAGCAAATGGCTGCAATATAACAAAGAGCAAAACATTTAAGGGGGTCTGAATACTTTCCGTACCCACTGTATATTAAGTTATTCATAATTAACTATAAAAGAACAATCTTTTAAAAATGAGACCAAAATAAGATGCATTCAGTGAGGATTAGATTTTGTGGTCAATAAAACTTCACTAGGAGTCAGGAAAAGCAATTTTCTCTCCCTATTTATCCATCTTTTTCCACAAGGGGCGTCAGAGAATTTCTCCGCAATCAATTCTATTGATGGAATTTCATTGTATTTTGTACCACTTATGAGGTCCAAATCTATCAGAGATGGTTTCAAGAAAAGTCAAAGAACATCTAAGTGGACTGTGCTACACAAAAGAGGTACATTCTCTGTATCCTGCTTTAATGCCGTTTGACACAACATGAACCTGTTTGAAGCTCTAAATTGAATCTTAAATTTTTTTTTGAGCAGTCAGGTTTCTTGCCATCATAAAATTGCAGATCTCTAGCTCCTCTGCTGGAAGATAAAAGAATGTTTGATTAAGAGAAATGTTCAGGGATCAAAAATGGCCCATGCGTTGCACAGAGGGGGTGCTGGCTTTTCCTTTTTGTAGTTTTCTGAGTGAAGGATAGATGTGGTACATGACATTTCATAATGCTGATCAGCAAAAGTATGATTTTCATTGAGCCCATGACCCCTGTTATTAACTATCAATTAAAATAAGTGTTGATTTAACTTTTAATCTAACCTGGAATCTTATTGCACAGTTTGTGTGTTGCCATAGGGAATGCAGTTTATGGGAATCTTACTTTTAAAGATCATCATCTGATGTACAGTATATATATACACGTTGGGTTTCCGTGTTTTATGGGGACTTTGCAATGATTTTTACACTGTACAAACTATATATTCTACCTGGCTACCCATAAACCTACACATCACAGAAAATGTTCTGCATTTTTACATTTTCAAAAAGTATGATTTAATGTGATATATAAGCAGTTTTCCTCATGGGGACCAAAAAAGTGTCCCCAAATAGTAAAAAATGACTGGTATTACTATATTTGTGGGAACATTTGGTCCCCATATTGTAGGGTATACCAGGACCACACACACACAACTTCCACAAAAATATTAAGCTGTCCACTGTCTCAACATTGATAATAATAAAAAATGATTCTTGAAAACCAAATCAGCATTAGAATGACTTCTGAAGGATCATGTGACACTGAAGACTGGAGTAATGGCTGCCAAAAATTCAGCTTTGCCATCACAAAAATAAATTACACTTTAAAATATATTCAGTTAGAACATTTATTTTAAATTGTAATAATATTTCACAATATTATGTTTTTACTATATTTTTGCCGCCTTGGTGAGCATAAACTTTTTTTTTTTTTACCAACTACAAACATTTGAATGGTAATGCCTATGTATATACAGGTGCTGGTCATATAATTAGAATATCATCAAAAAGTTGATTTATTTCACTAATTCCATTAAAAAAGTTAAACTTGTATATTATATTCATTCATTACACACAGACTGATATATTTCAAATGTTTATTTATTTTAATTTTGATGATTATAACTGACAACTAAGGAAAATCCCAAATTCATTATCTCAGAAAATTAGAATATTGTGAAAAGGTTCAATATTGAAGACACTTGGTGCCAAACTCTAATCAGCTAATTAACTCAAAACACCTGCAAAGGCCTTTAAATGGTCTCTCAGTCTAGTTCTGTAGGCTACACAATCATGGGGAAGACTGCTGACTTGACAGTTGTCCAAAAGACGACCACTGACACCTTGCACAAGGAGGGCAAGACACAAAAGGTCATTGCAAAAGAGGCTGGCTGTTCACAGAGCTCTGTGTCCAAGCACATTAATAGAGAGACGAAGGGAAGGAAAAGATGTGGTAGAAAAAAGTGTACAAGCAATAGGGATAACCGCACCCTGGAGAGGATTGTGAAACAAAACCCATTCAAAAATGTGGGGGAGATTCACAAAGAGTGGACTGCAGCTGGAGTCAGTGCTTCAAGAACCACTACGCACAGACGTATGCAAGACATGGGTTTCAGCTGTCACATTCCTTGTGTCAAGCCACTCTTGAACAACAGACAGCGTCAGAAGCGTCTCGCCTGGGCTAAAGACAAAAAGGACTGGACTACTGCTGGTCCAAAGTTATGTTCTCTGATGAAAGTAAATTTTGCATTTCCCTTGGAAATCAGGGTCCCAGAGTCTGGAGGAAGAGAGGAGAGGCACACAATCCACGTTGCTTGAGGTCCAGTGTAAAGTTTCCACAGTCAGTGATGGTTTGGGGTGCCATGTCATCTGCTGGTGTTGGTACACTGTGTTTTCTGAGGTCCAAGGTCAACGCAGCCGTATACCAAGATGTTTTAGAGCACTTCATGCTTCCTGCTGCTGACCAACTTTATGGAGATGCAGATTTCATTTTCCAACAGGACTTGGCACCTGCACACAGTGCCAAAGCTACCAGTACCTGGTTTAAGGACCATGGTATCCCTGTTCTTAATTGGCCTGACCTTAACCCCATAGAAAATCTATGGGGTATTGTGAAGAGGAAGATGCGATATGCCAGACCCAATAATGCAGAAGAGCTGAAGGCCACTATCAGAGCAACCCGGGCTCTTATAACACCTGAGCAGTGCCACAGACTGATCGACTCCATGCCACGCCGCATTGCTGCAGTAATTCAGGCAAAAGGAGCCCCAACTAAGTATTGAGTGCTGTACATGCTCATACTTTTCATGTTCATACTTTTCAGTTGGCCAAGATTTCTAAAAATCCTTTCTTTGTATTGGTCTTAAGTAATATTCTAATTTTCTGAGATACTGAATTTGGGATTTTCCTTAGTTGTCAGTTATAATCATCAAAATTAAAAGTAATAAACATTTGAAATATATCAGTCTGTGTGTAATGAATGAATATAATATACAAGTTTCACTTTTTGAATGGAATTAGTGAAATAAATCAACTGATGAAATTGATGATATTCTAATTATATGACCAGCACCTGTATAATTGGGTGAACTGGGTGAACTATCCCTTTAATAACTCTCAAAACACATCAGCATTACTATTAAACATCTAAGCCTGATAAAGATCTTAAGTGTCACTGCTCATCAGCTTCATCAGCTGTACAAAGTGAGTTTGAATAAACCAATGACACAGTAGGGGTGAAAAGCATTGATTTTACAGATACGTTTTCATCTTTTGTCCATACCTGTCATCTCTGAAAAGAAACAACAAACATTTTTTTCTCATAATGTTGGGATGGCAAGGCAACACCATTACAAAAGAAATCCATCCCTTCAGTGTGCTATCAGCTGGGAGGCTGCAGTTTATTGAATTTGCTCTGTGTGCAGTGCGCCGCTCAAGGTTGTAATTATGAAGTCTGATTAGTTCATATGGGTGGACAGGAGTGAGGTGAAGAGGCCTCAAGATAGAGTGGAGTTTGTTTTATAGTCTTGCTTAGCTTCTTCTGTCACACATTAACCACACGCATGAACATACATTCATTCAAACACAATCACATCCACATGAGCTTCATAGATTCAATTTGATTGTATTCACCATCACACCATAGGGGTCCTAGACTTTCTTGCAGAAATCGAAAATCTGATAATGAGAGTGATACAAGTATGAAACAACAATAAAATAACATCCAAACACCTACATAGAGGGATGAATTTAGAGGGGGAAAAACAGGCTGAAACTGACATAGTTTTGTCCAATATAAAAAAAAACATATTACCAGCACATTTGTTTTTTAACACTGATGTAACGAAAAAAAAATTCTTGAGCACCAAATCAGCATATTAGAATGATTTCTGAAGGATACATGAAAATATAAGCTTATGAGTATCACCCTGAATTTTAATATCAATACTTTTTAAATGTTTCTCCATTCTATCAAAGTGGATCCTGGCAAGTACAGCTTGTCCACAACCTTGAGAAGACTTGCTGCCAAAGGTCAATGATACAGCCTAAACACCATCTTTCTAAACTATTTTCCAGTATGCCAATCATCCCATGGGTATTTGCAACAAACCAACAAGCCACGTCTCCATTTTTTAAGTGCATTGTATGTGTGAATAGTGACTGTCGCAACAAATTTCCATCAACGCTGCCTTATGTCTCAAGATGGTCTCTTTCAATAGTCCCACAGTGAATCGTGACAGGGTTACAAAGTACACTAAAACGTCCTTTTGCATGCACCGGCTCAGAATAACAGGGCAGAAAAAGCTGCTTTGTTCAGGAAAGCAAGCCACCTTCTATAGCAGGGCCATGAGGAGGGAGAAAAAAAAAGACGGAAGACGGAAATCTGATGAAGATATTACCTATAACGAATCAAACAGGAGTAGATGGGATTTAGTTACTTTAGGCTTTCAACTAGATATCAAGCAAAAAATAATCCAGCAAAGCCATCAGTGTTGGCGATGATAACACCAAAGACTTATTTATGATTGCACAACAGCCAAAAGCAATAAAGTTCAGTAAAGTCAGAGAAGCTCTGCAAACAAACACATGAACAAGGCATACAGTCTATAAATGATCAGAAGCTCGGGGGTTCCAGTACATTGAAGCTTTACTCTACAAGCTATAATGGTATTTTCAGACCTAGGCTCTGTAGACACACATGGAATGGATGTGATTTACATTCTAAATACACTGTACATTACTGGTCTTATTGTAAATTCATTGGAACAACTAAATATCAACTAAAACAACTTGCATTTTTGGATGACATCACCGGGCCCTTTAATTTTTTTGGGTCACGAATGTGTTTCAAGTTGATTTAAAGGGTTCACCCAAAAATGAAATTTCTGTCATTAATTACTCACCCTCATGTCATTCCACACCTGTAAGACCTTCGTTCATCTTTGGAACACAAATTAAGATATTTTTGATGAAATCCAAGAGGTATATGACTCCTCCATAGACAGCAATATAATCAACACTTTTAAGGTCCAGAAAGGTACTAAAGACTACAGTGGTTCAAACTTAATTTTATGAAGCGACAAGAATAATTTTTAATGAGCAAAAACAAAACAGATATTAAAAAAATTTCAACAATATCTTCTCTTCTGTATCATTCTCATATGTTGTTTACGTCCAGTGCTTCCAGGTTCTATGTCAGAACGCTGACTCATTATTGGCCGGCTCCTGCGTCAGCATCACACGCACGCCTCACGTGTGCAGCTTTGACCAATACTGAGCCGGCATTCGGACGTAAACACGGAAGCCTTCACTGTGCTTACTGCGGAAACGGTGTAAGGATAATGATGGAAGAGAAGAGATTGTTGAATAAAGTCGTTATTTTTGTTTTGTCGCTTCATAAAATTAAGGTTGAAACACTGCAGCCATGTCGACTATTTTAACAATGTCTTTAGTACTTTTCTGGACCTTGAAAGTGTTGGTTAAATTGCTCTCTTTGGACGAGTCATATACCTCTTGGATTTCATCAAAAATATCTTAATTTGTCTTGCCGGTGTGGAACGACATGAGGGTGAGTAATTAATGACAGAAATTTCATTTTTGGGTGAACTAATGCTTTAAAGGCAGGGTAGGCAGTTTTTCTTAATAAACACTTTTTGTTATACTGGTTGAAACTCTCCTGTCAATTATAGAAGTGGTCCTAATATTAAAACATGTAAATATATCTTCTGTGTAAGTCTCTGGACCAGAAAATGTTTGTCCGATCATTGTATTCGGTCCAATATTAGAATGTTTTTGAAGGATCATGCGACACTGAAGGCTGAAGTAATGATGAATATTTGGAAATGAATAGCAAAGGCACTTCTGGAAGCCAGATCCCTGAAGAAATCCACAAAAGCTGTTGTCATATTGCTTGTCATGGTTTTGCAGTGAGATTTTTGGTCTCAGTTCCTAAATTTTCCATGGACCCCTTGGTTATTTGAGACAGACCCCAAGCTTGAGAAATGTATAAGAGAAGCGAAACTAACCGTTCATGTCAAATAAAAACAGGACATGTTCCCACCTCACGCTGTCTGATTTTAACCAAAACCTCTCACTTTCTCATCACGACGGGACTGCTCCGTCTAACATGATATGAAATCCATCCCTCCAGTGTGCTATCAGCTGGAAGCCTGCAGTATATTGAGTTTCCTCAGCGTGGAGTGTGCCGACCAAGGTCATAATAATGATGTCTGATTAGATCATATGGGTGGACAGGAGTGAGGTGAGAGGCCTCAGGAACAGAGAGAGATTTGTTTTATATAGTCCTGATTAGCTTCCTCCCTCTCTCATTACCCTCGAACACATGCACAGACGACACGTGAGCATTACGCCAGCTTCACATGTCGCCTCTGCTTTGTATTCACACTCACACATAAACATAAACTTCCTAGAAGTTCCTACAGTTGAAGAAATGGAAAGGTCAAGTGTTACAGCGGATGCAAAAGCTCTATTCACAAGCCTGCGGCTATAATGAAAGACATCCAATCATCTACAGATAGAACTAGAAAATAAAGCTGTCAGAATAAAGAAACATTCAAACACTCATTACTTATATCTGAAAACATGTGAATGGATACATACAGTGGTTTGCTTATTCAGTGCCATGAGGTTCATACGTGACATCTAGAAGGCCAAGAATCTAGCCACTTTACATTGGTGACACAAATACCACGTACACACTTGAGCTAAATATGGTAGTCACTCCTCTTCTGAGTGCTTAATACTGATCCATACAAAGAGTTAATTTTGTGCTAGGGCCAAAGTTGCCTATTCCTGATGTAATCAGTGCATTACTCTCAGGCACGACTACACACAAATTATCAATCTCCTCATCCTTTGCGTTTGGGATTTGACACTTTTCTGTAGTGACGGCGAATTCTGTTCGAGGACAAACTTAACTTTTGCTAGGTCACATATCTAATGCCAGAGTGTAGATAAAAACATACTTATCGCTTCCAGCCAGAAACAGGAAATCACTTTCAGGCCCAAACCTACAGCACAGCGTATAGGGAGTTGTCTGCTCCTACTTTCCCTGGTTCCTCTGGGATATGGGCTGAGACAGGAAGAGATTTGATTTGGGGAATAATAGTAAAGAGGAGCTTGAGAGGTCAAGAGGATGCCATTTCCACAATTAATCATGTTCTTCAGAGCTATGTCAGCTACGCTGGCGGTGCCACTCTCCTCCAAAGCCATTGGGAACCAATCAGCACCACAGTTCACACCTTCACTTCAGCCACAGTTTTACATTCTGTCTCTCTTTATAAAGTGTTACAGATTCTATGTGTCATTTGTCAAGAAACGTACATGTATGTATGCATGGTAAAATGGGTGCTGGGTTAACACATCTCCAGGGTGAAGGATATGGAATTTTAATTGACACTTTGGCATTAATGTTGGCGATTTAATTCATGGGAAAGAAATGTCAGGGATTTTAACATGTGCTGCCATGACAATTTAACTAAGAACAAGACATCCTGCCATACAATGAATAAACACTCCTCTGTTCTCCCCAGTGTGTTCAACTCATGGTTTCCAGGATGTCTACAACAAAATTTGTGCTAAAAAACAATGGCAGTTTAACAGAGTATTCCAGGTTTAGAACTGCTTAAAGAGATAGTTCACCAAAAAATGAAAATTCTGCCATCATTTACTCATCCTTGTGTTGTTCCAAACCTATATGAGTTTCTTTCTTCTGTTGAACACAAAAGAAGATATTTTGAAGAATGTCAGTAACCAAACAGTAATATATTATATTATATTATATAATTTTTTTCCTACTATGAAAGTTAATAGCTACAGTCAACTGTCTGATTACCAACACACAACCAACTTACTTTTTTAATAGTATACTTAAGATTTAAACAATGTGAGTTAATATGATTTAAAAATGCTTACTAAAAAATGCCCCATTCCCTTCCATTATAAGTCCCTGACTATAACCTAGATTTTTGTTTTTAAGAGAATTAAGGACATTATTATCAACAGATTATAATCAACAGTATGCCACAAAATGCTGTTCATTGAGCTTAACTGAACACATTATTTCAGCTAACTTAACACATAGTTAAGTTGCCAGTGGTTAGTGACATTAAAGGGTTAGTTCACTCAAAAATGAAATTTCATTCATTTCATTTCAGAGTCATTAAGTACTCAACCTGATGTTGTTCCAAACCTGCAAGACTTTCGTTCATCTTTAAAACACAAATTAAGATATTTTGGATGAAATACAAGGTTTTTTTTATCTCCCATAAAAAGCAACAAAATTACCACCTTTAAGATCCAGAGTAGTAGTAAAGACATCATTAAAATAAAGGGCTTTCGCATAGTTCTAGGAACTCAGTTTTAGGAACTAGTCACTAGGATAGTTCCCAAAGAACTAATTTATCCCCCGAGCCATGTTCCTGGTTGCATTCGCACCGGCAATAGGAACTGTGAAGCGGCCGACAATGGCATCTTCAAGCGCGGCATTTGCAAACGCTAAAAACTGGTGAATGGAAGACACTGTGATCGGAGCTGTGTTTGTTGTGTGTCGTGGGTTTCACGATAACGTAGATGGAATGTAAACACAATTTATGCAACTGAAAGAGCAAAAAGTGGGGCTAAGAGACAAAATCTCCTATAACAACTTTCAGCATTACATATCATCGAGGCTGAGAAAAGGACACAACCCTGCAGACAACAGGTAAATGCCGTTATCGCTGTTTTCCATGTTCGTGTTTAAATATGTAAATATGTTATATGTAATATTGACATAGGTTTGACTATTCAACGTATACTCACGTCACTGATAGTTCATATAGTGCTGGTTTATACCCTACTCTGAAGTAAGAGCTAATTTAGTTCCACCAAAAGGAGTTCCTAGAACTAAAATTGTTCCTAATTCCTGCGGTGCGAACACAGCAGAATCCAGGTTCAGCCAGTAGTTCTAGGAACTATGAAAAAGTTTTCTCCGGTGCGAAAGCCCCTATAGTCAATGTGACTACAGTGGTTCATCCTTAATGTTATGAAGCGACGAGAATACTTTTTGTGTGCAAAAACAAATAAAAAATAACGATTGTATTCAACAATTTTTCCTCTTCCCTGTCAGTCTCCTACGCAGTTGATGCAGTGAACGCTTTGCAGAGCTTCCGTGTTCTACATCAGAACGCCGACTCTGTATTAGCCAGTTTCAGCATCAGCATCACACGCATGCATTGTGGTGCTCACATGAACAGCGTCGGCCAATAATGAGCCAAAATATCGTATTTTGTGTTCCGAGGTCTTGTGGGTTTAAAACGACATGAGAGTGAGCAATTAATGACAGAAATTTAATTTTTGGGTAAACTAACCCTTTAAAATACTGCATGCAAAGCAGCACAACTGCACAATACATCAGTGGATCAAACAGCAACCCATCCCATTCTGTGGTATAAATAGAACATGACACTAATATGACAGTGAAAATGTTATGTCTAATGACACTGTTACATATCTGGCAAGACAGATGGAGTGTGTGTGGATGTATGTGAAGAAAAATGTGCCCTGAGAGTGTTTCAGATATATCAGACATTGAATCTTTGCGCACTTATCCAAAATGACTGATACATTTTTTTCCCGTCCCTCAATACAAAGTTACACAATATACTGAAAAGATTTTCCAATTATGTGCCAGAGTCAGCCTTGAAGAAAATTCAATAATGATCAAAAGTGATAGCACTGAGATATCCTTCACATGTGGTTCAACAGACACCAAGAAGCTACTTTCAAAAGCATTAGGTAAGTACACCATTAAACTAATAACTAATTTTCTTTGGACGTGAACCTCATGGAAATAATAAAATGATTCTGAAAAGTTAAATTAGTTTTGAGAAAAGTATTCAATTTCTTGTTGGGGTCACTGTACATTTTTAGTCTATCATGTGTCAGTTTTTCAGTAATAAACACTTAAGTATGTCTCAACAGTCTTCTTACTTTTAATTAAGATTTGTGATGTAAATCATCCGCTTATGGGCTGTGTACTCTGACAGGTTCATTCAACAAGATTAAAGTTGCCTGTCTTTCATATTTGAATCGACTGAAGAGAAATCTGCCTCTCTGTCAGCTGGTGATTGTCCATTCCACAAAGCCATCTGCAAATGAATGCAAATCTCACTTTTTAAAGGACACTGGAGTCTGTTTCCTAGTCAAAAAGAACAAACTACCGTTCTGCTGGAGTGCCTTGCCTTCTTTTCTAAAGCCATTCATCACATTGTCAATTACTGTAGGAGAAAAGAGAAAGTGCATACATAAATCATCATTATGAGTAGGGTCGGAAAAGAGGCAGGCAAGGTGAGGTGACACAGACTCACCAAAGTATGAGTCACAAAACATTTAGGTTTGATCCACTTCAAATTCTTCTTGTAACTGATAATGTGGTGGAAATCATTCCCAGTCTGCTGAACTGAACTTAAGGGATAGTTCCCTTAAAAAGAAGAAACAAACAAATAAAAGAACATTCTGTGACTATTTACTCATGCTGATGTTGTTTTAAAGCTTTATGACTTTCCTTCTTCAGTGGAACACAAAATAAAAAGATGTTCATTGAAGATGTTAAATCTTTTTCACATTGCTCTTTTCCATAAGTAACCACAGGCTGTCAAGCTCCAAATATGGCCAAAAATGATATCAAATTATAATATATTTTACATTTTTTTAATTATTAAATAAAAATGAATAACATTTCTTTAAAATATATGAGTTTGTGTTAAACAAAAGAAATTCATACTGGTTCATAAAAACAAAAAAATGATTTCTGAGTGTACTATCCTTTTGAGATACTCTTGGTCTAACTGTTAGTGTGTGAAGGTAGCCTCCAAAAAATCAATAAAATGAATGTAGAAAAAGCTTCATTTTACAGCTCATATTTACAGTAAGTGACTGAAAATCCATAGGTATAATGTGCCTATCATCGTTACTTCCCTGATGAGACATTAAGAGTTTTTGATCAGTCATTCTCAGCTGAGAATAGTGAAACTTGAGCAGGGAGTGTGGTAATACGGTAAAATCAACAGCTAGTTTAAGTTGTAGCATGAATCATCAGTTAATTAAGCCCCCTGCAACGAATGCACATCCCACCCTTACTGCAAAGTCCCAGTCACCTTCTCAAGAACTCTAATGCCTAATAATGAGTAAGTAGGGAGACAGGGAACAAGGTGGACTTACTGTATTCCCTCTGTTCTCAATGGTATTACAGAAATTGGAGGTCAGAAGGACAGTGTGAAAAAGAGATCGGGGTGCTCAGCAGTCATTATTCATGTTTAAAGAAGTCCCTCTGCACTTTTCCATGACCATCTCAGTCGCTGATGTGCAACTCTGTTTAGTGATGCATCTGTGTCCATTTCCACAGACCATTACAGGCATCTGTCTCCATTAAAGACCAGGATGAGGGAGAATCCCCATAGGAAAAGAACAAAACACACAATGTTTTTTCTATCATAGAAGAGACTTTCCATTGACTTCTATTGTTTTATACTGAACTAATTACATTAAGGTAACCCTTACAGAAACCTTTCTAAATTTTTACATTTTCATTAAGCTATTATTTATTGTGCTTATTAAACCATCTTTGATCGAGACCAGCATATGATTAGAAACCTCAGTGCCATTCAGAGCTGAGAATTTAAAATAAAAAATGCACTCAATTCTAAAATTCTTAAAAGTTCTAAAAATTCTTAAAAGTTAAATTGAGGTAACAAACAGGACAGAATTTTGAATTTAAATGGAAGGAATTATAATTAAAATGAACTGAAAATGAAAAAATATATGATTTTTTTTTTTCAAATTCAAAAGCAAAGTTCGTCAAAAAATAGAGCATGATAGATGGACAGAACACCAGATGGATGAATGGAAGGAAAGATAGAAAAACAATGGATGGCAGGAACAAACAGTGGACAGATGGAAAAACAAAGGACAGGTGGAACAAACAATGGACACATGGAATAAACAATGGACAGGTGGAACAAACATAGATAGATAGACTCAAAGTACACACAAAAACATGCACACATGCTGAGTGCATATAAAGAAAAGTTTGTCACAAAATAGAGAATGATAGATGGACAGAACGCCAGATGAATAAAAGATGAAAAAACAATGGACAGATGGAAAAACAAAGGACAGGTGGAACAAACAATGGACAGATGAAACAAACAATGGACAGGTGGAACAAACAATGGACAGATGGAAAAACAAAGGACAGGTGGAACAAACAATGGACAGGACAATAGACATATGGAACGAAGGACAAATGGAACAGCCAATATACATATGGAACAAACAATGTATGGGTAGACGGATGAGCAGATAAACTGGCAGGACGTTAGAAAGAAAAAAGAACATTAGAATGAACATAGATAGATAGATAGATAGATAGACCCAAAATACACACAAAAACATGTGTGTACACATGCTGAGTGCATATAAAGAAAGATGTAGCTTATATGGTTTTATTGATCTTAATGAAAAGAACACTGAACATACACTGAGCTCTTTTCGGCTCAAGCATCAGGACATCATAAAACCCTTTTCACACTTGTGATACACAGAATCACACTTAGAGGAACAGAGCATAATCATTCTGATATGAATTTTGAAAATGCCCAGTGGACGAGAATAAGCAGAGGTGAAAAGAAAAGTACTTAAAATTTCACACCACGGAGCACAGAATGAAGAAAACAAATATGTTCAACCCAAAGTCTCAGCTCTGGCCAGAGGCTTCTGCTTAATGAGAGGTGAAACAGGAAAAGAAAAAAAAAGACTAAGTGAGAGAGGGAGACTGAATGATAAACATGCATTACATCACACATTTCAGAGATAACCAAGAACTTTGATGGGAGCATTTATGTCTATTAGTCATCAAAGCATAAATTAATTTGCTGTCTGCTTTTCATCAAGGTGTGTGTGGGAAGGGGGGTTTGGTACGGAAGCGTTATGATGGTGGGAAGCTTATTTGGTGACCTGCAGTTATCTGTCACTAAAATGACAGTTTGGGAATTGATAGGTGTTAAGCTGTTTGAACTACAGCCATGGTCTTATCTTAAGACGAGCCACCTGCACCCTCACATCTGTCCCTCCCCCGTCACGTTAATGTCTAAAGTCTGCCCATAAGACATTAAAGTTATAAGAAAATGTCAATCAAGGCCTTCTTTCTCTCTAAAATATGATAACAGAAACAGTAACAAAGACAAAAAGCAGCGTTCATGTGATATGATCCTGGATTAATTGCATTTAAACGTAAATAGTGACTGATTATGATATTATACAACCCGAATTCCGGAAATGTTGGGACATTTTTTACATTTGAGTAAAATGAAAACTAAAAGACTTTCAAATATCATAAGCCAATATTTTATTCACAATAGAACATATATAACACAACAAATGTTTAAACTGAGAAATGTTACACTTTTATCCACTAAATAAGTTTTTAGTGGATAAAATTCAAATTTGATGCCTGCTACAGATCTCAAAAAAGTTGGCACAGGGGCATCAAATGGCTAAAAAAGCAAGACATTTTGAAAAGATTCAGCTGGGAGAACATCTAACAACTAATTAAGTTAATTTATATCGGGTCTGTAACATGATTAGCTATAAAAGGGATGTCTTAGAGAGGCAGAGTCTCTCAGAAGTAAAGATGGGCAGAGCTGTGAAAGAGTGCGTAAAAAGATTGTGGAATACTTTAAAAACAATGTTCCTCAACGTCAAATTGCAAAGGCTTTGCAAATCTCATCATCTACAGTGCATAACATCATCAAAAGATTCAGAGAAACTGGAGAAATCTCTGGGCGTAAGGGACAAGGCCGAAGACCTTTATTGGATGCCTGTGGTCTTCAGGCCCTCAGACGACACTGCATCACTCATCGGCATGATTGTGTCAATGGCATTACTAAATGGGCCCAGGAAAACTTCCAGAAACCAATGTCGGTAAACACAATCCGCCATGCCATCTGCACATGCCAACTAAAGTTCTATCATGCAAAAAGGAAGCCATATGTGAACATGGTCCAGAAGTGCGTCGTGTCCTGTGGGCCAAGGCTCATTTAAAATGGACTGTTTCAAAGTGGAAAAGTGTTCTTTGGTCAGTCCAAATTTTACATTCTTGTTGGAAATCACAGCGCCATGTCCTCCAGGCTAAAGAGGAGGGAGACCTTCCAGCGTGTTATCAGCGCTCAGTTCAAAAGACAGCCTCTCTGATGGTATCGGGGTGCATAAGTGCATATGGTATGGGCAGCTTGCATGTTTTGGAAGGCACTATGAATGCTGAAAGGTATATAAAGGTTTTAGAGCAACATATGCTCCTCTCCAGACGACGTCTATTTTAGGGAAGGCCTTGTGTATTTCAGCAGGACAATGCAAAAAAACATACTGCAGCTATTACAACAGCATGGCTTCGTCAAAGAGTCCAGATGCTGAATTGGCCTGCCTGCAGTCCAGATCTTTCACCTATAGAGAAAAATACGTCAAAGATGACCACAAACTCTTCATCAGCTGGAAACCTATATCAGGCAAGAATGGGACCAAATTCCAACACCAAAACTCCAGAAACTCATAACCTTGATGCCCAGACGTCTTCAAACTGTTTTGAAAAGAAGAGGAGATGCTACACCATGGTAAACATGCCCCCGTCCCAACTTTTTTGAGACCTGTAGCAGGCATCAAATTTGAAATGAGCTCATTTTGTGCATAAAATTGTAAAATTTCTCAGTTTAAACATTTATGTTATATATATCTTCTATTGTGAATAAAATATTGGCTCATGTGATTTAAAAAGTCTTTTAGTTTTCATTTTATTCAAATTTAAAAAAACGTCCCGACATTTCTGGAATTCGGGTTGTACAAATTATTTTTAGTTTTAGTTTTTGGCCTAGTGTATGTTTTTGGTTTCGGCCAATAACTTTCATTTCAGTGTGATGCTCAGCTTACGCAATTACCTTGGAATATTCCTTTGAATAGCACATTATCTATCTTGTAGCCCTTGGGTTTAACACCTTTGAATGAACCTTTGGGGGGCTTGGGAAAGAGCCAGACATCGTCTGAGTATGATGGGATCAATATACTCAGGTTCGCCAATGAGTCACAGAACATTTAGGTCTCCAACACAGCTTTTAATGCTCCAGCAAACTCGAGACAATAAGACTGGGAATATGTCCCCATTTCCTGTATGGACAAACAACCACTGCAGACAGCACTTTCAGATCTCTTGGTAATAACAAACACACACCCTTTGCAGATGCACACCTTTTAGTTTATCCAACTGTGCCATCTTTCTCCTGAGATCTAGAGGATGATGAAAAAAACAAACATTATATATAAAGGTTTGAAGTATCACCAGCTTCCTTAATATACCAGGGCAACTCATGGGCCATGGGAAGCACAGCAGCTTTGTTTACAACAGGAGTGTTATTGATCTGAATCTCAGCTGTCTTAGATGTTTCTGTGATAGTGGTTTCCAGAAGCCGGATTACAGCAGACACAAATCTGACCTGTAGCAGCACTTCTAATGTCCAGTCACAGCCGGAACAAGAGTCATCGGATATTACATGAATGCAGTGGGGCTTCGGAGCTCTACATTGGACATCAAGTGGCGACCCAAAAAAGAAACCAAAATGGTTTGTGATGCAAATGTAAACAAAAAAGTCCTTAAAATCTTAATTAATATAAAAAAAAATAAGAAAAAAATATTTTATTACAATTATTTTTAATATTAATCTTGAGGCAGGGGATTTGTTACACAATCACCACTTTGATGGCTATAATGGTGAAGAGTTTAGACAGACTTCTTGGACAGTGTTAACTAGGGATGCAACAATATTAAAATTCTGGCGATATAGTTATTTTCATTTTGCATCCGATAATTTATAAATGCGCGATAATAAAATTCTATAGTATTTTGTCTAAATCAGTGGTTCTCAATTAGGGACGTAATGCAACTGTCATGATCATCAGCTGGAGTGCCCTTGATAGCCACCAGAGGGCACTCCACATAAGACTATTGTCATTTCCTCACAAACTACATTTCCCATAATTCTCTGTTCGCACTCATACTCACTCATTGCATTCAGCTTTTGCTCATTAGCTCATTACCTCTGCCTATATTGCATGGTTTTCTCAGTCGTTCTTTGCGAAGTCTTGTATGCGTCATTACTGCATTTCTGAATACTCATTTTAGGCTTGTTCGAGATGCATCGGCGCTGCGCAGACCGATCGGCGTATGACAAAAAAGTACCGCAAAAGCGATTCAAAAGTTCAAAAGAGTCACATGCTCTCCAACTGCTCTCATGGTACTTTGATGTCATAAAATCATCATCTTGTAAAATAGTTTTTTTTCCTCATGATATTGGGTTGCGAAAGAGAAAGGGACAAAGATAAGATCTATGAAGTCAAGAGTGTATTCACATTCAGCAGCACAGATGTCTTTGCAAACTCTCCACCTCAACCAAACACACACATTCACACCAACACTTCCAGGACTGTAAAGCAGGAGTCAATGGCACCTTTTAATTAAGAAACTCTGGCACTGTACTGGCACCTGCATGAGTGTGAAAGTCACATGGCTAGTTGAGACACATGACATCAGTGTCACACACTCCCATTCTCAAACACACTTGGTAAATTTTTTTGGCCACATCATGATTAGCATCTTCATATCGAAGACTTTTAAGCATAAAAAGATTTATCTTAAAGTGCTCCTATTATGCTTTTTTGAAGGTCTGCAAAGTTTTAAAGATCACGATTAATAAAGTTATTGTCTCCTAGAAAGAAAGATTCGATTCTGAACTTCCGAAACGAGTCGTCAGCAATTCCAGTCTCACTTCTTGTTACATACATGGGTGACAATGTAACATTTGCATAATGCCCATGAACAACGTCTACTTTGACCTGCCCTCAAACACTGTAATTGAGTTCGGTTCGTTTTGTCGACATGCTAAGTACACGCTGTTTTCAGCACTGCGAATTCACTTTGCATGCACTTCCAAAAGATGAGGACTCACACTGGAATTGATAGAGAAAAAATAACAGCATCATTTATTTTCTTATCAATGTATGTATACAAGTGCTGAAGAAGCCTCTGGAGCTGAATTTCAGATATAATAATAGGCATTTCGTTTTTTGGCATGCACTGTAAGTGGTAGACCAATCAGAGCAGAGTAGGCTTGTGGAAAGGAGGGGTTTAGAGAGACTGAATCTTCAAACAAACCGACTCTCTGAGAAATGAGGTGATGTGCAATGTTTTTTTGTTTTGTTTTTTTTACCTTGAATGCATGTAAACCTATTGTAGGAGACCTCCAAAACAAAATTAGAAATGTTTAAAATAGCATAATAGAGGCACTTTAAAGTAATACATGCATTGGTTTGCAAAAGCTATAGAACAAAATAAGATGGCTAGTCTAACCAATCCAGTCTAAATCGAAGTCTAACTGGTTTTGTGCTTGAAGTAATATCTAACAAATCTAAATACTATGGATTCATTTAATCAATCAGCCCCTGAAACAGAAGAAAACGCCAAGAGACAAAGCTAACACCTGCATATAAGGCCCCAGTAATCAATTACTGATTAAGCTGAGAGCCTGCACACCGTGACTATCTCAGTATTGACTGAGTATTGATTTAGCAGACCAACAAATAAGTGTAATTTATTATTTGTGACAACTTTAAAGGCGATTTTCTCAATATTTTGATTTTTTTGCACCCTCAGATTCCAGATTTTCAAATAGTTGGATCCAAATACTGTCCTACCATACATCAATGGAAAATTTATTTATTCAGCTTTCAGATGATGTATAAATCTCAATTTTAAAAAAATGACACTTATGACTGGTTTTGTGGTCCAGGGTCACATTTAGGGAATGGAATGTAATCCATAAATTCCATCACTAAGCATGATCATAGGTTAACTATTATAAGACCATATTTTGTTCTTATATAATCTGATAGGAATAAATAAACATAATTAATTAGACAAAAATTTACAATTTACAATAGACACACTTTACATCCCAAATTTACTTGCTTACATAAAACATGGTATCCTTTTACCAGGAGAAAATATCATTTTGATTTACATAATCTATAGAACAAACATAAATAAATAAATAAAAAATGCTTACAAAGTGAGATTTGTAAGTCATAAATCTACTGTATACTTTATTTCCCTAACCACACCAGTTTAAAACACAAGGGAGAAATTTCCACTGAGCATGATAAAATTAAAAACAGATAAAACAACCTTCTCCAGATATTAACTGTCAAACATAGGTACAGAAAGGCTTAAGTTGCATTACTACATGTCCTAATGTCTGAACATTGGCTAAAATTAAAAACATTCATAAATATCCTTAGTGGTGTGAAAGATGGGTCACTGTAGTGGTTTATTTGGTTATAATAGACCAGCTGTACATTATCCCACTAATTACAAAGCTACTTTAGAAATAAACAAATGTATATTAAATACTTTATCGAATGCCGAAAACAACTGAGTTAGAAACAAACCGAACTCTGCTAAAACGTTACAGCATTATTTTAAGTCATTATAAATCAGATATCCAAGTTACCAACGATTTTAAACTTTCTCCCACCCAGCTTGTTGTGTCTCTTACTGGTTCATTGTTTGTGATGTAATGACTTTAAAATCTCAATAAAATATGCACACCATGCAATAGGGGGTGTATACACTCGTGATGGGGAAGGAGAGAGAGTGAGCAAGAGCGAGATTTGAAGAAAGACTGTTGAAAGAGAGATGGCTGAGAGTAGTGGTGTAGTCTATGTGATACGCAGGTATACGCCGTATACCCACTAGGAAAGGTTAAGGATTTCTGTATACTCACTTAAAAAAGCGCGAGGATACGTAACCATCCAATAAATTACAATAAGATTTGTTATTTAATACTTTTGACATGAAACAAAGTCTCATATTTCAAATTCTGCCCATTTGACCACGAAATAAAAAATATATATAAATACCGTTTTGGCGCTCTTTAATGTGTCGTGACCGCTGTAGCGCCTCATCAGTTCAAGAGAAACAGTAGCGTGAAGCGCACGTGAACTGATCCTCTCCTCCGCTTTAATACCAGTTACAGCGCGAAATAAACATGAATGAACTTCTAAAGGTATGTTAAAGGATACAGTACAACTTAACGAAATCCGTATCATGTCTTGTGTATTCGCGTAATCAGTGTTTCAACCGCAGAAAGACGTTAATAAAACAGCTTGTAAACAATGTCACGTAACGTCACATTTTTATGCTAACGTTACCTCAGAACAAACAGTGACCATAAACTTGTTAGTCAGCTAGAAAAATGAACTCTAGAGAGGAGCATTTAGCTAAATATATATTCACCATATGACGTTATAATTTTTTAATGTTCTTCAATAGCCTATATAATGCATGTTTGAATAAATCTGTCAAGTTTGTCAAATCTGTCAGCCACCATTTAAATGTTTATATTTCAAAAAACGAATTAGAGTAGAAATAATTTTAAAGCTATTATAACTTTATTATTGCAAAAATTTCCTTAAGTGTAGTTTAAGTTCGTATGCAAATCAGTTCATTTTAACCTTCAATATTAATGAAAATGGACAAACCCAGCACTTGGGTTAAATGTTTGCCCAACCTGCTGGGTAGTCTTATTTAACTTAACTATTGTTTAAAAATGACTGTGGCTGGCCAAAATGAACCCAAAATAGGTTGGAAATTAAAAATCAGACACAATTACTAGAGGCAACAATAATAATCAAAAGGTGATCATTTATTAATAAACAATTTAATAAATGTTTATTGTTTAATTATTATATTTAATATTAATAAATGTTAATTTTTAATATTAATATTAATAAATGTTAATTTTGGGTTCATTTTAAGCAAGCAATACAGCAATTTTTACACAATAGTTGGGTTAAATAAAACTACCCAGCACGTTGGGCAAACATTTAACCCAAACACTGAGTTTGTCCATTTTCAACCCAACTTGGGTTGTTTTTAACACAGCGTTTTGTAATAATAGTTGCAACTTATACTCTTAAATGTGCATTGAAACTTGCCAGCTGATAAAACCTATGCTCCAGGGACCATATTCATATAACATCTAAGGCTAAATGTAGATCTTAACTGGCTGAGTTAGATGGTGATTGACACTAAACAGTAGAAAATCAGTCCAGTCTCTTCAGCTGTAAATGTCATTGGATGTTGAAGTCTTGTGTTGCTTATAATAAATTGACATGTTGATAAAACACACATAAGCAGTCTTTCAGAATGCTCTCAATCACATGTAGCGTAGATCAGATACATACTATATGCATTAGCGAGTGTGGTGGTGCTTATGGGGTGTTGCTCTGGGACGGGTGAGTGTGAGGTTGGGAGGGAAAAATCACAGTATACTCACTACAAAAAACTAGACTACACCACTGGCTGAGAGACATTACAAAGGAGAAAAGGTCAGAGGAATATCACTGGAAAAAGAAGGGTTATGATCAGGCAAGAGTAGCCTAAGCAACTTTTCTGTATTTACATATATGACGAGACACGCACGGGTACTAACGCAATTTCCCGCGAAACGATTGCCAGGTCTGAAATATAAACACTTATAATAGGCTTACTAGTGGATCAAGGAACAAGTATTGATGTATTGACTCATTATTTAAATTTAGTTAATTCTGAACAAAAAAAAGTTACATAAATGTACCAAGACACAATCTTAACACGTTAACAATGGTTAACAATGGCTAGTAAAAAATAATAAAATAATGCTTTGGTGAATAATGCTTTCATATAACATAAACAGTAGAAATTATCATATAACAGTCGAAATTATGACATAAAAAGTAATAAAATCTGCCATAAAGAGCTTTTGACATAATTGTCATAATTATGTCACAATTGTCATAATAAAACCTAGGGTTATTTGTCAAGTCTGCTCTAGAAGTGCTATTAGTGTAATGAACAGTAAATTCATGTCTGGGGAATATGAAATATGATACAAGTAACTTTAAAAGCAATGTAATTCTTTAACACAACACTGACATCTAATGGTGGATTAGAGAACTCGTCAAAGTATCAGCATCTATATTTCAAATATTTTGATGCCTGACAAAAAACATGAAAGGAAAATAAACTTTCATTCATTTGTATTTCATTATATTTATATTAGATATTTATATTCTTTAGACATGTTCTGTAAGGCTTCCTATGGCTTATGTGGAAATCCATGGTGTAGCTCTAGCCCCTACCCATGGGCTCAGTGGGCCCCATGGTGCAGCTCCACTTCCAGGGTCAGTGAGCCCCATGGCGCAGCTCTGCCTCTTGGCTCAGTGAGTCCAAGAATCTTATGTTCCGTATAATCTGTGAATTAGCTGCCATAATTCTCCAAACTCAATAAGGCTGATAAAATAAGGAAAACTCATTCACAACAACAGTTTTAAATATATACTTCATTACAAAAATACAGATAGATAATTATACAGTACACATTTATAAAGCTTTTACAGTAAGCCCAGCATTCTGCCATCCACTTCAGAAAAAGTGGGATGCAACCTACATGAGGTGAGCACTGACACAGTCTATATTCCAAAAACTGAACAACAATTGCAAAGACATGAACACAAAACCAGTGCAGGTAAAACATAACTAGAGTACTGAGCATCTGGACAAGAGGCTGATGAAAATTACAGAGTACACAAGCACAGAGCAAAAGCCTCAATTTGCTTAGTAAGACATCTGTGTGTGATTGACTTATGGTTAACATGTTCTGACAGATGAAAAATGCACATAAAAAAGCTGTTATTCAGTTCCAGTTTCATTAATACAAACTTCTCATAATCTTCACACAGAGACTGCTGTTTCTGTGATATATGAACCTGAGCAAAATCGCAAAATGCGTAATGGAGTTCAAAGCAAGAGTTCCACTTAAAAGTAAATGAAAAAGATGATATTCTCATAATAGCTAAATCAGCAACTGAGAACAAATGAAAGACATGTCTTTAGTGGTCCCTTGATAAAGACAGTGAAGACCAACAAAATTAACAAGAAATGGATGAATTAATAATATAGTAGCCAAGTGTATTTACAGTGTAAAGTGTATAGTCTGCAGTCATCATGGCACATGAAAAATGGGTTTATTCTAAAATAGTCTTGCCTAACCACAATCATAAAGGCATAAAAAAATAATTAAAAACAAAAACAAAGACCAACTGTGGGTGATCTGTGGCTGTGCAGTCTCAGGCACTGACTAATTTTAACACCACAGAATAGAATAAAACTAATGAAAAACTAGTATAAGCTGAAATGAGGTCTACAGTATGTACTGCATGCAACATCATGAAATGATAGTTAACCGAAGTATGAGCAAAAAACATGATGCATAAAGGTGCAGTCACATTATCATGAAATTTCACAGGAAAAAAAGTCCATTGTCTATTGTCAATAATGTAGCGATGTATGAAGCACAGCTTACACAGAAGTTGCTTTCTGTTGGTCATTCACCATGTGACCTTGAACCCTTTGCGGAATCTGTGTGGGGAAAATTTTCACCCTCATGTGAAATTCCTGATCACATGGATTCCCATTGAAATGACAGACTTTGTCTGCAAAAACTCGCTGATTAACAGTAAATGCAATTGTACCTTAATGATCTATACATCCATTCAAAAGCTTATAATGTCTGGCCAGTATACCCTGCAATCTTTTTACATAAAATAAGGGACGTAGCAACCATTACAATATTGAGCTGTGCTGATAAGATTTACATTATGTCCCCACTTTTCAGATTGTTCCTACACCCCTGCATAAAATATTCTTAATAAATAAACTACAAACATTTCACAGGCTGAATGATGTAGTGTAAAGTCACATCTGATGCAGTGAAAAGCAAACTTCTTAAGCAAAATATACAAACACATTTTTAACTGTTCACATTGCACTGTTGTACTTCAAGTAAGTGAATTTTGCATTTTTCTTGCATTGATTATAAGCAGTTAAGCAATGAATATTCAAATGACCTGCATAATCTATTAGCAAATATCTATTGTATAACTGGTCCACAGTCAAAGAGTTGACACTCGATTCTCACTGGCTTCACTGGAACGAAGATCAGCTCTGTTCTTCCTTTTTCTGCCATTAGAACCTGACACAAATCAGAGAGGTATGTTGAATGTATGATGTATTCTTTTTACTTTAGTTTTCAAAGAATGAGATTTTTTTCCCATACAATGAATTTTAATGGGGTCCAAAACACTGGACCCCACGAATTTTCATTGTATGGACATAAATGTACAGTTGAGCTCAAAAGTTTACATACCCCTTGCAGAATCTAGAAAAATGTGAATCATTTTAACAAAACAAGAAGGGATCATGAAAATTGCATGTTATTTTTTATTTAGTACTGTCCTTAATAAACTATTTCACGTAACAGTTGTTTATAAAAATGACCCTGTTCAAAAGTTTACATACCCTTGATTCTTAATACTGTGTGGTTTACTTGGATGATCCACGACTATTTTTTTGTTTTGTGATGGTTGTTCATGAGTCTTTTGTTTGTTCTGAGCAGTTAAACTGAGCTCTGTTCTTCAGAAAAATCCTTCAGGTTTCCTGCAGATTCTTTGGTCTTCCAGCATCTTCTGCATATTTGAACCCTTTTCAGCAGTGACTGTATGATTCCGAGATCCGTCTTTTCACACTGAGGACATCTGAGGGACTCAAACACAACTTTTAAAAAAGGTTCAAACATTCACTGATGCTCCAGAAGGAAACACGATGCATCAGGGATGTAAACTTTTTGAATTGGATGAACAGAATACATTTTTTTGTCTTCTGGGAAACATGTAAGTATCTTTTGTTCTTTAAACAAAATAAAAAAAACTTGCACATCACTTCTTGTTTAAAGGTTTTCACCCCTGACTCTTAACGCATCGTGTTTCCTTCTGGAGCATCAGTGAATGTCATTGTAATAGTTTTGTCTGAGTCCCTCAGTTGTCCTCAGTGTGAAAAGATGGATCTCAGAATCATACAGTCACTGCTGGAAAGGGATCAAATATGCAGAAGATGCTGGAAAACTGAAGAATCTGCAGGACCTGAAGGATTTTTCTGAAGAACAGAGCTCAGTTTAACTGCTCAGAACAAACAAGGGACTCATGAACAACCATCACAAAAACAAAAAACTGTCGTGGATCATCCAGGTAATGACACAAAGTATTAAGAATCAAGGGGATGTAAACTTTTGAATGGAGTCATTTTTGTAAATTCTGCTATTTTTTTGTCTTGTGGACTTTATGTAAACAACTATTATGTGAAATAGTTTATTAAGGACAGTACTAAATAAAAAATAACATGCAATTTTCATGATCCTTCTTATTTTGTTAAAATGATTCACATTTTTCTAAATTCTGCAAGGGGTATGTAAACTTATGAGCTCAACTGTATAACATTTTTCAAATTTTCTCTTTCATGTTTCACAGAAGAATGAAAGTCATGCAGGTTTAGCATGACATGAGGGTGAGTAAATGTTGACAGAATTTTTATTTTTGGGTGAACTATTTCTTTAATAATCATATAGTCATACTACCTATGTCTAGATGGACCGTAGGAGTCCAGCATTTGAGTGCTGGCCTGCTCCAAATTCCAGCCACATCTCTCCAGAGCTTCCACGCATTCAGGCCGAGCCTTCAAACCCAGTCGGAACAACTGCTCCACCTACATCAGGAAACAGTCATCTATGTGTAAATGTTTCAAAGATCTTTGATCATCCATGGGCACTTCTCTCTTTTGTGTCTGAAATGAAGCATACAGATACCTTCAGATATTTCACGGCCTCCTGAGCATTCCAGCTGTGTGTCTGAAGGGCCGTTTGACACTCTTCTACAGTCACTCCATGTACCGCCTCCTGCACCTACAGAAACAACCAATCAGCCATCTCAGAATACCATGACATTGATAGTCAATGGTGAGAGTATCTGGTGAAAAATTGCTTACTTGTTGTAGCGTGACACGGTTGTAGGCACCTGCTTGGGTGCTGCTCGGCCAGGCCAGACTGTTGGAAGTCCCGCTGTTACTGGTGTGGCCAGGGGAAGCAATGGGCTTGTTAACTTGCTGTTGAACCATAGGCCTCACAGTGGCCATATTTGGGGTTCTTTTCTCATCGTTTCCTTCTGAGTCCTTCAAGAACCTCTCATACTTGTCCAGGTATGCCGGTTTATCAGGTAGCAAGTAGTAATGAGTGGTGCTGGCCTTCACGCCACCATACACAATAGGCAGGATGCAGGGACTCTTAGCCGGAGTCTGGCCCACTTCAGTAGATCCATACTGAGAACTTGCAGTGGTGGCCGTTGACGTAGATGATGTGGTGGAGGAGCTGGATGGTGCGGAGGAATATGACGATGGGGATAGGCAGGAGCCCAGTGATCCGACGCAACAGAGGCTGGATCTCTGTTGAGGGGAGCCACCTTGCGGCGCCATGGGGCTCGGCGCCCGAGAGTTGGGCTGAGATAGAGCGTGATCCCTTGGGGGTATCTGAGGCGGACAGCGGCTGCCATCTTCATGGTCTCCAAGGGAAACCGATAATCTGCTGCCATATATTCCTGCCCGCTTAGAGGGCCGCATGGGTGGGATTGGGATTCTTGGAGGGATTTGAGGCTTGTCCTCATAGGAGGAGGGCAGGATGATCTGACGGTGTGGGGCGAGAGCTGAAGGAGTCGGGAGGGGTGAAGAAGGGAGGGAACGTCCGGTTGGAGGGACCCGAAGCTTCACCATCACCTCCCTTTGTAGCTCCTTGAAGATATCTGCTGATTGCGAAAATGAATGGGTTTCCTCAGCATGCTTGGATGGTAGAAAGAGGTTGTCCTCCACGTTGCATTTACCATCGACTTTAATGTTATCCTCTGATTGTGTTTTTTCAGATATAATGTCTTCCTGTACCGCAGATGAATTTATGGAGCTCACTTCCATGTCTTCCTGTTCAGCGCACTCCACGGCCACCTCGTCGTACGCCGGAAGAGGAGGCAGGGGCCGCATGTCCCAATCCACCACTGGAGTAGGGTGTATAGGGTTGGGCAGGGCTCGATTGGGGCTCTGCGGTGGCGCCATATCCAAGATAGAAGCAGCATAGGATGGTTTTACTGTGCTGGGGTTGGGTGTCTCAGTAATGGGTGAGGGTGATGTAGAGCTGAAACTATCGTCTCCAAAGTCAATAAGTGAGACTTCGCTAAGACGGTCACTCGGACTAGTACTTTCCCAAGGCCGGAGGCGTAAACCCAGGTAATTGGGAGTCTTAAGCGAGAGCTTCTTCACACCCGTCACTATCAGATCATCATCATCGTCCAGCACAGAGTCGTAAAATGGTTCTGGGAACAAGATATCGAGCAAAACTTTAAAAAAAATAGTGTATATTTAGTGATTCTTAGAAAAAGAGAAATGGTTCTTACTCTTAAAAAGAACTGCTGGTTTAGGAGGTCTGGGAGGTGGTTGTTCTGACACAAAAGTTGAAGAAGAAAAGATCAGAAATAAAAGAAGACAGAGCAAAAGAGAGAAGTAGTGAATGTGAAGAAGAGCAGAACAGCACAGCTCAACAAGTTAATAAATTTCTTACTTTTAGCCCGGTTTGGAAGCTTAGTGGGCTTGGCTGCATTTGAATCAAACCCAAGAACATCTGGAGGATCCATGGGATTTCCAAGGTACAGACTGAACACAAAGCACATGGGGTAAATAAGTAAATCCACTTCTGTGTATTTTCAGTCTTTCATTGGTTCTTAATAAGTGGGCAGAGATGACTAAACAGTATTTAAATCAACAAATTACTTTAAATTATTTTAATATGAATATATTAAAATAATTGAACTGTATATGTAATTAAAATGTAATGAAATTAAAATGCTAAAAATACAATACAAAATCAAGATGAGATTGATTTCAGTTCAAACTGAGATTTCCTATATAATAATATAATTAAAATAATAAATAAAAACATATTTTTTTAATTGAAGATCACACATTTGAAATCACAAAACAAATCTAATTGCTAATTTAACATATTAATACTCAAAGTTTCTGTTTAAAAAGTTTGAAAGCAAGCAGCTTTATTATAATTACAGCAGAAATCCCGGAAGTAGTATATTTCAGGACAACGCAGAGCTTTTGAGTCAAAAAGGTTGAAATTACTGGTTTAAAATTAAATACTGCTGTTCCCTGGTGGTGAACACAAGTAAAGCAGTCTATTCCCTGAGAGAGAGAAAAACATCTCTTGTCTGCTAACAAGAGGTCAATCATGCATGGTTATGGAATATTACTCATCGATCTTGTCAGGGGCACCCCAACTTCGGTGTGGGTCTGTGTCTCCATGGCCTGTATGGATGAAGCTGTGCTTGAGAGGTCGGCTGATGTCATGAGCTGACAGACCAGCCACAGAGGTCACCACATTCCTAGGGAACTGTCCCACCTTCAGGGTCTGTCTGTTCTGACCTCTCCACCAGTAGTTCTCTGCTCTGCAGCACAGAAAATAGGCTGTAAAAACAGACTAAAAGAACTAAATACACACAAACATTTTTTAAAGAAAGCAAGGCTGTTCTGTTCAACATCCATGTCCTTAGCATAAATGGTAAAAAACTAGGACTTGCAATTCATTTGATTATCAAATCTCTTGATCAAATTACAATTTTTCTTTTCTTTCCAGGGCTGTAGGTTAACAGTGACCACATAATACAGTAGTTTTCTACACCTGGCTGACCCAAAAAACTCGCCCTCACCTGCCCTCAATGATAGTGATGATGTCATTGGCATGAATTTTAAGTTTGTCTGGTTCATCAAAGTCCTGCAGTGCCCTCATGTCAGTGGGCATTGTCTATAAGTGAATTGGAAAGACTTCATTAATTAAAACAACCAATAATTATATTGACATTCTGGTGTATGTGCAATACAATAAAAAAAACTTTGATACAAGGACATTCTAACCAGTGTAATCACTTTCTGCTGTTACTATCAAAGACTTTACCTCCACAAGGAAGTCCCTGAGGGAGACAAATGTTGGCCTGTCCTCGGGTTTGGGCGACCAGCACTGCAGCATGACATTATAAATGTCCTGCGGACAGTCCTCTGGTTTGATAAGCCTCTCTCCCTCCTTGTCGATTTTATGGAGAATCTATGCAAAAGGACACAGATGTCACACCAACTTTACTTACAGAAAGAAGTGTTTAAGGTCAGGTATGTGTGTATACCTGACTACCATTGAGTCCAACCCATGGTTCCTGCCCGTGGGTGAACATTTCCCACAATGTTACTCCAAACATCCAGGTATCACTGGCATGGGAGAAGGTACGTGTCTTCAGGCTCTCTGGAGCACACCTGCAAAGCACAGAGCATGTCAACATGGGCTGGGGCAATGAATAAAAAGTAGATGGTGGTCTATAACTCTTCTCACCAGGCAAAAGGGACTTTGTGATGCTCCTGCATCACATAATGATCATCGTTTTTAGGCAAGGCCCTCATTAGGCCAAAGTCACCGATCTTGATGAGGTCATTGGAGGCTAAAAGGATGTTGCGTGCAGCCAGGTCTCTGTGAATGAATCGTCGGGACTCAAGGTACGCCATGCCACAGGCGATCTGAACGGTGTAGTGGCACAGTACTGATATCAATATATGACCCTGACGCTTCCTCAGACGGTCCAATAAAGCACCCAATGGGGCGAGTTCTGTCACCTGAAACACAAACAAGATGGGCAAAAGGATAGTTCACACAAAAATGAAAATCACTTACACTACCAGCATCATTACTCCAGTCTTAAGTGTTTTATGATCCTTCAGAAATTATTCTAATATGCTGATTTGGTGCTCAAGAAACATTTCTTATTGTTATCAGTGTTATAATGCTTAATGTTTTTGTGGGGATTTTTTCCAGGATTCTTTGATGAATAGAACATTCAAAAGAACAGCATGTATCCTTAATGTGTCCTTGCTAAGTAAAAGTATTAATGTAGTTTGATTTGGTTTAGGTTTGTTTGCTCGAGTCACCATAAAGTTAGACTCATATAGGAACATAGCTGTGTTTTTAAAGACACAGAATACCATTTTTAGTACTTCAATTCTCAGTTCTCACCATCTTCATGGGGTGTGTGAGGACAACACCATATAGACGAATGAGATTGTGGTGGTCCAGGGAGTGCATGGCGTTAACTTCCCTTATGAAGTCATCGAGACCTTCACCCTGGTCCAACAGGTCTGTCTTCAGGCACTTCACAGCCACACTCAGCTACAGCACAAGAAGAAAAGCTATGCATTATATTAATTTTGCATATGGAAAGCTAATCATTACTAGTGATGTTTATCTTCCTAACCACTCTTCCAGTGGGGGCTTGCCATTCTCCGCGTTTCACCACTCCGAAGGAGCCGTCTCCCAGTTTCTCGTAGAGGGTGAGGTCTCTGTCACTGATGAGGCAGGTGAGATCAGCTGGCTGACCGTCTGGTTGAGCTGATGATGGGGATGAGCTGCGGAACACCACTGGGGTCTGGGAATCTGAGTCAGGCCGCTTCCCGGTGAACACCTGCTGGCCCAAACACAGAGACTACGGCTGAGGGTGATTCCACCTGCCTCTGACTAAAAGATGCAATAGCTCTTCACACATTGAGAGGTGTCATTCATAAACCTGGCAGACATCAATAATATGAATGACATCAGTGTGAAGCTCAAATGCAGCTATGAGAAAAAAGCTTTATTATTAATAAGTAGTCGACATATTTACAAAAAATGTCCTTCAATGTTTCACAGAACAAAGAAAGTCATACAGGTCTGGAATGGCGTGAGGGTGAGTAAATGATGACAGAATGAAAATTACCCAGGAAGGGAATCACTTAAAACAATCCTCTTACATTACGGATCACTTCAAACTTGGTCAGAATAAGGTCAAGACACAGCTGATGTAAAATTGCAAAAGGAATCTTGATATCTTAAATAGAGTTACACATTAAATACATTAAACTTTAATAGTCCTTTGGGCTGTTTTCATACTTAAAATTTCATGACATTCAGCACACACATTAGAGTTGTCGGCCGTTAGGCATAGGCAAAAGCTAAGAAATAGACATGGAGGGGAGGCTCTGTAGCCCCCTCATTTGGCTAAAGTGATGGAATCAGTTTTAACTACAGTCAACAAACTTGGTACATATATTATTGTCATCAAGCTGGATAACTTTCAAAATTACAGACATTAAAAGGAAGTCTGCCATTTTTTCCATTTCATTTCACCATACCTTGCTCACCCATGACTTCCGTTTGCACATGGCCCTTCTTCTTTTCACTGCCTCCCACAGCCGTCTCTGACCTGCAGAGCCAGAGAGAGATAAAAAGGTCAGAAGGTTTAAATATAATGAATATAATATTAATATAAAAATAATATTCACCTCATCTTTTTTATATTATATTATATTGTGTTATATTATATTATATAGTTCATCCAAAAATGAAAATTGTCATAATTTACACACCCTCATGGCCGCTAAAGTCTAAAAGTTTATGTGTAATAAATTCTATGTTAAATCAAATCAAATATTCATATTCATTTTCTAAAGCTAATTTTTTTAATGTCCATATGTCCATTTTTTAATGACCCGCTTTTGTCATTTAACCCAATAATGACTTTAAATTATCTTTTGGGAGTAATTTCTAAGCCAAATTTGATGTGTGATTAATTTGCGATTAATTACATTAATTAATCGCCACATTGTGTAATTAATTAGATTAAAAAATTTTAATCTAAAATAAATAAATAATAATTTAATTAATATTTCCAACATTTAAAACTCCTCTCCCAAACTCCTCTCCCTTAAAATACATGCAACCCCACTCACCTGGTCGGCCCATGCCGATCTTTTCAAGGTCCTCATTTTTCACATAGTCAAAGTGTGAGAGACGTGTGACATTGAGGTCGTCACGGATACGCAGAAAATATTGCTGGAGCTGCACGTCGGTGAGCAGCTCCATGAGCCACTCCGTACCTTCGTCAGACTGCATGTCTACACCGTCCGGCTGCACACACAACATAAGAACATCTTATATTGTTTTAAGCATAAACAATATCCTCCATAGTTCTGCTTCTCAAGTAAATGTTATTTTAAGGATATTTTTATATTTTCCCCAGAAAACAAGACAAAAATACAGTTTTTTCGCTCTGTAGAGAAAACAGTAAACCTCTTCTTTTACCTCGTCTTTTACATTATAGTGCCGCTGGTATTCTGAGACCGCCGCCATTTGTACATGGAAAGCAATGCTTTCAGGGAGTGTGTGTATGAGTGAACTGCACTCCCTCGGGGTGTGTCCTGTTTTCACAGTAAACTGTCAAGCGTCTCCTCTAATCTGCAAGATATATTTGCTTGATTCTTCTTCCTCCCATCAGCAGCAACACAAAGCTCTCTTTTATAAGCTAAAGTCAAGAATAACATGTGTAATCTGATTCCTCGCTGAAAAAATAGTTGCAGTCTCATGTGAAACTGTGTCTTCTGTTGCAAAACCTCTGCCCAGCCTCCTGAGAATTAATGTGAAAGATTATTCCCACCCTTTTGGGTGAACGAATCAGTGCGCAGACTGCGCACAGTGCCTTAAATCCATTTAATTGCAGCTCTGTCCTGTCTTCCAAACAAATCAACATCCATCCTCTGTCTCATCTCCTTAAGTCTCTAGTCTCAGTCAGATAAATAAAAAGGTCACAGCTTGTTAACGATAAGGCATTTCCATATTAGTGTCTTTTCCAGAAGCAGCATTTTGCTTTCTCTTGCTGAGTCACTGCGAGATGCAGCACGAGTGCGGTGGACCTCAAAACACAAACCTTAAGCAGTACTGCTGTACAAAACTGAACGTGCTCAAAACTGCACTGCTTAACCCCCCCCACCACCACCACCTCCTCAACCCAAAAAATAGGGTGATATTGATATCAACATCATTGTACAAATTCTTTATTTTATTTGTGGCCATTTTTATATTGACAGGAAATGACTGAAATAGGATTAGGAAACATCTCGAGCCAGATTCAAACTCAGGTTACTCATAAATGTGTAACCATACTACATGCCAGAGCATGTACACTACAACAGATGGATGTATAGACAGACAGATAGATAATTCCGCAATGATTTTACATAAATATGCCCAGACATAACACAGATTTAGCCGACTGACCAATCAGAATCAAGTATTCCAGAGAGCTGTGTAACATATATATAAAGAAAGACAAAAAGGGTGTCAAAACATCATTGATTCTTTTGGGGAAATGTACATCCGCTTATAGAGCAGTAAATCAGGACATGCTGACCCATTCACTATACTGATGAATTATGCAGCCTCCCAGTGTGAAAGAGAGAATGTGACTGTGAGTTGCCTAAACACCCTGAATTAAAACAGTCCACAGACGTCCATAAACATATTTATTCACACTTTTTCACTAAACACGTAAACCATCATAAATCACCCACTGAGTGTGACAATGACGCATTAACCCTTGGCAACTAGAGCATGACTAAGAGGAACAGACAGAATGCCACATGGCATCTTTTTCCCTTTTAGAGATCCTCTACGCACAAATATGAGGATTTCCAATATAGGACACTGTCGTAGGAGGCAGGGTGGGTGGAAATGTACACTCTTTGAAACTCTGATACTGTGAGATAATATAATTACGCAACAGACTCACACTGGCCCTATATAGAGGAACAGCACATATAGAAAAAATATTTATATCCAATTTAAGCAATTCATTCTTTGATTCAGGACATTATAAGTTTCGAGAACTAAATATAGCCTTGCTTATTTACCCAGTGAGGCATTTATGGTTAGGTGATATCTAGAAGTGTTCTTACCAAGCTTTAGGCCAGTCCTGAGGTCTTCAGAAAATATCCAAAATAGCTAATGTCAGGGACGGTCCTCCGGCGGTCCAATGTTTGACAGGGCCATGACAGACACATATGAGCTAAATCAAGGCCGCTTCTGACTAGTCAACATCAAACTGCAAAAGAGATTTACAAATGCAGAGATTGAGCATTTATAACATTTTTACAATACGTCTTTACAAACATTTGATACTTATGGAGCCCCAGACACGACATGCAGGAAAAAAATAGTAGGCTAAATCGATTTATTAATTCATTCCCTCGATTTACTAAAACGTACACACGATTTACTGTTTCGTTCCCTTGATTTATAAATCATGCACACGAGGGAACGAAATTGTAAATCAATTTAATTTTTTTTCTTGCATGTCATGTGCGGGGCTCCGTAGATACTAATGCAGAGTTTTGTACAATAGATGCACGTAAGAGGGATGATCGTGGACCCTGTAAGGTGAACATCATCCAGTTTACATGTTCAAATCATTCTTGTTGACTGACTTTTTATAGAAATGCAAGTTAATATGTATAATAACACTTGTTATTAAACAACTCTGTGTTTAACAAATCTGTTGAGTGAATGATTCAATAAATCATTTAATTCATAACGCACAAAACATGTTGCATAACAACAGCATTCAAATATAAATTAATCTCTTTGGAGAATGGATTCAAAAGATTTGAATCACTAAAAGTAATATAAAGGTATTTTAGTATCACTGAGATTTGTATTTATCGTTTTCATTTTATTTATGCAATATTATAAATCCATTAAACTACAACACCGTTTGGCCAAAAGGTATCAAACCAACTTTAAATTACTCAGAATATTATTCCTCATGTTGCACAAAGCTTTTTTTATTAATTATTAATTTGGTATTTTTAAATACATTACTGAACCCAGATTAATAATCTGAAAAATAAACCTTGTGCATTATAGGGAATAATATTCTGAGTAATTTATAGTTTGTTTGATACCTTTAGGCCAAACGATGTTGTACCTTAATGGATTTAAATGGGTTCAGTATTGTATAGCCTATAATAGGGATAATTTTCTGAACATTTTACTATTAGTTTGATATCATAATGTCATATAGTTAAATCGTTTAATTGATTTAAGGACATTTGTTTATATCTGGGTTGGTTTGGGCTGAAAAAAAAATGAAATGCGCATAGAGTTTAATGGGTATGAAACCGTATGCCTCGAACGTCAAATGTTAAACTAACTTTACCGCTGTAAGCGACTTTCGAGTCATCATCTCAGGCCCATTAGTGTGGTCTAGCTAGACAGCGCGCTAGGTTATGAGACACAGCCACTGTCTTCTTTAAATTAAGATGGAGCCGGACACAACAAGCTATTTCAAACAAGCGTAAGTAACCTATAAATAGACAGTTAAGTTTCACGAAATAGGCATTAAAGGCCGGTGTTATACTGATCACATGCTCTGTAGTGATGCAGTTCTGCAGTCATCAGGATGGTTAGCGTAGCGCAGAGGTACCTGCATCGATTCCCGAACATCCAGTGCAGAGGTCTGAGCTCACATTCATATAGATTTGAGTGAATTATATTTCAAAACAGACAAGATTGTCAAATAAATTACTTACCTCTTAAATAGTCGTTTTAAAGAAATAGAATAAGCTGCTCAGAGGCCGTAATCCTTCTTCACCCTCGGTACAACAAGGATTGCATCTCTTTCTTAAAGCGACAGCGCTTTTTACGCAGATGAGCGCGCGGGGGCGTTTGAATCTTTATGGGAACCTTACATTGACTTTGCTTCATCAATTAACCCTTTCATGCATTAATTACGACAACCTAATGCAGGATTTTTTCCTCTATGTTTTTTTGTTTGTTTTTGTTTTACACATTTTTCAGAGATTTTCAGATGTCCAAGATGCGTTTTTGGTTTGAACTTAAGAGATACTGTATTAAACATAATGCAGTAATAGCACAGTAATACTGTACACATTTAATAAAATAATTAATAAAATGATATAGAATTATGTGAAAACTATAATATACAAAAAAACAAAAAACAAAAAAAAAACACACACAATACAGCTTTAATTATTGCAAACGCAACTGAGTTTTTTCCTGTTCGACCATAAAACGGATTAAAACTTCATACAAGTTGAACGTTGCATGTCTTTGATATCAGAACATGAGGATGTGATTCTATCAAAGATCTGGTGGAAACCCAACTCAGATTATGTAGAAATTTCGCTCATGCTCCCTCCAGTTTATGTTGATTTACTCTTATCTGATAATTCTGATGTTCAAAATGAACACATTTCTACCATGGCTCTCCTTTTCTCAGTCTGAGAAAACCTCAGACTGAAATTAAAGTTGATCTATTGATGTTTTCAGACTGTGGAAAAAACTAGGGATCAGGTGTTTTTCAGTCTCATCTGAAATGAGCAGTGTTGAGAGTAACATATTACTAGAAATCAATTACCTTTTTGATGTAACGACGCATTACTAGTAACATGTATTAGCTACATAATCAGATTACTTTTTCTGATGTTACCAGTAAATAACCATTACAAGTAATCAGATTACTTTTTGACATAAATCGCAAATTACATTCTAATAACACAAATACATTTATTTACAACTAAAAAGTTACAAACAGTCACAATATTGGTATGAACTGTAGATGAAATATAGCTAGTGATGAATGTAGTGGACAGATGATTAATCAGAATTTCCTAAAATCAATACTTGGAAAATTTAATAATATGATATTGATGATATGACTCCTTAAATGCTACTTGATGTTACAACATTTATTTATTTTACCTTATTCCGAATCGGGAGCAACTTGGAATTTCTGACTGGCTGTCGGCCATCTTGGTTGGGAGAAGAAGAAAAAAATCCACATACAACGGCTTGAAACTTGGTGGCAGAGTATAGGATGATGCACTAGAGTCCACTATAGTGGTTGATGTGCAACTGTGCAATCAAAACCCATGGATATGCAAGATATGGTTTTTTGAATAGCTGTCCACTGTAGTGACATGCTTGAAAGGGTTAGGCTAAATCTAAACGTGGCATTTGTACATGGTAAATTTAACACTCATTGGGGACTATAAATGTTACTAGAGACACATTTTAAGGTAATTTACTATAACATTGACAAATGATATCCTTCTAGTATTTGTTACAAACCTCATGAACAGTGTGCAGTCAGCAATAAATTATCATTCAGTTTTGCAATTCATTACTTGCTAGGACTAATTGACTAATACTTTTTTAAAGCTAAGCCAGTTACAAATACACCCTTATCACATCATCTTTTGGATTTTTTTCTTTTTCATAAAGTTGGCCCTCCCAGTTCATCAAATATGAACACAAACAAGTTTGTCACTATCAGGTGACAAACAAAAAAGTTCAATGTTTTTAATTACAGATCTGTTTCATGTCTTGTGAGGTAAGAAAACATTAATAGGTCTTACACAGCAGTAAACATACTTGCAATGCCAGAGTTTATTTCAGAGCAAATCAAGGCTGACAGATTTTGAAAACACGCGTCAGTTCTAACATTTCACAGTAATCAAATGGTTGTAAGCCCAACACATCTGGACATTTTAAAACAATCAATTTCAACTTCCCTGCTATTGATTTTGATAAATATGAATTTGGTAAATCATCCCTGCTTGTAAGTAACCGTTTATTCACAAATTGACCTAGATTACAGATTGAAGCACTAAAAATTGAACCTTTGCATGTTTTTTTTTTTTTTTTTAACACAATCTTTGATGTTTAGATTTAATTCATGCACATTTTTACATGCTATGAAAAACCAAACAAGTTCTGTTCCTGGTAAGTGCCACAAAGGAGAAAAGATGAAGTTTCAAAATAGTATGCAATACACACTTGCAAAACTTGTCCACCAAACTTTCAAACATGAAACCATTGTGTAAAATTAGCAGCAAGCTAATTAGTCATACATCATATTCTAATCATTATGCAATATGAACATCCTCTTTTCTAACACCTGCCTAAAAAGAAGAAAAAAAAAAAAAGAAAAGTAAAGAAAAACTACAGGTACAGAAATGCGCAAATGCTTCTTTAGAAACTACACAATTACACTTTTTTGAAATCGCAACAGAAATAAACCAGAAAAGTGAAATCTGAAACAAGAACCCACTGAAACACTGAAAGGAAACTGACTCTGAAAAACAGAAGTCATGACTAGATGTAACTCACAATTTACTTCAATAGTTGCCTAATTAAATATAGTCATTAATAGTAACAAAGCAGGAAAAAGCCACACAAAAACACATGATAATAATGAAAAACAAATATTTACATAAACTATGGGAAACACTGTTCCCGATAATTTGATCCACCCTACAGTGAAATATGAGGATCACTGCCCTCGATATATACACGCCGGTAGGCAAAAACTACCTTTGAACACTCCACATTATGGAAGACACTGCTCCCGATAATGGTTTTAGAATAGAAATATAAATGTTACAGAGAAATGCTTTTGTCACTAAAATGCTTGAGCCCCCGAAGCCATTGTCAAAATGGAAAGTTGCCTTGCAAATTCATTAAATTGTTTTCAGACCAACGAGAACTAAAAAGATACTTCAGTACAAGGAGATCTGAAAAATCTTTTCAAAATTTTGAAAATAATTCAAAATCTTCACTCAACAGCCCAAATTGTTCTTATGGTTTCACTTTGTCCAAATTAGGGCTTTTCTTCAAAAAAAAAAAAAAAATTTTTTTTTTAAAGACGAGGAACTGCTCCGTAAGTAATAAAACAGGTGCTTTTGAGCTTATTTCCTCAAGCACCTGTAACAAGAGACATTTCTGATGCCAGCTGTTGGTAACATGCACTTCTGTTAGCAGATGCTGCTTTTAAAGAACTGACAGTATAACCGTCACAATTATGGAAGGCACTGCTTCCGATAATTAAAAAAAAGACACTTTTATAGTGAACACTGTCACTGATAAATAAATAAGAAATAAATATAGTATGGTCCTCAGTTGGTCAAAAAGGCTGAGTTTGGGGGTTTTACATTAAGTGTAAAAGGGACTAAAATCCCCAAGTAGCAGCCGAGAACAAGGTTTACTCCATATGCAACTTAATGAGACATGGAAAAACATCTTTAAGAAAAATAACTTGAACCTAAAATGCACCTTAAAATCAGTAAGCAGAAGAGCAAAGCTTGTGCTCCAATGTCTTCATCATTTAAATATTGTATTATTTACCTATAGTCCAGCAATAATACATATTATAATCATCCAAATGCAATATACTAGATATAATAAGACTGATAAGAATGATATCTGTGTTTATTATCTCAATATAGTTCTTATGTTTAAAGAACTTCCACAATTTAACTTAAAGCTGCCATCTCATTTTGAAGATATGCTTCCAAATCAAGTCATGGTTCCAAATCAAATCAGATCTACTTCATAGCGGCAGGATTATATATGTGTGTATCGAGTATAACCTTTAAGCAAAACCAATGTTAGCCTGGTGAAAAACACTATATCTCGTTGTCTAAGGCCCAGATATCTCCAGCCAGGTCATTGGCACAGCCCTGGATGTTCCAGGTGAGTAGAGCAAACTTGTTTAGGACCTGGTCTATGTTGAAGCTTTCGTTTTTTTCATGTACATCCTTCAGGTACTTTTCCAGGTCTTTGGTGGTTTGCCACCCATTTCCAAAGAAAATGTGGCGGAACGGGACATCTCTCAAAGAGACGTAAGGAGACAGAAAATTATGCTCCACCTTAAAAGAGGAAGAAAATGACAATAACATGAGAACTTGGCCAATATGTATCAATCAATGATACAAGATGTGCCTAGAAAAGCCAAGAGAATACCTTTACCTTCATTATGCGGTTATTGAGTATGCGACACATCTCTATGTCATCCAGGTTGCTGTTGTCGATGTCAGCAGCTAGAGAGGCTGCAGCACGACCAAAGGAGCCCTTTGCTGCGTTCAGCCACTCCGTGGACAAAGACTCAATTTTATCGACCTGTTGAAAGTATTTTGAGAAACGAGCAAGTTATTTTGCAGGTTAAAAACTGGTTCAAGTTTTTTTTGTATCTCACTGCAAAAACAATACATATGACAAAAAACATTACCTTATCACCTTTGAGAAGGTTAACACCAGTGATGATGGCGCTCACATGCTCATTGATCACACTGCTATACTTGGTAACGTCCAGTTTGATGATGTGGTCATGAATGAGACGGAGGGCCATCTGCCCAGCAACCTGAGCAGCAATCAAGGACAGCTGAACCACTTTCCCACCGGTGACAATATCCAGTTTATTTTTATCATCCTTGTTGGTCCCAAAAAACTTGTAGTCAGCAGTGGCCTGGTGAAAAAAAAAAAATTAATAAAATGAGTTTGCATACATCTGGATGACTCTTTGTATATGACATTTATGAACAGAGCAACATTTAGGGCCATCAGTCTCTTAAAACCAATGGGTGTTGAGCTTGAATGGTAAGGAAATGGCTTTTTGTGGAACTTAAAGGGATAGTTCACCCAAAAATGAAAATTATCCCATGATTTACTCAACCTCAAGCCATCCTAGGTGTATATGACTATCTTCTTTTAGACGAACACAGTCTGAGTTATATTATAAAATATCCTGGCTCTACCAAGCTTTATAATGGTAGTGAATGGCACTCCAGATTTTGAAGTAAAAAAAAAAAAAAAAAAATGCATCCATCCATCCATCATAAAAGAGATCCACACGGCTCCAGGGGGTTAATAAAGGCCTTCTGAAGCGAAGTGATAGGTTTTTGTAAGAAAAATATCCATATTTAAAACTTTATAAAGTAAAATAACTAGCTTCCAGCAGACGGCCTACGCAAATCAACTTACGCCAAAGGAGTAATCTTTGACCTGACGGATGACGCATTGATGAAAGCGGAAGCACAGAGGACAGAGCAAAACAAAAACAAAACAGAAGTCTAAAACGAGAATTTTTAAAGTGAACTATCAGAGGATTTCGATATAAGAGGCGGCGCCTAAGATTACGCTACTCCATCTTATGTCATATATCACTTCAGAATTTACAGACCGTCTGCCAAACGATAGTTATTTTAGTTAAGAAAGTTTTAAATATGGATATTTTTCAAAAACCCATCGCTTTGCTTCAGAAGGCCTTTATTAACCCCCTGGAGCAGTGTGGATTACTTTTATGATGGATGGATGCAATTTTCCAGACTTCAAAATCAGGAGTGCCATTCACTGCTACCATTATAAAGCCTGGAAGAGCAAGGATATTTTTAAATCTAACTCTTATTATAATTCTTCTTATTATAACTCTTACAATTCTTCTGATTAAAGATTTTTTAATTACGTTATTTTATTTTTGATTAAATTGACAGGCCATCATAAAACACAAAACAAAACAAAACCGCTTACCTGAGAAGAGACGAAACTAAAAGACACAGATGGGATTCCAGAGAAGGCCAGGAAAGGATATGCAGCATCATCCATCTGCATGGTCGTCAAACTGAGCACAAAATGAAAATGGACTCAGGAGCATGTCATGTCACCACAGAAACAATCATGATTATATTGATGTTTCAACAAAAATCAAAGCAGATTTACTCACAGAGATGACAAACTACCGTAACTCTGGAGAAGGCTTAAATTTGTCACGGGGTTATTGACTTTTTTCAGGGTGTTCTGCAGAAGGGTGTGCAACAAAGGACTGGCAGAAGCTCTAAAAGAACCCTCACCTGACGATTAAAGAGAAACACATTTAATTTTTTAAAAGGATAGGGAGAAGAATAGGGAAAGGGCTTGCAAATTGCATGAGTGGAACTTGAATTTGTCCACCACAATAGTAGGTATACAAATGGTTTGTTATTTAAAAAAAACAATTGTAATTGGGTGTACAAAATCCTACAATAAACTTTTATCACTTGCACACAGTAAACTTACCAGTAACAACCCCATCCAAACTGATGTAGGCAAAGGCTTTCCTGTCTAGTGATGACCAATATCCCTGTTCAACACAGAAGACGCAACATGTTACAAAACCTTTTTTTTTTTTTTTTTTTAAAAAACAAAACTGCATACAATTATCTCAGCCAAACACAAAAGACATTGGCACACAAACCTCAAGCCATTCAGTAACTCCGACATTGCCAAAATCCCCTGCGGTCCAGCTGGCAAAGACAATGCTTCTTTTGGGTTTGAAACCATCTAAGGTAAAGAGGACAAGGAGTGAGCGCATGCCAGAACAATACACCGACAGACTGCATTTGAACACAGGTAGACAAGACCATACCTTTCCTCAACTCTGTAAAAACCCTTGCAAGCTCCAACAGAAGAGCAGTGCCAACTGCAGACTTGGCATATCCCCCGCTGAAGGAGTCCCTCTGCGCTCCGATCACGACATATCGATCTGACGGATTCAGACAACCACAGTGAGACCACATACATTCAGATCTATTTAAGCAAAATGTAGAAACTCACCAGGGTCCACATATCCTTTAATGACTCCAAACACGTTATGGATCTTGGTGTCAACAAGGTTATTATTGACAGATACTGCTACTTTGTCAGCTTCACTTCCCAACTTGTAATTGCTGAAACCACCCTTAAAGTTATCAGGAGCACTGCTTCCTCCCATTTTCCTGTGAGAAATTAAAGAATACCAATTAATCTTGATGTTTCTTGACAAAGATTTAAAAAATGATCAAGGTAAACCAAAACTATAACGTACGCAAAGATTTTGAGTGCCATATTAGCAGTAATGGTCTGGGCGAGTATTCCTGGAAGACCAGAGGACTTGGCAGGAGGAAACTGAGTGTGATTAAAGGATGGGAATCCTGGGGTGTAAGGATCACCTGATCCTAGGTGGACCTGTAATTAATGACCAGAAGGAAGGAATAATGAAAAAAAATAAAAAAAAGCACATTTGATTTTACTTGTTCAATTAATTTTTAATTCAGTTTAAACCATCACTGTTAAAAGATTAGTTCACATTCAAATTAAAATTAGCCCAAGCTTTACTCACCCTCACGCCATCCTAGGTGTATATGACTTTCTTCTTTCTGATGAACACAATCAGAGTTATAATAATAAATATCCTGACGCATCCAAGATTTATAATGGCAGTGAACAGGGCTCACGAGTATCCATAAACATACCATCATAAACATACTCCACATGGCTCCGGTGGATTAATAAAAGCCTTCTGAAGCGATGCAATTGCGTAAAAATTTTTTTTTTAAAAATCCGTATTTAACAAGTAAAATATCTAGCTTCCGCCAAACCGCCTTCCGTATTCAACTTAGGAAGAAAGTGTAAAACTCTTGCAGTTCAAAACACTTACGCTACATCCTACGCCTTGCCTTCCCTATAAAAGCGTAACTGACGCAACACAACATTTTACTCCATAACTTGTTAAATATGTTTTTTTGTTTTGTTTGTTTGTTTTTTACACAAACGCATCGCTTCTCTTCAGAATGCTTTAATTAATCCCCTGGAGCCGTGTGGAGTACATTTATGGTGGATGGATGTGGATGAATGCACTTTCTTCATACTCATTGGTCCCATTCACTGCCATTATAAAGCTCGGATGCGTCAGGATATTTATTAAAATATCTCCGATTGTGTTCATCAGAAAGAAGAAAGTCATATACACCTAGGATGGCTTGAGGGTGAGTAAAGCTTTTTTTTTTTTTTTTTTTTCTCTCCCACCAATCAATTTTTTAGGCTTCAGGATTTTTTTTTTTAACCAAACTTTGTTTAAAGATGATTCTCCACTTTGTTATGAAAGATATTAAACCAATGCCCTGTTTTGTAAAAGAAAGTCATATTTTGATTAGAAACCCCATAATATTTTCCTGAGATGTTAATTTATAACCAATAATTTGAGAAATAATACAATCTAAATGAAAATTACAAAATATTATCATATCTCCATAAGAGTGCTAATTTTGGTCATTAAATTAATGTCAGTCATATTTAAAGACCAAGGAGGAGTTGTTGTCATGGTGAAACCTCCAAAAATTTGGTATCTCTACAAAGTCCTGAATATGCTCTTTACAGGACTCCGGGTTAAAACTGTGACATGTATGATATCAGAGAATATAATATATCACAAATATAATGTCCACTACAGAGGACAAAAGTATATTCCTGGGTCCCAGGAGGATATAAGTCAACATTTAACAGCCAATCAGATTGCTTTTTTTGCCATCATCTAAAAAAAAAAATAATATATTAACTTTTATTATAAAATATATCATAAAATAAATTAATTTAACTGTAGTCTTTCAATTTGAAAAAACTTTTTTTTTTATTAAAAAGAAGTAATAATAGCAAAACACAAATATGAGTTTCATTTTCCTGCATAACTTACATGACCATAGAGCTCAATATCCTCAGACGTTTTATAGTCAGCTGGGTCTGGGTAGATCAGAGCTGCTACTGCACCCATCTTAGCTGCATTCATAACCTAATATGGTGACACACATATTTTGATCAGCACTAGCAAAAAAAAAGTATACTATTAATAGACTGTTACTCTTAATGAAGTTGGACACATTTGACCATCTAGTATCTAGTAAAACACTAATAGTTCAAAAAGAAAATGAACTCATTGGTCTGCTTTTCGAGTCACCTTCTGTGCCATGCTGATTTTTCCAGCTCTCATCAGTACGACAGACCCATTTAGATTCACTCTGTATTCTCCGTTCTTCAAGGTCTGCAGGTCAGCAAGCTCACCATAGTTGGCGTACACCACTCTGCCCTGTGATTATAATTGTTCAAGAAAATTACTGAGAATACAAATCATGGGACTAATGACATAGCTGACTGACAAAGGCAAGCAAAAAAAAAAAAGGGAAAGGCAAGTGTTTCCTTGCAGAGGAAGAGAAAGGCTCACCTCTTTTTCTCCTGTTTCACTGTAAGCCAGGAACCCCTTTGGCCTTCCAATCTCCTCTGAACCAAACCGCACTTTGTTTGCTTTGTCGCTTTTAGGGTTAAAAACAGTCCAGATTACAAATAGTGCAACCAAAGAAAGATGGAAAAACTATAACTGCAGTTACTAAGGTGGAGTGGATTTTACCGTGTTGCTATGTGGCTTTTACTGTGTTCAGAGGTGGTTTTAGTTTGTGCGCATGTTAGCATATTGCTATGTGGTTTATCATATATATTTATTATATATATATATAGATGCCTCGTTAGTGTTTGTTTCTATGGGCTGCTATACGCAAGCCATCTGCAATATTGGAAAAGTCAAATCCAGTCTGACCACTCGAGAGCAAATTGACTGAGCATCTGCAACCTAGTTATTCACATGTATGAATATTTATCTTTATGCAATAGACATTAGCAGATGATTTTTGGGACAATACAAAACAGCTCAAAAGAATATCACTGGAATGAAGGTTTATGCCTGGGCAAGCGCTTTAGGACCCGGTTATATTAGAAAAGCTCTCCAGTGCTGGAGAGAGCTAAGAGGGAAGGCCTGAAAACTGCTTTGATCCCGCTTCTCATGCAAGTACACTGGGTTTTGATTGTCTGGAGCTGCTGTGCTGTTTGCGACTAACAACAAAACACTTTGTATTTACTCTTGTGTACTGTATGTTCATTTTTTGTGCTTCCTTGTCATTTGTTCATCAACTGCGCTTTATTTTTCGTTAAGGATTTTGTTGTGCGTCAGCTGTGATAAACAGATATCCACACACATTGCGTGTGTAACAGCGACCAGATATTGAGAATTCTGCAGTTAAACAACTGCACATTGACAGCTGCTAGAGAATGTGGTGTTTAGCGTCATTGGTAGTGCATTCGCCTCACATGCCAGCAGTGATCGGGCAGCGGTTCGAGACAGACTCAGAGCAAGGTGGTTTAGAATTAGAGTATGAGTTTTGGAGGTCGGAGCAATGAAGAGAGGGGTGTGTTTGTTTGGGTTGATTTCAAATATCAACAATGTCCAAACAGGGTAGTTCAAATACCACTTACTGCACCTTAAATGTGATATTGAGTTATACATCCAAACACAAACCAGCACATTCTCACATATGAAAGGTGAGTGTTCAGTGTGGTTTGTAGCTTGTTATATAGTCGTTAAGCATTTTTTTTGTGTTCTAACAGGTTTAGCATGTATTTTTATGCAGGTTACGTGGTTTTTACTGTTCAGAAAGATTTGTTAGTGTTACGCGTTTGTTAATGTGCTGCTATGCAGTTGCTAGAGTATTTGAGTGTTTTTGGTAAGGTGTTTTTGATTGGTTTTAGTTTGCTGTAATGTGGTTGCTAAAGTTTTCTTAGTGTGTTGCTATGGAGTAGCCAGGGTATTCTTGGTGGTTGCAGAGTGGTTACTTCATTTTCGGACAGCATTTCTGAAGTGCCTACTGACCTGTTAGAATACTGTAGCTTCACATAGTGCTCGTCAACCCAGGGTTCCATATTCAGTTTCATGAAAATATCATGGATATTGTCAGCTAAATTGTTATCTAGAGATGATCCTGCATTACGAACCCCATGGGTATACTCCCTTAATGGAAGAACAACAGAAAATCAGAATAACCGATATGTATATTTAAAAAAGGCTGTAATTTTACTCATTCACATTCACAATTGTTTTAAACTGACAATGCTAACGATGACCAATAATATTAAATGATTTACAGATACCTTAAATTTTCTTCAATGGCTTTAGATGACAGTTTATCATTCAGAAGTTTAACAAGGTCACTCCAATCCATAGAGGGTCCAGGAGCGTCATAAATCGGTGGAATATCTTGAGCTGTCGGAGCCTTTTTGGTTGGCTGAACATTGTCTGGTGTAGAGCAGGAAGGAAACTCAGACTTACGGTAGACAAAGTATCCAATGAGTAAACCTGTCACAAGAAAAAAGAAAAAACAAAAAGCTTGGTTTCACATACGAGTTCTAGGGAAAAACTGAGAACATCTACTAATAACTTATTACATGGCTCTCTAAAACACTTAATTTTGATAGGTCAATCACAGCATTATTTTTGTATTGAACGCTTAACTGACCATTGTCCATGGCAAACTAATTTAGATCTCTTAAATTAATCAAATTAATATTTGTTCAGATGCAAAAACCAATAAACGCCATCTCCATCAAAAATGAGAATGATATTGAGCGAATGCTCTCCACATTTAATTGCTGAGCTGAAAGTTTTTATCATGTTTTGTCCATCGTTACAGTGGCAATGACAGGATTTTGTGAGTTGCGAGTAAACACAACAGTGTTTGTTTTGCTGCTGTAAAACTGACAGAAACTGACGTTTTACTATGTCTTGTTGTCCAAAGAACTGGACAAAAACAGCACACATGGACTGTTTTTGCAGCAAAAGATGGTCAAATTAGTTAAATACCAATAAAATTACTACTAGGTAACTATAAAGTATACTTTATACTTCTCCCAGTTCGCCGATCACTTATTTAAGAAGTGGATGAATTTAGATGTTGTAATTGTGACAGCTCTGATTCTCAGCATCGGAGAGCAAACTAAAATGTCGGCATCCATCGCCCATTATAGATCAACTAACATGAACAAAGTTCTATGAATTCATTTGATTTACCAATGTTTTTTGTAATAAATATGTATTAAATCAAAGCACAGAACACAGAAAAATAAAACGGACAACACAAAATAAAAAAAAATAAATCATTTTATAGGGCACAATTATTGTTAAAAATAATACATTTAAGTTTTATGAATTCAACTGATTAGACATCCTTTTTGATTATTCAAATTTAATGAAACCATTCAAATCATAAACCAGAAATATTCAAATGGAATATTTCCAGAATTTAGGAAAAAAATAGAACAGAATTTGGGAAAAATTTAAATGGATTTCATAGGGCCCTAGTTTATTATTCTTTGATAATAACTGTATGAAAATGACATTTGGATATACTAAAGAACTGGATAAACTACAAAAACACTCACCCACACAGAAGACAGCCAGCACAACACCCACGCAAATCAGAGTCCTCCACTTGTTCAATGGCCGAGAATGACTGGATCTCATGTACGCATCACGTTGAACATGTCCTTGTTCTGTACCATCCATTTCCTCCTCCTCACCTTCCACAGAGAGCTTCACCTCCACACGGCTGCTCTCTCCATCAGGATTCTGGTTGAATCGGGTGTAGGAGCGGCTGTTTACCTGTTAACAGGGGGAAATAATTAGGCTCTAAACTCCAGAGAAATACATACAAAGTTAATATTTAAAGAAGACAAGTTTGTCCAAAACAGAACTTACTATTTTCGAAAACTTCATTTTGGCTTGATCAATTGTTCCTGCCATGGAATCTGAAACAGAAGCGATATATCTTTAGCAACAATGTTTCTCACAATATCAGACAAAGAGCTCTTTTTAAAGTCTTTGAATTCATAAACACAGCCCTCCTTGTTCAAAGTCCAAAAATGTTTTATCTACTGAATAAAGGACAAGTCTTTTGATTCGTTGAACTGCATCCAAAACCCAGAGCCGCCCTCTACAGTGGCTCCAGAGCTAGTTAATGCAGTGACAGGAATCAATATGGCGATTATATAATGTTGATAATGTGACGTGCACCACAAACATTTACTAATTGTGAAATACAGCGTAGTTCAGTTTAAACTACTAACCTATTTACACGAACCAAAGGAAGCTAGTGAAATAAATACAAAGGGAAAAATACTAAAAAGTACTTTTACATTTACGCATTTAGCAGATGCTTTTAACCAAAGCTACTTACAATAGAGGAACATAAACAATTCGCCACAAAGCAACAATATTTATAGTATACAATGCCAAGTTTCTTGTACAGCTTGTGCTTTGTGTGTGTGCATTGGTTTAAAGGGTTATTTTACCCAAAAATGTAGAAAAAAAAAAAAAAAAAAAAAAAAAAAGTACTCACAAATTGATATTTTTGATGAAATCCGACGTTTTTTATCTCTCCCCTGTCATTCTCCTACACTATTTGCATTGCAGCGCTTCCAGGTTCTACGACTCATTATTGGCCGGCTCCTGCTATCAGCATCACACGCATGCGTCATGGTGCTCATGTGAACAGAGTCGCCGTTCTGACGTAGAACCTGGAAGCACTGCAATGCAAATAGCGTAGGCGAATGACAGGGGTGAGACGAATTTGTTGAATAAAGTCGTTATTTTTGTTTTGTTTTTGCGCACAAAAAGTATTCTCGCCAGTATATTTGGGGATGTAGCCTCAGAGCATTATTGTAAAGTACTTCTCTATAAAATGTAGCAGTTATTTTTTAATAATAAGCATCAAGGGCTTTTTAATAAAACTAATGTGTGTGTGTGTGTGTGTGTGTGTGTGTGTGTAATATATATATATATATATATATATATATATATATATATATATTTTTTTTTTTTTTTTTAATAAATATATATTATACACACACACATTTTTGTCTGCATTATGCCATGCAAAACATACTTACATCATACTCCAGTGTCCATTACCTGCAATAGTTACTTCCATGGGTACATTTTCTGAAGTTTAGTTAATTTAGTATATAAAAAATAGATAATACAGAGCAAAGAACAAGAACATTGAAGAACATGTGGGGGATACAGAGGAGAAAAAAAATAAAATAAATAATAATCACAATTTACATATAAATTGTTTTATAATATGGGGTGTTTTCAAAGCTTTTTATTAGAGGAGATTTTTTTGAAATAATAATAGTAAATGTAAATCATAAGCAAATACTTTGCAGTTAGGTTTGAATTTAAGGTATTTTGCTTTGTAAATATGGTATTTACCCATAATACAAAGTTTAAGACCTCATCAGAAAAATAACCTTTTTTCCAACTGATTTTATCTCTCCCATGTTTTTACTACTTTTCTGGACGTTGAATGTGGTAATTTCATTGCTTTCTATGGAGGATAAAAACCTCTCGGTTTTTTATGAAAAATATCTTAATTTGTGTTCTGAAGATGAACGAAGGTCTTACGGGTGTGGAACGACATGAGGGTGAGTGATTAATGACAGAAATTTCATTTTTGGGTAAACTAACCCTTTAAGGTTTAAACTTGTATAATAAACAGCAATCCAATCCAGATAAACAAGCAATGACAGAAAAACCTCAGTAGAGCCACAGGTTATAACCCAAAATACGACAATCTTTGTAAAAACTAGTTAAGAACTGTGGCTTTACAAATAGCGAAAAAAAAATTACACCTTGTGATGCAGGACATACTTCCTCATGTCTGTTGTTGTGAGGCTTAGGCCCATTATATATTTTTTTTCTGCATTCAACTGAATCTACAATTGTTTGAATGACCCCCCCCCCCCCCCCCCCCCCCCCCCCCCAAAAAAAATGAGGAAGAGAAAGAAGTTGCGTGAGATTAAGAAAACTTCCTACAAATTTAACCACCAACAGGCACAAATTGGCGCCACTTTTAGTTGCACAACACCATAACCGCATGTACTTTCACTGTACAGAGTTTCAGATCAGAGGACATTCCTAAATAAATTAAGCCAAACCCAACCCAACCCAACCTTTGCCTTAGTTTAGATTGTGCCCTTGAAACTATTTGCAATGATAAGTCAAGGTTCTTGTGCACAAAACAGCATTTATCATGTTTCAACAACCTTTAACAGGAAAACAATTGTAAGAAGTATAAAGTTTGATAATCGAATTAAAAAACTGAAATTACAATCTACTCTGTATTCAAAGTGATTCTTTTATTCTTCCTGCAAAGGTGTCCATTCTGTCCAACAACAGGGCAGATACTGAGATAAACCAGAAAGCACTTTGCTGGATATGTGATATGTCAGCACAATGAGTAGGGGAAAAAACACCTTACTGCAGATCCCTGCTAACATAAATGCAGTTTAAGCTCAATTAGACAAGGAAGCATGAAAATATTATCCTTCAAGACATGTGAGAGTCACAACCATCATCAGACATTGATATGGAGGCTCATTCATAAGGATTTCCTTTGTAATTCAGGTTATAAACCACTTCTTGCAGAGAACTGAGAACTAAAAAAAATAATCAATAATTAAAATTAATTATTCATTAAAATTAAAAATATCTGTTTTAATGTTATTCTCATCTTTACAATAAAAGGTTACAAGGAAGTTCCATATCAGCAAACGCTGCAAGGACGAATATCAATATAATTACTTATTTTCACTGTATGTAAAGTATTTCATACGTTAATATAAGAATAAATGGCAAATATGTTTATTAATCTTTACAGAACACTTGAAGGTCAAAGATGTTTTGCACTTCCTGTCCATGTGCTCGTGGCGCAGACATTCATCCTTACTTTACGTTATAGAGAAATAATTAATAGAAAACAAATTAATATTCAATTCAGCTCATTATATGCTAAGCTAGACCTTTATATTGTTAATAATATCCATTTACAATTAAATTTTAGATAAAGTCTCTACTTCCGCCTACTTAATAATCACCAAGGTGACTGTCTATGGATCTTTCAACACACATGTAATGTGCATGTTTAACATTTTAACAATAGCGCAAACCGTATTTAACAACAGTCAACTTATTTTTTCACCCAAAGCATGGCATTAAGTTCACTGACAGTGCATTCTCATCGAGCTGTCATATTGCAGGCCATTCTGCTAATTTATAAAAGATAAAGCGAAGTGGCTTATTGATGCGCAAAAGTCTTACTTTTAAATGAGAAAACTGGTCCTGTAATTAACGGTTTCTTCTAATGTGTGTTGTTTAGATGTCAGTACTTACTTGTGAATGTGAATTTTAATGTCCCGAATGTTCACCACGCGTTAGGGCGCCAGTAGCCTACCCGGTACACGCACGGCACGTAGATCCAAGATTAGATCTCAACGTCACTTCCTACTAGTTCCTAACAGGCTTTTACATCAGCCAGTAAAAGATGCGTGCTGAGTTCGGAACCGCCTACTACTCTTCCTGTCATAGAAATATGTGATAAAGGGAGTACTAATAGTATACTAGTATTCGGTTCCGAATTCAGCAGTACACTTCAAATGGACAGTGCCAAACATTTTTTTAAATAACAAATTAAAAGAAGTCCTTTTAAAAATTATTCATCATTATTAGGCTACCCTTGTAATAAATATTTAAGTAGGCCAAATAACCCGAAATGTTTCCCCACTCTTTTTGCAAAGAAGAGGAAGAATCTCTTTCACACCTATTCTACTTCTATTCAATACTGAACGTTTGAATTTCAGCTTCCTTACTTCTTGTATTTCACCAGATGTGTGCAAAATACCTTAAATTCAAACATAACTGCAAAGTATTTGCTTATGATTTACATTTAGGCCTACTGTCATCAAAAAAAAAAACAAACAAACAAACAAAAAAAACTAAAAGGATAAAAAGATTTGAAAACACAGCATATTATTTTAAAAAAAACTGTGTAAATTGTAATTTTTTTTTCTCTTTGGTATCCCCCACATGTTCTTGTTCTTTGTTCTGTATTGTCTATTTTTTATACTGAATTATAATTATGCAATACAAAATAAAACAAGATGTAAACTTCAGAAAGTTTACCCATGGAAGTAACTATCACAGGTAATGTACATTGGAGTATGATGGAGTATGATGTAAGTATGTTGTTTTGCATGACATGCAGACAAAAATGTGCAAAATGTATATAGTTATATATAGTTATTTTATTAAAAATCACTAAAAGCCCCTAATGCTTATTATTTAAAAAAAAATTCTACATTTTATGGAGAAGTACTTTACAGTACCCTGAGGCTTGATCCACAAATATAATGGATTATGAATTTGTGAAAATAAAAATGAATACTTTTTCTCGTCTTTTTCTTCTTTTTATGAGATATATAATGTATTTTATATTTATAATTATTCTGAATAACAAAAAATTCTGTTTTTTTGCTGTCTGCTCAATCACCACAACTGTTTGCCATCAACCTCATCAGTTGCCCTATATAAGCAAGCATCAAACATCATCTTTACATATAACTGTTTACCAATGTTGTTCTGTAAGGAAGGACTCACCTGACTACTCACACTGGATACCTTCCTGCTACCTGTCTTCAATTCCCACTGCCATGTCATCCAGTACCTGTTCAACAAAGAACTGTTATTCATCCAGCTAAATGCTATAATCTTGAATCTCTGCTGCCTTGAACTGCTTATAAGGAAAGACTGTCATTCACATTTCCATTGTGTTATCCTCTTCTGTAATTGTGACAGGTTTGTATTACACATGGTGTATTACACAGTATGGCTTTTACACTGTTAAAGCCATATTATATTGAGTCAAATTATTTAGTTATCCATTTCAGTGTTTTTACTCCCACAACATCTAAACATTTTCAAAGACTGTTTCCTCAGCTTTAAATATAAAGATACTGATGATCAACACCAACAAACATGTAGCCTATGTTGAAGCTTAGCGACGTTCATTGTGAAATTCTGCTTGAATGAAAGTGTCACACAACCAATCTTTGTTCCTTCACGAGGTCGCTGCTACTAAGTGAACCTTTTCTCTGTGACAAACTGTAATAAATCCAAACATGTATCTCTCGACCATATTGTTTGTGATCATGGTTGGTGAATAAATGCACTTATGCAACCTGTGTGCTATAATAGAAAGTACATTTGGAATTATTGGAATTAAGATTGAGATTTTCCGTTTGATGAAGCTATTATAGTTGGTTAAATGAAGTCCATGCGAAATAAAATGGGTTTAACAGTCTTTCTCTGGAAAATCTGGATATTAATTATGGAGCTAGGATTATGACAATACTATTTGAATTTGAATTGTGTAAATTTGAATTATAGACAAGTGTAATTTAATAAAATTGAATATTTTGTGGCATTTTACATAGTTCTAAATTTGATTTTTTAAAACTTGAATATTAAACATTTGAAATTGAACACAACTGAAATGTTTTCATGGCAGAATTTTATAGAGATGTATTTTCAAACAGCAGATTTTTCATTCTTAAATTTTAGACTGTAAATATCCAGTTTTTAAAAATACAGCTTCAAGTTTTCAAGATGAAGAAGAAATTCAGAACATCAAATATATATTTTATTTAATTTATAATTTTTATATATTTATTTGATTTAATTATTTATATATATATATAGAGAGAGAGAGAGAGAGAGAGAGAGCTTATATCTGTTTTTTGTTTTTACTTTTTGATTCTTTTTTTCACGCCACCACGCAGCCTGCATCCAGTGTAGACATTATATTACTAATTATAATCAATGGGTTCTGTTGTCACGTCGCTCTGGTCCTGTGTAGACACAGTAGCATGATAATCACTTTCACACCAAATATACTTAGACAAATGTTTCAAGTGCTGAAAAAGCCAACCTAACATATAAATACAGCTCATAAATGTTTAAGCACAGACTCGCCTCAGAAAAACAACTGCAGCTCTGTAATTGGCCGAAATGCTCCGTTCGACTTTTCTGAGACCCTCTACTCTTCCCTGCGGATGGCCTCTGACCTTTCTGTACAATCTGAATTTGATGTTCTGAATTTCTTCTTCATCTTGAAAACCTGAAGCTGTATTTTTTTTTTTAAACTGGATATTTGCAGTCTAAAGTTTCAGAACAATAAATCTGCTGTTTGAAAATACATGTCTAACAAATTCTGCCATGAAAACATTTCAATTGTGTTCAATTTCAAATGTTTAATATTCAAGTTTTTAAAAAAAATCAAAATTAGAACTATGTAAAATGCCACAAAATATTCAATTTTATTAAATTACACTTGTCTATAATTCAAATGTACATAATTCAAATTCAAATAGTATTGTCATAATCCTAGCTCCATTTGAGCAAAATAATTGATTATCAGTTTAACCATTATTGTGCAGCCCTAAAAAACAAAACAAAAAAAACAACCCCTGACATAATGTAATATTTAATGCACCATGTTGTTAACAAAGAATGGAATATATTTTCTTGCTCTTTGTATCTTTATATCAAAATGGTACAATATTATCCTATTCAATTAAATGTGATGAACTATTCATGTCAAAAGTAATCTAAAAGTAGTCTATATAGTCTATTAGGCTATAACTTAAATGTGTAATGTAATTTGGAATCTCTAAATTACTACAATTTGTAAGTAAATCTACTAGGGGTGGGTATTGACACAATTTTCATGATTCGATTCAATTTCTATTCACATGCTTGCGATTCGATTTGATATCGATTATTCTGGATGTAGTATATCAGATACAGTACATGGCAAATTTTCCAGAGGCTACTATAATATTGTAAAAATGTGACGTTACGTGACATTGTTTACAAGCTGTTATATTAACGTCTTTCCGCGGTTGAAACACTGATTACGCGAATACACAAGACATGATACGGATTTCGTTAAGTTGTACTGTATCCTTTAACATACCTTCAGAAGTTCATTCATGTTTATTTCGCGCTGTAACTGGTATTAAAGCGGAGGAGAGGATCAGTTCACGTGCGCTTCACGCTACTGCTTCTCTTGAACTGATGAGGCGCTACAGTGGGTCACGACACATTAAAGAGCGCCAAAACGGTATTTATATATATTTTTTATTTCGTGGTCAAATGGGCAGAATTTGAAATATGAGACTTTGTTTCATGTCAAAAGCATTAAATAACAAATCTTATTGTGATTTATTGGATGGTTACGTATCCTCGCGCTTTTTTAAGCGGGTATACGGAAATCCTTAACCTTTCCTACTGGGTATACGGCCTATACCTGCGTATCACATAGACTACACCACTAGTTGAAACACTGAGCAATTACACGAGACATGATACGGATTTCGGTAAATTCTACTGTATCTTTTAACATAGCTTCAGATGTTTATTCATGTTCAATTTGCGCTGTAACTGGTATTATAGCGGAGAGGATGTTCACATGCGCTCCGTGCTTCTTTAACTGAGCTACAGCGATCTGTCACATCACATTAAACAGCGCCAAAATGGTATTTATTTTTTGAATCTTATACTAAGATGGATGTCATTTGAAATCTGAGACTTTGCTTCATATCAAAAGTAACAAAGCACAAAGATTATTGCAATTTATTGGATGGGAGGCGCGCCACATGTTCTGTTCATTCATCAATTGAAAAAATAAACTAGACTAACCGATTCTTTAAGAATCGATATCGGTTCGTAAAAATGAGAATCGATTAATATCAAGAATCTTTTTTTTTTATTATTATTTTTTTTTAGCCAGCCCTAAAATCTACCCAGCACTGTTTATGAGTTAGTAACCTTTCTCAATAAAAAGAGCTCTAAAATATTTTGCTTTGGAAAAAACAAAAAAACAAGAGGGCTAAAATCCATAGTATAATAATTTTCATTGTAGTGCTGCTGTATTACTGTAGTTCATCACAGAAATGCAGAGTGAAATTAAGGACCTTTATTTTATTTTTTTTAATAAGTGAAAATATAATAAGAGAAATATACAATTGCATACAATGTTTATTTAATTTTATATAGAGTTTATATAGAGGGAAAAAAAATTCCTACTTTGTTATACTGGCATTACTTGAACAGAAGAGGGCAGCAATGAGTAACCAAAGGCACCATTCCACAAAATAAAGATTAAAATACAGGTTCAAGAGACCATTTGGGAATGATTTAGAGGTATCAAATATATAATTCCTTTAAATATATAATGTCTTTATAGAAAACATTTTAAGGGTATTAGAATTACTAAAAAATAAAAAAATAAATAAAAAATTAGTGAGTTATCAATACAAAAAGTATTTTCCTTTGTAAAAAAGTTTAAAAAGTTCTAAAATACAAAGCAAATTTATTTAGTAGCTTTAGTAATTTGCCCTCTATAAATAATCTGTAGAAGAAAGTACAATTAAGTAATGCCAATAAAGAATATAAATTATATCTTCAGAAGTAATTTTTGCGTTCTTAGACGGGACTCTCAGAGCCGATTTTTGCTGCTTTCATCCTATAGGGGACAGAACATTTTTTCCGTTAGTTATTTTTTTAGTGCATAATATGTGGTAAGACTGCATTCTTTCATGTTAGAGAATGATAAGTCACTTTCTCATACTTTAGGCACTCGACTCTTTTTTGTGTCCAAGCTTGTGCTGGGTCAGCGCAGATTAATCTTCCTTTTTCGGTGTGGAAACTGCAATGACATAAAATACCATAAACTTTATCATCAGAGACAATATTATCAGTTGCCTTATCAAATCAAGCTCAACACAGATTATTCATGTGGCAATGCAAATTCAACCCACAAAAATATACAAAGAAAGAATTGTTGATAACTTTAAAAATCAGTTAATACAACTGACAATGCTTTATATTAAAACTCAATAATAATATTAAGAAAGCTTGGGAATGTATACAGTCAAATAATCAGAGATGTCATTAAATATTTTTCTTTTATTTTTATTCATATATTCACACATTACAAGATAGCGAATACATACTTACATAATAGCTGCAAGATCACAGCCGCCAGTTGTACCCTGGATATCATAGCCTTTCAGATTTGCACAGCGTCTGGGGTATTTAGTATAACTAAGGCAGCAGGCCACTGTGAGACAGAAGGGAAAGAGTTATTCATACATCTACAGGCTGTGTCAAACTTTCCACTAATGTCCAAAATGACAAAAACTATAGTAAACGGTATTGTAAGGACTTTTACATGTGTTAGTTTAACAGACTGCTAATACAAGGGTTTCTAATTTAAATTCAGCTAGAAGAGGCTGTACATGTAATGAGATCCATTTTTTTTGTACTACAAATGTGCCCTTGATCAAGGAACATTATCTTCATTTTTAAAGTGATAATAGTCCATGCAATCAATGCGTTATATAATAATAATAAAAAAAAATGTTTAAAGCAATTGCTTAACATCTCAGCAGCACATTTTTACAGCACGAGTCGAATAACCGCATGCTGGTGGATTATTAACGCATTCAATAGAACAGCGTTTTAAAAGATCTATTGCATATTCTTTAAAAGCAGTCACTCACCTGCGTCTGTCTCCACCTGAAAAAGGATGAGTGTAACCAAGGCCAAAATACATATTTTTATTACCATCTTCAAACTTTGGAAGTTGTCCAGTATCTCATAAAGGGTTAAAGTATTGTTAAGAGAGCGGTAATCCACACAGAGAAACTTCTGAAGAGCTTTTGTTGGACTTGACTGAGATCACTCTTTATAAGCCCTTGAACTGGATTTTCCCCACCTTTGGAATTTGTTTACTCCCCTTTGAAATTCCTCCAGTAAAGTGGATTGGTTGTATGCCACTGAGCAGGTGAGAGACAGTTGAAAGGCAATCTACTTCCTGCTTTCATAACCACATTCCTCTGGACGGGTAAACTATGCTCCAAATGTGCTTGAAAATACACATTTGACTAATTTAAAAGCTCATTTAACTTTTTCTGTAAAAGATTTCAGATGAAAAAAGCTTTTGAACATTTTGTTCAAATTTTGTTTGTCCAAAGCCTCTTTAAATATGTCTAATATTTAGGATACCTAAATGATATGATCATAAATACAATAGAATCAACCGACTGATTCCACAAACTAATGAAATATTCACAGATTAAATAAAGATTCGTTTTAAGATTCAAAGATTCATAAATAAAGAACATTTTTACACCTGTAAAGTTCATGTATATATGATTTACGTTTTAGATGCTGTCTATGCAAATGTAAGTAAGTGTACATGTGATGGAACCACTTTTAACGTAAATGACATGAATACTCACTAGATCATCATGTTGCGCACTTGCATGCAGAAAAAAACGCAGTGTTGGGGGTCACGCGAAATTTGAATTACTTTCCCCAAGTAACTAGTAAAGTAACGCATTTCTTTTAAATTTACAACAAAATATGTGTTTACTTTTTCAGTTACTTAAGATGAATTAAAACTTAAGATAAAAATTACATTTGTGCTTCATTTTTTGTTTTTTGTTTTTATTGCTTAAGTATTATGGCCCTGTCCCAAATGGCACGCTAAACACTCACGGCCTTCCTACAAGCCCACACTTTCGTGACGTAACGTCGCTTTGACTGTCGGGAAGAAGTCTGCCGCGGAGCTCGCGCCAGTTTGGGCTCAGCAAAAGTGCGCATCGAGGGCGCATATCGGCCGCAAAGGGGGCGCTCGCGAGCACTCTCTGAAGCCTAAAATTGACAAATGGGACACCCTATGGCCTCGTAGACTTAACGGACATGCGCACGCGGCAGCCTATGTTGAACCCAGAGATTGTATTATTATAGGGAGATAAGAGGGTCTGTATCTCTTACCATTGGAGAAAGCGCAACGGCTAACTTAATCACGTGCGGTACCTCTCAGCCTATCGTGTCGCTGTTCAAAACTCCTCCCTGCGTACCGCCAATGCGTACCGCCCGTACCACCAGTTAGCATTAGCCGTTAGGCTTTTTTGGCTAAAGGTTGCAGGCTTGTCTTACATTGGCTTTGGTTGAACCTTTTTCTCCTGTGTCCTATTCTTCTGCAGTCCAGAATAGCAGAACGGCTATAAGGTCGTTTGGGCTGCGCCCTCTACTGTACAGGCATGAATTTACACTTCCTTCAGCCTGAAGCCGCCTTTCCACTGCAGCAAAGAGTATAGAACCCAAGAGGCGAAATTCTGATGCTTTTTAGGTAACAGCCACGAGGAGGTGCTTCGGTAGCGCGGCAGCCATTTTGGGGTGAAAATGCCAACTGGACAATAGAATCCATCACATTTTACGCACCCAAAATCAGCGAATCTCACAGCCAAATCAGAAACGCAATAGAAAATTTCTCAAACCCAGTAAATTTTATGACACCTACACCTAAATGTTGTATTGTCTTAACCTATATAGGTAGGCTAAGTTTTTATGTGATCAGTTGTGGAATCCAACCATTACACATCTGGTGTAACATATTTAGCCTACTTTATTGAGTATTTCCATTTTATGCAACTTTACATATTTACTATTATTAGTAAATTAATAATTAATAAAGTTAAGATCATCGTATATAGGCAGACCTAGTGGAGTAATATAGTAATAGTAAATAGTTAATCATGGTACAAACATAATGATCTTATAGAACATGATTAATTGCTGTGTCTGTTATCCCATAATTGCCACTTTTGGACACAGTGGCTGTTTTTTTCTTTTTGTTTGTTTACATAGTCTTGCTTTAACTGACATTAATATAAGTCAACACTGCAAAAACAGTTTCTGTCAAGCTGTTATATTGTCCAAAATTCCCAATTTTTCTGACGCATGTCCTTAATTTAATTTCATATGTTGGTATTAATTCAGTGTTTATAATGCTAATACTTGAACTTCAAAGAATTTTAACCCAAACTGACTGGGTTTCTAGAGAGCAAAGTTTTTGTGAAAAAAGTGGCAGACTTAAACACAAAGTCTGTAAAATAAACTGTTAAAAGGATCACTAGCCATAGTATTTTATTCTGTGTTGTCATCATTCAGGTTGGATTTTAGTTTTAATGTACTTTTTTTTAAAAAAACAAAACAAAAACAAAGCAGCTATTGCTATAGAAACTAGTGGACTGCCGAGTTGCTTTCACCCCCAAATGGCGGAAACGCAGGGCTGCTGCTGGGCCCTGGTGTTGCAATGGAACGTTCTATTGAGTTTCGGTTCTTCTCAGTGTATATTCTTTGACTGCAGTGCAAACGACAGCCATTGGACCGGAAGTCATCCATTTCCAATGGAGAGTAGTATGGGGTAGAGGTATGCGACCCGACCCGAGCCCGACTGGGGTTTCGGGTCGGGGATTGGGTTAATACATCATATCCGGTTGGCCGGTCGCATACGGTATAGCCGCAGAAGTTTAAATATTTCGGATCCCATTTAAGCTTCGGATGCGTTGAAATATTTGAACTTATGCCGCTAGACCGCATGCGACCGGCCGACCGGATATGATGTATTTTAATCAAAACTATGAGTGCGAAGTTAGAATTACCAATATTTTAACACTTTAACGTTATTTTGTAAACTCTATTTCTGTAAAATGGCAGTTGTTAATAATTATGTCAGAAAAAAAATATATAATTATTAAATAAATTTTTACGTCCATTAGCTCTATAAAACCTACTATGTTTTTATTTGTATTGAGGGTCATTTGCTTTGTGTGGATATATTCATACATGCATTAACGTTACATTCATTAAAATCATTCAGTTTGCCATGGTGAATAAGCCGAGGGTAACGGTTGCTTCTCGACCAATTTCAAAGTTCCGCGCGACTGCCGCTAGAGGGCGAAATGCGACAATCGGATGCGAATGACGTGTGCAGTGGAAAGGCGGCTAGGCTTATTCGTCACTTTTGATGTGAAAGGCCCTTCACATTTGACAAAAATATAACTTTTTTGTTATTAAAAAACAAACAGGCCCAGGCCATATGAGAAAAAAGTAACGTAACACATTACTTTCCATAAAAAAGTAATGCAATTGGTTACTTTTTTAGGGAGTAACACAATATTGTAATGCATTGCTTTTAAAAGCAACTCTCCCAAACACTGCAGAAATGTATGAAGAGTAGTTATTTTTGTCAACAATGTATCATGAATGCAACTGATTTTAAATTAATTTTGGGTGATTTATGTATTTATGTATCAAAGAGTAGTTGTTATGACTCATTTTATTGACCTAAATCCAGTTACTCAACCTTTTGGACAACTAAAACAACATAAGCATTTACAGTTGGTCACACCTTATTTCACATATTCTTCGGTTCATGTTTTATCTTGGCAATGACAAACTTCCGCTGAAAGTGTCAGAGTACTGACGTGCAGCAGATATGATCAAATGTGCCGACTCAATCACACATAAAAGATTCACTTGTTTGTTTTAGATTATGAAAAGGATAGTTTATGTCTTCTCTGGAACACTCAAGAAGATATTTTCTTTTTGGTCCATACAATGAAAGTGTTAGCTTGGACTCCACTGACTTTCACTGTATGGATAACAAAGTGAGTAAATAATGACAATTTTCATTTTGAGTGAACTGTCTCTTTCAGGAACAGACCTATTCTTAATTTTCTGGATGAACAAAACTTCACAATAAGGCTCAGATTTCAAGGGTTGCATGTGGTTTTAATCCTTTTCATCCTTTTTGATCAACTCGCATTATGCCGATTTTAAAGTGCTTCTAGTATTACACTTTCATTGATTTATGTGGTTCATTTTCTTCATGATTCTGCTGCTTTATGCAAGAAATCTGTTGTCATGATTGAATTCTAGAAACTGAGAACAGAAAGCAGAGGACAGAAGTGATGGTGTTGAAGCAGACAAGATAGCTGATTTCTGATATATTTTATATTTTAAAGCTGAATTGATATTCTTTTACTCCACAGCATCACCATTTACAATTAAATCTGCAGGAATGAATGAACTTACTGTATGAAGAAAATAGCGCTGGCTAAGATGTGACCTTTTATCATTTTTAATTTATGGAAAATGATAAAATCACATTTTATACAATTTTGGATCTGGACTTAAAATAGATTTGACCTTTTGTTTTTTCCCCCTACTTTTCCAGCTATGTCTATATACTTATGTAGGAGTCTAAAATTAGCAAGGTGCTAAATATATAGATGTCCTTCAGAGCTAAAAATAGCACCCAGGAAATGATTTGAATATTGTTCTGTGTATGAGGACAGCGATATGGTGAGAAGCTCAGGTTTTGGAAAGAACATTAAAAATAGCTGATGTAGAAATACATTTAGTGAGGCTTATGCTTAAAAACATGCAAATATAGAACAAGGCAAACACACACGAGAAAAGATATTTTAATACAAGTACTTAGATCTAAACATTTAAAAACAACATTAAAAAATTAGTTTGAAATGAAATTAGAGGAGTTTTGACCATTTTTGGATGTTTTAAGCTATTTTTATGTATGCATGCATATTAATGTACAGTAGTCAACATTTGAAGTGGTCATCAAAGTTGTCCTAAGAATTAACCTAATTCTACAACTTTGATGAATTTTTTGATCCACTTCAAATGTTGACTGTATTACGCAAATATAGTCCTCATACTTATATATATTTTTTATATTTATCTATTTTTATTTATAGTAAAATGTATTATGGTACATATTTAGTGCAATTAAATGTATTTTAGCCATTTAAAAGAAGTATAAACTGCATGATTCATACAATCAGTTGAACACTTAAAATGAATAAATGTGATTATAGGCCTATATATTGGCTATATATGGTGCTGGTCATATAATTAGAGCTTCCCTGAGACGGTTTCCGACAGTTCCGACAGAAATTCTTTGGTTATGCAAACCGACTGTTACAGCAGCTGTCCGGGTGGCTGGTCTCAGATGATCTTGGAGGTGAAGATGCTGGATGTGGAGGTCCTGGGCTGGTGTGGTTACACGTGGTCTGCGGTTGTGAGGTCAGTTGGATGTACTGCCAAATTCTCTGAAACGCCTTTGGAGATGGCTTATGGTAGAGAAATGAACATTCAATTCACGGGCAACAGCTCTGGTGGACATTCCTGCAGTCAGTATGCCAAATGGACGCTCCCTCAAAACTTGCAACATCTTAAGCACATTGTGCTGTGTGATAAAACTGCACATTTTAGAGTGGCCTTTTATTGTGGCCAGCCTAAGGCACACCTGTGCAATAATCATGCTGTCTAATCAGCATCTTGATATGCCACACCTGTGAAGTTTATGGATTATCTCTGCAAAGGAGAAGTGCTCACTAACACAGATTTAGACAATTTGTGAACAATATTTGAGAGAAATAGGCCTTTTGTGTACATAGAAAAAGTCTTAGATCTTTGAGTTCATGAAAAATGGGGGCAAAAAAGAAAAAAATTATATATATATATTTTAGTACTGGCCAAAAAACTTAGGCCACCAATGTTTTAATGACCATCCATATTTATTTTTCAGTCTCTTTATTAAGATACAAACAGAAAATAAAGGAAATATGTACACAAAATATATAAAAAATAAAAATTCAGAACAAAATGGCTTCTTTAAGCAAAAAATCTGTATTTAGTGTGACGACCTGGACTTATTCCAGTTTGTCAAAGAAGAAACTTATATTTTGAAAGTTTTCTTGGCATTCCAGTGCTTTTCCATTCCATTTAGGTTTAAGAGAGCCAGGTTCCTGCTATTGCTCAAGTTTAAGGGTAGATCACAAAATACTTGCCACTTTAGCCTAAAGAAGCTGTTTTTTTTCCTGTAAAAATTTTCTTTATTCTCTGGTTATATTCTAAAAAGAGACTAAGCAATAATTATATATGGTCATTGTACCATTGCTAATACATCATCAAATGGTGGCCTAATACATATATATGAGATAACGGCTGTACAAAGTCTAGTGTCTTCTGGGGCTGACCGGGTATGTTGTTAAACATTTATTAAAAACACATTCTTCACAATACAGGTTCTTTATTGCCATCTACGGTTCCATGAAGAACCTTTAACATTCATGGAACATTTCCATTGCACAAAAGGTTCTTTAGAATATTAAAATGTTCTTCACACACACACACACACAAAAAACACTGTTCACTGAATCTTTCTTCTATGACATCGCTGCAACCCCTCTTCTGGTAGCTTTATTTTTAAGAGTGCAAACAAATACGAGAAGCCAGCAACACTATGAAGAAGGCCATTTACAGCACACTTCTTGGACATTGTAGGTGTCTGTTACGTTATCTTTTAACATTCCAAGTTAATTTCCATGACCATTGTTTGAATGCCAGACATTTTTGTATCTTGGCCAACTCTTAAATTGATAACTTATAAAATGCATGCGTCACAAACAGATCACCTACTCAGGTTTCGTTCCTTCCTTCCACCTAACTTGAACTCGACAATAAATTACATTTAAATGACGTTTACCAGAGTTTCGTCATTTACCAGTAAGAGTATGATGTTGAAGTCCAACAATACATTCAGCTCTGCATTCATACTTTGCTGTCATAAGTAAATACAAAATAAGAAAGCATTCCAGCTAAACACCTAGTCATTCTGAATGCAACAGCCATAGGATGTTTGTGTATAACACTTGAATGACTCTAGTTTGATAAGCATTCTGATGTTTTTATATAGATATCGCTTTTCAGTGCATGATTGGCCTACTGCCACTATCTGTGCATACATCAAGTGTTTGTTACCTCCTTATGTTGTATTACAGTTTCTTTCTTTCCTTGAGTCTCTCTACCTGCTTTTTACTTTAGTGAAATTAATTATTCTCTCTCTCTCTCCCTACTTATTACTTTTCACTTTTTTTACAGTGTCCTAACCAGAAGCGACGAGCAATTTGACTGCCCACACTAGACACGATGCCACAATGAGATGCGATAATATCAATCAAAAACCGCCGTAGAGGCTGGTTAGGACAAAGATGGAAAAGATAGCTTTTATTGCATGTCGCGGCGTCTGGTTAGCACACTGTGTTAGAAAATATACATGCATCAGTCTCTCACTATGGATATTATACTACACTTATTCACCATTTTTTAACGCAAGAGCCTGCGCAACCATTTGTAACTGCAATGTGTAAAGTGCAAGATGATACAGAAAAGGAAATTTTGCTCGCTATTAAAGGAAAAACTGCCATATAGATATTTAATATTATCTCATAATTTGGCAGCAGGTACATTAGGCTGCTGTCACTTTAAGACCTGACACACGAATCCATTCACACATGCGTTTTCTTTGTCAGCTATTTACTAGGGCTGGGAATCGATTCCAAAAAGAATCGATTCCTCGTTTCCGAGGCATTGGGAATTGAGAGTCGATTCCAAAGGTTGGAATCAATTCCATTAACGGGAATCGACTCCTCTTCAAGATTTTTTAACACAAACCGTGGCCTGCAGCCAATTTTATTTGTCAACACAATCACATCACCTGTAAAGAATTACAGTTCAGACTAAATAAATGGATCCAGTCGTCCAAGGTCCAATTCCTCCCAGGTCAACATCAGTAGTCTGGCGCTACTTTACGTTAGATTCAACAAAAAATGAAGTTAAAGGCCCTAAAGAAAGTTTATATGTGTAAAGGCCTAAAAAAAAAGTTTGTGTAAAGGCCTAAAAAAAAAAGTTTATATGTGTAAAGCCCTAAAAAAAGTTTATGTGTAAAGGCCCTAAAAAAAAAAGTTGATATGTGTAAAGGCCTAAAAAAAAGTTGATATGTGTAAAGGCCTAAAAAAAAGTTGATATGTGTAAAGGCCCTAAAAAAAAAGTTTGTGTAAAGGCCTAAAGAAAAGTTTATATGTGTAAAGGCCCTAAAAAAAGTTTATGTGTAAAGGCCCTAAAAAAAAGTTTGTGTAAAGCCCTAAAAAAAAGTTGATATGTGTAAAGGCCCTAAAAAAAAAAGTTGATATGTGTAAAGGCCTAAAAAAAAGATTGTGTAAAGGCCTAAAAAAAAGTTTATATGTGTAAAGCCCTAAAAAAAGTTTGATATGTGTAAAGGCCTAAAAAAAGTTGATATGTGTAAAGGTGCTAAAAAAAAGTTTGTGTAAAGGCCTAAAAAAAAGTTTATATGTGTAAAGGCCTGAAAAAAAGTTTATGTGTAAAGGCCCTAAAAAAAGTTTATGTGTAAAGGCCCTAAAAAAAAAGATTGTGTAAAGGCCTAAAAAAAAGTTGATATGTGTAAAGGCCCTAAAAAAAAAAGTTGATATGTGTAAAGGCCCTAAAAAAAAAAGTTGATATGTGTAAAGGCCCTAAAAAAAAAAGTTGATATGTGTAAAGGCCCTAAAAAAAAAAGTTGATATGTGTAAAGGCCCTAAAAAAAAAAGTTGATATGTGTAAAGGCCCTAAAAAAAAAAGTTGATATGTGTAAAGGCCTAAAAAAAAAGTTTATATGTGTAAAGGCCTAAAAAAAAAGTTGATATGTGTAAAGGCCCTAAAAAAAAAAGTTGATATGTGTAAAGGCCTAAAAAAAAGTTTATATGTGTAAAGGCCTAAAAAAAAGTTGATATGTGTAAAGGCCTAAAAAAAAAGTTATGTGTAAAGGCCCTAAAAAAAAGTTTGTGTAAAGGCCTAAAAAAAGTTTATATGTGTAAAGGCCTAAAAAAAAGTTTGTGTAAAGGCCTAAAAAAAGTTTATATGTGTAAAGGCCTAAAAAAAGTTGATAAGTGTAAAGGCCCTAAAAAAAAAAGATTGTGTAAAGGCCTAAAAAAAAGTTTATATGTGTAAAGGCCTAAAAAAAAAGTTGATATGTGTAAAGGCCCTAAAAAAAAGATTGTGTAAAGGCCTAAAAAAAAGTTTATATGTGTAAAGGCCTAAAAAAAAAGTTTATATGTGTAAAGGCCTAAAAAAAAAGTTTATATGTGTAAAGGCCTAAAAAAAAAGTTGATATGTGTAAAGGCCCTAAAAAAAAGTTTGTGTAAAGGCCTAAAAAAAAGTTTATATGTGTAAAGGCCTAAAAAAAAAGTTTATATGTGTAAAGGCCTAAAAAAAAAGTTGATATGTGTAAAGGCCCTAAAAAAAAAAGTTGATATGTGTAAAGGCCTAAAAAAAAGTTTATATGTGTAAAGGCCTAAAAAAAAGTTGATATGTGTAAAGGCCTAAAAAAAAAGTTATGTGTAAAGGCCCTAAAAAAAAGTTTGTGTAAAGGCCTAAAAAAAGTTTATATGTGTAAAGGCCTAAAAAAAAGTTTGTGTAAAGGCCTAAAAAAAGTTTATATGTGTAAAGGCCTAAAAAAAGTTGATAAGTGTAAAGGCCCTAAAAAAAAAAGATTGTGTAAAGGCCTAAAAAAAAGTTTATATGTGTAAAGGTGCTAAAAAAAAAGTTTGTGTAAAGGCCTAAAAAAAGGTTTATATGTGTAAAGGCCTAAAAAAAGTTTATGTGTAAAGGCCCTAAAAAAAAAGATTGTGTAAAGGCCTAAAAAAAAGTTTATATGTGTAAAGGTGCTAAAAAAAAGTTTGTGTAAAGCCCTAAAAAAAGTTGATATGTGTAAAGGCCCTAAAAAAAAAAGTTGATATGTGTAAAGGCCTAAAAAAAAGTTTATATGTGTAAAGGTGCTAAAAAAAAAGTTTGTGTAAAGGCCTAAAAAAAAGTTTATATGTGTAAAGGTGCTAAAAAAAAAGTTTGTGTAAAGGCCTAAAAAAAAGTTTATATGTGTAAAGGTGCTAAAAAAAAAGTTTGTGTAAAGGCCTAAAAAAAGGTTTATATGTGTAAAGGCCTAAAAAAAGTTTATGTGTAAAGGCCCTAAAAAAAAAAATTGTGTAAAGGCCTAAAAAAAAGTTTATATGTGTAAAGGTGCTAAAAAAAAGTTTGTGTAAAGCCCTAAAAAAAGTTGATATGTGTAAAGGCCTAAAAAAAAAGTTTATATGTGTAAAGGCCTAAAAAAAAAGTTGATATGTGTAAAGGCCCTAAAAAAAAAAGTTGATATGTGTAAAGGCCTAAAAAAAAGTTTATATGTGTAAAGGCCTAAAAAAAAGTTGATATGTGTAAAGGCCTAAAAAAAAAGTTATGTGTAAAGGCCCTAAAAAAAAGTTTGTGTAAAGGCCTAAAAAAAGTTTATATGTGTAAAGGCCTAAAAAAAAGTTTGTGTAAAGGCCTAAAAAAAGTTTATATGTGTAAAGGCCTAAAAAAAGTTGATAAGTGTAAAGGCCCTAAAAAAAAAAGATTGTGTAAAGGCCTAAAAAAAAGTTTATATGTGTAAAGGTGCTAAAAAAAAAGTTTGTGTAAAGGCCTAAAAAAAGGTTTATATGTGTAAAGGCCTAAAAAAAGTTTATGTGTAAAGGCCCTAAAAAAAAAGATTGTGTAAAGGCCTAAAAAAAAGTTTATATGTGTAAAGGTGCTAAAAAAAAGTTTGTGTAAAGCCCTAAAAAAAGTTGATATGTGTAAAGGCCCTAAAAAAAAAAGTTGATATGTGTAAAGGCCTAAAAAAAAGTTTATATGTGTAAAGGTGCTAAAAAAAAAGTTTGTGTAAAGGCCTAAAAAAAAGTTTATATGTGTAAAGGTGCTAAAAAAAAAGTTTGTGTAAAGGCCTAAAAAAAAGTTTATATGTGTAAAGGTGCTAAAAAAAAAGTTTGTGTAAAGGCCTAAAAAAAGGTTTATATGTGTAAAGGCCTAAAAAAAAAGTTGATATGTGTAAAGGCCCTAAAAAAAAGATTGTGTAAAGGCCTAAAAAAAAGTTTATATGTGTAAAGGCCTAAAAAAAAAGTTTATATGTGTAAAGGCCTAAAAAAAAAGTTTATATGTGTAAAGGCCTAAAAAAAAAGTTGATATGTGTAAAGGCCCTAAAAAAAAGTTTGTGTAAAGGCCTAAAAAAAAGTTTATATGTGTAAAGGCCTAAAAAAAAAGTTTATATGTGTAAAGGCCTAAAAAAAAAGTTGATATGTGTAAAGGCCCTAAAAAAAAAAGTTGATATGTGTAAAGGCCTAAAAAAAAGTTTATATGTGTAAAGGTGCTAAAAAAAAAGTTTGTGTAAAGGCCTAAAAAAAAGTTTATATGTGTAAAGGTGCTAAAAAAAAAGTTTGTGTAAAGGCCTAAAAAAAAGTTTATATGTGTAAAGGTGCTAAAAAAAAAGTTTGTGTAAAGGCCTAAAAAAAGGTTTATATGTGTAAAGGCCTAAAAAAAGTTTATGTGTAAAGGCCCTAAAAAAAAAAATTGTGTAAAGGCCTAAAAAAAAGTTTATATGTGTAAAGGTGCTAAAAAAAAGTTTGTGTAAAGCCCTAAAAAAAGTTGATATGTGTAAAGGCCCTAAAAAAAAAAGTTGATATGTGTAAAGGCCTAAAAAAAAGTTTATATGTGTAAAGGCCTAAAAAAAAAGTTTATATGTGTAAAGGCCCTAAAAAAAAGTTTGTGTAAAGGCCTAAAAAAAGTTTATATGTGTAAAGGCCTAAAAAAAAGTTTGTGTAAAGGCCTAAAAAAGTTGATATGTGTAAAGGCCTAAAAAAAAAGTTTATATGTGTAAAGGCCCTAAAAAAAAGTTTGTGTAAAGGCCTAAAAAAAGTTTATATGTGTAAAGGCCCTAAAAAAAGTTTATATGTGTAAAGGCCTAAAAAAAGTTGATATGTGTAAAGGCCTAAAAAAAAAGTTTATATGTGTAAAGGCCTAAAAAAAGTTGATAAGTGTAAAGGCCCTAAAAAAAAAGATTGTGTAAAGGCCTAAAAAAAAGTTTATATGTGTAAAGGTGCTAAAAAAAAGTTTGTGTAAAGGCCTAAAAAAAAGTTTATATGTGTAAAGGCCCTAAAAAAAGTTTATGTGTAAAGGCCTAAAAAAAAGTTTATATGTGTAAAGGCCCTAAAAAAAGTTTATGTGTAAAGGCCCTAAAAAAAAAAGATTGTGTAAAGGCCTAAAAAAAAGTTTATATGTGTAAAGGTGCTAAAAAAAGTTTGTGTAAAGGCCTAAAAAAAGTTGATAAGTGTAAAGGCCCTAAAAAAAAAGTTTGTGTAAAGGCCTAAAAAAAGTTGATAAGTGTAAAGGCCCTAAAAAAAAAGTTTGTGTAAAGGCCTAAAAAAAGTTTATATGTGTAAAGGCCCTAAAAAAAGTTTGATATGTGTAAAGGCCTAAAAAAAGTTGATAAGTGTAAAGGCCCTAAAAAAAAAGATTGTGTAAAGGCCTAAAAAAAAGTTTATATGTGTAAAGGTGCTAAACAAAGTTTATGTGTAAAGGCCTAAAAAAAAGTTTATATGTGTAAAGGTGCTAAAAAAAAGTTTGTGTAAAGGCCTAAAAAAAAGTTTATATGTGTAAAGGCCCTAAAAAAAGTTTATGTGTAAAGGCCCTAAAAAAAAAGATTGTGTAAAGGCCTAAAAAAAAGTTTATATGTGTAAAGGTGCTAAAAAAAGTTTGTGTAAAGGCCTAAAAAAAGTTGATAAGTGTAAAGGCCCTAAAAAAAAAGATTGTGTAAAGGCCTAAAAAAAAGTTTATATGTGTAAAGGCCCTAAACAAAGTTTATGTGTAAAGGCCTAAAAAAAAGTTTATATGTGTAAAGGCCCTAAAAAAAGTTTATGTGTAAAGGCCCTAAAAAAAAAGATTGTGTAAAGGCCTAAAAAAAAGTTTATATGTGTAAAGGTGCTAAAAAAAGATTGTGTAAAGGCCTAAAAAAAAGTTTATATGTGTAAAGGTGCTAAAAAAAGTTTGTGTAAAGGCCTAAAAAAAGTTGATAAGTGTAAAGGCCCTAAAAAAAAAGATTGTGTAAAGGCCTAAAAAAAAGTTTATATGTGTAAAGGCCCTAAAAAAAGTTTATGTGTAAAGGCCCTAAAAAAAAAGTTTGTGTAAAGGCCTAAAAAAAGTTTATATGTGTAAAGGTGCTAAAAAAAAGTTTGTGTAAAGGCCTAAAAAAAAGTTTATATGTGTAAAGGCCCTAAAAAAAGTTTATGTGTAAAGGCCCTAAAAAAAAAGATTGTGTAAAGGCCTAAAAAAAAGTTTATATGTGTAAAGGCCCTAAAAAAAGTTTATGTGTAAAGGCCCTAAAAAAAAAGATTGTGTAAAGGCCTAAAAAAAGTTGATAAGTGTAAAGGCCCTAAAAAAAAAGATTGTGTAAAGGCCTAAAAAAAAGTTTATATGTGTAAAGGTGCTAAAAAAAAGTTTGTGTAAAGGCCTAAAAAAAAGTTTATATGTGTAAAGGCCCTAAAAAAAGTTTATGTGTAAAGGCCCTAAAAAAAAAGATTGTGTAAAGGCCTAAAAAAAAGTTTATATGTGTAAAGGTGCTAAAAAAAGTTTGTGTAAATGCCTAAAAAAAGTTGATAAGTGTAAAGGCCCTAAAAAAAAAGTTTGTGTAAAGGCCTAAAAAAAGTTTATATGTGTAAAGGCCCTAAAAAAAGTTTGATATGTGTAAAGGCCTAAAAAAAGTTGATAAGTGTAAAGGCCCTAAAACAAAAGATTGTGTAAAGGCCTAAAAAAAAGTTTATATGTGTAAAGGTGCTAAACAAAGTTTATGTGTAAAGGCCTAAAAAAAAGTTTATATGTGTAAAGGTGCTAAAAAAAAGTTTGTGTAAAGGCCTAAAAAAAAGTTTATATGTGTAAAGGCCCTAAAAAAAAGTTTATGTGTAAAGGCCCTAAAAAAAAAGATTGTGTAAAGGCCTAAAAAAAAGTTTATATGTGTAAAGGTGCTAAAAAAAGTTTGTGTAAAGGCCTAAAAAAAAGTTTATATGTGTAAAGGCCCTAAAAAAAGTTTATGTGTAAAGGCCTAAAAAAAAGTTTATATGTGTAAAGGCCCTAAAAAAAGTTTATGTGTAAAGGCCCTAAAAAAAAAGATTGTGTAAAGGCCTAAAAAAAAGTTTATATGTGTAAAGGCCTAAAAAAAAGTTTGTGTAAAGGCCTAAAAAAAGTTTATATGTGTAAAGGCCCTAAAAAAAGTTTATATGTGTAAAGGCCTAAAAAAAGTTGATATGTGTAAAGGCCTAAAAAAAAAGTTTATATGTGTAAAGGCCTAAAAAAAGTTGATAAGTGTAAAGGCCCTAAAAAAAAAGATTGTGTAAAGGCCTAAAAAAAAGTTTATATGTGTAAAGGTGCTAAAAAAAAGTTTGTGTAAAGGCCTAAAAAAAAGTTTATATGTGTAAAGGCCCTAAAAAAAGTTTATGTGTAAAGGCCTAAAAAAAAGTTTATATGTGTAAAGGCCCTAAAAAAAGTTTATGTGTAAAGGCCCTAAAAAAAAAGATTGTGTAAAGGCCTAAAAAAAGTTGATAAGTGTAAAGGCCCTAAAAAAAAAGTTTGTGTAAAGGCCTAAAAAAAGTTGATAAGTGTAAAGGCCCTAAAAAAAAAGTTTGTGTAAAGGCCTAAAAAAAGTTTATATGTGTAAAGGCCCTAAAAAAAGTTTGTGTAAAGGCCTAAAAAAAGTTGATATGTGTAAAGGCCTAAAAAAAGTTTATATGTGTAAAGGCCCTAAAAAAAGTTTGTGTAAAGGCCCTAAAACAAAAGATTGTGTAAAGGCCTAAAAAAAAGTTTATATGTGTAAAGGTGCTAAACAAAGTTTATGTGTAAAGGCCTAAAAAAAAGTTTATATGTGTAAAGGTGCTAAAAAAAAGTTTGTGTAAAGGCCTAAAAAAAAGTTTATATGTGTAAAGGTGCTAAACAAAGTTTATGTGTAAAGGCCTAAAAAAAAGTTTATATGTGTAAAGGTGCTAAAAAAAAGTTTGTGTAAAGGCCTAAAAAAAAGTTTATATGTGTAAAGGCCCTAAAAAAAAGTTTATGTGTAAAGGCCCTAAAAAAAAAGATTGTGTAAAGGCCTAAAAAAAAGTTTATATGTGTAAAGGTGCTAAAAAAAGTTTGTGTAAAGGCCTAAAAAAAAGTTTATATGTGTAAAGGCCCTAAAAAAAGTTTATGTGTAAAGGCCTAAAAAAAAGTTTATATGTGTAAAGGCCCTAAAAAAAGTTTATGTGTAAAGGCCCTAAAAAAAAAGATTGTGTAAAGGCCTAAAAAAAAGTTTATATGTGTAAAGGCCTAAAAAAAAGTTTGTGTAAAGGCCTAAAAAAAGTTTATATGTGTAAAGGCCCTAAAAAAAGTTTATATGTGTAAAGGCCTAAAAAAAGTTGATATGTGTAAAGGCCTAAAAAAAAAGTTTATATGTGTAAAGGCCTAAAAAAAAGTTGATAAGTGTAAAGGCCCTAAAAAAAAAGATTGTGTAAAGGCCTAAAAAAAAGTTTATATGTGTAAAGGTGCTAAACAAAGTTTATGTGTAAAGGCCTAAAAAAAAGTTTATATGTGTAAAGGTGCTAAAAAAAAGTTTGTGTAAAGGCCTAAAAAAAAGTTTATATGTGTAAAGGCCCTAAAAAAAGTTTATGTGTAAAGGCCCTAAAAAAAAAGATTGTGTAAAGGCCTAAAAAAAAGTTTATATGTGTAAAGGTGCTAAAAAAAGATTGTGTAAAGGCCTAAAAAAAAGTTTATATGTGTAAAGGTGCTAAAAAAAGTTTGTGTAAAGGCCTAAAAAAAGTTGATAAGTGTAAAGGCCCTAAAAAAAAAGATTGTGTAAAGGCCTAAAAAAAAGTTTATATGTGTAAAGGCCCTAAACAAAGTTTATGTGTAAAGGCCTAAAAAAAAGTTTATATGTGTAAAGGCCCTAAAAAAAGTTTATGTGTAAAGGCCCTAAAAAAAAAGATTGTGTAAAGGCCTAAAAAAAAGTTTATATGTGTAAAGGTGCTAAAAAAAGATTGTGTAAAGGCCTAAAAAAAAGTTTATATGTGTAAAGGTGCTAAAAAAAGTTTGTGTAAAGGCCTAAAAAAAGTTGATAAGTGTAAAGGCCCTAAAAAAAAAGATTGTGTAAAGGCCTAAAAAAAAGTTTATATGTGTAAAGGTGCTAAAAAAAAGTTTGTGTAAAGGCCTAAAAAAAAGTTTATATGTGTAAAGGTGCTAAAAAAAGTTTGTGTAAATGCCTAAAAAAAGTTGATAAGTGTAAAGGCCCTAAAAAAAAAGTTTGTGTAAAGGCCTAAAAAAAGTTTATATGTGTAAAGGCCCTAAAAAAAGTTTGATATGTGTAAAGGCCTAAAAAAAGTTGATAAGTGTAAAGGCCCTAAAAAAAAAGATTGTGTAAAGGCCTAAAAAAAAGTTTATATGTGTAAAGGTGCTAAAAAAAAGTTTGTGTAAAGGCCTAAAAAAAAGTTTATATGTGTAAAGGCCCTAAAAAAAGTTTATGTGTAAAGGCCTAAAAAAAAGTTTATATGTGTAAAGGCCCTAAAAAAAGTTTATGTGTAAAGGCCCTAAAAAAAAAGATTGTGTAAAGGCCTAAAAAAAGTTGATAAGTGTAAAGGCCCTAAAAAAAAAGTTTGTGTAAAGGCCTAAAAAAAGTTGATAAGTGTAAAGGCCCTAAAAAAAAAGTTTGTGTAAAGGCCTAAAAAAAGTTTATATGTGTAAAGGCCCTAAAAAAAGTTTGTGTAAAGGCCTAAAAAAAGTTGATATGTGTAAAGGCCTAAAAAAAGTTTATATGTGTAAAGGCCCTAAAAAAAGTTTGTGTAAAGGCCCTAAAACAAAAGATTGTGTAAAGGCCTAAAAAAAAGTTTATATGTGTAAAGGTGCTAAACAAAGTTTATGTGTAAAGGCCTAAAAAAAAGTTTATATGTGTAAAGGTGCTAAAAAAAAGTTTGTGTAAAGGCCTAAAAAAAAGTTTATATGTGTAAAGGTGCTAAACAAAGTTTATGTGTAAAGGCCTAAAAAAAAGTTTATATGTGTAAAGGTGCTAAAAAAAAGTTTGTGTAAAGGCCTAAAAAAAAGTTTATATGTGTAAAGGCCCTAAAAAAAAGTTTATGTGTAAAGGCCCTAAAAAAAAAGATTGTGTAAAGGCCTAAAAAAAAGTTTATATGTGTAAAGGTGCTAAAAAAAGTTTGTGTAAAGGCCTAAAAAAAAGTTTATATGTGTAAAGGCCCTAAAAAAAGTTTATGTGTAAAGGCCTAAAAAAAAGTTTATATGTGTAAAGGCCCTAAAAAAAGTTTATGTGTAAAGGCCCTAAAAAAAAAGATTGTGTAAAGGCCTAAAAAAAAGTTTGTGTAAAGGCCTAAAAAAAGTTTATATGTGTAAAGGCCCTAAAAAAAGTTTATATGTGTAAAGGCCTAAAAAAAGTTGATATGTGTAAAGGCCTAAAAAAAAAGTTTATATGTGTAAAGGCCTAAAAAAAGTTGATAAGTGTAAAGGCCCTAAAAAAAAAGATTGTGTAAAGGCCTAAAAAAAAGTTTATATGTGTAAAGGTGCTAAACAAAGTTTATGTGTAAAGGCCTAAAAAAAAGTTTATATGTGTAAAGGTGCTAAAAAAAAGTTTGTGTAAAGGCCTAAAAAAAAGTTTATATGTGTAAAGGCCCTAAAAAAAGTTTATGTGTAAAGGCCCTAAAAAAAAAGATTGTGTAAAGGCCTAAAAAAAAGTTTATATGTGTAAAGGTGCTAAAAAAAGATTGTGTAAAGGCCTAAAAAAAAGTTTATATGTGTAAAGGTGCTAAAAAAAGTTTGTGTAAAGGCCTAAAAAAAGTTGATAAGTGTAAAGGCCCTAAAAAAAAAGATTGTGTAAAGGCCTAAAAAAAAGTTTATATGTGTAAAGGCCCTAAACAAAGTTTATGTGTAAAGGCCTAAAAAAAAGTTTATATGTGTAAAGGCCCTAAAAAAAGTTTATGTGTAAAGGCCCTAAAAAAAAAGATTGTGTAAAGGCCTAAAAAAAAGTTTATATGTGTAAAGGTGCTAAAAAAAGATTGTGTAAAGGCCTAAAAAAAAGTTTATATGTGTAAAGGTGCTAAAAAAAGTTTGTGTAAAGGCCTAAAAAAAGTTGATAAGTGTAAAGGCCCTAAAAAAAAAGATTGTGTAAAGGCCTAAAAAAAAGTTTATATGTGTAAAGGTGCTAAAAAAAAGTTTGTGTAAAGGCCTAAAAAAAAGTTTATATGTGTAAAGGTGCTAAAAAAAGTTTGTGTAAATGCCTAAAAAAAGTTGATAAGTGTAAAGGCCCTAAAAAAAAAGTTTGTGTAAAGGCCTAAAAAAAGTTTATATGTGTAAAGGCCCTAAAAAAAGTTTGATATGTGTAAAGGCCTAAAAAAAGTTGATAAGTGTAAAGGCCCTAAAACAAAAGATTGTGTAAAGGCCTAAAAAAAAGTTTATATGTGTAAAGGTGCTAAACAAAGTTTATGTGTAAAGGCCTAAAAAAAAGTTTATATGTGTAAAGGTGCTAAAAAAAAGTTTGTGTAAAGGCCTAAAAAAAAGTTTATATGTGTAAAGGCCCTAAAAAAAAGTTTATGTGTAAAGGCCCTAAAAAAAAAGATTGTGTAAAGGCCTAAAAAAAAGTTTATATGTGTAAAGGTGCTAAAAAAAGTTTGTGTAAAGGCCTAAAAAAAAGTTTATATGTGTAAAGGCCCTAAAAAAAGTTTATGTGTAAAGGCCTAAAAAAAAGTTTATATGTGTAAAGGCCCTAAAAAAAGTTTATGTGTAAAGGCCCTAAAAAAAAAGATTGTGTAAAGGCCTAAAAAAAAGTTTATATGTGTAAAGGCCTAAAAAAAAGTTTGTGTAAAGGCCTAAAAAAAGTTTATATGTGTAAAGGCCTAAAAAAAGTTGATAAGTGTAAAGGCCCTAAAAAAAAAAGATTGTGTAAAGGCCTAAAAAAAAGTTTATATGTGTAAAGGTGCTAAAAAAAAAGTTTGTGTAAAGGCCTAAAAAAAAGTTTATATGTGTAAAGGCCCTAAAAAAAGTTTATGTGTAAAGGCCCTAAAAAAAAAGATTGTGTAAAGGCCTAAAAAAAAGTTTATATGTGTAAAGGCCCTAAAAAAAGTTTATGTGTAAAGGCCCTAAAAAAAAAGATTGTGTAAAGGCCTAAAAAAAAGTTTATATGTGTAAAGGTGCTAAAAAAAGATTGTGTAAAGGCCTAAAAAAAAGTTTATATGTGTAAAGGTGCTAAAAAAAGTTTGTGTAAAGGCCTAAAAAAAGTTGATAAGTGTAAAGGCCCTAAAAAAAAAGATTGTGTAAAGGCCTAAAAAAAAGTTTATATGTGTAAAGGTGCTAAAAAAAAGTTTGTGTAAAGGCCTAAAAAAAAGTTTATATGTGTAAAGGTGCTAAAAAAAGTTTGTGTAAATGCCTAAAAAAAGTTGATAAGTGTAAAGGCCCTAAAAAAAAAGTTTGTGTAAAGGCCTAAAAAAAGTTTATATGTGTAAAGGCCCTAAAAAAAGTTTGATATGTGTAAAGGCCTAAAAAAAGTTGATAAGTGTAAAGGCCCTAAAACAAAAGATTGTGTAAAGGCCTAAAAAAAAGTTTATATGTGTAAAGGTGCTAAACAAAGTTTATGTGTAAAGGCCTAAAAAAAAGTTTATATGTGTAAAGGTGCTAAAAAAAAGTTTGTGTAAAGGCCTAAAAAAAAGTTTATATGTGTAAAGGCCCTAAAAAAAAGTTTATGTGTAAAGGCCCTAAAAAAAAAGATTGTGTAAAGGCCTAAAAAAAAGTTTATATGTGTAAAGGTGCTAAAAAAAGTTTGTGTAAAGGCCTAAAAAAAAGTTTATATGTGTAAAGGCCCTAAAAAAAGTTTATGTGTAAAGGCCTAAAAAAAAGTTTATATGTGTAAAGGCCCTAAAAAAAGTTTATGTGTAAAGGCCCTAAAAAAAAAGATTGTGTAAAGGCCTAAAAAAAAGTTTATATGTGTAAAGGCCTAAAAAAAAGTTTGTGTAAAGGCCTAAAAAAAGTTTATATGTGTAAAGGCCTAAAAAAAGTTGATAAGTGTAAAGGCCCTAAAAAAAAAAGATTGTGTAAAGGCCTAAAAAAAAGTTTATATGTGTAAAGGTGCTAAAAAAAAAGTTTGTGTAAAGGCCTAAAAAAAAGTTTATATGTGTAAAGGCCCTAAAAAAAGTTTATGTGTAAAGGCCCTAAAAAAAAAGATTGTGTAAAGGCCTAAAAAAAAGTTTATATGTGTAAAGGTGCTAAAAAAAAGTTTGTGTAAAGCCCTAAAAAAAGTTGATATGTGTAAAGGCCCTAAAAAAAAAAGTTGATATGTGTAAAGGCCTAAAAAAAAGTTTATATGTGTAAAGGCCTAAAAAAAAAGTTTATATGTGTAAAGGCCCTAAAAAAAAGTTGGTGTAAAGGCCTAAAAAAAGTTTATATGTGTAAAGGCCTAAAAAAAAGTTTGTGTAAAGGCCTAAAAAAGTTGATATGTGTAAAGGCCTAAAAAAAAAGTTTATATGTGTAAAGGCCCTAAAAAAAAGTTTGTGTAAAGGCCTAAAAAAAGTTTATATGTGTAAAGGCCCTAAAAAAAGTTTATATGTGTAAAGGCCTAAAAAAAGTTGATATGTGTAAAGGCCCTAAAAAAAGTTTATGTGTAAAGGCCCTAAAAAAAAAGATTGTGTAAAGGCCTAAAAAAAAGTTTATATGTGTAAAGGTGCTAAAAAAAAGTTTGTGTAAAGCCCTAAAAAAAAGTTTATATGTGGAAAGGTGCTAAAAAAAAGTTTGTGTAAAGGCCTAAAAAAAAGTTTATATGTGTAAAGGCCCTAAAAAAAGTTTATGTGTAAAGGCCCTAAAAAAAAGATTGTGTAAAGCCCTAAAAAAAAGTTGATATGTGTAAAGGCCTAAAAAAAAAGTTTATATGTGTAAAGGCCCTAAAAAAAAGTTTGTGTAAAGGCCTAAAAAAAGTTTATATGTGTAAAGGCCTAAAAAAAAGTTTGTGTAAAGGCCTAAAAAAGTTGATATGTGTAAAGGCCTAAAAAAAAAGTTTATATGTGTAAAGGCCTAAAAAAAAGTTGATATGTGTAAAGGCCCTAAAAAAAAGTTGATATGTGTAAAGGCCTAAAAAAAAAGTTTATATGTGTAAAGGCCCTAAAAAAAAGTTTATATGTGTAAAGGCCTAAAAAAAAGTTGATATGTGTAAAGGCCCTAAAAAAAAGTTTATATGTGTAAAGGCCTAAAAAAAAAGTTTATATGTGTAAAGGCCCTAAAAAAAAGTTTGTGTAAAGGCCTAAAAAAAGTTTATATGTGTAAAGGCCTAAAAAAAAGTTTATATGTGTAAAGGCCTAAAAAAAAGTTTATATGTGTAAAGGCCCTAAAAAAAAGTTTGTGTAAAGGCCTAAAAAAAGTTTATATGTGTAAAGGCCTAAAAAAAAGTTTGTGTTAAGGCCTAAAAAAGTTGATATGTGTAAAGGCCTAAAAAAAAAGTTTATATGTGTAAAGGCCCTAAAAAAAAGTTTGTGTAAAGGCCTAAAAAAAGTTTATATGTGTAAAGGCCTAAAAAAAAGTTTGTGTTAAGGCCTAAAAAAGTTGATATGTGTAAAGGCCTAAAAAAAAAGTTTATATGTGTAAAGGCCCTAAAAAAAAGTTTGTGTAAAGGCCTAAAAAAAGTTTATATGTGTAAAGGCCTAAAAAAAAGTTTGTGTTAAGGCCTAAAAAAGTTGATATGTGTAAAGGCCTAAAAAAAAAGTTTATATGTGTAAAGGCCCTAAAAAAAAGTTTGTGTAAAGGCCTAAAAAAAGTTTATATGTGTAAAGGCCTAAAAAAAAGTTTGTGTTAAGGCCTAAAAAAGTTGATATGTGTAAAGGCCTAAAAAAAAAGTTTATATGTGTAAAGGCCCTAAAAAAAAGTTTATATGTGTAAAGGCCTAAAAAAAAAGTTTATATGTGTAAAGGCCCTAAAAAAATGTTTGTGTAAAGGCCTAAAAAAAGTTTATATGTGTAAAGGCCTAAAAAAAAGTTTATATGTGTAAAGGCCTAAAAAAAAGTTTATATGTGTAAAGGCCTAAAAAAAAAGTTTATATGTGTAAAGGCCTAAAAAAAAAGTTTATATGTGTAAAGGCCTAAAAAAAAGTTTATATGTGTAAAGGCCTAAAAAAAAGTTTATATGTGTAAAGGCCTAAAAAAAAGTTTATATGTGTAAAGGCCCTAAAAAAAAGTTTGTGTAAAGGCCTAAAAAAAGTTTATATGTGTAAAGGCCTAAAAAAAAGTTTGTGTTAAGGCCTAAAAAAGTTGATATGTGTAAAGGCCTAAAAAAAAAGTTTATATGTGTAAAGGCCCTAAAAAAAAGTTTATATGTGTAAAGGCCTAAAAAAAAGTTTATATGTGTAAAGGCTGTAAAATGCTTTTAGAATTTAACAGGAATTTTAGCTATAGTTTTATGAAATATATGTACCACAAATAAATAAAAATCTATCTATCCACATACATAAGTGTATGTATACGTGCGTGGGTGTGTGTGTGTGTTAGTCTTTACACGGTGTCTACTGTCTACACCTGACGCAGGAAGCACGTGACAAATCCCTGAAGTAAATGCCTCGTTCTATTTATGAGCAAGCAGCACTCGCAATACGTCTAATAGGAAGGACAAATGGATTTGCAACGGTCGCTTTGTCACGCCCGGTGTAGAGAGTTTCTTGCTGTGTGGCATGGTAAGACGGTGTTGGTATATATAAAAAAAATTGAAAATTGAAAATTGAAAATAACAGTGAGGAATCGATTCTTTCAATTCCAGAAACAGGAATCGGAATCGAACAGCCCTACTATTTACTTTCACTTAAAACATAACTTGTATTTATGTGAATACTTGCCAAGACCGACATTTTGACATTATTTTGTGTGTATTTGACAATCCATGCAATCCCACGCCTAAATTCAGTTGTGAAAGAAAATGCATGTAACAGTAATAATGGATCCGTGCGTCAGGTCTTAAAGTGACAGCATAATATACCTGCTTCCAAATTATGAGATCATATTAAAAATATCTATATGGCAGTTTGTCACAAAATTTCCTCCTACAGTAGTTCCCTAAAAACTGTCTGCACTAACCACTTCATTTGGATAGCTGAGGATCAAATATGCTACGAGTTCATACACAAAAACAAGATGATTTAATTTCCAAATTTGATTCACTGAAAATAAATTAGGCATTTATCGCTCTCATTTACACGTTAAATTTAACGTGTGCACAAATTCAGTGAGGATGTCACAACATAACCAAGCTTTCTGCATTTCTGACTCATTTTTTACATTTGATTTGGAATGACAACACTAATCATCCATTCCATTATATTTACATCTTAGAGATATGACAAATTTTTAATCAGTCAGTGTCCTTCCGGTTTTAAAGTAATAGTTCACCTAAAAATAAAAACACTATCTAATTACCCTCAGGTTCCAAAACATCACATTCCAAACACATATGGCTTTTAATCCACCATGGAACAAATACGTTTCTGAAAGGTTACATGCCAATAATCTGCACATACATAGGTCTATTTTCCATACAGTGACATGGTCTTTTAAACTCAAAGAAAGCCAAAACAACATACAATCATAAAAAATAGCCTACATGATACATGCACGAAGGCTTCCAAGTCATATGATAGCATTGTGAGGCCTTGGAGGAATTTTTTTTTTTTTTTTTTACTGAAAATATTCCTCTGTACAGTCAGCTGTTAAATCAATAACCAATGTGATAGTCACACAGTTGATTTGAGTAGAGTTGATTTTTTTTTTTTTAGAGTTAAAAATATATATATATATTTTTATAGTACTTTGTTTTTACATTTTTGCAGACTGTTGTTGTATGGAAAAGAAATTGGGACTGAATTAAGTTGAACTTGACTTAATTTTGTTGTTGTCTAATGCCAATGAATGGTTGTAATGCTAACGATTAGCTTTATCTTTAGCATCTGACATTTTGATTGAGAACTGAAAAACAGATCATAAGATTTTCAAATTTGATTCATTTTCCAAAACATGCGTTTCCAGAGAGCAGTTGAGGATGATTATATTCAAAATTATGCAAAAAGTGTATTTGTGTCACTGACATAAAACAACACCACCACCACAGGGGTACCTGATACTTTCCTTAAATTTACATGATACAGAAAATGAAATCTTACAATAACAATGTTTTCTTTTCTCATTCAATCAGACTTTAATTTTATAGTCTTTTTAAAAGAACTCTTACATTTATTGATGTTAGATGCACATCTTTCCATTTTTAGAATATTTTCCATAGCTTAATTTCCAAACTATGCCAAATGTCTGGAGGTAGTCAAATGACTAGCTTTGTCTAATAACGGTCATGTTACATTTCATGGAAAAACAATTTGCTGTGTTAAGACATTTACAGTAGCTCAGCTGCACATCTGAACTTTATTCACCTGAAGAGTTTTGCAGTTCAGAGAAGCAAGTTGGCATTTTGTCTCACACAGCCTGAATATCCAGTTTACAAGTCATTTTGAAAAGTCTGAGAATGGCATCTTTCATCATCACATCACTTTCAGTGCCCACAGTAGCAAAATAATTTAAATAGTTTAGATGGATAGTTGGAGCTCAAGCGCTACCCTTCACACACAACAGATCAACACATGCACAAACATTCAAACACGATAGCTGAAATATAAAACAAAGAAGAATGTATCAATCCATGACAAACAATTTTGGCATTTCGATTCATTGCATTTTCAGGTTATGGTGTTCAGCTCTGTATCAGACTACACAAAGGCTGAATGAACCTGAATATGAACAACTACTGACACAACAGATATCATCATTCTTAAGAAATAGGATACATGTTTGTGGAACGCAAATTGTAGATTAAGTAAGCCACTGGGTTTGCTTTCTGCAAGACTGGTCTTGCACACATTTTTATAAAAAAAAAGAAAGTTGAGTGACGGTTGAAGTACAGGTAAGTATCAAGTTCAATATACTTAAGTTGCAACTGAATGTTATAATGTTTAAGTATTTATCTTCGTACTGGGGTAACTGCATCCAAATACATCTAAAAGAGGCTCCTTAGAGCCCTGGTCCGAGAGGTCTGTGGTCATTTTGTCCATACAGTCCCTCACAAAAGTATGTCACATATTAATAACACATTTTCCAGACTTGTAATGCTAAAACAAATAGAAACCTAAATCTCTAAAATGGCATGATTTGAAGTCCTACACAAGTAGGTAACATCCTCTCCTGTGCCGTTCTAGGCCCATTCCCAAGTCAATTGGAGAGGGTCTTTCTGTTACAGGCAACACCGCTCTGTAAAAAGCGGAAAGTACAGTCTTTCCTAGATTGAGCCGTTTCATCCACATAGGTTTTCCTATTGAAATTCAATGGAAATTAGATGTAAATCTTGGAGAGGCTGAAAACATATACAAAAAATACCACAAAAACATTAGGTCATAGCTGAAAGACAAGCAAACATATCCAACCACGAGAGAGCATGACATAATTACAAGTCTCTCATTATAGGGATGTGCGTGATGATGCATTTTGCTGGCTCAGGTGTCCATTTTCAGCAACTTCCTGCTGGTTTCATCCTTCTGAATTTCCCTCGTCATTACTGACCTTTCTAAGCCCTTTGTTTCGGTGTCTCTGAATAGCTTTCCAGATGCGACACAGCACTCCTCCCCTAAAGTGCGCACAAACACACAAAATTAAAATGAATTCTGCAATAATCTACTGCAAAAAAATAGTTGCAGACTTTGTCTTAAAACTAACTTAACGTACTTGTACGTTCATGTCGATTTTAAATGAATGAATGAACAAGCGAATTAACTGTTCAAATGTTCAGTAAATTATTTTTATTTTAAACTTTATATTCATCAAAGAATCCTGCAAAAAAATATTCACAGTTTCCACAAAAATATTAAGCAGCACAATTTTTTAACATTGATAATAATAAGAAATATTTCTTGAGCAGCAAATCAGCATATTAGAAAGATTTCTGAAGGATCATGTGACACTGAAGACTGGAGTAGTGATGCTGAAAATTCAGCTTTGCGTCACAGGAATAAATGACATTTTAATATATATATACACAAATAGAAAACAGCTCTTTTAAACTGTAATATTTTTTCACATTATTATTGTTTTTACTGTATATTTTGATCCAAGGCTGTATTTAATATATATACATATATATACATATATACACATACATACACATACACATACACATACATACACACACACACACACACACACACATATACATTCTATTTATATTTATTAATTTCGAAATTATGTATTATATTTATTACATTTTAAGTGTGGCTTATGTGACCAAATAATTGGGGTCACTTTATGCAAATGAACAGTGTGCACAATCAATCAATCAATCAGTCACTCAATTACACATTTACAGATTACACCCTCACCTAAGCCTGAGGCAGCGAAGGTCTTCTTTAGTCACGTCGCAGAGAATGTCATTGAGTGTGTAATCTTCTACAACAAACTGTCAAAGACAGAAACCACAAGCACTTGGCATGAATTTGTTTGTTTATCTTTGGAAACTTAAACATCGAGTAATTTTAATATCGTGGGAAAGACACTATGCACGCAGTGTGATTCAGTGTTCAGTATGTTTTCACCTTATCTATGGTCTCGGAGTCGGCACCCTGCTCTTTCAGCCAATCAGTGAGCTTCTTGTCAGGCTCTGGCTGTGGGGCAATGTGAAATATAGAGGGGGTGGAGGGTGTCTCTGGTGAGGACAAAGGAAAGATGAAGGAATATTTAAGCACAGATGCTAAGATCCTTCTGCACAGCATTTTAAGACTCACAGAGTAGCAAGACAATGTAGAGCATTCAAAATCAGTCACTTGGGGTACAGGGGCATGCAGTAGACTTTACAGAGTGTTCGACTCTTGCACTGTCAATACAAGATCTTGACCAAAAAAATCAATGCACCTCTTGATGGAAATACATGTTGTGATGTTCGAGTCAAGCATATGAAAGTAAAACAATGCCATATGTTTTTGAAATAAGAAGCATGTTGAATTGCACTACTTAGAAAAAAAAAAAAAAAAAAAAAAAATGCATTGCATTAACCGTGCTTGTATTTTAATGCATTGTATTTTTTATACAACATGGTTGTATATTTAAGCTGTGAATATTTCAATTCAAAACATTTCACACATTTTCATTGTTAAAAATTCAATAATCCATATTCACCTTTCAGATTTCACTTCCAAAATATTAATTCTGTTTAAAAATACAACCTGTAATATTCAGCAGGCAATTTTCGGACCATTTTATTTCACGTTACAAATTCGTGTCCACAAATTCAGTGGTTCAAATTTTTAACATTTCACATCTGGAACTGCAGGAAAAGCAGTAGAGTACAGAGCATAATCTCCATCTGCCGTTAGTCAACCTTACCAGCAGGTGGTGCAAGTGCGTGTTGATAAAGAGCAGAGTGATGGGTAGAGAGAGTCATTCACTCATTAAAAGGGATTTACATTAATGGAGCAAGCGGTGAGTGCATGTGTGATGATTATCAGGGCCAGAATATATGCAGAAAAGGTGATAAAGACACAAAAGTTGTTTACATTTAATTCAATGTCTTCACTGTTACTTCCCCTGTGTAGCCAACATGTAAGCAGCTTTCTCTACAGTGAATAAGATTATAACGTTATTGCCTGATGCACAATTCAAACCTTAAATCTGAGGTAGACATATAACTTACCGTAACTGTATAATCGCAGCTGTGCTGCAGTACTGGGGTTTCCCTCAATACGTCATACTCCAGGATTCCCCTGCCGTCGGGACATATAGAACGCTTAACTTATCTTTATAGACTAAATACAGTGATATAAAAGACCATCAAACTCGCACCTATACTATACTACATAGGCTACAGGCAAGCAGGTTGACTCAGAATATGGACGTAATGTGCAAAGTTTGACGCCAAGCGTTTCCTAGTGAAATACTGGCATAAAGTTGGCTTGACATTTCTCTCGTTACATACGACATCGGTATACACATTTCTAACTTCAGTATCATTTGAAGATAATGACTTACAGTCATAAACTTTAATGTGCTCGTGTAGGTGTCAGGCATGATACACACCTTTTTAGATTTTTTATATTTAATAAAAAACAAAAAAAATTGCCTTTTTTTACTACCGCATGAGCTTATATTTATTTTAATATTAACAATTAAAAATGATGGTATATGGTAGATTTTTGATATTTAATAAAATAAACTGTCAAATCATGTGTAAATATTACTATTTTTCATATAGTTCATATTTATTATCAACAGTCTAAAAGTTGTGCATCACACCTACATGAACACTTTACAGACTGTAATTCATTCTCTTCAAATACTATACTCAAGCTTTAAATGGTATAGTTTGTGTATGAGCATACAGTAGGCTAAGTGATATATATAGCGATATATGACTTGACAGTTTATTTTATTCAATATCAAGAATCTAAAAGGTGTGCATCATACCTGAAAACTACATGATCACTTTACAGTTGGTTTTATGACTAAGTAATTCTCTTGAAATGCTATTGAAGTTAAAAAAAAACCTTGTATGTAACTTTAGAGACGTCCCTAAATTTGCGAATATCGACCGTCCAATGTCAAGCCAACTTTATGCCAGTATTTCACTGGGAAACGTCCATATTCTGAGTCAACCTGCTTGCCTGTAGCCTATAGCCTAGATCCTTAATAAGGTGCAAGTTTGGTGGTCTTTTATATCACTGTATTTAGTCTATAAAGATAAGTTAATTGTTCTATATGTCCCGACGGCAGAGGAATCCAGGAGTATGACGTATTGAGGGAAACCCCAGTATTGCAGCACAGCGCCGCGATATAAAGGAAAGTTATATTTCTATCTCAGATTTAACGTTTGAATTGTACATCAGCATCGGGGAATAACGTTATAATCTCATAGGGAACATAACAGTGAAGACATTGAATTAAATGTAAACAACTTTTGTGTCTGTATCACCTTTTCTGCATATATTCTGGCCCTGATAATCATCACACATGCACTTACTGCTTGCTCCATTAATGTAAATCCGTTTTAATGAATGAATGACTCTCTCTACCCATCACTCTGCTCTTCGTCAAAACGCACTTGCACCACCTGCTGGTAAGGTTGACTAACAGCAGATGGAGATTATGCTCTGTACTCTACTGCTTTTCCTGCAGTTCCAGATGTGAAATGTTGAAATTTGAACCACTGAATTTGTGGACGGGAATTTGTAACGCAAAATAAAATGGCCTGAAAATTGCCTGCTAAATATTATAGGTTGTATTTTTAAACAGAATGAATATTTTGGAAGTGAAATCTGAAAGGTGAATATGAATTATTGAATTTTTAACAATGAAAATGTGTGTGAAATGTTTTGAATTGAAATATTCACAGCTCAAATATACAACCATGCTGAATTTCAGACCATAAAAAGGCAAGCCCTAAAAATACAATGCATTAAAATACAAGCACGGTTAATGCAATGCATATTTTTTTCCAAGTAGTGCAATTCAACATGCTTTTTTATTTAAAAAACATGTGGCATTGTTTTACTTCCATACAAGCACTCTGTAAAATCTACTCCAGCACATCCCAAAGACTTTCAATGAATTTGAAACGCTTAAATCCATGCCAACGCTCATATTTATAAAAACTATCTTTGACGTGGAAAAGTGCTTAGCGCCACGTCAGGGTCTGAGCAGACGTACGCGCTATTCCTTGTCAGATTACTGCAGGTTTTTGGAAATCTAAGCTATTCTTGCAGCTCGCCATTCTAAATGAAAGGATTTGGACGATGACTGTTGATCTTTTTAATGTTAATCACATTAATTAGGTGTCGTTTACAACGCGGAGAACTGAAATGTTCAGCTGCACGCAAGTTCAAGATCATTTGCGATTTATTGATTTCACATCTGAAAGAGAGATGTCAGCTAGTTTTCTGTGTGTACATTCATTCTATGAATCACACGTACGCACATCTGAGAAATTATCTTAAGATCAAATTTAGGACTGTTTCTGCGCAACATTTTATAAATGAGGCCCCGGGACTCAGAGGTGCAAATTAATGTGAAAATGATTCCCTCCCAATGATTTGAGCCTGATGAATCTTGGCTTAGTCATCCTGGAATTTGCCCATGAAACGTCTTGCTATATGGTTGTTTAAGAAATGAAAAGCTACACACTCCATCAATTATGGTTAAGAGAACTGTTGCCAAACATATAACATGCTAGAAACATAATAATAACTGCATAATGATCCAATCATAGACTCATAATGATTGGAACTTTTTTTTTCTTTTGGACAGGCAGTGTATGTGTATGCATGCATGTATATACACCACTGTTGGGTTCTGTGATATTTAGGAGGTTGCCTATGTGGTAAACAGCACATTCCAGGGCCCCGTTTATGGCAGGGCCCCTCTCTGTCCATAACAGTGGACAAAGTTTGCTACACTTTGATTGGGTCTAGGTGGACTAACACAAACAAACTGTCCAACGCCATCAAATAAAGATGCTAGGACAACAGCCAGACACCTCTTAGAGGGCAAGAAGAAGACCTCTGGTACCAAGCCCGGGAAGGACAGGACTTCTCATTGGTCTACATGCAATTTCTGCTCTTCACCCATCTAGAGACTAATTCCTAAGGTTTTGGCCTGTGACTTACGGATCAAGCAGCAGTGGGTAAAACAAAGAGAGATCACAATGATCCATCCAAACCCATCATAACTATGTTTGGAAACCTTAAAACTGGTGCAAACTACACACATCCATTTCATACTTATTCAGAGAAATAAGTATTCTCAGTGACAGCTATTTGTAGTGCAACATCTTACGCAAATTCAGCTGTTGACGTACAAATTAATGAATGCATGACAGTTCAATCTTTTTCCGTTTTGTTTGGACTCAGTTTCTCTATAGTTATGCTGGTGATGTTGTGGAATATGAGAAATGCGTCAACTGATGTACTCATAACCACTCCTTAAGTGACGTATGACCCAAAAATCATTGGTAGCAGTGACATGACTATTAGTCACTATATGGTTGGCGTCCCTGGGTGAGTGTAAGGTTTTTTTAGGATTTTTTTTTGTTGTTGTTTTTTACAGAACTTGTATTTGCCTTTGTCCTATAAACTGGTTATAAACAACTCCAGAGGTCAGAAAAGTGCACGGGAAATCATATAGTCATGAGTTAACACTTTCTCTATTACCGTAGCACACAGGCCTATGTATGATTTCAGTGTAAATAAAGATAGAGAGTGAATGGCACAATGAGCGAGTCTAAATAAGTGTGAGTGATTTGGTTACACAACTAACCTGCAGCAGACTGCTGTCTGATCCTGATAAGTTCGATGTCGTGTACCCGCTGTTGGAGAGTTTGTCTCAGTACCTGCTGATATTCCCTCTCTTTCTGTACCAGTTCTTCAAGCAGCCTGCAGGGGGAGACATAACATTGAAACACTTTCTCTCAAACTATTCAAGCATTATGAACAAATTACAGTCTTCAAAGATCACATTTCACCTACTAAATCCAACAAGAAATGTATGACAGCACACAGAACTATGGAAGCTTGTTTCTGCCATAAATAAAAATAAAAAAGGTAATTGCGACTTGTTATCTCACAATTCACAAGTTTTTTTTTCTCTTAGAACTGCAAGATTTAAACTCACAATTGCGTTATAAAGTCAGGATATGGCAGGATATAAACTCACAGTTGCGTCTTCTAAAGTTTTTTTAAACTATTTAAACTTTTTTTTCTCAACTGCATATGTGAGTGATAAAGTCAGAATTGTGAGATATAAACTCGCAATTCTGAGAAAAAACGGCAGTCTTTTTCCCCTCACAATTAGACATTATAACACGTAATTGCGAGTTTATATCTCACAATTCTGACTTTATATCACGCAAAGGTCTTTATAACTCACGGTTCTGACTTTATAACTCGCAATTGTGAGTTTATATCTTGCAATTCTGAGAAAAAAGATTTCAGAATTGTGAGAATGTCGCAGTTACCTTTTTTATTTCATTGCAGAAACAACTTGCATACAGAACAAACAACAAACAAACAAACAAAAAATGCATAAAACCATGCTCAACTGGAGACTCTTATATTGTATAAAATTATATTGTGTCTATATAAAAATATATTTTGGAATATATAAAATACACTACCATACACTACCATTTTTTTTTCTTAAAGAAATTAATACTTTTATTCAGCAAGGATGCATTAGCTTGATCAAAAGTGACAGTAAATATACGTATAATTTTACAAAAGATTTCTATTTCAAATAAATGGTGTTCTTTTGAACTTTCTTATCAAAGAATCCTAAAAAAAAAAAAACTATTAAACTGCTTTTTATTAAAAAAAAAACCCATTAAATTGTAATATTTCACAGTATTACTGTTTTTTCTGTATTTCTGATCAAATAAATGCAGCCTTGGTGAGCAAAAGAGATTTCCTTTATTAAAAAAAAAAAATCTTACTGACCCCAAATTTTTAAATGACAATGTATACGTGGTTGTAAAATAATGATCCATGGCCAAGAAGAAATATTTATGATGAGTATTTTGTTTTATTTTAGTTATAGTTTGAGTATTTTTTTTTTCTTTTTTTTTTTTTTTTCAATCCACTCATATTGGAACAGATGGCAAAAATCTATTTTGACATTTAACTGCTTTCATATTGAGTGTTTTATAAAGGAACTGTGATGTGTACCTGCTAGTTTCCTGTTTGAGGCGTCCGAGCTGGGCTCCCAGCGGATGCTGTGGCCGCTGAGCCTCATGGGATATGACTGAACTCAGGGTGCTGACTCCAGATGTGAGGGCTTGATCTTCCTGCGTCGTACGTGCCACTGATCCAAACTCTCCATCATCCTCTTCATCTACTTCATCTGCATCCTTATCTGCCCCCTCACTTTCCGATGCAGGCCCGAAATGTGTCTGCAGCTCTAGAAGAGAGAGAGACTTTTGAAAAAGGTCTTAATCCTTTGGGGTCAGTTGTTCAAAAAGATTAATCTGTTTTGCTATCCAGGATTAAGTAATCCATCTTACTTTTGTACTGGTTTTTCAAAGCAAAACTGAACTGGATCACCCTGATCTAGATACACAGTTTTTCTTATTACCAAATCTGGATTACTAGTGCTCTACGGTGCCCCTAAAGGGACATGGTCATTGAAGGAATTAAAGATGGGGGAAAAAAAAAAATTAAATGCATTCTCTTAAAAAAGTTCTATGTAGTGTTCAGCCGAGAAACTTTGCATTCACTTGCAAAGAGTGTAAAAAAACCCCACTTTCAATCAAACATAATATTTTTGTTTGATATTTACAGCTGTTTGGGGATTATTTTATGGCACCAAAATCTTTTTTTACTTTACAGTCAGTTACCGAAAGGCTAAATATGTAGCCTAATGTCTACTTCTAATTTATTAATTTAACAGTTAAACTAATCGAGCAAAATAAACAATATGTGTATGTATATTACATGATACATGATATTACAATTTCCAGTTTCATTAAATTTTTGTTCCTGAAATCCATCCTTCTGCGCAGTATAATCCAGATTTTTCGGATCAAAGTTATCCCAATCTTACTAAACAGTTTTGAACAACACAAACTGATGATTTTATCCAGATCAAAACCAAGACCTGATTTCAGAATCCATTTTCAAGATTTGATCCAATCTGATAGCTGGAATCCAATCGGATTACTTTTGAACAACTGGCCCCAGGTTTCTATTTTTCCTTCTTTGTCTCTCATTCACACACCTGGAATTAAAATGGTAACAGCTGCTTGCACAGCCCGTCTGATGATGTTGTCCATGGCAAACATCCAGTGGGGTTTAATGTGGTGGTTCCTCAACACTTTATTCACCTGAGAGGAATACACAGTGAGGAAAGATAGATATTAATGTCATCACACTCAAAGCAAATACAGGAGGGAGACACTGAGGCTACACAAACATGAGGCACTAACAAGATTCACACTCTGAGACTTATCTACTTTTTGAAGCAAAACATGATCCAAGATGTTAGAGAAATGATAATGTAGAGAAACTACTATAGAGAAAAGAAGAATGTCTTTGGTTCCCCAACAAGGTGAATTAAAACCACATATTTATGGAACAGGACATAACTAGACATTCTTGCCTTATAGAAGCATTCCCCAAGATTTGACAATAAAATAAACTAAAAGACACAGTATAATATAATAAATAAAGTAAAATTCAACAGGGAATATATATAAAAATAAATTTCATATGGGTGTAAAAAAAATGAATAAGAGCTCAGCAAAATGAAATAAATTTGAATAAAATCATCTAAACAAAAATATTCAGAGCTTAAAATTAATATTATAAAAGTTATTCAAATTATTTCAATAATAATAATAATAATAATAATAATAATAATTCACTAAAATTCATTAAAAATAATTAATTAAAAAAGGGAAGTAATATATACTACCATTAAAAGTTTGGGGTTGATCAGATTTTTTAAATCTTTTTAAAGTCACTTGCTCACCAAGGCTGCATTTATTTAATCAGAAATACAGTAAAATATTGTGTAATAGTATTACAATGTTAAATAAATGTTTTGTATATTAATATATTTTGAAATATTTATTTCTGTGATGGCAAAGCTGAATTTTTAGCATCATTACTCCAGTCTTCAGTGTCACACGATCCTTCAGAAATCATTCTAATATCCTGATTTGGTGCTCAAAAAACATTTCTTATTATTATCAATGGTGCTTAATATTTTTGTGGAAACTGATTTTTCTTCAGGACACTTTGATGAATAGAGAATTCAAAAGAATTTATCTGACACAAAAATAATTTTTTTTTTTAACATTGTGAATGTCTTTACTGTCACTTTTGATCAATTTAATGTGCCCTTGTGAAATAAAAGTATTAATTTCTTTCAAAATAATATCTTACTGACCTCAAACTTTGAACAGTGAATGTCTGACATCTGTCTTCAAGTTTTAAAATTCAGCTAAAGCCTTATTTATTTCATAGAACAAAGTCTAATACTGTTACTAATCAAGATCACAGTATTTAAAAAAAAAAAAGGAAAAAAAAAAGGTCCTCATTGAAAGGTAAATACTGAGCAAAGTTACAAAATAATGAATAACAACATACTTGATGTTTGATGTACAGCTATGTGCTGTGCTATTATGGAACACTGAAATTCCACTGTTGGTGGCACATTGCAACAAAAACAAGAGCATCAAAATATTGAGTAATAAATAGCATTTTACCAATTATCTATCATGCATGGGAAGGACACTGAGATTGTATATACTGTAGCAGCATTACAAAATTATACTATTTATACTTCAATCAACTCACAGAATCCTGGAAACCAAACAGAACAAGTTGGATCTGGTTGATTGACGTGCTGTCGAAGTCCAGGTCCAATTTGAGTTTGGATATGGTGGTTGCCATGACGCGTCGCTCAGGGCACCGTATAAAGTCCCGTAAGATGCAGATGATCTGTTTGATGTGGTCCACAGACAATTTCAGCTCCTCCTGACCCTAAAAGACAAGAACACAATCACTGTGCGTTAGTGTGCGAGTTGTCTGAATCATGCAAAGACACAGATACACACCTGAATGTGGTTCTCCATGAGGTTGGAGGTCACTTTATCCTGGTCCTCATTGAGGACCTTGTAGAGTATGGCACGTCTTTCACTGTCTTTCTTCAGCAGGAAGAGGCCGGAGTCGCTGTTCTCAGAAGAGGCTGGAGAGCTGCGGTCTTCTGCTGTCGGACTCTCATCTGGAACACTGAATTACACACATTTAACATTCAGTGACAACATATGGATCCAGGTAGTCTTCTATTTCAAAATATTTTAAAATGCAATTTATCTGATAGCAAAGCTGAATTTTCAGCATCATTACTCCAGTCTTCAGTATCACATCATCCTTCAGAAATCCTTCCAATATGATGATTTGGTGACTAGGAACATTTCTTATTATCAGTGTTGAAAACTGTTGTGCTGCTTAATATTTTTGTGCAAACCATGATACAGTTTTTCAAGATTTTTGATGAATAAATATTTAAAAGAATAGCATTTAAAAATAGAAATCATTTGTTGCATTACAAATGCCTTTACTGACACTTTTGATCAGTTTAATGCAACCTTGCACAATAAAAGTATAAATATCTTAAAATAATTGTAACCCTAAATAAATTAATTAAATAATTGTAATCAAAGCTTTATAATGGTAGTGAATGGGGCTCAAGATTTTGAAGCCCAAAAAAAGTGCATCCATCCATCATAAAAGTAATCCATATGGCTCCAGGGGGAGCCCTTCTGAAGCAAAGCGATGGGTTTTTGTTAGAAAAATATCCATATTTATAACTTTATAAGCTATAATCACTGGCTTCCAGTAACAGCCGTACACAAGTTGAGTGACCTCTGACCCAATGCATGACATAGGATGTAGGAGTTCAAAAAAACTCAAGCTCCTCTTTTCTTATATCGAAGTCCTCCAACATGTCTCCTTAAAAATTCTCATTTTAGACTTCTAATTTGTGACTGGTGTTTTGTTTTGCTTTATCCTCTGCGTTTCCTCGTTCGTCAATATGTCATGCGTCGAGTCAGAGGTCACCCTCCCACCGGAACTAGACTCGTGTACAGCTGTTACTGGAAACCAGTGATTATAGTTTATAAAGTTATAAATATGGATATGTTTCTTACAAAAATGCATCGCTTTGCTTCATAAGGCTTTTATCAACCCCCTGGAGCTGTAAGGATTACTTTTATGATGGATGGATGCGCTTTTTTGTGCTTCAAAATCTTGAGCCCCATTCACTCCCATTATAAAGCTTGGAAGAGCCAGGATATTTAATATAACTCCGATTGTGTTTGGTTGAAAGAAGATAGTCATATACACCTAGGATGGCTTGAGGGTGAGTGAATTATGGGATAATTTTCATTTTTGAGTGAACTATCCCTTTAAGGCAGGGCTATCAATAAATTAAAATTTAATCTCATAATTTTTACCAGTAAAAAATTCATCTCAAATCTTGGATTTTGAAAATATTTAATTTATTTTTGATAACATTTATAAACAAACAAACAAATAAATAAATAAATTAAATTAAGGACAGAAAACAAAATCACGTGAAAAAATATTTTTAGCAACTAGTCACAAACAGTGTTTTGCTCATAGGTGATCTCTCATACTTTTTGAGCTTTAAAATGAATTAACTGTGAATTTAATGGTGTAAAACATTTCATTTATATGAAAAGTAAATGTTATCTTTGGCAGCCAAAGTATGAATAAATCTGAAGTGGTGATTAAAAACGTGATTTAGTTAGAGGAAAGAGGAAATGTGGTTAATGTGTGACAGCTCTGTGATTTGTTGTGAGAGTTGAAACCGAGGTGAAGTAGTAGTCAGTAAAGTGTTCATGGGATTATTTTATGAGCAACCAGAGAGCACCTGTTGTAAAAGGCATTATCTCATTACACACACATACATACACCTGCCCAGAAACCGCAGCCCAGCACACCTGTCTCCTCATTCCTCCGTGTTAATTAAACAGTGTTTCCAAGGAGTCGACTAGCTGTCAGGACAGGCCTCAGCACTTCACGCAAAGGAAGTTGATTTACTGTTGGGCTGAGAGCCGAAGCGGTCGTGGGTACTCAAGTTCCGTAAACACAGTCACGTCATTAACATTCCAGACACTAATCTAGCGCTCCCATAATCTCATACATATACACACTTAAGCAACTACAGCTATTGCTGACCAATGCATGACCTAAACTCGTCTGGACCGGTTTTTGAACCCTTATTAGCTCTACATTCACCTTAGTGCTCTGGTGAGGAATCTTCTGAGCTCACCTGAGGAAGTTTGAGCTGGCCGGTTTGATGAGGTTCTCGGAGCTACAGCGTTTTTTCTTCTCGAAAAACACATCTTGTTTGGAGTCGCAGTCTGGAGACACGGAGCCTGGTTCACTGCTGCTGCTCCCTGTGGCCTCCGTCTGCAACTGTACTGGTAACGAAACACTGCGGATGTAGTCTAAATGGAGTAAAACACAAACACTCACGGTTACACATGTATATAAAAACACACACATATATGAACTCATTTAGTCAGACCAGAGTTTACTACCATTTAATTTTTTTAGTTTAAACCTTTTCATAAATAAAAATAAATAATTAAGTCGTGTTATATTTTTTAATACATTTTAAAACTAAACATTTTATAAGGGCTGTCAATTTAACATGTTTATTATACTGTTATTAATTTTAAAACAATAACGCAAAAATTAACAATACATATACTATGTATATATATATATATATATATATATATATATATATATATATATATATATATATATATATATATATATATATATATATATATATATATATACATATACACACACACACAATATAAATACCTATATATAAATACCTAACAAACACAATTTATTCATGTCTAAAGTCACGTTTTGTAATGCCTGTTCAATGATTAACTTGTCTTCCACATTTTTTCATTAGGGTTTTTAAATCAGAAAATATGTGAGATTAACTGCAATTAATTTAATTTAATTTAATTATTTTATTTTATTTAATTTGGGTTTCCATTACAGTATATTAGCACAACATAGTAACAATTTACAATAAGGTTTGATTTGTTAATATTACTTTAATATACAAAGCATTTATTAATTTTAGTTCATATTACATTACTAATACATTATTAAAATCAAAAGTTGTATCTGTTCATATTTTTTTATGGACCTGAGCTAAAATGAACTATGAACTAGGAATAAACAGTTGTATTTTTTTTTAAACTAATGTTACCAAAGATAAATAAAAACTGTAACAAATGTATGTATAAATATTTGATAACATTAACTAATGGGACCTTATTGTAAAGTGTTACCCACAATGATACTCAAAACTTTTCAAAAAAGCAGTAGCACTTTAATTTTACAGTCCTGTTCCTCATGTACATATTATGTACTTACTATATTAACTGCAATAACTAGGTACTAAACCTGAACCTACCCCTAAACCTGACCTTAACCCATGTAGTAACCTTATATTACCCAGTACTTTCTTAAGTACACTGTAAGTACACATAAGTGCACACACTGTAAAATAAAGTGCAACCCAAAAAGCTTCAATAGTAAGTTAAAACCCTGGAACCAAATCAACATTAAACCACTGAGAACAGAAAGCAAAAGAAAAAAATGAAGAGAACGAGGAAAAAGATATGTCACAAAGAGCATGCACTCAATACAATCACCAGAAACCATCTAAACATAAATGATTATGATTTCATGGTCCTCAGGAACACAAAAGGACACAGACGAGAGACACAAACCTTGCCACACTGTTACACAGAGAATCCAAGCAGCCGATTGGATGGCGTGAAGGGAGAAAGAAATATTGAGTTGTTATCATCTGCGTGCTCCAGATGCAAAGGCTGTTCTAAAACATACCTCCTCCTAAGAGGAAACTTTTCTTACCAAATTCTAAAGGTAACATGTAGCATGTATTCACAGAAATGGCATTTTCCAGAAACCAATTGAAATAACCTGAAAAAATTAATTTAAGATAAATGCACAAAGTTCATGGTAAATGTTTGGGGTCAGTAAGATTTTGTTTTATTTTAAGAAATGTATTTTTATTCAGCAGGGATGCACTAAATTGTTAAAAAGTGACAGTAAAGACATTTATAATGTTACAAAAGATAAATAAACTGTTCTTTTGAAATTTCTATTCATTAAAGAATCATGAAACCTGAAAAAAAACGTATCATGATTTACAGATAAATATTAAGCAGCTGTTTTTAAATATTGATCACAATAATTATAATCTATGTTTGTTTATTATTGACAACAAATCAGCATATCAGAGTGAGCTCTGAAGGACCATGTGACACTGAGGACTGGAGTAATGATGCTGAAAATTCAGCTTTGAGGTCACAGTAATAAATTACATTTTAAAATATATACAAATAGAAAACTGTAAATAAAACTTGTAATAAGTTTTCACATTATTACTGTTTTTACTGTATTTTTTGATCAAATAAATTCAGCCTTGGTGAGACATTTTTACTGACCCCAAACTTTTGAACCGTAATGTACATTATATTTAATTAAATACCTAGAAGTATTAACAAAAATAGTACCAAAAATAAAAAAAGTCACCAAATATTTATGTAGGCTATACTTTTATGTTTACTAGAATATCAAGCCATTAGCTTAGCAACATGCTAACATCATACTATTAAAATCAACCATGGCTTTGTGCAAAAAGGTATTTATGTTTTTCACTACATGAGCTTAAATGACAGACAGCAATAGGCAGCTCGCTAGTATTTGGATCTGAGTTTGTCACTCACTTACAGTGTTGTCTTCTGCCAATGACAAAAAGAAATCTGAGTGGTTTGTAAGAAAGCAGTGTGCATGGTTGTGTGAAACACCACACCCTGAGAATGCTTTTCATAGACTGTGGGGTAGCTGACGGCAGGATGGAAACAATTTGTGAAGGTAATGTGAGGCCGTACTGTTGGTTTTCCTCTGACCCCTCCCCTTTTCCAGGTCCTGTTGCTCCTACTCATCTCTTGTGCAAGTTCAATCTGGACTGCAATCGGCCGGCTGAGAGCAGTTCGGACCTGTTGCGAGTATCCCAGACAGCGGCGAGAAGCAGGAATGCTAGGCTATAGAGGGGGTTTGGCAGCTCTGCGTGTTTGCCTGCGAGAAATGTTCTATGTGCGCTCTCTCACAGACCCAAAATGCCTCACACACCATGGATATGACCAGAAGGGTCAACCCAGGTCACATTATTATCACAGCTGTGGAAAGCATGTTAGACTTGGTAAGAGACGTTACCTGAGGGCTTGAAAGCAATCTTGTTCTTTTTGCCTTTGATGTTTTGACGCAGGAACAGATCCTTGAGCAGGTCCCCAGCCGTCGCTCGTTTATTTGGGTCAGGCTCAAAGCAGGAAAGGATGAAGGATTTGGCCTCTGACGAAAGAGATTCTGGGATCTCCGGATGGATCTTAAACATGCCCACCTGGTACAAAAAAGACAGAGATGAATGGAGGAGACGCTCTTTGATTAATAGCCTAATGAAAAATAACAATATACAATACAAAAAACAAACAACATTTTACAAAAAAACAAAACAATGCATCTCTACAATCTAAAAACATACTGCGATGATCCATAATTCAGAGAATAGGATTAATAGATTTTTTATTCATAATTTTAAAAATAAATAATTTAATTTTAAAAAATTATATATATATATATATATATATATGATAAAGAATAATAATTTAATATTAAATTATTTGTTTATTTATTTTTATCAACTTGGTTGATTACCTTTCGTACCAAATCCACATTTTCTGTAAAGTACTAGATTATTAAACAAAAAACAAAAAAAGATTTCTAAAAAATCTCTATAAATACTGTAATTATACAGTACTTTAAAAGATCCAATAAGTAAATCCATTGAAAAAAAATTATATTACACACACACTATATAGTATCTTAAAGAACTTTTGAATGGTATTGTATAATTTGCACTACATATATATTTTCTTTAGGTTTTTAAATTAAAGTTGGCGTTAACCTACTATAATTTCTCTCTCTCTAATTTTATATATTATATATATATATATATATATATATATATATATACACACACACACACACACACACACACACACACACACACACACACGCATCTTTTGCATATTTGAACCCTTTACAACAGTGACTGAATGATTTTGAGATCCGTATTTTCACATTGAGGACAACTGAGGGACTCAAACACAACTATTAAAAAAGGTTCAAACATTCACTGATGCTCCAGAAGGAAACATGATGCATTAATAGATGGGGGGTGAAAACATTTGGAATTTGAAGATCAAGGTAAATTGTATTTAATTTGTCTTCCGGGAAACATGCAAGTATCTTCTGTTGCCTCCGAAGGGCAGTACTAAATGAAAAAAACGTATATTTAAATAAAATAAGAAAAATTTGGACATCATCCTGTTCAAAAGTTTTCACTCCGCGACTCTTAAGGCATCGTGTTTCCTTCTGGAGCATCAGTGAATGTTTGAACCTTTTTTAATAGTTGTGTTTGAGTCCCTCAGTTGTCCTCAGTGTGAAAAGACGGATCTCAAAATCATTCAGTCACTGTTGTAAAGGGTTCAAATGGTGGAGAACTGAAGAATCTGCAGGACCTTGAGAATATTTCTGAAGAACAGAGCTCAGTTTAACTGCTCAGGACAAACAAAAAGACACATGAACAACCATCACAAAACAAACAAACAGTCGTAGATCATTCAGGTAACCACATACAGTATTAAGAATCAGTGGTTCACATATTTATGAATGGGGTTCTTTTAATAAATTCAGCTATTTTTTTGTCTTGTGGATTACATGTAAACATCTTTTATGTAAAATATCTTACTTAGGAGAGTACTAATTAAAAAATAACATGCATTTTGTATTATCTCCTTTATTTTGTTAAAATTATTCACATTTTCTGCAAGTGGTTCACATACTTTTTCTTGTGAAATATGCAAATGCACTAGAAGTATCAGCACAATCCCTTTTTTCATTTCTATATTTTTAAAGGAAATATATTTATACCTTGAACATGGCAGCCTGTGGCTCTCCCAGCTCATGGAAAGGAGGTTTGCCTGTCGCCATCTCTATGATGGTGCAGCCCAGGGACCAGATATCAGCAGGTGCCCCGTAACCTCTAGGACCTTTATCGATGATCTCTGGGGCCATGTATTGCAATGTGCCTGGTCAGAGATTTACCAGAGAAGAGCAGAACTTCATTACATAAGAATGTGCTGCGACAGTATGTTACACCAAATAAAATAAATCAAGGAGAGAAATTGAGAAGTGATGACGATGACAGTGGAAGGGGAGAGGGAGGACGGATGAGCGCACCTGCTCTGATGCTTCAGCAGTCACTAATGAAACACAAACACACTCCTGTCTCAGACGCTATGCTAATCTAATTACTCTCCAACAGGAGACATTCTCATGTTACCAGTGACCAGGACTCATAATCACTATTTTGTGTCAGGAGACAAGAGTTATCTAAGTCCTGGAGAGGTGACCCAGTCCATACCAGTGGTTTGGATAGTAAAAAGACCAACAGCCATTTTGGTCATTTTGCAAGGGCTTTCAAAAATGAGGACACCCTTTCTAAAATATAAAAGGTAGCTATATATACACTATTGTTCAAAAAGTTGGCATTGCTAAGATTTTTTAATACTTTTATTCAGCAGGGATGCATTATATTGATCAAAAGTGACAGTAAGGTATAGTTATAATCTTAAAATATGACAGTTATAATCTTACAAAAGTTACACTATTTTTTGAACATTCTATTCATCAAAATTCATCTGAAAAAATGGCTTCCACAAAAATATTAAGCAGCACAACTGTTTCCAACACTGATAATAATAGCAAAGTTTCTTGAAAATTCAACTTTGTCACCACAAGAATGAATCAAATTTTAAAATAAATTCAAATAGAAAACAGTTATTTTAAATTGTAATAATATTTCACAATATTACAGCTTTTATTCTGTTTTTGATCAAATAAATGCAGCCTGGATGAGCATAAGAGACTTGTCAAATGATGTCTGTCAAATTATTATAGTTAAATCAATTACTTATTAATTAAATAGCAGTTATTATTATTTTACATTGTTACACTTTTTTATTGAGCTTTCCAAAATAATCAGCATAAACAGAAGAGAAAAAGCAATATTAACAATATGCAATGTCAAAAACAAACAAACAAACAAATAATAAAAAAAAAGATTAATAATAAATTTAATTTAAAAAAAAAAAAAGAGAAAAAAAAAAAAAAAAAACAGCAGTGTGGTCAAATACAGAACTACAATATCATTGTGTGAGCATTTAAGGATACATATCAGACTTATAGTCAATGCCAAGACAGTTCAAAGGAATTGTCCACAACTTCTGGAATGATTTACATTTACCTTTTAACATATTCCCAATCTTTTCCAGAAGTATAATTTCTTTGATCAGGATTATACAGTCCTTAATTATCAGTACCAACCCATTTATTCATAATTAATTATCTCCCTAACGTCAGTAAAGTTTTAAAGATATAAGAGTATTCCAAAAGAAAGGAGGGCAATACGCCCAGCAAGCACATGAGTGGGGATGCTGTAACCTTCTGTTTACATATTATAGATAGTTTATCATGAACACCATTTCAAAAATCAACAACCAAAGGGCATTCCCAGTGACAATGAAAGAATGTTCCAATACTATTATTGCATTTAGGATATTGGGGAGATACAGTAGTATTTATTTTTCTATATTTATTTGGAGACATATAGGCTCTATGTACAATATTGAATTGCACTGAATTGCAGACTGAGATATTCAAGGGTAGTCTGATAATATCTTCCCAGACATTTTCATCAATGTCACATTTTAAGTTCTTACTCCATGCCTTCTGCAAAAAATCAGATTGTCTGCTTTGTGATGGCTTATCTTAGAGTAAGCCATTTTAACTTAAGTGTTTAACTTCAGAATCCTTAAGAAAGAATCTATCCAAAAAGAAATTAGAGACTAATCTTGTCTAATCTGGACAAGATGTCTTATCTGCAAGTATTTAAAAAAAAAAAAATCCTTTTGGGGGATATTATACTTTAAAGGAGCTATATGTAAGATTTTCACTTTAATAAAGCATAAAAAAAAAACCCAATATGTTTGCAGATATTTAGGAAACATGCTAAGTTCACCTACTTGTTTCTCAGAAAAACAATGATACAGCCAGATATTCTGTTTTGAAATGTGCGTTCCGTGTCGGAATGTCTGTCTTTGTTTTGGTCTGTGCGAAACCGTGTGCTGCCAGTTTATCCAATAGTATTTCGACATCACAGGTTGCCAGTTGGCAGAAAACACCACGTATTGCAGCCATGGAGACCAGCAAACAAACTGGGTCAGAGAATCGCAGATTCTACCTGACCTAAAAAACCTCTGCATCCATAAAAAAATCTCTATGAACTACAGCGTATTAAAACACAGATAAATCAACTCATCAGCTTACAGTGTGTAAGTCTTCTCAGCTTTTATTGTCAATTGCGCTCACTCTTGTTGCCTGTCCTCAAGCTGGCCACCCAAGTCTTTGAACGAGGGGGCGGGGCAAACAATATTTTGAATTTGGACTGCAGTACCTATTTCGACCACTGTGTCATTCCTACATAGAGTCCCTTTAAGTGTAACTCATTAAACGACATAAAAACACCCTTGTGGAATAAGTCATATCCTGTATATTCCCACATGAATCTAGCTACTAAACTGAGAGCCCATTTTAGTAGGGTGAAAATTTGTGTTACCAGTCAGTGTGGATAGGATGGGCAAGGAATTTGACAACTCTAATAATGAGTGGATTTCCTTTTACCTTGTCAGGGATTTGGGTTTTCTTGTCTAATAAGTTAACCAAAGAGACTACAGAATTGTTGTTCTGCATCTACCCACAGAGCATTTTCAGGTTTATGTATCCAATCTAGGAGGAGCCTGTATGGCCCATACATAAAGTTTGGAAATGACCATTCACTTGCATCAGTGGGCGATTGTAAAGTTTGTAGTAAATTTAGACATAGCTTTATTAATATCTTTTATGTTTATTCTTCCTGAAAAAGAAACTGGAAGTCATCTTGTGAAGTCTTTCTTGATACGGGATATAGATGTTTTAATATTGTCGTCATAAAGTTGTGAAAGTTTGGGTGTAATACGGATACCTAAATATGTGATATCTTTAGGAGACCATTTGAATGGCTTAACAAAATTCGGCTCGGATATGTGTAGTGCTCCTAATGACATTATCTCTGACTTGTAAAAAAATTAACTTTATATACAGAAATGACTCCAAACTGTTTAATACAGTCCATTAATTCAGGTAATGACATTTGTGGGTTAGTTATAGTTAGCAAAATATCATCAGCATAAAGCAGTATATTTTGTTGTCTGTTACCGATACTAACACTGTCAATTTTTAAATTGTTTCGAATGTAAATCGCAGAGGGTTCTATCGCAATGGCGAATAAAGCAGACAAGGGGCAGCCCTGACGAGTTCCCCTATGAAGCACAAATGAGTCAGAGAGAAAGCCATTAGTTAAAGGATTAGTTCACTTTCAAATGAAAATTAGTCTAAGCTTTACTCACCCTCAAGCCATCCTAGGTGTATATGTCTTTATTCTTTCTGATGAACATAATCAAAGAAATATTAATAAATATCCTGACGCATCTGAGCTTTATAATGGCAGTGAACGGGACCCACGAGTAGGAGCTGAAGAAAAAGCTTCCATCCACATCCATCCATCATAGACGTACTCCACACGGCTCCAAGGGGTTAATAAAGGCCTTCTGAAGCAAAGCGATGCGTTTGTATGAAAAAATATCCAAATTATGAAGTCAAATATCTAGCTTCCGCCAGAACACCTGTATTCAAATTACGGAAAAAACGGAACTGCCGCTGAGTTAGTTCCGCAAGTTGAATAGGGAAGGCGTAAGCTTTTTGAAGAATACGGAAGGTGGTCTGGTGAAAGCACTTACAAGGCGAGCATGTGTGTTTATAAAGCATATACATTTACATTTTTTTTCAGAAAATGACCGATCGTTTCACTAGACAAGACCCTTATTCCTCATCTGATATCGTTTAAAGCCCTTTGAAGTTGCACTGAAACTGTTATTTTGACCTTCAACCGTTTGGGGTTCGTTGAAGTCCACTACAAAGAGAATAAACCTGGAATGTTTTCATCAAAAACTTAAATTTTTTTTTTGACTGAAGAAAGAAAGACATAAACATCTTGGATGACATGGGGGTGAGTAAATTATCATGAAATTTTAATTTGAAAGTGAACTAATCTTTTAAAGGGGACCTATTATGTCCCATTTTACAAGATGTAAAATAAGTCTCTGATGTCCCAAGAGTGTGTATGTGAAGTTTTAGCTCAAAATACCCCACAGATAATTTTTTATAGCATATTAAAATTGCCACTTTTTGGGGTTGAGCAAAAATGCGCCGTTTCAGTGTGTGCCCTTTAAATGCAAATGAGCTGCTGCTCTCTGCCTTCAAGAGCTGATTCTCTGGTGTCAGGATTCAGTCAGGACACACTATAATGTCAGAAACTGTGTATATACGCTGCATGGAGATAGAACAGGTATAGTTTAGTTTAATTACAGTTATATCTTATATTGTCTTCTTGTTTTTATCCACTATATTACTACAAGCCTGTTGTACCGGACCCCATTCGACTTTATTGATGAGTTTTACGACGTTTATTGTACTTAACACAAAAGATGAAGCGTCCATTTTCACTCTAGAAAATCATTGTAAGAGCTTAATAAAACACAGTGCAAGTGTGCATTAAAATATTATCCATAAACTCTTTCTCTCCTTTGCATTATCATCAACATACACAGCGAATTACACAGAAACACTCATTACAACTAACAGTAAACAAATATATAAAGACCTTATGCCTGTTTGGGTGGTGCTTAATAAACTGTTAAACTTTATATTCGTAAATCAACTCCGATTAACTGTAATAAAGTGCTCTCACCTTCATTACTGCCGTATCCAGTATCACTCTGGAGACTATAAGCTGGATCACGAACAGTTTGTACTTATATATCCTTGAGTAGCACATCCTCTGTTGTATTGTCCATTTGTATTGACATTCATTCATCTGGTGTGAAATGATTCGTGCAGACATAAACGAATTGCGGGGGAAGTTGAGGGAGCATTTTCTTCGAAAACAAAATTAATCCACCTCGTCTTCAGCGGCTCAGATTTAGGGAGTAAATGGAGAGAGCTATGTGGATTCATCTATCCAGCTACAGAACACCTAAAACACTTGGGAGACAACTAGCTGTGAACTCACTCAGGGCGATTCTATGTTAAAACGTCAGTGTCTGTCAACATTCGTGGGTGGGGCCTGTGGCTAATGTGACGTCACACTGCCAGGGATCTGGAAACGGCTTGTTCTGAGACACTGCTTATGATTTATGGGGATTAAAAAAAAAGGAGTGGTTGGATTTTTATCATTATAGGGTGGTTGTGTATACACACTGCCAACACACATTTACAGCCAAACGCCATACAAAAGTAAATTTTGCATAATAGGTGCCCTTTAATACAGCCGCCTTATGTGACGTATAGAGGAATCTGACCCATTTTTTTAAGTTTTCGCCAGTTCCAAATCTGGTCATAACATCTAACATATAACTCCACTCCACCCTGTCGAATGATACACTCACACCTTTTTCCATGGACCCCAGTCTAAAAAATATGGAAGCCACTAAATAAAAAAATTAAAAAGGCAATTGCAAGTTTGCATCTCACAATTCTGACTTTTTTTTTCCTCAGAATTGCGAGATTTAAACTCACAATTGCAAGTTATAAAGTCAGAATTGCAGAATTACGTCAGTCTTTTTTCCCCCTCACAACTGGACATTATAACACACAATTGCGAGTTTATATCATGCAATTCTGACTTTATATCATGCAATTCTGTGGAAAAAGTCTGAATTATAAAAAAGTCTGATAAAAAAAAAAAAAAATAATAAAATAAAATTGGCAGAAACAAGCTTCCAGAGAAAACCCCTAATGTAGAGCTTTTTTACTGATACAATTAATATTGGAAAACAATGTATTCACATATCCTGACAGTGTTGGGATGGAGGAGGTGCCCTGATATTGAAAGGAGAGGAATGAAACTCCCACAGATCCTGTTTGGAGGGGCTAATGAGGGACTGAACTTTAAACCCACAACCCTGACCTGGCAAGAGCACCAGGATGTATGATGCATGACACACAGCACAGGTCAAATGGAACAGACGAGAAGGTCATGTGGAGTGCACATTCTGTAACTAACAAAAGACGATGAAAGAGAAACAAATACCAGTAAACGTCTCTGTGCAGGGATTGACTCCAGCCAGCCTCTTGGACGTGCCGAAGTCTGAGATTTTCAACACGCCACTGTAGGTGTTGACTAAGACATTGTCTCCCTGTGGACAGATGAACGGGCATTGAACTTCCGGTTTTGATTGCACAAATAGCCTATAGACCCAAAAGAATTGTCACAGTTGTTACCTTGATGTCCCGATGAACGATTTGGTTCTCATGCAAATAACGAAGTCCTTCCAAGATCTGCCGAGTGTAGAAGATTATGGTGGCTTCTTTAAGAGGACCCCACTTTGAACGTAACAACGCTGAAAGACTTCCTGTGGAGGAGAGATGATGATTCATTTTTAAAGTAGAAAAGACATCCTTAATATTCTTCTTTCAGAAACGACATGTACCTCCAGGGACCTGTTCCATGAAGATCTTGATATAGCCATCCTCTGACACAGAGCCCAGGTACTGAACAATGTTCCTGTGTTTCAGGTACTTGTGGAGGGCTATTTCCTCATGCAGTGGTTGGGAATACCTGTATGTATATGTTATTTTAGTATTATTTAAATACTATTATAGTATTTATTAATATTTCAAATTAGCTTTTATTTTTATTTTTCAGTTTTCATTTTAGTTTAAGTTTTAGTAATTTTGTTAAGTGTTTTTGTCATTTTACTAAATTTGTAAATATTTATTAGCTTTAATTTAATTTTTTCCCCAGGTTACAGTAATTTTAGTACTTCAATTTAAACTCATTTTATTTTCAGTTAATTGCTAAGGCAGCATTTATAATTTTTCTAATATTCATTTTTTATTTTATTTCAATAAACAAAATTGAATTATTATTATATGCTTTATTCAACTATTTTTTAATAGTTTTTAATATTTTTTTTTCTGGTGAAATATCATTTCAAATGGAAATATATTATATTGCTTCAGAAAAGTCCAAAATACTGTACTGTTTTTTGTATAATTTAGTATAATTTCAATAATTATTTAGAAAAAGGTTAATTAATTGTACATTTTAAATTAATTCAAGTAACTATTAATCATTAAATAATACTTTTATAATAATAATTACTACATTATTAATCATTACATAATTAAATTTTAATACTTTTTACATAATTATGCAACCTGAGAAATTTTCACCCTATCACTTCACTGGATTAATATTGTATTTTGCTCAGATATCTTCTTTAATGTTCCACGAAAGAAAGAAAGTCATATAGGTTTAAAAAAAAAAAAAAAAACATGATGAGTAAATGATAACAGAATTATCTTTTTTGGAAGGACTGTCCGTTTAAGAAGCCTGACTGAAATGCCAGCATCCAAAACATAACATATGCAGACATGTTGTCATAAATATCTCACCTGCTATCTCTCTCTGGGATCTCTTTGATGGCAATGCGCACCTGGTTACTCAGGTCTCTCCCTGCGTAGACCACTCCGTAAGTTCCCCTACCTAGAACCACCCTGTCGCCATTTTCATTGTAGTCGTACTCGTACTGCAGAACAATTCAGGAATTAAGTACACTAATCCACACAAATCCATTAAGAACAAACTACAGTTGAGTTTTTGAAGTTTTTCACCTCCAGTGTGTCCCCGTCTCCCTCCCCCTCCAGCTCGACCGCATTTCCTGATCCGTCTGTGATCAACTCCTTCACCATGGAGCAGAATCTTCAAACAGGAGATTACCATTCCCACATCAGTAATCAGTGTCGGGGGTCACTCATTACAAGTAACATGTTATGCAATCAGACTACTTTTTTCAAGTAACCAGTAAAGTAACTCATTCCTTTTAAATTTACAACAAAATATCCGGTTACTTTTTCAAATAATACAAGTTATTTGTTTTCCCATTTACTGACTGACAGCTCTCCTGTCCCCATGTTGAGAGAAATCGGGAGTAAGTGCAGAGGCGTTGTGTGCGCTGTGCGAACATGATGGCTATTGTAGTTCTAGACTAAATGTGAACATGCATTTACTCATCTCACTTGCACGAAAACAGTATTCAGTATTTCTCAAAATGAATAAAAACAGTGAAACGCAAATTCAGAATATTCCACAAACCTGCAATAATTAAATGTTTTTTAAATATTTAATCTCACTTTATTAACCAATATCTTTGCTTTGATAATCTATACTAATAAGCAAAAATGATTTGCATTTCATTCTTATGTATTTTAAATACATTTCAGGAACACCAACCTTCCACACTGGTCCTCTGTGGAGAAGTAGATCTGGAAGTCATCCGAGTTATCATGGACATACAAAAAGCAGCAGCGCTCATCAAATTTTGAGATGCTAAAGAGTAGAAAGATGCAAGATTTGTTTCATATTTCTGAGATCATGAATAAATCACATTTAAATGGAAGAACCGCTGCTGAAACAACATATTTTGGCCAGTAACTAATTAATGGCTGATGTTAAAATTGTATACTGTATTACCTATAAAAAAGCACTAGAAATAAAATGAATAATTTTTAAAAATACTATTGTTAATTTAACCTTTTAAAAAAGGTAGAGACAAAGAGAAAGAATCTCACCTTATGCCTTTGATGGATAACGCTGTGAAGTTCCACTCATGTATTCCCTTCTTTAACCACAACAGTTAGGAAAATCAAACTATGATATGCACACAAAATAACAATTTTCAGCAAACATGACGTCACATAAACCACTGACCGTCTCAGCAGGGGACACGTGCCATATAGAAACATTCTTCTCTTCAGCTTCACTGTTAATGGACACGTACGAGGGCTGGTACACTTTAGTCGGCTCCAGAATCAACACCTGCGTAATGGAAGAAGGGACGAGTCCTTTAATGCTGTTCAGTCAATACAGCTGTGGTCCTGGATGAGACACTCATGTGAGGTGATTTAGTACCGGAAAACGGAGGCCATTTGTGGTTCCCTGTGTGGCCTCCACGATAATGTCCATCCAGAAGTTGAGTCTCTCTCTTTGAGGAGAATGCTCAGTGTTCTGCTTCTTAAAATGCTGAATCAACTGAAGGTTTTGGACAACTGATCGTAGGTACCTAAAAGATTAAATAAATGCAAGATGCATTAAAGCCCAATTTTGCCAAAAAATTATGAGTAGAAGAAGGAGGATGTGGCCAGACTGGAATTATTTTGGCGAAATACATCTGAACACAACTGTTTGGCCATCTGACACAGCTATTTCTTAAAGTTAACATATAGAATAAATATTCTACAGTTATTGTATATGTACCATATGGGTGGTTTGAGTTTGAAGAGTTTCTCTGCTGCCTGGACAGCTTTGGGGATGTCATTGGCAAGCATACCAACAGTAAAGAACTGCCCCACATCCCAGTAGTTATTCATCTTCTCCAGACTGCCTTTACGGCCAAGCAGACTGTTCAACCTCACACCTGAGAGAGAGAGAGAGAGATAGATAAGAAGGAGGGAGCTGTGCACTTAATAAAGTAAATGGACTGGGAGAAACAGGATACAGGAAGTGTGCTCCTCCTCACCGATCTTCCTGAGTTCTATGGAAGTCTCAAACTGCTGTCCGGATACTATAAGCAGCACTGCTAGATTAATGCCTGAATAGAGAGTGGGCTGCAGCTCAAATCCTTTTCTATACCTACAACACACACACACACACACACACACACACACACACACACACATAATAAATAAAAAATAACTACACAATAACATTTTGTAAAAAAATTGGAGTTACAGTTACAATAATACAGTGTCATAGGTGGATGCAAGGGCTTTGCTAGATTTAATGTTGATGCTAGTGTTCTTGGTGTTTTAACTCACTTAATGCGATTATCAGGGTGTTTTAGCACATTTAAGGCCCTGATATACTTCAAGCGAAATCGAAGAACGAAGTGATGTGACAAAATCAGGCCAAAACAAAGTTTGTTTGGAGTCAGACGACCGTGGGTAAAAACATGAACACACTGGAGAGCTGCTTTATAGTAGAAAATGAAGTTGTACTTCTGATGAAATAAGACACTGACACGGTTTTTCATGTTTAATACTGCAAAGCTGTTTGCTTTTAAGCAATCTATTGTATAAAGTGCTATATAAATAAACGTGACGTGACTTTAGTGGAATGCCAAATTGCAGAGCTCGTGCAAACATATCCACATCGCTATGATCAGATGCTCCTCTTATGATTTCTTTAAAAATAAAAATGCTTGCTGTTTTCTCATTTTTGTTGTGTGCAAGTGTGCAGCACATATTTACATATGTATTTACATATATATTTACATCATCTAAATGCTACTCTCAGCTGTGGTGGCGGCTTCAAGACGTTCGCTAACAGTATATCGCTGGTCATGTATTTCAAACTTCTTTTTACCCCTAAGCGAAGAATGAAAAACTTCGCCGTAAGTATATCAGGGCCTTTAATGCGGCTGCTGGGGTTATCTAGGTGTTTTAAGTACATTTTATGCAGATGCTAGAGTGTTCTGGGTGTTTTAGCACAGTTAATGTGGTTGCTATGGTGTTCTTTGTGTTTCAGTGTATTTTATGCACCTGTTAGGGTAATCTGTGTGATCTCAGCATATTCGATGCACGTACTTGGGTGTTCTACTACATTTAATGCAGCTGCTAGTGCATTCTGTTTGTTTTTAATGCATTTAATGCTAGGTCAGTGTTTTCCAACCTTTTTAGTCATGGCACCATTTGAAAATTTTAGTATTGTCACAATACTGGAATTTCTAACTTCAATATGATACCTTGAAAAGTATCGATATTCCACAGCATTTTTGATACAATGGTGAAGAACCGTTGTATATACTGTCATATAGATATTTTAATATTATCTCATTTTTTTTGTCCAAAATCTAGGATAAATAAATAAACCTTTGAACAGTGAGCTTCGAGCAGCTCATTTAACTCACTCACCACTGGATGGCGTTGTCTCTGTTCTTGGTGTCCTTGCAGTCAGAGTCGAGGAAGATGTCCTTATAAATACGCCCACACAAGCAGAACATATCAGGTGCAGGGTGCTCACATGACTGAAGAACCTGCAACATCACACGCAAAGCCTGCTCTCGATCTCCAGGGCTGTTTCGTCTGTGTTCGCACACACACACACAAATATAAATGCATGTGTTCCTGAGATTAAGGCTGTATAAGTTAAATATCTGTTTGCCAAGCATTTGAATAGGAGAATATACCACACAATGCAGATTTGTGGTCACCTATTGAGCGCAAAAGCATAGTGGAACTGAATCATGGGTTGGATGGCCAAATCACAGGTGGGTAACATCTCAATGGTCTGTACCAATTTAACCATGGCATCATAGTCCTGTAAACACAAACCAAAGACCATTAAAATCAGCTGTAAAGTTTTTTAATGTTTAGATATTTTTGGTTTACAGTATATACCTGTATATCTCTGTAGGAGAAAAGCAGGTTCATCACAATGTCCTGAGTCAAAACCTCAGTGTTGTCGATGCGGAGTTTGATCCGTGTAAGCTCTTTGGCCAGCTCCTCACCCTGGTATTTATCTCGAGCTTTTCGGATGTCGTTCAGGAGTGTGTCTTTGTATGAAGCGCTGCCAGGAAGGAGAATACAACAGGATTTAGTGTTCAAATAAAGTTAATAAATTAATTGATACATTTGCAGGTACTATAAGCCTCAAAAAAAAGGTTCTTTATTGGCATCTATGGTTCTATGAAGAACCTTTAACATCCATGGAACCTTTTCATTCCACAAAAGATTCTTTATAGCGGAATAAGGTTCTTTAGATTATTAAAATGTTCATAAAGTTAAGAAAAATGGTTCTTTTAAGAACTGTTCCCTGAAAGGTTCTTCGGGGAGCCAAAAAAGGTCCTCCTATGGCATCGCTGTGAAAACTACAGTGGCCAAGAGAGCTCAACGTGCTGCCATTGAAAAAAATGCATGTAAATAGAAAAAAACATCAGCAAATTAAGAAAACATCTTTATCAGTTTGACAACGCATATGCAGCAAATTACTCACAACACAACCAAATACAGAAATGTGCTGCAAATACTCACAACACATATAGGATCAGGATGTTAAAATAAAATCTCACCTTTCAGGTCATCGACAACACCACTGACAAGTAGACAGTGAACAATAAGCATGTCCCAGCCAGGTTCGACACTTGTTGGGGCCCCCTGTAAACAATTCTGTTGTGGTCTGTACTATTTGCAGCACGTTTCTGTATTTGATTTCGTTGTGAGTATTTGCACGCATTTGTGTATTTGGTTACGTTGTGAGTATTTGCTGCATGTTTCTGTATTTGGTTGCGTTGTAAGCATTTGCTGCACGTTTCTGTATTTGGTTGAGTTGTGAGCATTTGCAACACGTTTCTGTACTTGGTTGCGTTGTGAGTATTTGCAGCGCGTTCCTGTATTTGGTTGCATTGTGAGTATTTGCAGCATGTATCCGAGCTCCAGGTGAAAGGACACCCTGAAGCTTGTTAGAAACTACTAGAGTTCTTAATAAATCTTGTATGCACTTGTACATGTCTGTCTTGATGATATAATATGATTGCTACATCCCATTTGGGTTAAGTCCCATTTCTTCACTCCAGAGATGACAAAACGTGGGCTAAAACCTGTTTATCAATCACAAAATTAGAGGATGTTTGCTTGATTTATGTTCAACAAAACACAGCATGACATCGTTATGTAACTCTGTAAAGGATCATCTGAAAGTAAGACCATAGAGTGGGCATCCTGCCAAGAGTGATCATAATTTGAGCAGTCATACCAAGACGTGACGTGAATGTCTTTGAGTAAGTTGACAAAGCGGTCCACCAATGGGACGCACAGAGGTCCTAGAAGGTTGTCCCAGTTGGGCTGCATGTACTCTGATGCTCTTCGCTGGGCCACATTCTCACAGCACAAGTACTCGTTGTTGGGTGTCATCAAGTAAGGGATAAAATAGTAGTTCCCACTGGAGGCCTAAGAAAGAGAAACAAATTCTAAATCTGTGAAAAATGCAAGATAGACCTATTCTTCGCTGGTAGGAGCGCTTTAGAGATCACTTGTGATATAATTCATGATAGTATAAGTCTGTAACATTGTGTAAAAGTACAAACTGCCAGAAATGTCTGTTTGTTAGTGATCATGTACTCAGCAGCTGGCAGCCAAGAAATGTGAAGTGCCAAGGAAATCTTGTTGACACCTTTGTGATCATGTACTGTCCCAAAAGTCCAGAGTGAAATGGAGGAGGTGGCCAAAGCACATCTTAGCCACATCAACACCTCAAATGTAAGGGGTCACCTAAAGCCTCTTTCAAGTCAAATGGTCACCATACACTTTTAGACTATTTAAATGGTTAGGCCTGGGTTCTAATCATAGATAATGAGCACATTTTAAATTCTTCAACCCCTCAGCTAAAGCATTGTGGTTTTTAAAATGGGGTCCAAGGGGGCACAAGGGGATGCTAGGGGTTCCGAAAAATAGAAAAATACTGAAAAATACTACAAAGCCTTTGGATCCACTTAAGGGTGATGATTAATCATTTAAAAGTAATCAAGCTGTTTCTCAGCAAAAATAACTTGCTGACTTTGATTCAGAGCTTTAAAATTCCTGAATAGACATGTCAGCCAGACAGAGAGGACGTGAGTCAGACAGACATCAGTGGTTACTCTCATACCAATACATGAATATGGGATTTTCCCAGCATGCACCAGCACACCCGCAGTACCTACTTTGTTCCTTAGGCCGGAGCCCCTGTACTCAGGAGGCAACTGGACCCATGGGAAGCCTATTTTAACTGGCCTTGCAGCCTACTCCAGGTAACACACGAGACAGAGAAAAAGAAAGAAAAGGAGAGTAAACAATGAAGGGAACTAAAAGGAAAAGAGAAAAAGAGAGTGACAGATAAAGAATATACACTACACAGTATTAATTGAAGACAGGAAAACACCAGCGATTGTGTAAGACAAATGCAAAGTTCATCCAAAACATTGTGTCATCATTTACTCACCCTCATGTTGTTCCAAAATTTACAAGAAATACACTAGTCTCTCTTTTCCATGCAACTACAATGAATATGGAGTTTAAGTTTCAAAAGACCGCAAAAACTTTAAAAGTATCAAAGATGTAGTTCATACAACTCATGCTCTGTATTACAAGCAAGACCTAAAATTAACAGTTGGCCTGTAACATTTTTATGAATTCTAATAATGCAATGTTGTGAGAACGTGAACTTGAACAAATGTGAACAATGCTCGGGTAAGTTGACGGGCAAGTACTGCATTGTCATGAAAGTTTAAGCCTTTCCAATTTAAATATTTAAGTGAGAGTGTGGGAAATTTTCTGTGCGCAAACATCAGAAGCGTGCACCTGGAAAGCTGCGTCTCATCCAGCGCGGGAATATTGAATTGAGCTCTCTTTCACGTCTTCTTTCTGAACTGACAAATTCAAACAAAATGATGTCAAAAACTTAACTGTAAACAGTTAAGAAAGGAAACGCATGTGTACAGTATCGGTATATAGGATCCGTGCAAGTCTTAAAGTGACAGAAGCCTAATAAACCTGCTGCTGTCTATTATTAATGTAAATTAAACAACAAAGGACAAAGAGAAAATCATTCACTGCTCTTGTCTGAATAACTTCTGTACCTTTTTATCTAAGTTTCATTTATACAGTGAAGACTATGCAGTGATTCCTTTACCAATGTCTATTTACACTAAGTGTTGTTGTTGTTGTCAGACATTATTTACACTAGCTCCGCCCACCAATGTCTGGTTGGGCCACTCAAGTTTTAAAAAAAGACACGCAAAATTCAATGTCTTCAGTGGCGCAGCAGTAGAGAGTAAGGCTTGCAGACATGGCTTTTAATGCGATCGACGCAGGTTTTGCCGAGTTCACATTTATTTTCAATAACAATTTAAATAATGTTCTAAAAGTGGAAATAAACTGTGTTTATTGGCATTACACAAAAAAGTGTTTAATGGGTAGGGTTAGGGGAAGGTGTAGGGAGGGTTTTTATTCTCCCAATAAGGCAGCATCCAATTAATTTTAATTTTAAACTCAAAATCATTTAAACTCTATGATATTATTGCATCCTGTTAATGTACAAAAATACTGAGGTGCAAATAGTATCTGCCAATATAAAGTATAGATAGCATCTAATTACTGTTTACTCTTATTGCAAAGAACTGATACTTTTACATGGTGTAATTAGAATCTATTTTCTATTTTCTCTATTTTCACGAATACCAGAAAATTCTGCTATTGTCACTTAGTGTAAATGAATATATTGCTAATTTCACTTAGTGTAAATATTATCTATCGCTAAGAAAATATGCTATTTTCCCAGTGTAAATAGCATTAGTGCAATAACTTAGTGCAAATAGCCACTGGCTTATTTTACATTTGATTACTTTATTACATTTCTGTACCTGAAAACCTACCTGAAAAGCCCAGGTTAATTTAATTTGTATCTTTGTTCTATTGTATTTATTTGTGCTATTGCTTATAATTTGATCATTCGTTCTTATTTTATTACTCACTGTTTACTTGTCTTTAATCATGTTTTACATTTTTATTGTTAGGCTAGTAGTTTTAGCTGTGGTATCAAAACTGGAATAGAGAATTGTGAATTTTCACTGGTACCTAAATCTTTTATGGCATTACTGCCTGTTTCATGGCCAGTAAAAAATATTTTGAAATAAAGCTGAAATAAAATATAAATATTACTTGGAAAAACTAAAACTAAAAAAAAATAAATAAAGCTAAATAAAAATAAAAACTAATAATGACAAGCACAGAACAAAAATTAAAAATTAAAACAGAAAATATAAAAATAAAAGTTCATCCAAAATAATAAATACTATAAAAGTATATAAATAATACTAAAACAACACTGAAGTGAGGAACACACACATTTTTAAGCAAATTCACTGAAAATCTTGACATTCGCCGTAGCTCTCCTTGGTACGTTTATGAGAGAAGTAATGATTTGGAAATGACTAACTCTTGAGTCAAATCTTTTCAGTGAATTGGCTGATCTAGTTTACTGGTCTTTTTATAATTACTCATGGATTATTGTGGATTATTCATTATTCACACAGTCATTAAATTACTGGAAGTTAATGTCATCCGAAAATAATACAGATTTAAATTTCACACTGTTCTTCACACAAAGCTATCACATGACACCAGAAGTAGCCCCTGAGACATATGGACCACTTTTATGACACTTTAGAGTGTTTTTGTCAGTCACCATTCAGTCACCATAGAGTCACAAAACAGAGTCACAGACTTGTCCTACAGACTTGTTCTAAAGTCATTTGAGTTTGGAACATGAGGTTGAGTAGATAATGACAATTCTTGTGTTAACTATTCAAGAGAAAGATGTAGATGATAGGGGGACAAGCCTAAACAATTCCCAACGAATATCAAAGGGCAAACTTGGAATTTAATTTCTGTTCACAAAACTGATGTTAGGAAGTTAACATAGATCCATCTTTTGCTTGATTCTCCATTTCAATGAATCGCATAGCTATAAAATGCTGTTAAGATCAGCTTCCTCACTGTAGCCATTCAATATAAGAGGTTTATTTAAAGGAGAGCACTCAGTGACCCTCTCCTTTATCAAAACCACTAACACCCACTAACTCAAAGTACCATGACATCTTGAGAGCCCTTAAGTACAGTGTCCATTTTAGGACATTCTCAAACCTCAATCATACAACGAAAAAGGTGTCATGCCTCAGACTAAAAGGCTTCAGTCTTCGGACAAAACGGCATCGTGCCTCAGACTGAAAGGCTTCAGGTCTCAGGAAAAACGACGGCAGGTGTCAGGTCTCGTACAATTAGGCATCGGACGAAACTACCTCAGAATAAAAGGCTTCAGACGAAAAGGTACTTTAAGCTATAGGCTACATGATGATATTTTATTCTTACAGCTTTGATTAAATATTACATTGGTTAGGTTCTACACAGGTGGTCTGCAGAAAAACAGCAATTATCTGAATTAAAATGTAATCAACTCTCTGACAGTAGGTGGCGCTGGAACAGCAGAAATAACGCTGTTTACTTGGTAACCTCTGTACACAAAGCAGCTGTGATTATAACAATGCAGTGTAACAGCTCAAGATTTTTTTACTTCCCTTATGAAAATTAACCATGGTTTTACTACAAATAAAACAAAAAACATGGTTATTGTAGTTAAACATGGTAACCACAAATTAACTATGGTTTTGCTACACTATAGCATATTTGTATATTCGTAGTAAAACTATTGTTATACAAATAGTATCAATATGACAAAAAAAAAAATCATAGTTACCACACTTTTAATATAATAAAACCATGGTTAATTTTCATAAGTGTTCACGATAGTTTGCAATGCAAGCTAGTTACAATGTGTAATTTAGCTAACTTTTTTTACATACAAATAAAACTAGCGAATAATACAAATTTACAAAATAATTAGATATTTTTTATACAACTTAGAAAACTGTGTGTATGTGATGTCACATTGAGGCGGGGCAATTCGCTTCCCTAAGTCCGTTCACCTGATGCTTTTATGTCTGATGCCTTTTTATCTGAATCCGTTTCATCTGATGCCTTTTAGTCTGAGGCTGTTTTGTCCGATGCCTAATTGTACGAGACCTGACGTCGTTTTTCCTGATACCTGAAGCCTTTCAGTATGAGGCGCTATGCCGTTTTGTCCGATGACTGAAGCATTTTAGTCTGAGGCATGACACCTTTTCGTTGTATGATTGAGGTTTGAGAATGTCCTAAAATGAACACCGTACTTATGGGTTCATCAGCAATAGTCTTCCGACTGGGACACGATGACCCACCAGAACCCTGTGTCCACTCACAGATTAGTGTACTGTAAAGAAGAGTTCAGGAAATGATCTGCCCACCATGTAAAGTGGAGGATATATTTTAGGGCCCTGACACAGAAGAGCATATAAATGTATGTCATAAGAGCTCCAAAAATAGTCTTATACACAAAGCTCTTGGCACACCAACATCGGACGCCAAACCTCATCAAATTACATTCTTCATAGAATGTTTTGATACTTACTGTGTTTTTCTGTGCCACCATGTCCTATGCAAGAAAAAAGAAAAGAAAATAATTACTCAGTTCCCCAAAATACATGCATATTAAAGCAATAAGCCCAACAGGAACACAGAGATGCTGCAACACACAGATGCAGTGGTACAGTAATATTGATGTAATGTGGTCACAGGTGTATGTTTGTAATTTTCAGTGTTGGGTAAGTTACTTCAAAAAAGTAAGTATTTACTAATTACATGATCAATGTTGTATTTAAAATACTTTTCTAATTACTCTGTCTGAAAGGTAATTTAATTACTCAATAAGTAACTTACTAATTACTTCTTAAAATCCCTATAAACCTTGGCCGGATAGACAATAGAAAGGAAACTCTTTTAATAATTTAGTCAAACATGGAATAGTTTAGCCTTTTATAGCTTTTTAAAACATCTTAACTTTATTAAAACATATACTATAATATTTTTATTTACTTTACAATTCTTACATTTTTTTTAGTAACAAATAGGGATGTCACTATACCAAAAATCTAGTAGTCGGTACCGATACCACTAAAAGTGCACAATACTCGATACCACGGTAAAAATATATAAAAATAAAAATAAAACAATGCTATATTTTTTTTTCCAGGTAGGTCTAATAGTAGTAAGTCAAAATACCACAGAAATTTAGTAATCAAGTATAAAATAACTCTGCATAGTCATAACTGTATAAATTAAATATAGATTAATCCTTAATAAAGCTTTTCTTTTGTTGTTTGATTATCATTCATAATACAGACCAATAGTAGACAGTAGCATGTTTTAAAGGCTGCTGTCACTAAGACCTAATGGACGGAGACAATATGATGTTACACATGCTGTTCACATTCACATAACCAACGCGAATATATGCCAAGACGGGCATTTTGACATAACTGTGTGTGTATTTAAAAAATAAACAGTAATCCCTTACTTTACTGTTTCAGTGGATAAGTAATTTAATTACAGTAACACGTTACACCCAACACTGTTTAAAATAGCTCAACCCGGCTCAACCAATCATAATCAAGGACCAGGACTATCCAGGACTAATGCTACGTTCCAGGCAGGTTTTTGAGGCCGTAAGTCACGACTTCAAACCACAACTCACGACTTTGTAGTGTTCCAGGCAAGTCACGCCAAACTGCCCAAGTATAAACAAACTAGCATGGCGGACCATACGGGGCTTATGCTCATTAACAATTATTTCTATTGCCAAAGGTGCTTACTCCTTGCCTATTTGAGGGAAACGGAGGAGGAAAACGGCGCATAAGGCAAGAGAAGCTATTATACCTTTTATTTTACCGTGCACTTGCAAAAACACCGCATCCGTAGGGGCTGCCATTGTTGTTTCGGCGGGCTATGTGACGTCAGAACCCGTAACTGGGAGTGCATTGATCTAGTACGAGTTCATGGGTGGGAAGTCACGGGTTTGACTGCTGTTCCAGTTTTTTTTTACGGGTAGAAGGTTGGAAAAACACGGGTTACAGGTTGCCTGGAACGCTGCACTAGTCCCAAAACAACCTGGAAAAGTTTTGCTGTCATGCCATTTATTACATTTATTCCATGACTGATGGCCATATGGTGCAGTGAATGAAACCGGACTGAATCAGCTGGACACAACAGCGTGACAGAACATTAGCAAATACACAAACAGATTGCGTGACGCTCCTCCCCTGTGTGTGATTGTCATCATCTCAGTATGCTGGAACACATGCCTTCCAAATGTCCCTGTGGCAACGTGGCCATGTGCAGCTGTCCTGGGCTGATTGCATGCCTTAGTTCGAATACAGACCGTGTTGTTCTGGCAGCTCTACTGTCCAGTGCCCAGAAAAGTTAAACTCCTTCCTAAGCTAAGAATAGCAGGTCAGGCCCTGGTAGTGGGCGGCCTCTTTGTTCAGATGACAAAGATGCTAAATGTGGATGTAAGAGCCTGTAGGCTCTAAAGTTTAAACTCCTACCAATACTTGTTAGTATTTGTTTGGTGGCACTTAGAGAAAAAGTTATGACGGGAATAGTGTTGTCATAAGTCGTGATACCAAGTCTGTACTGAAATTTTAAAAATGCGACGCTTTAAGCACTGTTGAGTGGATTCGTAAACACCTCTGATTGGCAATTGTGTTCACACACTCATCAGATATGTCTGTGATTGGCTACAATGATCAATGCTTCAAAAACATGTTGTAAATGGACATCAATGATGCTCTTCAGTGCTTTCACAGATACACAGTTTCACTGCTCCCACTCTCAAAACGCTTTCAAATTCAAACACTGATGTGCACTTTCAAACGCTCCTGTACATTGATCATTGTAGCCAATCACAGACATATCTGATGAGCATGTGAACGCAAAGGCCAATCAGAGGTGTTTACGAATCTGCTCAACAGCGCTCAAAGTGTCACATTTATTAAAATATCAGTACCGACTTGGTATCACAGTCGGTACTTTTGACAACACTAGACGGGGGGAAAAAATGTCCCCAGAAAATGGTTAAATTAAAAAAAAAAAAAAAAAAAGTAGTATCTTTTTGTGGACGTCTTTAAAGGGGAAAAAATTTTAAGTAAATGTTTTTTTTGTTTTTTTTAATGAATTGAAATATATATTTTTCTAGAAATTAGCAAAAAAAAAAAAAAAAGACAAAGCCTCTTTTTGTGGACGTCTTTAAAGGAGAAAGTAAATGTTTTTATTAATTAAAGAAAATTTTCTTTAGGGGTAAGATTGTGGTTTTGGATAATTCTTATTCTAAACCATCTGTAGTAATTATAATTAGCTTTATTTTAAGGTACAGCACTTCATTTTTCTGCAATCAGCAGCACTAAACAATTGCGAAAAAACTACCCACAGTTACTATGCCTCAAACTCAAACTGCTTATTAAATCAATATTACTTGGTTGGCCTCTCAAACAAAATGACCAATGTTAAAATGACAAAGAGCCACAGTATTTACTCTTTTAGGGAAAACCAAACTACATAAAGCTTTCTTTTAATCATCGAACATCAAAAAACATGACACAGCACCTCTAAAGAGGACATATTATGATTTTTTTTACATGTCTTTACTGTGTAATGTTGCTGAAAATGAGCATGAAAAGGGTCTGCAAATAGTCTCAGCCTCATACGTCACACCCATGGACCGTTGAACGTCTGATGCATAAGGCACACATAATTGATAACACTTCAGGATTTTCAAAGTCATCATCTGGTTGGTTGAATTGTACAGGATATCTGGGAGATGTGTGTGTCGCGTTCTTTAACGGTCCGCCTGGAATCAAGTGCCGTGACACCAAACCCCCTCGTGGAAAAAGAAAGCAGTCATGTTTACAACTATGACAATGAACTGCGTTGAAACTTGCGGTTATGACAAGGGGCGTGACATGTCTGAAACATGCTCAAAGCGGCTGACCAATCATAACACACTGGTTTAGCCGACCAATCGGAGCACATTGCGATTTTCGGAAGAAGGGGTTTCATAAAGCTTGGAACTAAACAGAGCGTTACTGACAGACTGGAAAGAGAGGTGGCGCAACAGCGTAAAATATGTGAAAAATAAGATGTTTTTTGAACATTCAAACATGAAAACCTATTCTAGTAGAGTAGACCCTAAAAACAAAATCAAGACTTTGTAAAAGGGCATAATAGGTCCTCTTTAAAAACAACAAAAGTCTAGGTAAACATGTGTTGTTTATGAGTGTGTTTAAGACTCTCACCTTAAGGGACTGTGCTGTGTCAGGGTCTGTGTCATGGTAGAGGATGACATTGTTGGCCATGTCAAAGCTCTCACGCACACCGAGGTGATAAAACAGGGAGGGCTGTCTGAATACATCACTCATGTCCACAACTGCAATGTCTGCAATCAATCAGAGACACAGTAAGCAAACCATAGTATAGAATCCCATTACTGCAGTACACTGTAGTTCTGCACACTTTAAGCATCAGTCTCAGTGTCTGTTATTTAAGAAACAAGCATTAATTTTTATGAGCTTCTTTTGTTTATTATGACTTCCCATGACATCACACACAATAAAATCTTTAAATAACCTTTAGTCTGGTTAAGATAGTCCTAGGGGGCATATTTGTTCTACTATATATGGTTATATTTGTTCTTTTCCAGTCAAACACAATCTGTGCTTATTCTATTGAAACTATGCAAACATCTGAAATCATGTGTGAAAGCCATGCAATGGTTTAAACTCCAAAATACAAGAACAGACTTGATGTAACCTCAAGCTGATGCATGACACAATCTTAGTAAAGACAAGAAGAGGGAAACACAATAACAAGAAAACTAGTCTATAGAACTGTATATAGAGAGTATATGTTTTGTTCACTTCTATTTTGCAGAACTAGAATTCAAAGTTTTAGCTCCAAAATGCACTTTAGTCACCCTCTGGTGTTCCTTCTTTCCCCAGAAAAGTGTTGCAAATGAGCCATGGTGTAGCAAACTCTGCATGCACAAAAGTGCACAGCATCAAACTTAAAAACATTCCACTTTTCTCACCCTCCTAAAGCTCATATGTAAACACATTTTGATCACCCAGAGAAATGTGTGCAACCACGCCTACGAGAGAGGCTTCATACTAGACCTGGCGAGTAAATTCCAGGAAAGGAATGTGCTGGAGGCAGAAGATCCCATTTGCACTCTTAATATCCCTTGAAAGAGATTGCCACGACCTTATAGTAACAGCCTTCCCATGGGAAAACCCACTGACCCCTAACCCTAACATCACATTACCCTTAACAATTTACATCTTGTATACATTTTGAGAAACTTGTTTAATGTTTTTAAAATAAGTTTCATCTGCTCACCAAGGCTGCATTTATTTAATTAAAATTACAGTAAAAACAGTAATATTGTGAAATATTATTACAATTTAAAATAACTGTTTTTATGTTTGAATATATTTTATAAAGTAATTTATTTCTGTGATGCAAAGCTGAATTTTCAGTATCATTACTCCAGTCCTCAGTGTCACGTGATCCTTCAGAAATCATTCTAATATGCTGATCTTCTGCTCAAGAAACATTTATGATTATTATCAGTGTTGAATATTATTATATTATTTACACATTTATTCACGTTTTATGGGGTTTTGTTTATTTAAGAAGTATTTAATTTTTATTATGCATTTAATATTATTTTATTTGCATGATATTACTCTTAGTGTTAGTACTATAGAATACATTTGTATAGAAGTACTATACAAATTTTCCATTGGGAACAATAAAGTATTTCAGTTCAGTGACACACCCATGCTCTAAATCTAACATGACCTATGCCAATGAGTTTCTATTCTTCTAGAGATGCACCATCCTGCAGAGCTGGATATTATCTGGAAGCCCTGGTCCAGGAGGCTTCCCAAAATTGCACATTTTTAATGTTTCAGTAGTCCTTAGAACTTAACTGGGTGTGCCAGATAAGAGAGACACCCAAAGGGTTAAAGTGTTGAGGGTCTCTAGAACTATAGCCTCGCGCACCCATGTCCTAAATCTGCCTTGCAGTGCCATGTGAACTCACCTGCATCATAAAAAGTATCAAGCACCGTTGTCTCCCCAAAGTCCAATCGTCCAAAAGTCACTGTAGTTAATATGGCACTCTCCGCGTCGCAGGCGCGCTGGAGACACTGTAGCGCCCCGGATTCCGGGCTATTCGCGGCCACTGCCTTCAGTCCATCATTCAGCACATAAACCGCCCGCAGAGACCTCTGTTTGGTCACCGGACTCGGGCTGGTCACATCAGCCCTCTCCACGCCTGCAGACATGGAAACCGCTGCGGTGTGGTCGCCACCAGCCTCTGCTGTGGGTTGATTGGACATGATCTCCATAGTGCGAGTAATTGTTTTGTCCCTGTGCGCGTTCCTCCTTTTCTTTGCGCCGTTAATCAATAATGAATAACCAAAGTTTAGTGCGCACCTGTGGCACGGAAACGCGCGTGGCTGTGACGTCCAGCGACTTGCGATTCATTAAAGCAGCGCGCATCACTACATATTACAATCCGGTCCAGTTTTATCTCGTTTGCGCCAGCGGTTATGCAATTATACAAAACGCAGCACTTGTGAATTAACGCGGAAAGTGCAGAAAGTCAGAGAAACTTAAAGCGCACCGCGCACTCTATGTCTCCAAAGACACGCATTACCATCCTATTTGAGGAAGCCATTCCTCCTGCCCTCTCTGCAAACTGATCCGATCATTTCCTCAAACGTGTGTCCTTCCGTTCAGGCGTTAAGTATATTTCATAAGAGAAGAAAAACTGCGCAAGTTTAGAGCGCGAGAAAAGTCTCACAGCTGTTACTGCATGTACAGTCACTATTGAATCATCTGGAGCAGATGTCTAAATATAAAACTTGTCAGTGTTGATACGCGCATGGCAAACAGAGCACAACCACCAGGTCCATATATCCAGAACTCCAGCTCGCCAAACTGGTTATTTTCATTTCAGGAGCGAGAAACACTAAGTAAACAAAATAGCTTGCGGGGCTTCATTGGAACTTTTCTCACGCTCACTAACAGTACATTCAAACGAATTGTCATGTTTTCCCTGAAATTCTGTCATTTCCGTCACTTTGATGATGATGTGGAAATTGCTGTAGCATTACACTTTTTTTTGTAATAAACCGAACGACTGCTTTTGTTTTGCTATTTTATTCTATTTTCGGTTTTTGCATAATTTGACTAAATTACCGCCTAATTGAAAATTACGCAAACTAAAGCATTATGTAAAATATTCACCTTGGTGTTCTTTACACCTCACATTTTATCTCATACTTTTCAGTGAGACTGCTGCCTTCTTAGTAAACAAATACACTAACTTTTTTAAAACTTCACTAGGCGCGCAAAACAGCAAAATTGTTTGCTGTGGTGACATTAGAAGTGACGTCATAACCGAGGGACGATCGTTATTGATGTAGCCCCCAAAAAATAAATAAATAAAATAAAGATGTAGCCCAAAATCATTAGGCTTGTTCGAGATGCATCGGCGCTGTGCAGACTGATCAGCGTATGACATCAAAGTACCGCGAGAGCGATTCAAAAGCATAAGAAGTCTTATGCTCTATGCTGTGACGGTATCAAATTTTCATGTTGCGATATACTGCTGAAGCGGTATACGGTATTATCACGATATTGAAATAAGTTTGTAATATAACAGGTTTCATAACTTTTTTTTCTTGTAACAAAAAGAACTCTGAACATATGAATACAAAAAAGCAACACAAAATAAAAAATAAAGTAAACAAATGTTTCAAACAGATTAAAGTGCAAAAGAATTATAAAGAACAATAGGTATCATTTTACAATAAGATCTCATTAGTTAGCATTAGTTATTATTCTGTTAAAATACAACTGTTAGTTCATGTCATGTCAGTTTATGTTAACTAATGAATTAACTAGTGTTAAATAATTGAGCCTTATTGTAAAGTGTGACTGAACAATAAAGAATCAGAACATCTTTAAACAATATCCATGGCATGTTGTAGTCCAAAAATCTTTATGACTGTTTATAACATTTATACTGTAGTAGCTGTAGCGCAGCTGCCTTGTTTACGGGTTACCGCAGCATTTCTACTGTTCCATCAGCGCCATCTGCTGTCACATTTTCATTCAGCGCGTCTCCTTCACTCATTCCGCCATGCCCTGCTCATGCACATTGGGTTTGTTTACATCAGTGCATGTGCCTCTTTGACAAAGCATACAGCAGTTTTGTGCATTTTAAACGGTTGATGGTAAAGTATTCTTAAAATGCATTTAAAATAATTATTCTCGGTATTGTGAAGTGCCTACGATAACAATATCGCGCATATTCATTATCGTGATATATCGTATTACCGTATACCGGTTTGGTGCCGAATTCCTAACCCTGCCAAATTATTACCCCCCTAGTATTGGTAGGTTTAGGATTAGGTGTGGGGTTAGGATTAGACAATCATATAGCGACTTCAAAGAGGGGGGTAATAATTTGGCAGGGAGTCAAAATTCGGCACAACATGGCACATGTCTAGATGTCATACGCCGATTGGTCTGCGCAGCCCATCTCGAACAAGCCTGTTTTCACACAATAAATAATGAGTTTTTGTTTATTTCGCCACCTTTTTATTATATTTTTAAACATAATTTGTTTTGTTTTTTTATACTGAACATACAATACGAATTGCTGTCAATTAACTTATGATCAGAAGCAATTTTCTACAACACAAATTGCCTACATTGTCTGTAAACAAATGAAATAGATGATACATTTAAAAAAGTTTTATAACATTTTTAATTTAGCCTTTTAAGTTCTCAAATATATTTAATGCATTCATTTAATTTATTTATTTTCCAAGTTGGGTAATTTTTAAGAGATTTGTTGATCTTGCCACACAATGAGTGTCTAGATTGGTTTATGATTATTATTGTCGTGATTATTTTTTATTACTACAACTACTACTACTAATAATAATAATACATTTACACATTTATTTTCAAATGTGTCTTTTGTTCTTTAAGAGGATGCCCTTTAAAGAATAACTCATTTTAACTTTTAGCAGAAGGGACATACTCAACATAATAAACAGATCTCTTTAATGCACACAAATTACAAAAAATCTATATTATTGCAATACAGGATTGTTTCTTCATGCTGTCAACATAGGCTACTGGCGTCATTGAATGAAATAGAAAAAGAGGTGGTTGTGTCGAAATGCTGAACTACTACAAGCAGTAGTTCCTCATTCATACAAACTTTACTGTTGTAGAATATATCTTTGTTTATGAATAAAATCTGCATATTTTCAATTATCCTGCCTGCAAATGTATTGATATTTTATCTTTTATACATATGCATTATCAAAGAAATTATAAGTATTAAAGAAATGTAATGCATTATCAAATGCAAAATATATAAATGATTCACCCAAACAGCATCATTTACATACTGGATTCTAAAACATTTCTGAGGTGGGCTCACATCTCCTGGTTTTACCTGATCAGAGCACTGCATGTGCATCATTAGTGATGTGACCGTCCTTAGAGACACAGTCATCTGCAGGCCTCACTGGCCAGCAACCAGGAGACCTGATCCTCAATTACCAAATCAAATACCATAAAGAGCAGCAGATGCCTATGGAGTGATATCAGTGAATGTCTTAAATGTGTTTGAGAGAGGGGTCCATATAGCTGCAGACGGTGTGCTTCTGAGGGCCGAATAAAGGTGTGTGTGATCTTACCCTTTCTAGGAGCTGAACTTAAAATGACCTTCATCTCATAAAACATCTCACATATGGCCTTTGAAATGTTACATAATTGTAACCCCGATCCAAAAAAAATTTATAAGAATTTAAAATCTGATTGCAGATCAGCTGTTTGATGCTTGGATGGAGGCCTGACTTATTCTGGAATGGGTAATGAACTTTCTAGTAATTATATATTTTTTTGGTGGGTCAATGAAGATGACCAAGATAATGAGAAAAAAAGTAAAATATCTAGTTTAATTTCATGTGGATTTTTAATTTTTATTTTTAGAAATGTAACAAAAAAAGTTTAATCACATCTAACAAAATTTTGTATATACATGTGTTATATAATTAATCGATTTGACAGCACTAATCAAGTTTATCTATTTAAAAAACTTTTACGTTCACACACCATATATATATATATATATATATATATATATATATATATAAAACAAGACTACTTCAATTTTTTTTTTGATATTAATAAAATGTCAGACGACCTAATTTAAACTACTTACATTTTAACCTAATTTTAAAATGAGACCATTTATTTATTATTTATTACAATCTTTTTGACTTATTACTTTAAGCCCCACATTTAAAACATTTCCAAGTCAGTGTCTATATGATTTGCATTTTTTTTTTTTTTTTGCTAAATTATGAATACATTTTTAATAAATCCCAGCAATAAGATTTACATACTTGACTCTGGTGCACCATCTAGAGGACATGAGCATACATAATAAACAAAGACACAGAAAAACACTTTTTTGAAGTATCTTTTTTTAATAAAATCTGCACACATAATTGTATTTAGTACATTAAAATATAAAAGTATATATAGAAGATTTCAAAGAAATAACCGAGTCAAGAAAACAAAACGTGAGTTTTCTCATTGTCATCACCAACATAAAAGAAATAGGAAAGACAGAAGAGTTTGGAACGCTCCAAATAAACAAGGCCTCAATGTGGGGTTGCTGCATGTGGAAACCGCAAGGGGTGTGAAATTAAACGCACCTTTACATATAAAGAAAATAATAGAAGGCCTCCAAGTCAAAAGAAAAGAACTTAAGGTGAAGAGTATTTAAGTAAAACGCACTGGTTTCTCCTTCATTTGATGTGTTCTCTGACTAGCGTTCAGAGGCAGTACCAGAGAGGGTGATGGGGTAACTGTGTCACAGTTGTGCAGGAGACCAGCTAATCCCCATGGCAACCGCTATCACCTGTCTCCAGGTGTGGGTCATCGGCACCCTTTAATCACATGACCCACAGTAAGGCCACACCCGGGCAACGGGTCTGTGAGTGAGTGCCCGGTCTGAGCATAACACGCAAAAAAAGCTTCTTAAAACAACTAAAGCAGAAAGAGTACAAGTGATTTGGGGGGGTAAACAGTTGTTTTCTTTAAGCAATTGTTCTGATACTTTGTTGTTCTTTTTTTGGCACAATCTACTTGGGCTGTGGTGTGGAACCTCAGCTAGATCCTTCATCTGATACACCCAGCATGCTTGAGTTCATTTGGACAGGGATTTCTTAATCTGCTCCACTTCCATCTAAAACACAGTATAAAACAAAGATGTATTAGACTACCAGAGTAGGAAAAACAAATACTATGGTAGTCAACGGGGGCAAGATCTGTTTGCTTACTGACATTCTTCCAAATATCTTCCTTTGTGTAAAAAAAAAAAAAAAAAAAATATGCAGGTTTGGAACTACTTGAGAGGGAGAAAATGATGACAGAATTTAATTTTTGGGTGAACTATCCCTTTAATATTATTTAATAATAAGATTATTTACTGCTTTAGAAAGAAATCTCTTATGCTCACTAAATCTGCATGTATTCAATCAAATATATAGTAAAAACAGTAATATTATGAAATATTATTACAATTTAAAATAACGGTTTTATATTTTAATAAAATGTTTTATTCTTGTGATGGCAAAGCTGAATTTTCAGCATTATTACTCCAGTCTTCAGTGTCACATGATCCTTCAGAAATCATTCTAATATGCTGATTTGCTGCTCAAAGAAACATTTCTTATTATATCATCAATGTTGAAAAAAGTTGTGCTGCTTAATATTTTTGTGGAAACTTTTGCATTTTATCAGGATTCTTTAATGAACAAAGTTCAAAAGAAGAGTTTTCATTTGAATTTTTTATTTTTTATTTCTGTAATAATGTTGTAACAGTCTATAATGTCACTTGATTCAATTTAATCTCCTTGCTGAACGAAAGTATTAATTTCTTTTAAAAAGTACTAACCCCAAACTTTTGAATGGTAAGAACGGATTCATTTTTTAAAATGTAAACAAAATTGCTGAATTTAAATTACTTATTTTATACATTATTTACTCAAAATTCACAAAAAAATATTTGAAAATGGAAAATACACAATTGTAAGTTAATAAAGTAGTGCAGGTATGACGTCAGAACCCGGAAGATTAATTCGCTGCTGGTTCCTTCAGGATTTTCCTATGGGTTTTTATAATGGGGTTTTTCAATTTCTGAGTAAAATAAAGCCTGTGCTAAACATAACGTGATGATACTTTGACGTTTTGTTCTACAACGTAAAATGCATACACCCATACAGAAAATGTGATTTTTTACGAATTTTTATGTTTATTTTTCAAAACATATGTTTCTAATAAGTAACTAGATAAGACAATTTGAGGTGTAAGTGTGTGCAGTTTATGTTGTAGAACAAAAATGTCAAAGTAACATGTTATGTTAAGCACAGGCTTTATTTTAGTCAGAAATTGAAAAACCCTATTATAAGAACCCAGAGGAAAATCTTGAAGGAACCACTGTCTTCCAGGTTCTGACGTCATCACTGCACCACTTTATATATCAGCTAATATCAGTTAATTAATTACTTTAAAAATTAAAATATTGTTTTAAATTGCTTTCTCATGTTGCAGCTGCACTCTAAAAATGCTGGGTTGTTGCAACCCATGTTTGGGTCAAATATGTGTGCTTAGTGACGGATCTAATCTCCCCTCACCTGCAGTGAAATACGAATCCTCTTCTCCTCATCCAGTTCACTCACCAACTGCTTGATTTCTTGTCTGATAAAACAAGTTTGAGAATTACACACATTTCACATCCTTCTAAACAGACATCAATCAATCAACTCACTCATCCATCCATCCATTTCCTTCCCTTTATATTTCCTTTCCCTCTTTCACTACTTCACTCAGTCCGTCTTTCATCTAACCCAGGGTCCTGGAGGGCCACTGTCCTGCAAAGTTTATCTCCAACTTGTCTGGAAGTTTGTAGTATGCCTAATAAGACTTTGATAAGCTGGTTCAGGTGTATTTGATTGGGGATGGGGCAAAACTCTACAGGACAGTGGCCCTCCAAGAGCAGCATTGGACACCCTTGATCTAACTCCCCCTCCCCCCATCCCGTTGGTTCATACTTGTGCTGGCTCTTCATGAGCTCCACAGTTCCTTTCAGGTCTCGTAATTGTGCTTTGAGCTCCTCCAGCGTGGCGGCACCCTGTTCGTTCTTTCCTCTGGCGTCAGTGGAAGGGGAATGGGGCCGCAGACCGCCCTGGTGGAGAGAAGCCCCACCGGACCCAGAAGAGGATAGAGGGGCACTTGGCTTAGGGGGTAAAGACGATTTCTCAGGAGCCTGTGGAAAACCGCCATGAGATATTAGAACAAAAGCTTATCAAACACTCACTCTCAGACGTTTGTCTTCCATTTCGGGCCTCAGTCTCTGTGTGTGTGTGTGTGTGTGTGTGTGTGTGTGTATATATAGTGGCACATTAAAGTATTTGGACACTTAAAGGAATAGTTCACCCAAAAATTTTAATTCTATCATTATTTACTCACCCTCATGTCATTTCACTTTTTTCATGCATCACTTTTTTTCCTCTGTGAAGATATTTTGAAGAACTGTTTTTGTCTATACAGTGAAAATCAATGGAGTCTAAGACAACAAATAGAGTGCTGCAGGGACTATGTATTTCTGGAGACGAAAACCTAGAAACGAGTTAGCATTTTAGCACTTCCGGCTTGGAATACAGGTTTGGAATGTCATGAGTGTGAGTAAATGATGACAGAATTCTCATTTTTGGGGGAACTATCCCTTTAAGACAAACTTAAAATGTAAGAATGTCTTTACATTATATAACAAATATATATATTTAAAATAATGTGACTTAAGTATCCAAAAGTAATACTTTTTTGTGTCACTGTACATAAAAATGCTTGACAAGAGCGCTCCCTTGTGGTAGGACAGGGATATGCATGCAAAAGAATAGGAAGGTGTAAGGGGGTGGGGTGACTGGGAGGGGGTGGGGCTTACTGTTATGATTGGCACTGCCTTGGGCATCTTCTTGGAGTTGTCAAGAGTTTTGGGAGTGAATGAGTCCTGCTCTTCCTTTCCCATGTCCTTGTCTCTCCTCTCCTCCTCTGGAGATGGGGAGTCCAGGAGGTCGGGACTAGAGAGAGAGGACTAGGAAGTAGAGAGAAATTTAAGTGATCACGACCAGATAACCCATAGACAGGCAGAGCAGGGTAAGCCCACATGACGTTCACACATAGCAAATGGCACAATCATATCTGACGGATTAACACTTAACACCTGAAAGGTCACAAATATATGACACGTTGTCAGCTGATTGCATCTGATAGGTGTGAAAAAAAAACAAAAAAAAAACAATAGACTTGACACTCTGATTAGTTAAAAATAACAACAAACAAGCATGTGTGGCGGGGTTATTATAGTTAACTGAAACTAAAACCATAAAAACATTTTTGTTACTTGAAATAAAATAAATATACTGTATAAAAAAAGTATATTTCAGCTAGTTGCAAAAAGCAACATTTCTCAGTTTCATTTAGTTACACTTTATGTATAAAAATGAATAAAAACTACCCAGCAGGCCACCAATGTCATAAGACGTTGCTCTTGGGTTGAAAATAGGTTCTCAAGTCTCATCAGGTGACCAAAATTCACTGTGTAATGCCAATGTCAATTTGACATAGAATACTGATGACAGCTGACATTGATATTTCATTGGTTTTAAGTTGTGGTATTATGTAACCATAATATCAATATCTTACATCTAATGCCAACATAAACACCAACATTTAGTCATGAGGTATGGTAAAACCAGAAGTCAACATCTCATAAACGTCATAATGCTAATGTTGACACAACATCACATTAAAACCAACAAAATATCAATGTGTAATGTGTAAAGTCATGGTATTAAGCAACCAAAATTCAACAATGGTCAAAAATTTTACATCAGTTCAACGTTGGAGTCCTATGTCTTCCTGACGTTACACTGACTTCCAGTGCCCGCTGGGTATATAGACAAAAAAAAAAAAAAATGGAAATACACAAATAAAAACTGTGGACTCACAGACGTGAAGACCTGCGATCGTGGTCGCCGGTCCATCACACGGGGTCGTGACGCGGTCGGGTGGTTCAGCTTCTCTGTGGATAAGACGATGGAGTCGAAGTCTTCTACATCTTCAGCCGAGCGTCACACGAATACAAACATAAACACACAGGACCACATATATATCATGTGCATAGGCATCATGAACACAGGAAAAAAACACGCTGGACCATAATCGAACATCTCCAGAATGGAACTGAATGAAGTGAGATGGACAGAGAGCTGTTGTAATCTTATTAGATATGGATTATTATAAGTCTTATTAGTCATGACAGGTGTATTCTAGATTGAATGAGAGCTCTGGAAAGGGACTCACCGATATCTAGGGATTTGTCTGCAGAGCCTCGGTCAGCGGCCACACCACTGCTGTCAGACTTCAGACTGTCACACCTGAACAAAAGATATTTAAACCAGAATGAGCTTTAGTAAAAACACAGAAATAGCACAAATGTTTGTGGAAATAACAATAAAATGGAGTAAAATTGTGATAAGAGATGGAGAGGATTTCTAATATGTAGCATTAGAAGTCTGATTCATGTGAAGTGGTTCTGATTCTAGTGAACTGGTTTAGTTGGATGGTTCTAAATGAATACATTCAAAAACGAAATGACTCAGTGACTCACTGCCAGAAGTTGTTTGAATGGTTTTGAATCAATCCATTGAAAAATTAAATGACTTACTGATTCATTGGCATCACTACACAGAAGTAGTTTGGATGGTTCTAAAAGAATCCACTGAAAAACTAAATGATTCACTGATTCATTGGAATCACTGCTGCACGAAAATTGTTTGGATGGTTTTAAATCAATCCATTCTAAAATTAAATGTCTCACTGATTCATTGGAATCGCTGCACAGAAGTCATTTAAATGGTTCTAAATGAATCCATTCAAAAATGAAATGTCTGAGTCTTTGAGACTCAGTCATGTAAAATAGGGTGATTTTAATTGTATTAATTATTACAAATTATTACAAATTTATCTTTTAAAAGTTTATTTGTTATCTGACTGTTAATGTTTAATTGTGACTAACTGCATTCCATTTCTGCGTCAAATAAATAGTGTTCTTGGTATAAAAATGAATAATATTATCTGATCATGATGCATCATGATTTATTTAATTATGTCTCGTGTATGATGATGTGATCATATTATGAGGTAACTGTGCTATCTCTCTACTATCTCAATTACGCTGCTATCATTAGACACTTTCAGTTTGGCAATAAATGACTTCATTCAGCATTAACATAGATACTTTATATCTTTATATAGTTGAATATAATGGGCTGATAATCTTGCTACGGTGATGTGTTCTGTAATCTAGTATGTGTTGGTGATGCTGGTACATGTTTGTGTGTGAGACTGACGGTATATTGGGTACAGCTGGTCTCTCAGGTCTGTCTGGGCGTTTGGGTGGCAGGGATGACGGTCGATTCAATGCGTTGTTGTTCTTTGGGGGAAGAGGCTTCTTTGGGAGGAAAGCTGGGAGGGACGGCTTTGGAATGTCACTCAACTTCAAGTCTTCACCTACATGTAATTACCATCATCATCACTGACATCATCATTATTAAAAGGTATAAAATGTCATACAAGGATGTTTACAGGAAACGAAAAGAGGGGCTGTCAAAGCAGAGACAGAAAATTCAAACATCTGTTTACTTCAGAGAAGCAAGAAAGTCAATCTAAAGCTTTTAGAGAAAGGCAGCACAGACTGCAGACCAAAGCAAATTAAAACAGTTCTGAGAGATGTTGCCCACCTTTTTCCTCAGATCTGTGTGGGAGAGATTCGGGCCGTTCTGGTGGAACCTTTTTTGCCTCTGTCTTTTTGTCTGGGTATCAATACACACAATACGAGGGTTTAGCAGGGCAAAGCTGACTCATTGGAAACATGCACACACTGAACATCTGGGATTCAAAATCCAATTTAAACATGGAAATTTAAAAAAAAAAAAAAAAGTAGAAACGTACAATGAAGAAATACTTAAGACTCTGCACTATTTCTAAGTCTCTAATCAGATAAACATATTTGTGACACTGATCATGTGACTCTTTGTACAGACAGTCAGATGTTCTTGCTTCCATTGAAGCAGATGATGTTCTTTGGAATAAGATCATCAGGTTTTTCACAAACCTGTGGAGTTCATGCAGCTTGAGTGCTGCTGTCACTGAAGCAAAAAGCACATAAAAGCAAAAGGGTAAAGTCAAGAGTATTGCATTGTGGGATACATTTATCCCACAATGCAACAATCTTGACTTGACCTTCCATTTCCAGTGTGACAAATTTTAATAATTTATTTCTATCACAAAAATAACTGTGGTCATATGAAGTCTTATTAAACAATGTAGCATTCAACAGTTTAAAACAGGTTTAAAAAAAAATCTATTCTATGATTATATAACTATTTTACATCGAGACAGTCTGAAATCCATGTTAATATTTATAATTCAACTTTTTACTCAAATTGTTATGCTGATAATATAATTTGTGATGGAAAAATAAGTATTTTCATTAGCAGTCTCAGACTTTGGCACCCAATTAAACAATTTAATTGCAAGCAAATCACTAAAACAAAAAAATTTGTATCAATCAATACTGTCACAATTGAGTGTTCATGTGAATTTTTGACAGTATTGATTGATACAAATTGGTTGATAATGCAAAAATGGTCAAATATCGGTCTATCACTACTCCATATACTAGTGCTGGAAACATAGACACAACTTTCTTCTCATTTTTATAGTTCATTTGAGGCCATTTCTAAGGCGTTATTTTAATGACAAATGTCGAGAGCGCTTTATTGTAATGCGGGAGCACATCCATGTAACAAATCTCTCCAGGTGGATTTATTTCACTCTCGCACAAAACTGGACGCGCGCTTTCAAATATACAGTGGTTTCATGGCTCTGCTCTTGCTCAGGCTTTAAATGTGCATAAAATCAAACTCTGTCTTGTGCACTCGTGAATCTCTACTTGCTCTTTCTCTAGAATTGTCTTCTCTCCTGGATTTAACACTATTATAATAGAAAATAGATTCCAATGATCATTTGTAAGCCACAAGGAGGAATCACCAGAATTCACTTGAAGGGAAATGTTTGAATATAATATAATATAATTCAAAATCTACATTGTTTTCATATGACTTCATATGACCACGTTGCATGTTTACAGAAATAAATGATTATTTAATCCTTTTTGCTTACATTTGTTACACTGGAAATGGAAAAGGGTCGAGCCTAGAGTATTGCATTGTGGGATACAGTATCTCAATGTAGCGCACTCTGCCAGTATACTACAAATTTTGACATCTGCAGAAGAAGAAAAAAAATGCAGAAAGAAAAGGAAATCAGTTTGTTACCTGTGACCTGTTTAGTGGTTGGTGCGGCAGGAGGAGGAGGTTTCTTAGGTCTCTGTAAGCACATACACAGTTAAAACACACAGTACACCTATTAAAACACACACGTACACTCAATAACACACTGATTGCCTTTTAAAACTCATACTAAAACACATACGTTAACCATACACATTTGTCCTTAAGAACACAATCCCTTCAGGCCAAACAGCAAACATCAAAGGACATGCTGGCAAAGGGTAAGGAGGGAGGCAAAAGTACAGGGCAGAGGGGAGCGTTTGTGTGTGTGTTTGTGTGTTTGTCTGTTTATTTCACTACAGCTCTCCTTTCGCTCAGAGACTGAGGCCCGCTGTCATACAGGCCGGGAGCACCCTGTTGGAAACAGCTGAAGTGTGTCAGAGAGAGACAAAAAATAAGATCTCACCTCTTTTTCTACTTCAGGAATGAATAACTTCACAAAGTTGTCTGGAAACACTCCCTGTTTGCCGTTCAGCTCTCCAAGCCACCAACCAGCATCTGCACACTCCTACACACAACAACAAACAATGAAAGCACACATTTCCGTGTTCTAACCAAGCCAGATATGTAGCAATTTGTCCATCCAAAATGCCAATCAGAACATATCTGATGTATAATATACTGTATAGTTATCTGGAGAGAAATTTTGAACCAATGAGATTTCATAGTGGCTGTGGCCATTAAAAATGAATAATTATTCAAATTAATAATAAATATATAGTAGAATGTATAGTAGCTTATTTTATTGGTTTAGAACAATTTTGCGTTGTAATCACCATACTCACCTTATTGACAATCGTAACAATATCTCCTTCTTTGATGGACAGCTCATCTACGTTCTGACCTTCATACGGGAAAATTACTTTGCAAAACTCCTTTGCTGTAATTTAAATTTTCACAGCCACAAGTCACATCAAGAAACAATTGTCCTTTGCATATAATTTGAGTACATAAACATTCTAGGCATTTAAATAATCCACAGCACAGGTGTGATCTAATTGTGTTACCTTTGGCCTTGTTGTCAGGCTCCGCCTTCATGGTTTCTTGGGCAACAGCTGGAGCGACTTTCTTCACCATCTGAGGCTGAGGAGAATCAAATACTTATATCAAATACTACACTGACCATGCCATTCAAAAGTTTAAGGTAAGTAAGATAAAAAAAAAAAAAAAGAAGAAATATTTATTACCAGTTAAAAAGGTAATACTGTGAAATATCACATATTTTAAAATGTCATTAATTCCTGTGACGACAAAGCAGCCATTTTTCAGCATCATTTCTCCAGTCTTCAGTGTCACATGATCCTTCAGAAATAATTCTAACAGGTTGATCTTAACATTTCTTGTTATTATCAATGTTGAAAATGGTTGTGCTGCTAAATATTTTTGTGCAAACTGATACATTTTTCAGGATGAATAGAAAGTTAAAAAGAACAGCATTTATTTGAAATAGAAATATTTTGTAACATTATAAATGTCTTTACTGTTACTTTTGATCAATTTAATGTGTCCTTGTACTAAAAGTACTAATTTAAAAAACGTAAACTTTCGAATGGTAAATATTTTTATATAAGTACATACACACACACAGGGTGCGATTTGTGAAAAAAAAAAAAAAAAAAAATGGGGATGTTTTGAAAAGTATTTTTTCCCCTGAAATCACAGTGGTTCACTACACAACATACAAACTTTTAACCCAAAAGTGTGCACATTTGAAGAAATATGTATTCACACTTTTATTTCTTTAAATAGGATAGAACCATAATTTCTTAATGACTCGCAGAAAGACGATTATGGTGACGGTAAACTTTTACGTTCTGTCTCAGAATACATTTATGCGTCAGTTTATAATATAGCCTAAAATATCTGCATTAGGTCGCAGTAGAATGAGTTTTGAGCTGAAACATTGTATTATCTCATACTGTCACTCTCAAATAGATTAATGGCACACTAACTTTCTAAAAAAGCGAACCAGGATCACAAATCCCAGACGGTCAGAAGCGCTGACAGTTAAAATCCATTTCTGATTTTATTGTTGTTTGTATTGTCATGTTGCAGCGTTTTATTTGGTGATGATTTAAATAATATTTTTTGGTATTTTATATGCTCTGTTGGTGGTTGGTGGAGTAGCATCACCCATCGGGAATAAAAAAAATAATTTAACAGAGGCAGTGATACATAGACCAGAAGGGGTGAAATCCCCCCCATCCCCATCCCCATTTAAATGGCTGGTTATATTCACTATAGCAGTTTGCAGCAAGCTTCAGAGTTCCTCTAAAACCCTCCACCTCCCCAGGTCCACCTGTATAGATCTGCTATGGGTTATTGATATATGCTATTTGTGCAGCAGCAGAATGTCTTACTCGCAGCAGCGAATCAGGGTATGTATCGGCAGTAGCAAGTTCATGTACTTGCTCTGCAGCAGCAGTGTAGCACATCTAGACCAAATACATTAACATTGTTATATCCATTACTATGCTAACAATCTTCCTAGAGAGTTGTCATGATATATATATATATATAGATAGATAGATAGATAGATAGATAGACAGATAGATAGATATAGTGATGAGGGGGCCACTATATACCCCAACAGTCTCACAAAAAAAAAAAAACCTGAATTTATTTAATAACAGATCAACAATTTGCAGAATTAGTTAAAAGCTATTGTGCGTTTGGGAGGCCATAAGGAAGTTGCCAGGGGCCCAGTGAATTCAAACATACGTGTGTGAACAGCATACTGTCCATTTGACTGTTTATCTGGCCTCTTTCCCACAGGGGAGCCACAATCCTTCCACAAACATGGCAGGGAATCAATCCAACCTGACATACAACAAGCTCTTTAACATCCCACACTCCCAATGTGGCCTTAACACACACATCCGCTATTCACTCAGAGAAAAAAAAAAACAAAAAAACAACATACTCACTCTTCCTCCTTCTCTCTCTCTTCCTTTTCCTGTCATTTAGAGTAGTCATGATGGAGTCGGACTAACAAGCACCATGTGGCACCCAAATGTTTAAACGACATAATAGGAACATCATTACATCTGGCTGCACTGCTCTTCTCAAAGGCCTCATGTCATCTCTGTGAAGACCCTACAGTAACTTTCACCCACAGAACACCCATAATGCTCTGTCTCAAAGCCCACCACATGAAATGAAACATCTCTGTCGTCGTATCTCGTCACTTCTAGCATAGAAGCCGCAGTTTTAGCATCATCAACATATTGCAGAAAGATCAAGAAAGAGTTGCAGAGAAAAACAGATAATTTCTTATTTACCTTCGTCTTAGTTTAAAATGACAAAATAATCCTTCAGAAGTATCCAGTGTGCATACCTAGTACTGTGTGCTCAAGTCCTGTCTGCAACAGGAACCTCCAACAAGCTTTCAGTCTAACCGCGGTTCACTCCCCCCTGAGTCATGACAGTCTCTTACAGTCTTACAAGCCCTACTTCTGCTTTAAAACAGCCCTAAAGTCAGGAAACCACTCAGAGAGAGAGAGAGAGAGGAAGAGAGGAGGAGAGGGGTGGATATGGAAAGAGAGCAGTGTTAGGGTGTGGTAAATTTGTACGTGCGTAAACCTTCAGCTTATAAATGACACTGCATTTCCATATTCCAATAATCACTTGCCTTGCAAAGTAGAAAAATGTCTCTGTTTGTAACAGGTGGAAGAGTTAAGAAGAACTGGAATATATAATAACAGATCTGGAGAGATTTCCTTTTCTTTCAGACTAAACAAAGCGAGGCTGAGAGACACAAAGTGCGGAAGATGTCCTATAAACAGTTCTTTGACAATAACTTCCTTTCTTAGTGACTGAGAGCATCTTTTTCCACACACACACACACAATACGCCAAACTGCCTACTATTTCTTTAAATAAAGTGAAATATTATATAACTATATAATATATAACTATAAACATTTAAACAGTATTAAAGTACATTCTTTTCACATGACCTCATTATGTTATGTTTTATCTAAGTTTGTGTAATAGAAAATCGAGTTGAGCACATTGTACTGTATTGTAAACCAATAATTATTTAATATATTTTTATTAAATATTTAAAAGGAATATTTTTGTTTATATGAATTTATTTAAAAACAATTGAATGCTAGTAGTACATTTAGTTACAGATGAAAATTAAATGAGTGTTAGAAGATGGCAAAGATAATCTAGATGTGAAAATATGGGAAAATATTAATCATTTAATTATGCTTGATAATTTCCCATATTTTCACATTTAATAGGATATTAAAATATTTAATGGCGGGCGATAATTGATTTGGTACCGATATATTGTGCATCCGTAGACTATTCCAAGCATATAGAAAACTCACATGTATATGGTACAGCAGAAGTAGTATGCATAGTATGGAAGCATTACACACATAGTATGGTAATATTTCACACATAACCATTGACTCTTTAAACACACAGACTTTGGGCAAGAACAAGAAGAGACAAATACACAGTTTCCACAATAACACAATCCCAAAAATATATCAACAACTAAAAAAGAAAACAGAAATGAAAGACATAAATTAAAGGTGGGACTAATAAAGAGAGCCAACTATGGATAGAAAAAATGAGGATATGAGCTACTCTCAGTGGGACAGGAAGGCAGGAAGGTTTTAATGAACAAGAGACCATGAACCATGAACGCAGGGGACCAAGACAGAGACGGCCTGACTTTAATTACTGAGGAAGAGAGTCATAAAAACTGAGAAAAACACACATACACAGGTCTTTTGCTTCATTAAAACCCAAAGATTCCAATATTCCTCACCTTCTCTGCCTCATTGTCCATGTCCATTGATCGTGGGCGGAGCTTGATCGGCTGGTCTTTGAAGATGTCCCCAAAGCCAAAGCCCCGAACCTTTTTGGGCTGAATCTCAGAGCTGGAGGACACACTGCCAGTATCAGACCGTAAACTACTGGAGTCGCCGCCATCACTCTCTGAGCCAGTGCTGTCCTTTATACCTGAAGATACACAAAGACGTTTCAAGGGAGGATTGAAAGGATTTGAATGCAACTTTGCATACAGCATTCTTCACAGCTGGACTGTTAGAGTAGATCTGTCCAGGGATCCTTGCTGATAGTGCTGTGCACAGTTGTCACATACCAAAATTCTAGTAGGTGAATTTTGGTAAAGGAATTCTGAAATGGTAATGGTATTCTATGTAAATAAGTAAATGTTACAGCTAAAAGTAATATGTTAAAAGGGTTAGTTCACCCAAAAATGAAAACTGTCAATAATTACTCACCCTCATGTCGTTCCACACCTGTAAGACCTTCGTTCATCTTCAGAACACAAATTAAGATATTTTTGATAAAATCCAATGGCTGCATTGCCAGCAAGATCATTAACACTTTCAGATGCCCAGAAAGCTACAAGAGACATATTTATAACAGTTCATGTGACTATAGTGACTACTCGCCCATCACTAGATATATTAGAAATATTCTTTTCACTTCGTAACATTAAGGTTGAACCACTGTAGTCACATGAACTGTTTTAAATACATCTTTAGTACCTTTCTGGGCATCTGAAAGTATTAATTATTTTGCTGGCAATGGAGGCCTCTCTGAGCCATTGGATTTTATCAAAAATATCTTAATTTGTGTTCTGAAGATGAACGAAGGTCTTATGGGTGTGGAACGACATGAGGGTGAGTAATAAATGACAGAATTTTAATTTTTGGGTGAACTAACCCTTAAATGGACAATTTAAAAAGTTAAAATATTATTATAAAAATAACAAATCAATATACACTACTGTTCAAAAGTCTTTTTTGAAAGAAAATACTTTTATTTAGCAAGGGTGCTATAAAGTGATAAAAAGTGACAGTAAGGACAATTATGCTCATAAATGCTGTTCTTTTGAACTTTCTATTCATTAAAGAATCCTGAAAAAAATGCATAAAGGTTCACACAAAAATATTAAGCAGCACACCTGTTATATTAGAATGTTAGAATGTATAATAGCATATTAGAATGATTTCTGAAGGATCATGTGACACTGAAGACTGGAGTAATGATGCTGAAAATTCAGCTTTGCATCACAGGAATAAATTCAATTAAAAAAAATATTAAAACAGAAAACAGTTATTTTAAATTGTAATAATATTACACAATATTACTAATATTACTGTATTTTAACAAATAAATACAACCTTGGTGAGCATAAGAGACTTCTTTTAAATATAAATATAAATATATATATATATATATATATATATATATATATATATAAATCTTATCCACCCCCAAACTTTTGAATGCAGTGTAGAAAATATTAAGTAAACTGAAAGTACAAAAAACAGTGAACTTAAAACAGCGACATATGCGTATCCATTTATTATTAAACTAAAATATTTTTTAGTACCCCTGATATTTTAAGTTAATAGTTCAATAAGTTAACAACACATTTGCACATTCACAGTTCTCTGATGCTGGCTTAAGGTCACATTACATGCAGCTAAACAAATAAAATAAACTTTTTCTAGTAAGTGATTTCTTGATTGTTTTAAAATTATTTAATTATTTGTGACTGGTTTAAAAGCAGGGGAGGAAGTGAATGGTAAGATGCACATAACATAATTGGTTAGATGTGGCTTGATATTTCATAAAACTTATTTTACAGCACATGGATGCATTTCTTACATGTAATACAAATGTTTCACTACTCATCTAAGTGACTTCATCAGCTGTAGGGAGGAGGTGGAAATTTCCCCACACTTAACCTTATTACACTAACATCAAAGGACTCACAAATCACTGTGGGAGTTGCTTGCTTAATGGTGTGAATCACGACTGTCATATGCGATGAGACAAAAAACTTTCACCATCTGCTTATTTGCTGGGAAATCGCCACTTCAATAAGCCAATATATCTTCAATAAGAAGAAAAACATGCTCCAAAATTAATTCCATTCTATTCTATCATGAAATGGATCCCCGGGGATCTTCACAGACATTGGGTTGGTAAAGTCAGGAAGCATTTTTTTGATGTGGTCAAGAGATTATGTGGTGTATAGACTGACTGGTTCGTGTGCTGCGCGTGTCGTCCTGTGGAGTCAGATCCTCAGCCTCGGCCAACAGCTCCTTGGTGAAGTTAGAGGGGAACATCCCAGTTTTGCCATTGAGAGTGCCCTCCCACCATCCCTCCTCCACCTGAGTGAGAAAACACACACAAAGGCAGTTGTAAGAATTTGGGACTCCATATTTGGTAGAAACAATCTGTGACATAAAAAAATATTTATAATGTGACTATGATGGTCATGCATTTATTTGAAACTACAGCCTTGTACAGTACTCACCTCTCCCAGAACCTCAATAACATCTCCGATCTTCAGTTCTAGCTCATCGTCATTCTGTGGAGTGTAGCTAAAGGCAGCTTTGCAACGCTTTTTTCGGATTGCCTCACCTGTTCACATTAAATATGCATAGATAAATTACGCGGTCATCCATCCTTCCATCCATTCATCCACCAAATAACAGAACAGAGAAGCACTTACACATTCCAGCACTAGGTGTCTCTCTTCTCTTTATTTTATGCTAAACAATTAGCAACACATTTTGCCCCAGATCTTTAACACACAGAGGTCTGTGGCTCATAAATCAGCTTCTGACAATAGATCCCCAAAGTTTCAGTTCTCTACAGAATAGAGAAACTGCGCAGCCCAACATTGACCTATCGATATTAATTTCTTGATACCATACACTACTGAGAATGCCTAAATATTTCAATACCTAATACTCTGAAGAAAACCAATGGCTCACATTTTCTTTGGAAACCAAGATCTCTCTCTGAAAAACAAATTAAAGTCACATGAACCAACACTAGTGCTGTTGTCTGAAAATCAGGTGATATACATAAATTGAGGGCTCTAAACAGAATGCGTGTCTTTGTTTTAGAAACCGGCTGCCCCATTTAAATTGTAAGAAGTGAAAATAGTATCCGGCAGATTTTTATTTTTATATATCTCTATGACCCAAATTATATACTTAAGTAATAATAAACATTTAGTAAATATACTGAATTTGATCACATATTTACATTAGATTATATCACTCATAAGATCAAAGTACTGTAAGTGTCCCATTTTCATGGTTACATTTTCCTCCATATTTTAAAAATGTTATTTAATTCGGCAACATACTAGCTAATTCAGGCCTACCTGATCTCTGACCAATCAAGAGGATTCACAGTGGCCCAAAGAAGACAATATGTGACGTTTATATAATTTTCTGTGTGAAGTTGATTTAATAATGTTTAATTGTGTACTGTCAAACACAGACACACACACACACAAAGGAAGTGGTAGGAGTTAATGGTTTCTGGTTTGAGGAGAGTAATACTGTACTTACTCTCAAAGGCCCAATCACACACACACACATAATCCCATTACGACCGGTCTGATGGACAGATTCTGGACCCGTATGGGTGACTTAGCACATTTAAGAAGGATAAGAGTCTTTGTAACAATTTTTTAATTTTATTTAACTGTCTGCGAGAAGCAAATCTGAGCCAGATCTCTGTTTAATTGAATCTTTGATCCACAGAAACTTTAACCGACTCCCAAATCCTGTCCTGTGAGACATGAGGGTGTGTTTATGTGGGTGTATTGTGCTGAATAAGCACTGTACTACTTTTCTGGTCAGGAATAGATCAGATGCGCTACCTTTCTTAGCGGGTCTGAGGCTGGGTTCTGATTTCGGGCTGGCGCTGCCATTGGACAGGTCTGATTTGGATCCGGCCAAACTGGACTCCTTCTTCACCTCCTTTTTCAGGTCTTTCTTTATCTCCTAGAATAGAAAAGGGGCATTTAATTCATAGAAACATTAGGGGGAGCACTAGTCCATTCTCATTCACTATGTGTGTGTGTGTGTGTGTGTGTGTGTGTGTGTGTGTGTGTGTAAGACAGAGACAGGCAGACAGAGAGGCGGTGATAGGCCTCAGTGCAGCAGAGCAGAGAGGCACTCATTTCCTGGATGGGCCGTACAGTGACTCAGATTCAACCTCTAACACACACACACACACACACACACACACAGCTTTAAAACACTTCTCCATCTGTTTGTCCGTCTGTTAGAAGAAGTAGCAACTCTGTCTGTCCGTCTGTTAGCAGAAGTAGCAGCTCTGTCTGTACTACACTTCCTTCTCTCTCCACTAGGGCTGTCAACGGTAGTAAAAATGTGGCTGGTGATTAATTGTAATCACCTAGTTAATAGCAGTTTTTAATATACTCCTCATTCCAAATCTGAAGTAATGTGCTCACCTTCTCTGAACTTGGCAATGCGTAATGATCAAAATACCTGTGCAGATGTAAAAAATAAAGAGAACCCGAAGCGTGTAATGGAGGATATACATGTAAATTACGCTGCAAACTGAACATTGCCTGATATGGTCTGGGTCTGAGAGCTCATAATACAATATATGATTGGCAGTATGTGAACGTGCACAATGATTGCACTACCCTCCTCGTTTTCTCGTTCTGTTCATAGGAAATGTGAATTTAAGGTATCTGACTTTATGGCCTGTGTAAAGGTTAAGAGAACTGCTGAGAAAGATCTCGAGTATCTCTTGTCTCAAACAGAGCTGTCATCCTTTCTCAATTTCCTGCATGTTATCTTTCGGTGCTCTCGCTGAAAGTTCTTTCTGCATGTTTCACTCTCTCAGTCACTCTGACATCGTTATTTATTTAAAGGAATAATATCTGCTCGCTGGATGCTATGTACTTGCAGATCAAATCATTCTCAATCATCATCAAATCATTCATTGTCATTCTGCAGGTGGACAATATTTAAAACATCATAAATCTCAACTATATTTTCATCTTAAATTTTTAAAACCTGACTCATGTCTCTACACATACTGTATTTTGGGCTCTTATTACGGACCACATTAAAGGGGACGTATTATGGTCATTTTTTTCAAGATGTAATTTAAGTCTCGGGTGTCCCCAGAATGTGTCTGTGAAAATACACCACAGATCATTTATTACAGCATGTAAAAACCCATTTTTGAGTACATGCAAAAACATGCTGTTTTCGTGCATGTGTCTTTAAAAGCAAATGAGCTGCTGCTCCCCGCCGCCTTTCCAGGACAGACTGTTGAAGACTGTTATGTTCACTTTTACATCCCACAACAAAACACATCAATCACTTACGAGACATTCTTGTCACTACCGCTGCTCCGGGCCGGCGCCGAGACAATGGCGGACAGTGTACAACTCACTCAGGGTGGAAACTATGCTAATAAGGCAGAGTCTGTCAGCAGTCGTGGGCGGGACCTGTACAATGTGACGTAACATTGTACAGAAAAGTCTAACAGCACACATTTATGTTCAAACACCATGTAAAAGTGAATTTAGTATAACAGGTCCCTTTTAAATGGTTTAAAGGGGTCTTATAATGCCACTTTTACAATATGTAAAATACGTCTCTGATGTTCCCAGAGTGTGTATGTGAAGTTTTAGCTCAAAATACCCCACAGATCATTTATTATAGCATTTATTATTTTTGAAGGTGAGCAAAAACGCTGTTTATGTGTCCCTTTAAATGCAAATGAGCTGCTGCTCCTACGAAGAGGGCGGAGTTTCAAGAGCTCGTGTTAGCAGCGCCGATTACCTCAGACTCACTGAAAATGTCAGAAACTGTTCAGCCTTTTATGTTCAAAACGGAGTCGGACAATGATGGAGAGACTCAAGAAGAAGTGACAACATGCAGAACGAACAGGATGTTTCTGAATGGTTGGTTGATGAATTTATGTAGCTGATGTGGAGTTAACTATCTATCTTAAAGTCATTGATTAGCATATTCTGTCATGATAATCGCTCGTGTGAGAACTGTTGTAAGATGCCTACAGAGCCAGAGAATATATGCTGCATGAAGATTACAGGTATAGTTTAGTTTAATTACGGTTATAATTTGTCATGTTGTCAACTTGCTTTTACGACATGCTATTGCATTTGTGTTACATACTGTATTGCAATAACATGGCCTCACCCCTTTGTTGTGTGTTTTTGAGGGCAAGGTTTATGTAAATTTTAGGGTTAGTGATGTCACCAGCCCGGGAAGAAGCTTGTTGTAGTCCCTACCAGCCGTTTGTTGTAGTCCTTAAACAGAGAATTCTTTAAAAGAAAGTATCTCCCTTTGCTTTGAACTTTGAGCGTCGTAACTTTGCAGATGTTGTTTATGTTCAAACAGCAACATTACACACTAACTAAAGTTAAAAAAGTGAAATCGCAATGAACCACCCCTTTAATATATGCAAATCTTTTTTCTGTAGTGACATATTTCCATTAAGTTTTTTCTATTCCGTTAAGGTAGGACATATCAAAAGGCTTGTCCTTTACTTTAAATAGTTCAACTTGCCCCAAAACCCATAAGAGAATTAGCATTTCTGAGCAACAGGCTCGCTCTGCAATTTTGAATGGGTTTTTACAATAGCGGTTTTTGTAACATAACATGATCTGTGATTAATATTACTATTAAAACAAAATGTGAAAGTCCTGTCAACAAAAATAATCAATATTTTTGGTCAATTTGATCAACTTTTAGTTATAAACACATATAGATTCATGGATTCATGAGGTCTTTTATCTACCATTAAACTCATTAGTAGCACAAAAAAAAAAAAAAAAATTATAATTCTTCACATATCCTGCAGACAAGCATCTCCCATCTAATTAGTTCAAAACATCAACATCCAATTAAAAGCAAAGTTGTGATATTTTTCAGCTAGTTAATATGCTTAAAAAAAATCCAAAAAATAGATGTTTTAAAAAACTAATTAAAATGGGAAGACGTATTCGAATTTATCATGACACACAAAACAGGAAGAGTCTCTCACAAAGAAAAATGCGATATTCTTTTCTGAATAGTGTGCAGAAATATTAATTTTAAAAGTTATCAGCCAGGGAATGAAATAAGGTTACAGTAGTTAGCTTTCTTTATGCCGACTGAATGAGTGTGTGGAAAGAGATAAACTGAAGGAGAGAGAGTGGAGAGAACAGTCTAGGCGTGAAGAGAAAAGGTATCAGTGAAAATGCTACACAAGAGATATACTGAAGCATAAAAAAAAAATCATGCAATTAACATCAACTCAGCAGACCACTTACATGCGTAGAACTTAAAATACAGACCACAAGATTCTCCTGATATCACACAATTTACATCTTCATAGGGAAGTCATTTAGCGTTTGCTCATCTGTGATGAAATTCAGCTGATGTTTCTGCGATGTTAGTTTATTGTGTATGCAGATATACTCCTTTTACATTAGATGTTGCCCACAAATATGTTGCTTAGAATAGAATGGAATCAATATGTTTGGTCTGTTTTCTTGGAAGAAAAATTGATATTTTAAATGCATGTGAGCTTCAACAAATATATACACACAAACACACACACACACTCGCACACACAGACATATTTGCTGAGAAGTGAGGAGATAACCAGACAGATTGAAAGGACAGAGCCCTCAACAGCAAATAAGAGCTGACCTTGAGCAGCACATCTCACTGGATCCTGTAAATGTCTGTATTGTGTTGCTTGTGTGTGTGTGTGTGTGAGAACACACATCTGTGTGTATCCCAGAAACATTCTTTCCAAGAAAAAAAAAGAAAAAAAAAAACCCTGAAAACAAAATTCCATTCTCTCTGCCATAACTGCCTTATCAAGTTATTTATGATGAAAAAAGCACACTGCAACCATCCTGCTGAAAAGACCAGAAGAATTTCATGCTACTTTAGACTGGTTTATATTGATTAGTGCTGGTTTGGTACTAGTTTAGCTGGTCTATGACAATTAAAATATTAATGTATACATTCATGTCAATCAAATGGAGCACAACAAAGAAACTGAATGCAACCATTCATCAAAATATTATCTTTGGACATCAAATGTAGGTATTAACAACTTTGTTTTTAAGTTTCAGCTCAAAATCCCCTATAGATCATTAATTACAGCTTGTCAAATTTGCCCCGATTTGGGTGTGAGCAAAAACACGCCGTTTTTATGCGTTCCTTTAAATGCAAATGAGCTGCTGCTCTTGGCCCCCTTTCCAAAAGAGGGGGGAGCTTTAACAGCTTGCGCTTTGGTTGCTCAACAACAAAGCTGGAGAATCTCACGCAGCCAAATGAGGATTGTCAGTCACGGTGTTCAGCCTTACATTGTTCAAACTGGAGTCGGACACTGATGGAGAGACTCAGGAAGAAGTTACAACTTTTAGAATGCATCTGGACGTTTCTGAATGGTTAGTGGATAAATTTATGTAGTTGCTGTGGAGTTGATTCAACTCATCGACTAGCATGTGCCATCATGTTAATCCTTTGTGCAAAACCAGCGTTGAATTGACCCTCGTTTGTGAAGCAGTCCGGCGTAAAATGACGGCATGCAACAACACTCTACTACAACAGCTCTTTCTCTTCTCTAAAGCAGCTCAACATGGCCTTGCCCCCTCGGGGGTAGGGTTTATGTAAATTTTAGGGTTAGTAATGTCACTAACCCAGGAAGAAGCTTGTTGTAGTCCCTATCAGCCATTTGTTGTAGTCCTTAAACACATTTTTTAAAAGAAAGTATCTCCCTTTGCATTGAACTTTGAGTGTCGTAACTGCACATGTTGTTTATGCTCATACAGCAACATTACACACTAACTCCAGTTAAAAAAAAAGTGAAATCAAAATCAACCACCCCTTTAACAACTTGCTTATATTCTATAACTAAATTTTAAGCTATTTTTTGAACACAAATGTTTAGCATCCACTATACAGAATTGAATCTGCACTGTTTGAAGGACAGCATTGGGTTGCAGCGCTAGAATTTACTATACTGTTAGTGTGCTAAGTTCTCTCAGTCACTGTGCTAGCAGACAGGCAGGCCCATTAACTGATGGGTCGTCTCCAAACTCCACATATCACAAAGTCCTACTGTTCGATTCGGGACAGCCCGTGCCAGCCATCAGCATGGAGCTGATGAACTCTGAGAACATCTGAATACGTCACAGTGTTCAGAAACGAAGCGAGTTTTGCTGAAAGTATTGTTTAAAGTGTTCTGTACAGAAACCGTTTTTTGTGGCTGTTGGAGCTCCTCCCCAATAGGTTGACCTGATTTTAACCAATACCACACTTGGCTTTGATTAGAGAGTGGTAAACAAGTTATAACAAGGTAGTTGCAGCTCCATCACTACCTAGCTAATATAAAAATGGAAGGTATGGCATATGTGTTATGGTCTACCTGCATACCTTATGGTGTTGCTGCCATGGCAACTTATTAAAGCCAGGCCCCTAGGGGCCGAAGTACAGCTGGAGATCACATAGTAGGTCAAACACTGAAACTTGAGTAAGAAGAATGGGGAGGATCATGCAGACACATAAACACATTAGGAATGAGTCACAATTTGCCAACTAGTCACCCAAAAGCTAGTTTGTCTAGATTATCTTGGTAAAACTTTGCAAAAAGATTGAATTTATTAACTTGAGTTAGTGCATTTGACATCATAAGTGCATAAAGGTATAAAATACATTTTAAAATATATTGAAACAGTAATTTAAATTAGGACTGTAACAATATATCATGTCACAAAATATATTGCAATACAAAAATGCAACAATATGTATCGCGGAGAGTGACAGAGTTTTAGTGTCATTAAACTACTATATATAATGTTGAATATAATGTATAATAATGCAATGGGGGAATATTTGTGGGTCCTGATAATGCCAAATGTCTTATGACACCAGTAAAAAGTGGCCTACATTATTTTAAATATATCTAGTCAGTGACAGAGTGCAAACATATTTGTCTAAAATAATTCTGTACTTCCAGCTTCAGAATCATGAATATTTTTATTCTGGTATTAACATTGTCTTGCGCATTGGGTTACCGGCACCAAGTACAAGCCTATTCATTTCCACTCCCAATGTAATACCAAATTTAACATTTTAATGAACAGTACATTTTTTGTTAACCTTTTACCATATATCTTGGAGTATCGCAATAATATTGTATCGTTAGTTCAGTATTGTGATATGTATCGAATTGTGATGTGAGGGTATCGTTACACCCCTAGTAATATTTTACAATGTTATTGTTTTTACAGTATTTTAATCAAATAGATGCAGGCTTGGTGAGACTTCTTTATAAAAAAACTTTAAAAAAAACTTAAAAAAAAAAAAAACTTAACAACCCCAATTCTTATATATCCTATACATTAGCTGCTAGTCAATTTGCATGATAAAACACTCTTGGAAGTTGTATACTTAAATTCATCCTTTTTAATGCACAGCCAAACACATTCAAAACACAAACCTTTGGGCACTGCATTACATCTTGCGCTGTTTTTTGAGAGTTCAGGTATAAGCGTAGTGTTGTTCTATCGTGTGGTATTTAAACGCAAACCCCCCGATTGGTCGATTGGTCGTTTAAGCAATCCACTAACTTGTTGATTTTTGAAAATACAGATTAACAAATCACTAACATGCAAACAAAATGTGTTTTTGCTAAAGGACCCCTTTGGATAGCTATATTAAAACCCATTTAGAAACCATTTAGCATTTTTAGTTAAAACTTTCTATGCACTATAAAAAAAAAATTATCTTGCACAAAAGCCATTTTAAGATGATAACAGTGGTGTTTGTGGAAGGGACAATCAAAACTCATCGTTTCTCACTCGTCTCGCTTTACGGCATGCAGCTGCAAGGCTCACTTTTTTAATATACACTTCCTGCCAAACTCAAAGGCTTCAACAGAGCTGAAGTCAAACCACAGTGTGTAGCTGCAAACTTCTGCAGTGCGCCCTATCAAACGATACTGTACGCACACACACAGACCAGACGAGACCAGACAAGAGCTTTTCCTTTTAAACTGTAAAAATAAACATGTCAACAGAAACAGTGGTTCTGCAATGCATCGTGGGAACTGCACAGGCCTTATCAGACTCACCTGACAGAGAGAGTCTGGGTGTATCAAAAGAACAGATTAGAAGGGGGCATTCACATGCTTACATACTTTAGGCCACGAAACATTCCACTTCCACCACATACTGACCGACTACGCATGCATGAATCTCTATCAGAGTTATTCTTTTAAAACACTGACACACATACACACTGAGCACATACTCGGGCCTGTCACGAGACTCCCTTTCACTGACTTCCTGTTCACAAGAGCATTAACAGAGCTCTGAAAGTGTGTGTGTCTGGTCTGCTCCAGATGGTTAATGGTAGCTGGTTTCCAAAGCGTCCCATCATTCCTCTGTCTTCCACTACACAGGGAGGAGGAAAAAAAGTCATCATGTGCTTCAGGGAATGACAGGCTCTCTCATACACAACAGCGTAGACGACCTTGGTACGCTAGTGCTGCTCTTTGATCAATGCCACGGGCCTGCTCATGCTGAGAACCAGAACCAGGCTGCATGATGGACGAAAAATTATTTATTCCCATAAAATCAGATTTCACGTTTGAACACAAAGAAGGTGAATAATGGAAAAGTCTCCAGTGCACCACTAAAACATTTCTCAACAGCTGTTTTTAACAATCTTTATTCCATAAAGTCTCAGTTATTTGCACAGTTCTGAATACCACAGGATATAGAAGTAGCTAGAACAACAATAGGGTCAGATATTTTTAAAGAAAGTATCTTAGATTGATGTTAAATGCTTGAATTTAGCATGTTTAAACAATTTACACCCTAGGCTTGGCAAAAAGGGCACATCAAGTGTCTAAAAAGCTGCAAGATCACATGTCCACATCAACTGCGGCATTGGGAAAGGGTCAAAATGTATGTATTGCAGCTACTTAGCAAGTTAACAGCTAGCAAGCTAACTTGCAGATACAATGTGCAGTCTTAAATAATAAGTACAGGTAGACTGATCCAATACTTGGATACTTAAAGATACAGACACATAAAAATAACAAGGTCAAGGCCAGGATGGTTGACTAGTTTTAGATTATCTTACTTTTAATTTAGTTAGCATGCTAATAATAATGTGCTATACTTTAGCTGTTAGACAGTTGGCAAGGTAAAATTCTCTTGAAAAGCTGTGTACTGCAAATATTGTTGGCTCAATTGCTTTTGATGCTACACTTTCTTTTCCATTCTGTTGCATTCCACTTCAGAATATAGGTTGTTTACATAAGTATTAAGATTTAAACACGGGAGCGTTTGAAAGCAGGCGTCTATCAGCGGATCAGTCTATAGACGCCTGCTTTCAAACACTCCCATGTGTATCTGTGTAAGCACTCTGTAAAAAGCGTGAACAATGTCTATTTACAACATGTTTTTGAAGTGTTGATCATTGTAGCCAATCACAGACATATCTGTTGAGTGCGTGAACACAATGGCCAATCAGAGGTGTTTACGAATAAAATGCTTCATTTAGGCAATATTTATTTAGGCAATTCATTGTTCAGACAACCCAATATAGCTTTGCACATGTCTAGTCTTAAAATATGTACTACATTTGGTTACTCCAATTGGTTAATTTGTTAAAGAGTCACAAACATGCGAAAATATTGCAAACAAGGTTAAAAAGGTCCTTAGCAACAGGGAAGGTGGATGGGAAATCATCAGTATCATGACGAGACTGCAGTGAAGTGCAATTTTGACTAAACTAGAATAGAAGAATGGAGCAAGAACAACGAATGACGTAAAACTAAGAATCCAGCACACTACCTAAACTTCCCTCTCACTTTAAGAGGTTAAATGCCCTACAACCCAGTTACATCAGCAAGTGCTTCAGGATGCTGGGATACAGAATTCCACGTTTCAGGGTGAAATGCTTCATTGGTTGTGACACAGTTTTGTGAGCTGCCGCCCCATGGATTATTAGTGCAGTGGAGCGAAAACAGAGCCCCACGCTGAGACACACACTCCTACATACATACAAAAGTACAGATAGGCACAAATGACAATCACACATACAAAAAACAACATTCACACGCATGTAGACACACACAATTTTGAACGATTTAGTTAGACAGTCCAAAGACCAAGTAAAATGTAAAGCACCTCTATGGAGAGAATGTAAATGGTATGAAGTCAAAAAATAGTAGTGGACATTTTTTATTAATATATTAATAAATCTATCAGTCTATCTATCAGGTAACCTCCCAATGACACAGTAAGGAGTGTCTGAATGACATGTAAGACAACCAATCACAGCTAGACATTTGTACTAGGGCCAGGTAACTCTGAAATGGATGATGCTATAATAATAAATCAACGTGCAGTTTGCCATATATAAAAATAAATGTATCCCAATAAATAAATACATTTCTTACTAACAATAAATAATGCCAACTATCTTTGTGAAATGTTGCAAAGACAACAATAATAAAATTAAGAGTCTCACTTAGCTCATCCTCTTGAATATATTCCAAATATTCAATGCCATGAATCATGCAAACTTTGGCAAATCCAGTGATTAACTGTTCTGCATTGTGGGCCATCTGACACAAAATCTGAGCAGATCGAGCCTGTGCTACTGAATCATAAATGCTCTGAAGAAGCTGGAGTAATGGCAGTTACAATTTACTGCTAAACGTAGCAGTGATGGCACATTTATTGCATATTTTACTGTCAGAAAGTATGCAAGCTGTGTTAGGAAACTGACAAATAAATAAATCTTTGATGGCATTAATCTGGTCTTAGTGCAAATTGTGATAATGATGTCATCATAGGCAGATGGAACAATCTGTAGAATTATGTTATGAGTCAGGCCTTCACAGACCCCCATAAACACACTCAGCCAGAATTTAACGACTTCATTGGTGCAACAGTAGCGAGTAAGGCTTGCAGACCTGGCTTCTAACGCGATCGACGCTGGTTCGAATCCACCTTTTGCCGAGCTTGCTCTTTCCCATTTTTCCATCACATTTCATATCAGAAATGCATTTATTTTCAATAAAAATTAAAATGTTCTAAAAGTGGAAATAAACTGTCTAACAAGTGTTTAATAATAGTAAAAGTGTTTATTGGGTAGGGTTAGGGGAAGATGTTGGGAAGGTTTTTACTCTCCCAATAAGGCAGCATCCATTTAATAATTTTAATAAATATAATCATTTACACTCTATGATATTATTGCATCCTGTTAATGTACAAAAACACTGAGGTGCAAATAGTATCTGCCAATATAAAGTATAGATAGTATCTAATTACTATTTACACTTATTGCAAAGAACTGATACTTTTACATGGTTTTAAATAGAATCTATCAATATTTTCACCTAGTGTAAATAGCATATCGCTAAGAAAATGCTATTGTCACTTAGTAAAAATAGCAATATATTCTATTTACACTTAGTCTAAATAGCATTTACAGCTATTTGCATTTTGCTATTTGCACCGTGTCTACACCTATCAAAAGACAACAGAACCCATTATAATCCGTGATATTGTCTACACTAGATGCGGCGTGACGTGATGCGACAAATTCCCGACAGTAAACGGATTCCCCATTCTATTTCTGACGTAGTCCAAGTGCTTTCCAACGGTCGTCTTGTCACGTTCAGTGTAGACAGCTTTTAGCTGGCATAAAAGTTGCGTCTGGTGTAGACACAATGTTAGTGTAAATAGCATCTATTGCTATTTGCACTTAATGCAAGTAGCCGCTGCCTTCTAAAAATTGCCTTCTGTATTGCTATATTTCTAGTTATATATATATATATATATATATATATATATATATATATATATATATTTATTATATATATATATATATATATAAATAACGTATTATGTATTATTACATTGTATGTTAATAATAATAATAATAATATATACAGTACCCTGTACCCTGGTTCAAAACCCTAGTTGATAAAAACAACATTCATTTTCAAGAAATGCAAATAAACAAATATGCGTATACTAAAAAAAAAATCCAAAATCCAACATATAACGTAATAAAAATAAAACCCAGAAGGAGAGAGCAAAAGTGAGATAGGAAAATGAAAGGTTAAAGGTCATTTATGACAAAACATAATCTCCTCATTTCAATTCAGAGAATAGCAGATTATCTGATCTTAATTAAAAACGTGATTCTGAAACAATCCTTGCCAGCTGTGTCAACTTGAATCAGAGAATGAGATAAAAAAGAAAAGGAAGAAAAGCAGGATGGCATGAGTCCAGACATGATTGTGAAGAACGCCTGTGAAGAACGGATGCCTGTCTATTCTAAATTACATCGCTCATTTAATCACAGAAGAGGCTAAATTATCGGCCCATTATCACATCACCAACACAGGAAGCTGGTGTGCATGCATGACTGAACCAATCTGCCAGAGAGGAAGCCCCCCGTACAAGAACTGACACTGTGGCGGCTCAGCAAAACTACAAGAGACCTGATTGAGCTTTGTTAAAGCGATTCAAGCATCATAGCAGAGCACAAATCGACAAACAAACAGGATAAGTGTGAGATTTACTTGTGGCAGACCTCAAACAGGAAACACCTGTAGATGGCAACATGCTTTCTTGTGTTTCATTCTTTTAAAGAAAAATGCACACTTCCACTTATACATCAGACAAGAATGAGTCAGATGGTCCACTGGTTATCCTTGACAACTAGTTAAAGGGATAGTTCATCCAAAAAAATTATCCCATGATTTACTTACCCTCAAGCCGTCCTAGGTGTATATGACTGTGAGCTTCTTTCAGACTAACACAATCGGAACTATATTTAAAAATATCCTTGCTCTTCCTAGCTTTATAATGGTAACATTTTGAAGCCCAAAAAATGCATCAATCCATCATAAAAATAATCCATATGACTCCAGGGGGTTAATAAATGTCTTTTGAAGTGAAGCGATGCGTTTTTGTTTAAACAAATAGGGCTGGGCAACAAACTCAAGCTCCTCTTCTCTTATATCGAAATCCTCAGACATTTCTCTTTAAATTTCTGATTTTAGACTTCTAATTCATGACCGGTGTTTTGTTTTGCTCTATCCTCTGCACTTCCACGTTCGTCATTACGTCATGCGTCGGGTCAGGGGTTACTCTTCTGCCACAAATCGTTGCATGCGGCCATCTTCCAGAAGCTAGTTACTACAGTTAGTTAATAAAGTTTTAAATATGGATATTTTTTCTACAAAAACTCATTGCTTCGCTTCAGAAGGCCTTTATTAACCCCCTGGAGCTGTAAGGATTACTTTTATGATGGATGAATGCTTTTTGTTTTGCTTTAAAATGTGAGTAAATCATAGGATCATTTTCATTTTTGGGTGAACTAACCCTTTAAGTTGTTGACTAAGTGAGGTTGAGTAAAATTTTAGGCCTGGTTTCACAGACAGGGCTTAGATTAAGCCAGGATTAGGCCTTACAGTAGTTTAATTAGGACATTTAAGTAGCTTTTATAAACATGCCTTAGAAAAAACATTACTGGTGTGCATCTTGAGGCAAATCAATGTCACTGAATTATTTTAAGCTATGTCAGTGCAAGTTGCTTTCAGTTAAAACAGCTCAAACATGCATTTTAGTCTGGGACTAAGTTTAAGCCTTGTCTGTTAAACCGGGGGTTAGTCTGCTTCAGAGACTTATCTGAAGAGTGTTTTAGCACACCATGATTTAGCATGCTGAAACTGGAAGAGAAGTTAAAAAACAAACTAAAAGTAAAAAAGTAAAAAAAAAAAAAAAAAAAAAAAAAAAATCCTTTTAAAGCACAGCCTAAAAAATAAATGGACATATAAACCAAATAAAAACAATAAATATAAGAGATAAAAATGTATAAATAAATAAACACTCTTAACTAATGTACATGAGATGCCCAAGAGCTAAGAACTGCACTGATACTTTGTTTTCAAAAGTCTGGTTTGTAAGTCACAGCTGCTCAACTGCATTTTTACCCAAAGCTGACCATCTAACCCATGCTCTAATAAGAGATTACGTAAGATTCTGCACTTCTGAGCAGGGGGTCTGGGAATGAAGCTAGACAAAATTTAACATTTTTCAGATGCTTGTTTCCTGACACACTATGAGTGTCTGAATGTTCACGCTTGCTTTCTCACAAACCCTGGGGGAAGAAAAGTCACTACAGAGATGCTTAATTGTTTCTCCTGGAAATGATAAAGACTGCTGCTGCAGAGCAAGTGCAGGACTTGCTACTGCCAATATATACATGACACTCTGCTGTGAGCTAATAAGAGATTCTGCTGCTGTACAATATAACGTACATGAATTACCTGTAGCAGATCTATACAGGTGGAGCTGGGGAAGGTGGAGGGTTTCTGAAGCACTGCTAAGGCAATGCTACCAAATTATTTTGGAGATTCGAGCACGCAAACTCATTGACTACTGATACAGCAGGAACCAATCAGCCGTGCCCTATAGATAAGGACATGATTACGAGCAGATTGAGTTAAAGGACCTATTAGCCTACACCATCTAGAGTTTCAAGACAGACATTTTTATATATATTAAAAAAATAAATAAAAATTAGACATGTGCCTCCCCAACAGTTTCAGAAAAGGTCTCAGCAGATCTCAAACTGTGCTTAAATTTACCAATCATAAGTCAGAGAACTCAAATTCATCTCATTCAATTCTCCAAGAACAAAGGATCTGTGTTATATTCACATTAATTTTATATATCTCAAATGCATTTTCATATGTATCCTAATTTTATTTGATACTTAAATTCAGCAAAGACGTGTCAAATTGATGAAAAGTGACAGTAAAGATATTTATAATGTTACACAAGATTTCCATTTCAAATAAATGCTGTTCTTTTTACACTTCAAAAATTCCTGAATTAAGCAGCACAACTGATTTCATAATGCTGATTCGCTGCTTAAGAAACATTTCTTAAAGTAGAACGATTTTTGAAGGATCACGTGACACTGAAGACTGGAGTAATGATGCTGAAAATTCACAGGAATCACAGGAATGAAGTACATTTGAAAATATATTAAAATAGAAAACAGTTATTTTAAATTGTAATATTATTTCACAATATTACTGTTAATACAGTATTTTTGATCAAATAAATGTAGAATTTGTGCAAAATCCTCTAGATTGCTGAATGTGTCTTGATCACTAGCATTAGCATTTGATTAGCACCATCATCTAATAAACTCTGGAATGTTTGCATAAAGCGCGTAAAAACAGAAGATCGGATTTATATTTTTTTTGGAAACACATTTATGTGGTCAAAAATGGATCGGATAGCAATCATTAATGTAAACAGGCCAACCTATGAGCAATAAAACTTTCCTCAAAAAAAAAAGACCCTCCATACAATTCACATTTCACACATCTTGTTTTTCCACTAAACGTTTATGGTCATCAAGCTGCTGAACCCTGAACACGGTGCATGACTTATGTTACCGTAAACACAAATAAGTGCAAATGTTCCAACCTCGCTCGGCTGCTCCAAGACCACTATGAGCCGTACAATGTGTGTGTGCTCCGAGCTGTTCAGGTGGAAATCTGACTCACACGCCATTTTACTGATACCCCAACTCAGCACAATCCAAACCCACAGAGAGAACATAACAAAACTGGCCCTGCTTTAGTATGCAGGCACCATGAATCGCTTCTGAAACAGGCAAAATCTGCTTTTTACATTAGTGTTATTGTTCTGAAAATGAGCTTGGATGTGTAAATACTCTTGAGCATCCATTTTAAAGGTTAGGTTATGGTTATTTTTTTAAAAGACTATGCGTGATATGTGGGTGTATAGTAAGAATGGAAATGTCGCTCTAGCTTATTTAGTAACCATTTAATTGTCAAGCACCATTTTAGCATGCTAACATAAATAAAAGCTAACAAACAGATTCATTTATAGCAAAATCACATGAAAATGATCTTAAATGTGGTGTATGTTTGGTTCATTTAGTAGTTAAAATGCTAACTTAAACCTGTATGATGTTATTCTGTGAAACAAAAAAGAAGATATTAATTTTTTTTGACTGTTTTTGTCTATATAAATATCAAGTCAGTGCAACACTGGACCCCACTCACTTTCATTTTATAAAAAAAGAAAGTGAGTTTTCATTTTTGGGTGAGCTACCTCCATACACCTTTTACAGTCTGTGAAGAGAATCTTGCAACTGTTTTTAAGGAATAACTTTCTATGATGCTTGTTTTAGTGTCTTTAGAGTCAGTACTGTCTGAAACGCCCATTGCACCCGTCGACTTTCTCACTGCCTCACTGCATTTACTCTCCCCAGTGCCATCAGAGGAAGTCTACACTTCCCTCTCAACCATAAAAGAGGAAGTGACCTCACGAAGCTGCAGAACCTTACTGCATAAACTGCATCATTTATAGGCCTACAGTAAAGCTAAAGGATGTAGAATCGAAACAAAAACAGGAACATTTTCTTCCAATCTACAGTATCTTGTTAATCTTTTTAATCAATGTAAAACATCAAAAAAATTAGTCTATAGTCTTAATTCGAAACTAAATTTAGATGATTCATACACCAAATGACTCAAAAAGACTCAAACCACTTAAGTGTTTGAGGACAGAACTTTCCTAAAATAGTTTTTTTTTTTTTTTTTTTTTTTTTAGATGAATGGTTTCTCACTTGCCAAAATTAGATTGAAGTAAAACTTCATATGCTTTCATTTACATGAGCATATCATAATGAACAAAGAAGCCTAAAGACTAAAGCAACATTGTGGATATTGCAAAGCGCTTTTTATTTGGCCATTTAGTTTCCTCATAACTCTGATTCAACGATTCATTGATATCAATCAAAAAAAATCTGCATATGGCATTCTTATTTACTTTAAAGTTATAGTCTCAAGTGATTTGAGACTAAATTTAGACTTATAAACAACTGAATTGATTCAGACTTCAAAAGACTTTACAGAATTTTACAGAAAAAAAAACGTGCCCAAAGTAATTCAATGATGTTTTTAGATGAACAGTTGCCAACTTTGATTAAAGTAAAACTTCACATGCTTTCATTTATGAGCATATCATAACGAACAAATAAACAAAGACTAAAAGAACAAGAAAATTATTAATCTTGCAACAGGGTTTATAAAACTAACCTGCAACAACCCAAGACTTGATTTGTAATCGTTTCAGCTGACCTTATGATTATGACAAATGTATAATGTTCACACCGACATTTGTGGTGTTACTTGTTGAAAAGTGTGTTTACAATAAGGAATAAACAAAACAAATGAGAACTGTGCTATGAAAATACTAAGAATTCTCCTAGTGTGATTAGAAAGAGCCTCATGTCACGCCTTCTGATGCTAACGGATATGTAGCGCTACTACGCTAACAAGCTTTCATGGACACCTGAGCTCATGACAACCTGCTAGTGGAGTTCACAGGTTTCCTGCAGCTATACGCATCTGATGTACTGATGTCACTGGAGACAGAGAGAGAGCACACAAGTCACAGAGATTCTCTCTTTCTCTCCAAATCAACACTAGCATCTTGTTCGTCTGCAGTGCTGCAGCTCAGTGTGACCAACACTCGTGAAAAAAATCAAATATGTCAAATAACTTGGATGCCCTCAATATTAAATATGTTAAATGAATGAAATGGACATTAAATAGAAAAAAAATATTATTATAAAACATTATACACTAATCTACACTATTTTAATGTTGCTGTGGGACAATGTGAGAGACACCTATCAAATTCAATATATTATTTTAAATATATCATTACTATAGTGGAACAATAAAACAAAAATAGATGGTTTAGAACTTTCACTATTTATTGCACAGACCACAACTGGCCAACAAGTCTAAAAATAAATTATGCTTGATCAGACTCATGACTCATGATCCGCTCTTGCTTGCACGAATTTTCTCTGTACTTTACTACGTGCTGGTAGCCATTAAAGAAAACATATTTAGTATCATATTTATGTTTATATAGGCCAATTATAATGTTATTTTTTAATTTCATCTATTTGATTATGAAAAGTGAACAGCATGAGTAAGAGAATATCATAAGATGTGCAATATATCGGGAGACATGGAGTGGGTCAGACATGATTTTGACCACTTCATTAAGTTTTGTCTTGTATAGAGAGCCTTTCTTTAAAGTGAATTTCATTTGATTAAAATTAAGATACAATTTTGAACAAATGTTTAATCAACCAATTGCCTGGATTTAATAAATAAGAAGCAAATATAGCAGACAATATAATCACGGTATGGAGGCGCCGGTGCGATCACTTGCACATGAACTGGAGCGCGTCTTAGGCTAAATGAACCGAAACTCAGCGTATAGGCTGCTTGCCTCACAGACATGAGGAATATATCTATAGAAAGCTTGAAATGTCTACTTTTAAATGAAACTTCAAAACAAAAAGAAATAACTCTCTGATCATGTAATCCGAATTAAATGTGCATTTCTCTCTCTAGGCGCGTCCACGGAGATGATGAGAGTCAGCAATGTCAACTTCATCTTTGCAGCCGACACTGATTCAGAAAACATTAGTTTATTAATAAACAATTAAAATGTCTCCTTGCTGTTTTTATCACATTCATAATCATTACTTTTGCTGGTTCTTTATGGCAAGCTTTATGTGTGCGCTTGAGTGCTATATTACGTAAACGCTCATTATTATGGTTTATTCTCTTCAGTATTTAAAGAAATTAAATTAATATAAATGTGATTAGTCAACTAATGGCTTAAATGAACAACTACTAGTCGACTAGAAAAAACTTATTTCAGATATTTTCGATCCAGCATGTTGACACAGAGACACAGGGTTCTCTGGTTTGAGCTCGCACTCTGCTTGCATGCTCTGACACACACACACACACACAGAAAGAGAGAGAGAGAGAGAGAGAGAGAGAGAGAGAGAGAGAGAGAGAGAGAGAGAGAGAGAGAGAGAGAGAGAGAGGAGAGGAGAGAGAGAGAGAGAGAGAGAGAGAGAGAGAGAGAGAGAGAGAGAGAGAGAGAGAGAGAGAGAGAGAGAGAGAGAGAGAGAGAGAGCATCGTACATTATTATCAGTTTAAAATTATATTTGTGTATGACTAACCTGTACTATATTAACCTATGTGTCCCACCACAACACACACACACCAGAGAAAAAACTTTGCATGTCCTATGGCTACTCAGATGAAAACCGATTCAGTGAGCTCAATTATAGTAATGCCACATTTTATTGTCAGTGACGGTAATGGCGTCGTAACAGGGGAAAAAGTAATTCGTTTGATTACTCGTTACTGAAAAAAGTAACGCCGTTAGTAATGCTGTTTATTTATAACGCCGTTATTCCCATCACTGGTCAGCACACACAATGACACAAACAACCTCGCCATCCTCTGACAGTCAGCATTCATAGTTGCCCACTCATGTTTGAGTTCAGCTCAACTCAAACATACACACTTGTGAACACACACTAGTGCTGGGGGATATAGAACGAATATTCATTATATATGCTAGGAATGCTCCGATCAGGATTTTTGCAGCCGATACAGACTACCGATTATGTGTCCGATACCGATCATTCCAGCTTTACATAAGTTATATGCAAGCTCTCTGTTGACTGTAACTGTTAACCCCTTTACACCCTTGAAAGCATTTTTAATGATTTGGCATACTTAAAAACAAGGTATCATCAAGCACGTGGTCACATTTCATAGAAAACCTTTTAAATTTTTGAAGAAAATAGATTTTGATCATGTTTGGAGGTTTAGAGGTACAAGATTTTTACTGTAAATTACTTCTTTCATTAAACAGTTTGAATCTACACTACGTTTAAGCTTAGATTTTTTTAAATGTTTCATAAGTATCTTTGACTAAAACTGCATTTATTTGCTAAAAATACAGTAAAAACAGTAATACTGCGAATATTATTACAATTTAAAATACGTTTTTTTTTTTTTTTTTTTTAAATAATTTTAAAACATAATTTATTCCTGTGATGGCAAAGATGAATGTTCAGCATCATTACTTCAGTTTTCAGTGTCACGTGATCCTTCGGAAGTCATTCTAATGTACTGATTTGGTGCTCAAGAAACATTTCTTACTATTATCAATGCTGAAAACAGTTGTTTTTTGTTTTTTCAGGATTTTGATGTACAGAAAGTTAAAAAGAACAACATTTATTTGTAACATTATAAATGTCTTTACTGACACTTTTGATCAATTTAATGCATATTTGCTGTATAAAAAACAAAAAACAAAAACAGTATTGTATTAGGTCATAACTGATGTTTGAAATAATGGTTCTGCTAAAATAAGCCTTTAAAGAGCAACCTAAAACATGCACACCCATTAACACATTTCCATTTACACATTTACTGTTGACAGCCTGGTCATGCTAAATTAAGGCGAAGAACTGGCTTCATGTGGTGAGGCTGGCAATGAATTCATCCACTACCTCCTGCAGTGAAAGGTTAAAAGTGTGAATGCTTAGTTCAGCACTTACTCTGACAAAGTTGTCGGGGAAGAGCCCCCTCCGACCGTACAGCTCTCCCTCCCACCAGCCCCCCTCATCCTTCCTGATGTTACTGATGATGTCACCGACAGCGATGGTCAACTCGTCATCATGCTGGGCCTGGTAATCAAACTCCACAATGGCTTCCACTGAGAGAGAGAGAGAGAGAAAGGAAAGCAAACAGAGACATTTAGAGGTCATGGTTGCATACAGGAAGCAGGATATACAGTATTACTGTACGAGACTCACGTAGACACAAACTTTCTCCATTCAACGAAGAAGAAAGCTCCATCTACAGTAGATCTGTTTATATCTCACAAAATATCAATATATATTTGTGATCATCATTACATTTGACCTTATAGGAGATGCAAACACTTTTTTATGTGACTTTTGTTTTTGGTACTGTTGCCATTTTATCTTACTCTTACGTAGTAATGTTAAACTAGATGTTTGTAGTGGTGTCTGCCTGAACAACTCTAGGCTGCTGGGGGTCGTTGCCAGGGCATTGCTATATGCATGTAGTAGTAATATGTTTGGAGTTTTAGTAGCATGTTGCTATGTGTCCTGGGTGGTTTCTAGGGTGTTGCTAGAGTGGATGGTTTCAAGTGCACTGATAGGTGATAACAGGGTGTTCTCTATGTTTTGTAGGGTGTTGCTAGGTGATTCTTGGGTGTCCTGGGTGGTTGCCAGGGCATTGCTATGTTGGTACTAAGGTATTTGGAATGTTTGGAGTGTGTTGCTATGCATGTTCTGGGTTGTTTCTAGGGTGTTTCTAGGTGATTCTGTTTTATTCTGGATGGTTTCTAAGGTGTTGCTAGGTGATTTTAGGGTTGCCAGGGCCTTGCTATGTGGGGATTAAGTTTATTACACTTTTTTAGTGTATTGCCATTCTGTTACGTGTTCTGGGTTGTTTCTATAACGTTGCTAAGTTATTAAAAATGTTATGGACAGTTTTTAGGGCATTGCTAGGTGATTATAGGATGTTCTAGTGGTCAAAAGCAGGGGTGTCCAAACTCGGTCCTGGGGTTTCTGTAGAATTTAGCTCCAACTTGCCTCAACACATCTGCCTGACAGTTTCTAGTATGCCTAGTAAGACCTTGATTAGCTGGTTCAGGTGTTTTTAATTGGGGTTGGAGCTAAACTTTGCAGGACTTTGCAGCAAGAGTGGACCCCCCCTGGTCAGAAGAGTCAAAAGAGCCCATTCCCAAGTCTCTATATAATATTCTGGTCTCTAGATTTGGCTCAGGACTTTCCTTCTATATAAATGTAAGGGATTTTTATTTTTTTTTACCAGTTTTATTGTCCTGTTGGAGAAAATCGTAAGTGTTATCACTTTCAATTTATTTATATTTATTGCAATTCTTTTTGATGCCACTAGACAGAAATGATTCCGCACCTTTAAGGTTTGTGCAATTGAGCAATACAAATGGTGATGCTTACCATAGAAACTATCTTGTCATGTGTGCTCTAATAACATCATAACTTCATATGTTTTATCACATAATCATATATATACAGTAATAAACCATTTACTGAGATAGTGAGAGAAAGATGTGAGCTCTTCCGTAAAGATAAGAGCCGATAGTCCCCTGGAGCATCAACAGGCATGTTTTCACTGCAGAGGGGAGGATTCCTCTAGGTGAGATCAAGGCAGGAGCAAAAGCAACAAAACAAGGACCCGAAAAATTAAAGTGACAAGATATTTTCATGTTATAGCTTGTAATATTTCAAGGAAGCTTTTTGAACTCTATTTAACTACAGAGTTGCTATTTCTGTTAGGGAAGTGCAGAATGAGCATGTCATGATGGTCAGAAGGTGTTACTGTGAGGATGGGGATAAGAGATGGAGATAATGCGTTTATGAGTCATATAGCCATGCCACACAAGACGAGATCACACCCACGCTTTGCTTCAATGCAACGCATGTTGCACAGACACAAACATACACAGCAGGACACTGCAAACATCCTTTGTGACATCTATACAGTCTTTGCTTTATATATGGAACCTCTGACTACACTTTCGAATTGGATACCGAATAACCTCTTAATGCACATGGGTATTGATACCATTCGGTATTCAGAAATGCATAAAAGCATGGTCTATATGATCCCTCAGATGACCCCGCAGAACATTCTGGAAACTGCTGAGCTGTGCAGGGAGAAAAGCATGAAGTCGTATGAAAGAAATCGGTCAGCCCGCAGTCATAACAAACACAAAGGTACCGAATACTTCCAAACATCTGGTGAAACGCGCATATGCACAGATATAAAAAACCTACCGGCACAATCCCCCACACACAATATAACTACAGAAATGCTACAGTCTGTGTTGTTATATGGAGATTCATCATCTCTAATGGCTGATCAGGCCCGGACAGAATCTCTGCAGACTTTTTTGCCTTTTCTCCATTGCTATGTTAGAAAAACTTTAAAAAGCTTAAAAAAAAAAAAAAAAAAATAGGGATTCCCAATATACCGGGACCATACTGAGTTTTTTAATGTATTGTATTGGTCAATATTAGATATTTACCAGCCAATATCTTAACTGTACATTAAATTCTAAATTCTTTTAAGTATCACAACATCACACATTTCTTCTTTTTTTTTTTAAATAAAAAAGTATCAACCAGAATTTATATACAAATTTATTAATTAATTTATATATAATATTTAATATTTAAAAATACAAGTAATATATTAATATATAAACGTATGTATTTATATAATAAACAAACATACAAGGATCAGGAAATGTGTGAATGATGGACGCTCCATTTAAGTGATAATCAGAGGCATTTCCTGTGGAGTTCTGCTGGCATAAATTCTATTTCTATACATAGGCAGATCATAACATGACCCTAATCACAACAATTCATCCTTGACCTTTCCACAGGCCTGGAACACCATGCTGGATATTTTATTCTTTAAAAGGAACTGCTAAGCTAGACTTTGATGACATCCTGAATGGTGACCATCAATTCGCCCTTCTTTCTTTCTCTCTCTCTCTCGCCTTCCAGCTGTTTGAAGTTTGGGTTAGAAATAAAGATGTGACATAAAGCACAGCTGCTATGTTTATGGAGAAACATCATCCAAAAACCCTCCCACACACTCTTACACTCCCGCACTGAGAATACTTGAGTTTGTCTTGAATCGTCGCCACACCCACAAATGTTAGTCTCTGTCTGACTTTTCAGCACGGCCTTTCATCAGCTGACCCACACAAACACACTCACACACAACAACACACTAGAATAACGGACATAAAACAACAAAGCTGCTTCCTGTTGATTCTTGTCTTTTTATTGGTCACAAGAGAGACTGAATCAGGATCCAGTAATTAGTGACATATTCAGGTTAAGAAATTCAAAATATGAGGGTAAAAACAAAACATAAAAAAAACAAAACAAAAAAAAAACAGTTCTTCTGCTTTTTGTTGATTTAATATGATCTGTAGGAGGAAATACATTCTCAAAATAATTACTCAGAAATTGTTGAATTGATTATATTAAAGTATTTGACAAAGGATAACAGAATATTTTTTAAATAAAATGAAATATGAAATATAATATATATTTTTAATAAAATAAAAAATCCCCATAAAGAAAATTTTAAAAAATCCCTTTGATTTTTGTTGAATTAATTTTATCTGTAAGAGGAAACATATTCTCAATCTATTTATTGAGAATGTATAACACATTTTTTTGAGGAAAACATTCCAGGATTTTTCTCCATATAGTGGACTTCAATGGACTTCCAAACTGCAGTTTCAATGCAGCTTCAAAGCCAAGGAATAAGGGTCTTTTCACTAGACAAGATCGGTCATTTTCTAAAAAATAAATAAAAATTATATACTTTTTAACCACAGATGCTCATCTTGCACTGCTCTGTGATGTGCCACACATTACGTAATCATGTTGGAAAGGTCACGCGTGACGTAGGCGGAAGTACCGATCCAGTGTCTACAAAGCAAACATGCAAAGGCTAAGTCAAACGGCCTTTACCAAAAAAAGGCAACGATGTCGGACGATTTTGAAGTTGGAGGAGAAAATGAGATGGAGTTTTTCGTCCAACCGTGGTACTTCCGCCTACATCACGCGTGACCTTTCCAACATGATTATGCAAAGCGTGGCGCATTACAGAGCAGTGCAAGACCAGCATTTGTGGTTAAAAAGTGTATATATATGAATATATATATAAATAATATATATTTATTATTTTTTTAGAAAATGACTGATTGTTTCAGACAAGAAATCGTCTGATCGTCTGGGATCACGTAGAGCGCTTCGAAACTGCATTTAAACTGCAATTTGGACCTCCAACCCATTGGTAGCTGTTGAAGTCCACTATATGGAGAAAAATCCTTGAATATTTTCCTCAAAAACCATAATTTTATTTTGACTGAAGAAAGAAAGACATAAACATCTTGGACGACATAGGGGTGAGTAAATTATCAGGAAATTTTAATTCTGAAGTGAACTAATCCTTTAATAGGAAAGTTCATTTCTTACACTGGAAGCATCGCAGTGATTTGTGACATATGTATGTGCATCATATCATAAGGTAGTTGCCAATATCAGGTTATATAACTGGGCAATTATCACGTGATGATTTAAAAAATTCAGATAGACCCACATAACATCTAATATAATAGACACTTGAGCCAGCAACAACCAAGCAACCACCTAAAACAACTCTGAACACCTTAGCAACTGCATAGCAACACCCTGGCAACAACCTACAACATAATGTGGCAGCAACTTTCACACAGGCAAACACCATTCACATTTTCTTCAGAATTAACCCAAATGACCTCTGCACCACATGTGTGCATTAAAGATTAGTGTTATTGTTTTTACTAGCGTCATTGCGTGCTGGTCATCCCCTGAGCAGCTATAAATACTCCTCTTCTTAAATAGCTCCTTTAGCCTGTGTATCTGGACTCAGCTGATTTGCACTGATGTGAGTCAAGTGTTTGTCTGCTTTAGAGGACCTCAGTGAAACCATGTGATGCGCTTTTCATGGCAGCACAACTCTCTCTGAGCTTATGCATTAAACATCAACACAGTCAATGTGTAATTCTCACTGAATTCATGTATGCCTGATCCATTCCCCTGTCATGTAAGCATTATATCCATAATCCACTGCAACCCATTTGCATAAATCTTGGAAGTTAAGACACATGCATTATTGTTAGGTTGCACTGATTCAGAACAGGATCAATAATGTTCCAGCGTTGTACGAACAACCTTTTTGGCTAATGATGTGATTGAATTGAACTAAAATCCCTCATTGTTTCTTGTCTATGGGGAGCTTGTGACTTACAGCAGATTTTAATTGGTAATTCAAGCATACTGACTCAGGCCGACTGCCTTTCCTTCGTGCACTCCCTAAAGGTTAATCAAATTTATGGTATTAGATTGCATTAAATGGAACGGACATGAATTAAATTAATTACATTTGCCAAAGTATTTTTATACAGCAAAGAGCTCATGCTCAAGTCTGACTGGCTGAGCATTAGGTGCGAACAGCTCAAAATGACTCCAACGTGAGTCAGTGAAATGAACACAGCTGATATCCTTCATAGCCAAACCATTTCATGCCACCCTGACCTATTACACACATCAGAATGGAGACTGAAGGAAATGTAGGCCGACCACTGTGAAATATGGTGGACTCTAACACAAGCATACTACATTCAGAGCGGTGCTGTGATCACAGTCGTGGTCGTGACCCATTTCACAAACTACACTGTGCTGTGGTCAGGTTAGCAGTTAGAAGAGACATCAATGTCCTTTCGTCTGAGCTTTAGACCAGGGGTCAATATACCGTGAAAAACGCTCACCCACCTGCCTGTAATTTTAGTAATCCTGAAGGCCTTGATTAGCTTCAGGTGTGTTTATTTAGGGTTGGAGATAAACTCTGCAGGACAATGGCCCTCCAGGATCAACGTTCCCCACCCCTGCTTTAGACAGATCTGTTGTCAGGGCAACAGAGGAAGTAACGCTGACATGAATATACATTAATCAGCTGATTCCACGTAGGTGGGTTGGGTATAGTTGACTCTTAAACACACCTGAGCAGAGACATTACTATTAAAGCAATAAGAGCCCCTGTGCTTAATGCAAATTCTATACTATTTGTATAAATAAAAAAATTAAAAAATTTCTGAACACTCTGTGATGACAAACAAATCAGTGTTTTGAAGCAATTAATTAAAACGTTTGAAAGAATTGAATCTCAAAAATTAATCAAACTTCCTATATTCATCACACTTTTTGCTACTGAGATTAAATCCAGACATTCAGAGAAAAATATTTCTGTTAAATAATCATAATTTACATAATTCGAAACAAGGACACCAGGCATTCACACATGACATTCTTCAAGAATCTGATCAAATAAACATTATATATATATATATATATATATATATATATATATATATATATATATATATATATATATATATATAAAGCATTTAATAAAAAAAATTAAATATTAAATATAATTGTAACATTAAATTTAAGCACCATTAAGAATATTATTTGCAGGATCTGTATACAGTAGAAGAAAAGGGGAAGATTCTCTTAAACACATGACCACATGTGGCTCGTCATGTGTCCCGGCTTCTCAAATTATGTCAACCAAGCACTTATTATGTGGGTTATACTTGGGTCATGTGCAGAAATTCAGGTTGGTGCAAAACACAAAATGACCCACTTTTCCCATAAAACATGCAGTTAACATGCCATTAAATGATGTAGTATGTAGGACAACACTCTTGTGCTCAATGCCTTCCTTAAAGCTAACACACAACAATTTTACAGCTCTCTTTTAAAGTTACTGCTCCAAAGTCAAACACGTTAATAAATCATGAAGGTACTTGTGTGCACAAAGCACTTGGTTGTTTGTATGTCCTAATGTGGGTATATGAGCGCATATACTGCAGAGACAAAGTTTCATCATAGCTTAAATGCATGATTTAAAAGTGAAATGTTCAGCGAGTGTAACAAAACTTAAATTATTAATGTCCAAAAGCTCTTTCAGCAGATGTTTTCGACTGTATGTGATGAATAAATCTGGAGCTATTGCACAATATTGTACAAAACTCTTATACTGGCTGTGGTGGATCTTCTCTAGTACCACATGACACTTTAAGTCTGTCTTGCACTTTAACTCGTGAATGGAGCAATCTCCTGTAGACTTAAGAAATCAATGATTACTCATGCTCCAAAACACGACTCTATCCTCCTTCTGTTTTTACGAGGAAAACTTTATTATTTTTCCATCTGATACAAAGCCTTATGGTTTTTATTACTGCATATTGTGCATTTCCCTCCGGTATGATGCACAGAATTTTTTTTTTTTTTACATCTATGCCTACATCTATTTTCTGAATTATTTTATTAAGATCTATCAATGCTACTATTTAACATAAGAAGCAGAAGGCATCTGCAGAAAATTAGCATTTTCTGTGCTGCTTTTGGGGGGAAAATCAACAGAAATTGATTTAAACATGGTAAGATGTGTTAAATGGAGCATAACATACTCTTATTGGAAGCTGAAAGAATAATCAAATTAGCTAAAATATTTAGTAACCAAAAAACAAAGGAAGATGAAGATTTTCCAAACCAGTCACCTTTAGGCCGAAAAACTATGACTGGTTCCCCTACAATGTTTCCACTCACAATAAATGAGCAACTATTATAACACAGGGGAACTTGTGGTAGATGTGTAAATGCTCCACCATAACGGGAACTCGCCATACACAGAAACATGTCTCTCTACCACTTCCCTGTTCTCTGCCAAAGGGCAATGAATGAGCATGACACAGCAGCCATGATAGTAAAGAGACCGGAGTAGGAGTACAGTGCAACACTTCCCAGAATCCAAAGTGCACCACATCACTGGGGAGGAAAAGCAAAGCTAGAGCTTGCGGCGAAAACAGTAACAGAGGAAGCCAGGGCTTCATTAACTTGCATGTGATATGAGGATTCACAGGGAGTCCTTGATCACTATGAATTCACTTACTGATAGCATGTTTAACTCAAAACAGAGAAAAATAAATTCCTGCACTCTTTAAAATAAAGGTTCTCTACTGGCATTGATGGTTCCATGAAGAACCTTAAATATCCATGAAACCTTTTTCTTACACAAAAGATACTTCAGATTATTCAAATGTTCTTTGAACATCACTGGGAGGTTCTTTGGGGAACCCAAAAACGGTTCTTCTATGGCATTACTGCAAAAAAAAAAAAAAAAAAACTTGGAATGTATATTTTTAAAGAGGATGTATAATGTATAATAAAGTCTCTGGTGTCCCCAGAATGTGTCTGAAGTTTCAGCTCTAAATACCCTACAGATCATTTATTTAATGATTTAAATTAGCTTTAACAGCTTGTGCTTCGGTTGCTCAACAACAAAGATGGAGAATCTCACGCAGCCAAAATGACGATTATCCGTAACGGTGTTCAGCCTTACATTGTTCAAACCGGAATCGGAGACTGATGGAGAGACTTACAACTTTTAGAATGCAACTGGAAATTTCTGAATAGTTAGTGGATACATTTATGTAGCTGATTCAACTCATCGACTAGCATGTGCCGTCATGTTAATCTTTTGTGCAAATCCAGCATTGCATTGACCCTCGTTTGTGAAGCAGTCCTGCGTAATATGACGGCATGGCAACAACACTCTACTACAACAACCCTTCCTCTTCTCTAAAGCAGCCCTCACACCCTTTGTTGCGTGTTCCTGGGGGCAGGTTTTATGAAAATTTTGGGGTTTGTGATGTCCCCAACCCAGGAAGAAGCTCATTGTAGTCCCTGCCATGCATTTGTTGTAGCGATTTCTGTAAAAGAAAATATCTCCCTTTGCAATGAACTTGAACATCGTATCTTTGCAGATGTTGTTTGATCTAACAGCAACATTACACACTACCTAAAGTTAAAAAAGTAAAATCATAATCAAGGAGTCCTTTAAGAATGTAAGTTGTGGTTTAAGAATGATGTCAGTCAGGATGTTCACTACAGGGTCATGTATACTATTCTGAAAATTATTTACTTTTAGGCTTGGCCTTTTAACAATGTTAATAAAATCACTAAATAAGTCACTAAATATTTTATACATGTGTGTCTTTGGGAGTGTCATGTGAAACAGCCAATTCAAACTTTACAAAAGCAAACCTTTTGCACCTTTTTCCCTTAAAGGGTGCATATTATTACCTTAAAGTGATCATTCCAGTCATTCCAAACCTGCATAACCTACTTTCTTCTGCAGAACACAAAAGAAGATGTTTTGAAAGATGTCACAGTGTATTTTTTCCCCCTATAATGAACATCAATGTTGTATTAGGCCTCATTGACTTCCACTGTATGGACAAAAACCAGTGAAATATTGTTCAGTACATCTTCTTTTATGTTCCACGGAAGAAAGAAAGTCACTTCATTTTCAGGTAAACTATCTCTTAGGGTACTAATATGCACCCATTAGGGGTTGATAAGGTACAACATTTTTGCATGTTTTACATTTTTTCCACATTTAATGCAGAGCAAGGATCATTTGTCAGATTGATTTTTAGATCATATCATTCCTGCACTCCTGTTTGTGTCATTGATTTGTTTTGAAACAGTTGGTATGCACAGCTGGCCCTGAGTCATTAATATCTGTAACAAACTAACCTTTTCCTAACAAACACTCTGGTAGGTTTGTATACGGATGGTTTTAGCTACTAAAGAATGTAACCAAATGTGATGTGCAATGTGCTGAAAACCAGGATTGTGTGGTTTAAATTTTTAACACGTATGTCTGTTAATCTTAACGCTTTGATGAATCTTGCCAAAAGATCACAGACACACGTGTGACTGTCTCATGGTGGTGTTTTGTCAAAGACGTCCCCCTTTTTGATGAGCTCATCACGGGAGAGTGCTTAGAACAGAACGGATCATAAGAGGATTGTACATCTGTTAGCGCTTCACTCAATAAGAAGTTGCTTTTAGTGTGTTAAATGTAAACCATAAATGGCTGTAATCCAATGCCAATGATAGGCTCAGTCTTATATACGAGATTACCCTACAGTGATGACTCTGCAGTTATGACTGTCTCATTTCACAATGGTGTGGCATTACTAAAAAAATGTCTGTCATCCTGTTTTATCAGTGCGGTATAAGAAAACAACACCAAGGACTATTTTTTGGACTGAGATGCTAAAAACAGTTTCGGCTGCAGCTGCCCATTGATGAGCTTGTGGGCGTCAAGGGAGGCTGTCTGTTTAAAAAACAAACGTACAAACAAGTCCGCTTCATTTAAAGCACATAATGTGATGAAACCTAATGTAAGAAGAATTTCTGGCCTGTTTTGACCAATATTATTTACCAGTATTCACACTTTTCTACCAAAGGTTGCAATAAAACGGAAGTAGCAGGATCTTCTTCAAAAAATATAGGGCAGGGACTCGGTTCTAACTTTAACGTTAAGATATAGTTGAATCTCATAACACTATCGTTAATTATCTCAAAGCAATTTTGATCGCTAAGAAACTTTGCCAGTTTCCTTTTGGAAACATTCCACTGAATTTAAATGAACACTTATTAATGTAATATTCACTAAAATATATGAAAATAGAAAACGTGCATTGTCTTTTAACAACAGTGAAGACTGATAACTATAACAATATTGTTTTAAAAATCATCCTAAATTTAAAATAATAGAGTCCACAACACAACTATCACAACACAGTGGAAAGATATCGTTTTAAAATATTTTTTCCAGCTGATGAACGATAAAAACATTGACAGCCAATCAGAATCTATACTGCTCAGTACATGCCCAAAACTGATAACGATAATGTAGGAATTTTAGGGATGCACATTATATCGGCTACAATATCGGTATCGGCCGATATATGTTCATTTTTAATGTTATTGTTATTGAAAATTTGTCCGATATATTGAAGCCGAAAAATTATGGATAATTTCCTTTCCAAGTTTGTCATATAAGCTACATAAAATTATAACACTATAATTTTGTGCTTGGGATATGGCTTTTAATAATGAAACTTTTGTTTTTGTAATTAGGCTCTCAAAAATTATATAAAAATTTTGATCGGTTATAAGTATTGGCAAAAATGTTCATATCAGTGCATCCCTAAAGAATATCAACCAATCAATCAGCCTGCAGATATCGGAGTCTATTACTACTTATGAATTATTAATATTAGCTTTTTTGTAAACCATTTTGTATTTACCATTGTGTAGAAACTAATAACTAGCCGATTAACAGACATTTCAACATAAATCTATATGCAATAATCTGTATTTTTCATGAAGAAACAATATGGGTCAATATGTAGCTTATTCAGAACTATTTATAAGGCAATCCAAAAAGGGAAACATATCAAATGTGATGAGCAGTTTACGTTGCATTGTTCGGTCATAATAAAATAATATGCATAATGAAAAGAGCGTTCCTTCACATCCTTATGAAAAAAATATAGCAAAAGCCACATCTGTAAAGAGAAACATAACGGACAGCTGGAGGAGAGCAGGAAACCTCAGAGAGAAATGAAATTCAGCTTTTAACTCTTCATGATCTCTGAGCAGCATAGAAGAGGGGGAAAACATGCAAACGTGTCCACATCTTGAAATGATCAGATCTTCTTTCTATAGTTATAATAGTGCGACGGACGCATCATGCAAACACTATCAATGATATCAGTTTCATTAATGTTTTATGTGACACATCATTAGCACACCGAGGTCAAGATCTAGCTTAAAAATGAACGGACTTTCTCCAAATATGTTGTACTCACCCATTTATGAACTTGTTTACGCGGCGTGTTTCTCTAGGATGATTTCAATGTAGAGAAAAAAAGAAATCCGCTACTTTCGGAGATGCAGCACACTGGGTCGGAAATACCTCAAATAATCACTTAAAATGAAAGAGGAACGCGGCTTCTAAGCATATTTCTTGCAAATTATTCTGCCCCTCATTAAAAAGAGCAAAAAGGTCAGGGGCAACAATGCAGAGGGGAAAGAAATTATGTGTATGTTGCCCCAGCCGTAAGGCGCTTCACTACAGTTTTGCCTCCGTCGCTTTACGAACTCCAGCTTGCCATCACTGCGCTCAGTGGCGCTCATGAACCGAAAGTTCTCGCGAGAACTGGAAGGATGCGCTGTAATGATTGATGCCATCGAACGGGATTTTCCACCGTTTTACAAATAAACAGGCCTACCTGGAGCCTGCAAGTCGCAGGTAATTGTTTCTAAAAACGTGTTCTTGTGAGGACCTATGTTTTTGTTTACTCAATACTAGACGTTATGGAGTTTAATCACCGAAGTGTAACATATTTGGTTACTTTTAAATAACAAGTGTTTGAAAGGAATGTAAACTATAGGGAGACTGGGAAGTGTTTTGTTTAAACGTCTTGTAAATGTATGCCAAACTTTGATGTAATATTCCCATATTTGTATGGTAAATCTACCACTTATTATTAAACAGAGTAACGTCAAATAGAGGGCTGTTGTTAGTCTGTAACAATTTTAGGAAACATGAACACAAATATGGTATATTATAGAGCATGGATTTGTGTTTATAAAATATCAATCTACAAATGAGCCCTAAATTACTATTTTTTAACATAAATAACTCTAATAAATACACATTTTGTTAACCTCCATGCGCTTGCGCAAATTCCTTGTTATGCTGTTTGCAAAGTCACTGCTGCCACCCTGTGCCAGTTTAGGATAAAACCGACAGTGCACTTTTGAATTAATTTTTAGCCATGCCTCCTTAAAGGGATAGTTCACCAAAAAATAAAAAATTCTGTCACCAATCGCCCTCAAGTTCAAAACCGTATGAATTTCTTTTCATCTGCTGAACACAAAAAATATATTTTGGATAATGTTTGTAATCAGACAGTTGACGGTAGCCATTGACTTCCATAGTATTTTTTTTCCTACTATGGAAGTCAGTAGCTACAGTCAACTGTCTGGTTACAAACATTCTTCAAAATATCTTCGTTTATGTTAAACAGAAGAAAGAAACTCATACAGGTTTGGAACAACATAAGGATGAGTAAATGATGACAGAATTTTTCATTTTGGGTGAACTATCCTTTTAACAATTATTCAAACATAAAATAGTACTTTTACTATTACTTTTAGTACTAATCCCATACTTTTTGTCTAATATTCTACTTGGTTTAAGTCAGTAAACATGCTTTGGATGTTCCCCTGTTGTGCATTAATGGGGCTTAACTGAGTGGATCCCTATTATAGCACCATTAATGCTGGAATGACTACTAATCACATAAACACACAGAGGCAGAGGAATGTGCTTTAGACAGCAGAAAGTGCAGTCAGCTGCTGTGCAGTAATGGTGGAAACCAAGAGAGGACAGAGACACACGATAGCAACAGAACACAAATAGGGCAAAGCGGGAGAGAGAGAGAGAGAGAGAGAGAGCAGGTGAAAGCATTGAAAGAGGAAGGAAAAGGTCTGCCAAAATGCTTAAGCCCTCAACATGCAATATTTTTTATTTTTTATTTTATCTTTTGCCACTATATATATATATATATATATATATATATATATATATATATATAATTTTGCCACATATAAACTCACAATTCTGACTTTTTTCTCCCTCAAGCAACAGATTTGTGAGCTGTGTGAGTTATAAAGTCTGAATTATGAGATAAAAAGGAACATAAATTGTTCTACAGAAGTCAGACTCAGATAAAATGCTTTAACAGGATTTGAACCTGTAGCTTCCTGATATCTTCTGCTTACTGCCCCCATTCATGCACATACCTGTTTATATGCATGGATCGTTCCCCAAATTAAACGTAAGTGTCTTGGTTTCACATATAACCTACTAAATTATAATGGGAGTAAAAATGTTCCTACAATGTAAGAAAAACCGAAATCTGCTACCGTGTTCTCTCATCTCAGTCCAGACGTGATGTCTGTGTGATTAAGTGATGTCTTAATGAAAATGTAAACATATTCTTCTGTGATTAGGGTTTAGGGGATAGAAAATATCATTAGCGAAGTATAAAAACCAAAATAGGCTAAGTCAATTAAAAGTCATGTGTGCGTGTGATTTAGAGATGAGATTATGTTAACGCGTATTTTAGAACCTTCTATCAAACTCTTAAGAGGAAAAAAGAACGAGTTGAATATCTTTCGGACATGAGATTCACCTCCGCCACTCTTGTGACTGTTGAAACGTTTACAAACAATCTGTGGCCATGTGGCGTTCTGAGCACTCTGGTACTTGTAGTTACCTGCGCTTCTGCCGTCATTCTGTTAGCCTGCATGAAGACTACATTTCCCAGAACTCTCTGCGTCATCAGCTGATTGCCGCTCGTGTTTTTCGGATGTGATGATGGCAATAAAGCACCCAACGGACCGTTTTTTTCCAGACGTTCTTTTGGGTTCATTGCTGGAATAGAGATGACCGCCGAGGGGTAGACGAGCAGAGTTTTCATGTACTGATTTTCAGATTTTAAATATTCACGAGACTTCCACAACAAAGTCTTCACTTTTTAAACTGGTGAGTTTATGCTGGTTATAATATTATACGCCTAAAGTTTATTCTATTCTATTCTATTCTATTCTATTCTATTCTTCAACAGTTCTGTATCTATGTTCATTTAATTTATATATGTATGAAATACATTGTGACAATAAATTGTTAAAATTAATGTATTCATAATGTATGTATTTATATATAAGTCGTAACCAATGCAAAAAAATACTAATTGTCCATTTTTATCCAACATTCTTCATACCGCGGTATCTGTTTTTATCCAGTGTTGCAGAAAGGCATAACTGCGACACATAAATTATGGATTTCCTTTTTTGGACTTTTGACTAAGTTTACAGCATGCTATAAATATGTTTTAAACCGCATATATGTTTATGTAATTTAACTAAATAATTTAATTTCATTATGATTGAATTTAGTCTTGAATTTAGGGGTATGGACACATTTTGATGATTAATTTGTCATTAAACACGTGGTGGCAGGTCAACTTCTGAAGTATGTTTTGTTGACGTTCCCTAAGTTCTTTGTTTTGATCCTCTTGTTGAATACGGAAGTGACCGCTAGAGGGCAGTAGGACAAGAAAAGCAGCATGTTCAGTCTAAAGGTGAATTCACCTGGGGCAATGAGGCCAATGTGAGACAAACAAAAAAGGTTGTCAGGCTGTCATGACAATGTCAACTTAAAGATGATAAATTATTTATTATTTAAAATGATAAAGGGTAGTCATTTTTGTAAATTATGCATAGTTTTTTACTCTTCTGATATAAAAAATTTAAAATGTAATTTAACCGTTATTAAAAACGTTTAATACTTAATGTCTGTCATATGTCTGTCACGTTTACCTGGCAATATGGCAACACTTTGCTGACATGTTACTGTGTGGTTGATCAGCTGCTCCTTCACCTTTGATACATTTAGCCTGAAAAGCTGTCTAGGTTATAGCTTTAAGCTTATTTGCAGTTAATACAGCATATTTCTCTATTATTTATCACCACTTAGAGGCACAATATGTAAGATTTTTGGATTAAAATAACCAAAAACCACTAGAACAATGTCATATTATTGTTGACTTGTGTACTTACAAATAGTTACAAAGAATGTTTAAATCCAGAGAAATAAGCAATTTGAACCAGGACCATGTCCGTACGTCACCTAACAATGACATCATACCAGTGTTACCCTCGATTTCCGGTTTTATTTTGTAGAAACCATGGAAACACCAAAGACGCTTTAATATATTATGTGTTTTATTAGATGTTTTCTTGATTTACTGCGAGTACAATATTTTATCCATGCCTAATATCGATCTAGCCTACTGCAGTGTGCAACAAGTGTCTCATAGTAGCCACCGAGCAAACGCACAGAGTAGCATTATAATAACTTTCAACACAAATGTATAGAATATGATAAAACCCCACATACTCATGACCGTTAAAAAGTTGAAACACTTGTCTGTGGCATAATAAAAGTTCAACTGCTCTCGAGCCGTGTGTCGCGCTGGTCTCTCATTAGCAATCACTCCAGCGGCCTCGTTCAGCTCCAATGGCTTTCAGCCACACCCTGCTTCAAAAATGTAAATGTTTAATTTAAATGTTACAAAAGCAATGACTCATTGTAATTTTTATATGCTTACAACAAGTAAATGGATTTCCTAATTAAAATAATATTTCTCTTTTTTATTCCAGCTGAGGCATCATTTTCTTCTGTTGTCTACAGGGCCTTGGGCCTTACTGGTTTAATAGCAATGGTACTAATTCTGGGCAGAAGAATGAACCGGGAGGACTCTGGAGTCCGTGAGTCTCCAGCAGTCAAGAGAAAGGTTCTGGAGATGGACAGCAAGTCCCTCAGTAATCATGATGTGTTCGATTACTCCTCTGGCCCGTGCCACTCTGAGAGCATTCTGCAGATGTTTAACGAGTTTCGTGATGGCCGACTGTTCACAGATGTGGTAATCAGCGTGGAGGGTCGTGAGTTCCCATGTCACCGCGCCGTGTTGTCAGCTTGCAGCAGCTACTTCCGTGCAATGTTCTGCAATGACCACCGTGAGAGCCGTGAGATGTTGGTGGAGATCAACGGCATCCGTGCCGAAGCCATGGACACCTTCCTACAGTACGTCTACACCGGTCGTGCCCGCATCACCACAGACAATGTGCAATTCCTTTTTGAGACCTCCAGCCTCTTCCAGATCAGCACTCTCCGTGATGCCTGTGCCAAGTTCTTGGAGGACCAACTTGACCCCTGCAACTGCCTGGGCATCCAGCGTTTTGCCGACGCGCACTCCCTCAAGCAACTGGCCAGCCGCTGCCGATCTTACGCACTGCAGAGCTTTGCCGACGTGGCCCAGCATGAAGAATTCTTGGACTTGCGTAAGGAAGAACTGGAGGAGTACATTGCTAGTGACGAGCTAGTTATTGGAAAGGAGGAGACTGTGTTTGAAGCAGTGATGCGTTGGGTGTACTATGATGTGGACCACCGCAGGATCATGCTCAAAGACCTTCTCAATCATGTCCGCCTGCCCCTGCTGCATCCAAATTATTTCGTACAGACGGTAGAAGGTGACCAGTTGATCCAAAATGCACCAGAGTGCTATCAACTTCTGCACGAAGCCAGACGCTATCATGTGTTGGGCAACGAAATGATGTCGCCAAGAACCCGTCCACGCAGGTATTTCTAGCAACATTTTCTGTGCCCTGAAGGGTCTGTATTAAATTTATTACCTAATAATATACATTTATTCAAGCACCATATTAATCCAAGTCTCAATCTTTACTAGTGTTACTCAAGACTGGTCTTAAGACCATTTTTTGAAGGTCTTTGTCTTGTCTTGGTCTCGGCCGCATTTGGTCTCAGTCTTGTCTTGGTCTTAGACTAAAAGGACTTGAGATTTTATTTCTAGACCACAACTGCGGGGATATCGCTAAATTGCCGTTGCATTATCTGATTTCTTTGTTAACATCATTAATTTGATTGGAGTTTTCAATTGATTACAGTTTTTCAATTTATTGGTAAAAGTCTTATTATTCTAATTTTAATTATTGATTAAAAATAAGACATTTCTCAGGCAGTAAATGTGGATCTTTCAGATGAATTTGAGGAGTGCTAGGCTGGCCTTGGTCTTGGTCTTGTCTTGGTCTCGACTTGGTCTCGGTTTAGGTGGTCTTGACTACAACACTAATCTTTACACTCACTAAATGCACCAAAAATGGACCAGTGATTGCAGGAAAGAGAAGAGTCTTATATGCCTTGCCTGAACTCTTTGTCCAATTCACTCAAGTCCCTATCAGTTTGTTGCTATGACTTGACTTCAAATAACTAGCTACACCGAAACATACAGAATTAAGCAGTTTGCTAGTTTTTAGTAGTTGTCTAGCTAAAAGTAAAACAATTTCTGCTATATCCTTAAAGATCCCAGATACTTCTGGAACCATTTTCAGAAAGGCTACATTATAGATTCAGTCATCCTCAAAACATGAAGGCATGATTCAACAAGTGTGTGTTTGAAGTAACTTGAAGGCTTGTTTTTTATAGCTTCGCACTCCATAGTTGAGTGTTGGAAACTCAATGCCATGGAACAATCCGAGCCACATTATAAGTACAGTGAGACGGAGCAAGAAGAGACAGCCCCTTCAGGCCCACTGTATTGCCGCACTCTGAGGAGAAAAAAAGTCTCAGTGAGGCTTGCCCGTACACATTCTTCCTTCACAAGCTTCATAACACATCAACACCTGAGTTTCGAAACATGTTGCTGTTGACCTGATCCTGCTTGCAGTGTGCACTCTTTGATTTGTTATGTCTGGAGGATCATGGGGTGAGAAAGAGTAGGGGGAGGGGAACTGTACAGTTCTGTTTTTCTCAGAGTCGAATGTATAGTGACCTGGAATCTGCCTGAACGGGATCTGCTGAAGGAACCACCAATGTTACAGAGCTTATTTATTTACAGCCTCTTTATAGACTGCTTGAAGAAAGGTGTAGCACAGTCATTAGGATTACTGCAGCCCCAGTCTCACGCAACCAGCTAAACATTGACAAAATTGTGCTAAATATTCATGCAAGACAAAAGAGCCTGCTTTGTTTACAACTAGACATACCTTTGTTTTTCATTGGTTTGGTGAAAAAAGGATACTCAACACACCACCTTAGCTTCATCGTACTGTGTTAGAGTTTTCAGACGGGTGTCAGTTTACAATTGGCAGAAAGATGTAGTTTCACCTCCTTTGTTTCCAGGCAGATTTGGGATGGTTCTTAAGTTTGAATTATGGGATATGGCCTGGCTGATCTCCCCTAATTATTCTCGGGGAATTGTGTGGGTGCGGCACATGTACACTAATTACATCACGCATGAAACACTGATCTGATTTTTCCATGTTTGCATGAATTGACCGGGGCGACTTGTTCGATTCGTTCTAATCTCTTTCCCCCAGAGAGGGTATTGAAAGTTCAGCTCTAACTTTAGCATCTTAGCTTGTGCACTGTCCAACCCCATGATCATTTACACAGAGAGCACAGTCTTCTAGGGAGATGATTTCAGGGAAAAAAGGGGGAAGTTAGTTCTGGATGAAACGTGTTTGCCTGCCGTTTGGTTCTTTGAACAGAGAACGCATGTTGTGCTCTGGGAACTAGCAGATAGTGTTATTTACTGCTATTCTTAGAAGTGTTTCTGTACTTTTGTCATTTCAGTGTCCTGCAGTGAACAAATAGGCCGAAAATGACAAGAAAACAAAATGTAAACAATGAGTTGCATAGACAGAGTTGTGCTTGCAATGTGATCCCTTTCTCTTTTCTTTAATGTACCAGAACTATAAATGATTTACATTTGTCCATGTGTCCAAGTTTGACATCCTGCCATGTCCCTGCAGGTCTACTGGATTCTCTGAGGTCATTGTGGTAGTTGGAGGGTGTGAGAGAATGGGAGGTTTCAACCTGCCGTACACTGAGTGCTATGATCCTGTAACTGGGGATTGGAAATCCTTAGCCAAACTCCCAGAGTTCACCAAGTCAGAGTATGCCGTGTGTGCCCTCAGGAACGACATTCTGGTCTCAGGTAAACATGTATATTTTAATTACATTTTTGCTCTAAATTGTTTTGTAGGCAATGGTGGAAAGACTTGGTTTTCTTCCTTGTGTTGATGCTTACTGGGTCAGAAAGTTTAGGCAAGGTATATCGAAGGCCTTGTTCCTTTTTAAATGTCAGTACCCTTTTGTTTACATCACAGCCAGGAAGATTGCTAATGCTAGCATTATGGAGAGGGACATTCTCATTATAGCATTTGGTTGGATAAAATGTTTTTAAATCTTATAAGTGCATATATAAGATTATTATAAGATTAGCTATTAATATTATTGGTCTAACATAGAAAAACGATACATTTTTAATGCGTATATCTGCTAATTTCATTAGTTTTTAGGGGTACATTAGCATATAGGTGACATTACAGCTAACAGACATGGACAACAACTCACAGAACTTATTTTTTTATTTTGTGAGGTCTCTTTTATTATGTATATTACTCACTGTAAAATGAAAGACATTATTTAGAAATGTTTAATCGCTGCATTGTGATCATTTTATTTCTAAGGGTTGTTTTTATATGTCCTCTATCTGTCAATTATCTGTCTTAATTTTTCAATTATTGTCAGTTTAATGTTTACCTCTTGGCTGGTTTAGTCTGCAGGGGTTTGTTAGACACAGCAGGGCGCCACACATTACAGAGCAGCTCGCTTTGAACAGCGAGCAGGTTCAGCAAAAAAAAGACTGTGAGACATGATTAAAAGAGATCAGGACTACCAGCTATCTCATGAGAAAAGAGTGTTAGAGAGGGAGAGAAAGAGAGTAAGGGTGAGTAAGGGGGCTGGAATCCTGAGCGATCGGTTTACGTTCTGCATGTGCCAAGCGCTCACGTGTTTCCATGAGAACAGTCTTGCTAATTAACGCTTCTCTCTCTTTCTCTCTAGTTTCAATCTTCTTTAAGTTCATTCCTCAAACTTTTTGGCTTTTTTAAGGCAGGAAGTCTGAGTATTTGTCAAACTATACCTGTCAAACTAAAGACTAAGATATGCGAGTCAGAAAATAATGGAAATTGACGGAAAGTTGAGAAAGATGAGTTTCAGGTTGAGCAGCTTTGCTGAGTCCAGTTTGTTCTTTCCGCGCTCGTGCTTCCTGAAGAACTGGAACAGTTTTGTTGATGATTAGCACAATCGCACAGATGCACATGTGTTAACCTATACACTACCAGTCAAATGTACTGGCTCATTCTTTATTAATTACTATTTTTACATTGTGTAATTGTAGTAAAGCCACTCAAACAATGAAATAGCACAAATGGAAGTATGGGAATTAGTGATTAAATGAATCAAAACGACCTTTTAATTTTAGTTCTTCAAAGTAGCCACACTTTGTCTAGATTACAGCTCAGGGCTGCGTTTCCCAAAAGCATTGTGAGCCAAGTTGATCGTAGGGACCATTGGTGGCAGTAGTTCTACAATCTACTTAGGCTTACTATGATTTTGGGAAACGCAGGTGCATCCTAGGATGCTTTTTGAACAGTAGCATGCCAGACACTTGTTGGCTGATTTTTCTTCACTATCTGGTGTAACATATATTTATTTTGTACAAAAACCATTTCAAGCATTAAAGTATTAGTAAAGGATTTTAAGATAATGAGAAACATACATTCTGTCATGTTCAAACTAGTGAGTGGTAATGTATATGCAAATAATGAATTACGGTTATTCAATTACGGTCTCTAATTATGTTGCTTCACTGGAATTATCTCAACTGGGGCATCCATAATTGTGGTTTGATTATTTACATAATGTGTTTATATGAGAGAAGATATGAAACGAGGAAGATTCACAAAGTCTGTCATGGGTCATTTACCTTTTCACATTGTTGCAAGGATTATAATCAGTGTGTGACGGCACATATATGAATGGTAGTGACCGAATTGTGCCTCAATTTCAGGGGGTAGAATCAACAGCAGGGATGTCTGGATGTACAACTCCCAGCTCAACATCTGGATCAGGGTTGCCTCCTTGAACAAGGGCCGCTGGAGACACAAAATGGCCGTCTTGTTAGGAAAGGTGAGTTCAACTAATTCCACATTCATACACTAACCAATACCCCACTAGATACCCCACTCTAACTGGAAACATGTGATGTGAGGAACTCTTTCTTCTGGTAGGCATGGACAGGTTGCTTCACATTCCCTCAACTACAAACAAAACTAAACAAGTACACAAATATGATGAAAAATTTTGAACCAGACTACATTTAATATCAGTTGACTTGTAGCAAGGATAAATATGGTTTGTGCCAACCAAAATGTGTTTTCTGTTGTGAACTGTTGGCTACTGAGAGCATGAAACCATCTAACCCTTCAAGAAACATTTAGAAACAAATAATAAACCAATACATTCCAGTGTTTAACTTTTAAGGGCATTTTTGTTGGCTTTTGCTGCCTTTTCAATGAGTCACTCCAATTAATTAAAGTCTTGGCTCTAGTCATGCCACAGGAAGAAGACATTGATTTCCTATTTTGATGATGGCCTGTGGTTTACATACATACCTCTAACCATGATGAATATTTCCCACATATAGAAATGGGTGTTGTTGAGGTATCTTTAGTTTTCAAACAAGTTCCCACCCTTATAATTGATTGCCTGTTATTTACTGCTCTTTGTCTTGTGCTCACTTCTTCTATCACTTTCAAAGCCTTAATTTTTTTTTTTCCTCTTCTTTCCCAGCTTAAAACGTGTTCCTTGTTTTCATTAAACAATAACATCATTCATTTTTAACTTCTCCCTTGGAGCACTGTAGTTTTTAATAATCAGTAACCCTGAATTTGAATTGATCAGTCATGTGAACAGCCTGTACAATTAATTAAGGGTTCTGTCAAAAGAGTTTGGATCTATATACTTCAGTTAATATTGCATCACAGGCATATCAGGCTGTTTTCAACATTTCTTAACGACTGTAATCAGCTCCAGAAATCTGATTTACTTCGGCAAGGGGTTAAATAGCTTTGTTCTGTCCTATTTGTAAAAAATCTGATGCATTTTATGTAATCAGTGAGGAACCCGCTCAAAGGTTCAATAAATTAAAACTGTCTTGGTGTGAATGGAATGAACTGAGCCAACAAAAGCTACTTGTGCAATCACTAATTAACATGCACTGTAAGTTATACCCAGCTGTCTGCATGAACGCCTCTTTCTCTTGGTTTGTTTGTTTTGATGCTTGTATTGTGGATCGCTCAGATATTTTCCCCCAGCTTCCTGTCTCTGGGTGTTTGCTATAGTCTCTCCAACTCTTTGTGTTTCTGTTCAAGCGCATGATGGTTTTGGACTCAAACTCATTTGACCCCAAAAGATCATTTGGGTTTGTTTTTGAGCAGCAACCCCTTCAGACATATGGATTGTTTGACTGCGGTTGGATTTATTGGTTGTGAAAGATTCACGACTGACAGATAAAATCTAATCAACTGAAGTCACAACACCGAGACGTGAAAAATAAAACGCATTACCACAGGGTTAAAGCTACAATAATCCGATGTGAGCCATGCTGACACTGGTTAGATATATTGTATGTGATTATTCTGTATGCAAGTATGTGATACAAAATTATAATTAACATTTAAATGAGAAAGAATGACTCACATCCTCACACCCTGTCAGCATATATTAGCCTTTCACTTAGGCACACACTGAACAGGAAACCAAATTCCTCTGAAGACATTTTATAGCCTAATTTCTCTATGATGATGATGATGATGATTTTTATAGCTATTTTGTTGATGTAACATCTTATCAGTCCCAAGGGTGATAGAACAGTCTCAATAATATCTGATTCTGAACAAAGAGCTCACCAAAACACACATTGCTTTGTTTTGCGTAATTGGCGTGTTGCCCCTCTGTGTTCGAGCATGTTCCTGCATCACCACTGGTCCGACTGGTTTTCTTGGTTGTTCCATTAAGGGAAACATGTTTACCTTCTTCTTTTTAACAGCATGGAGGCACGAGGCAGAAGAAGGAGAAAAAAACTCTTCAGGGTTTTTGTATACCACATGTTTTCATTTGAGAGTTAGCGAGAAGTTTCTTGATATCTTCAAGGACTTAGACAAACAATAGTGATTGAGTGATGTGTCACAACAGAGCTGTCAATGATATACATTCATAAAGGTCATGTTTTTGCAGCTGTGATGTTTTGATCACATCTGTTTAATGCTGTCAAAAAATTGACTGTGAATAATAACAAGGTCATGTAAATACCCTTAAACTGTGTTTTTTTAACGGTCTTAAATTATTTGAATAAAACCTGATTTGCACACATCGATTTCCACCAGTTACCTTTATTTTGCATGTAAACACCTTTATTGTTTCTGCCAATCATGTTTTGACATCAAAAGTGTAAAAAGAAGGGTTTCTTGCATTGTTAGGTTTTTGTAATAAGTTGATTTTTGTGTCTAGATAGTGCAACTCATTAAGGCTGACATTTTTTGGAAGAAAAACAAATACATACACACATAAATACATACATATACATATCTAAAGCCGCTTTTCCAACGCAGGAACTTTCACCAAGAACTAGGGACTTTGGGGTGGTACTCTGTGTGTTCTGACAGCAGGGACCAGGGTCTCAAGTTTTGGGTAAAAAATTCCCACCTCAGAAAGTCCCTGCTCGCGAGGTAGTACTTTTTCAAAGTTCAGGAACTTTCGGGGGTGGGACTTGGACACTGAACATTCTGATTGGTTGAGATCATGCAGCATTTTGATTTGTTGACTCCATGCAACATTTTTAAATCTGTTGCAGTGTGTGCAGTAAGAGTTGTTTGCTATTCGAATCAACAATGGAGTTTAAAAACTGCGAACAATGGACCGACGGACTGATGGAACCTAGTTTAGGTTTTTAAATGTCAAATGGTATAACCCCATAAATATTACATTCTGTGTGTGTGTGTGTGTGTGTGTGTGTGTGTGTGTGTGTGTGTGTGTATGTATAACTTTTTACATTAAAATATATTTTAATTCTTTCTTTTTTAAAAAGACTATTTTAACTTGCATCACTTGAAATTGTTTAAAATCACTGAATCATTAAAACTGTAGCTGCATTGAAAAAAATCGCACACTGCCTGAAGAGGAACAAATTTCATGACCGTTGAAAAGTATGGTATGAATGTATGTAGTATGAATGAAATTCAGTTGTCAATGTCGTTCCACACCCGTAAGACCTTTGTTCATCTTCGGAACACAAATTAAGATATTTTCCATAAAATCCGATGGCTCAGTGAGGCCTGCATTGCCAGTAAGACAATTAACACTTTCAATGCCCAGAAAGCTACTAAAGACATATTTAAAACAGTTCATGTGACTACAGTGGTTCAACCTTAATGTTATGAAGCGACGAGAATCTTTTTTGTGCGCAAAAACCCCCCAAAATAATGACTTTATTCAACAATATCTAGTGATGGGCGATTTCAAAACACTGCTTCGTGAGGCTTCAAAGCTTTACAAATCTTTTGTTTCGAATCAGTGGTTCGGAGCGCGTATCAAACTGCCACAGTCACATGATTTCAGTAAACGAGGCTTCGTTATGTCATAAGTGTTTTGACGTTTCAATGGTTCACCACTGGGGTGCGTGACTTTGGCAGTTTAATACGCGCTCCGAACCACTGATTCGAAACAAAAGATTTGTAAAGCTTTGAAGCTGTTAATTGTCTTGCTGTCAATGCAGGCCTCACTAAGCCATCGGATTTTATCAAAAATATCTTAATTTGTGTTCCGAAGATGAACAAGGGTCTTACGGTTGTTGAACGACATGAGGGTGAGTAATTAATGACAATTTTCATTTTTGTGTGAACTAACCCTTTAAGAATACTTTGATTTTGGATGTACTACTCATTCTGCGTACTGCTATTTGCCTACTATATAGTAGGAAAGTAGGCATAATCAGGTGCACTGTATTTTCTTGGAAATAGTCAAGGAAGTTGGCACAGTCAAAAGTGATATATTCACCTCATGACTATGTATGTGAACTCAGTTGGATGCAGAATTTCCTGCAAATTGGCGTTTGCCGTCAGTCAGTCTGGATCTGGTTAGTTTAGTCCACTTTTAATATAATAATAATAATATAATAAAATGCAGGTATAATCAGATTTGTCTTGTTGCTAATTCAGCGGTAGCCTCTGGGGCGTGTGCGACTGTGCATGTGTCTGTAACAATCCCTTTGTCACTAAATCAATTTGAGAATCATGATATGAAAGGGCAAACGGTAGTTCTTGTTTGGCTAGATCTGCACGCTCTGGCTCACTTCCAGATTGTGTCATCCACGGGAACGCCATGTGTACATTTAAAAACAGACAAAAACAGTTTGAGATTACGCAACACTAATATGATGTTCAAGATTTATTGTGTACAGAGTCATCATTTAAATTAAACGTCTCATTGTGTTTATCTACAGGTGTATGCCGTTGGTGGATACGACGGTCAGTCACGACTCAGCAGCGTTGAATGCTATGACTCTTTCTCAAACCGCTGGACGGAAGTGGCACCTATGAAGGAGGCTGTCAGCTCACCAGCCGTCGCCAGCTGTGTCAATAAGCTGTTTGTGATTGGAGGAGGACCTGATGACAACACATGCTCAGATAAGGTTTGTAGAAGAGTCTGACGCATGGTGTTGAGGAGTAGGGCGTCTTTAAAACCACCCTGTAGTTATCTCTGCATGTCATTGTGCATTTACTGCATGTAAACATGACATTTATTTTTGGGTCATGATACTGGAGGGTGTGATATGCTTTGTTTTCCACTGTAGTCATCTAAACAGTGCAGTGGATCATAAACCCAGCTTCAGTAAATAAAACAGCTCTGATTATATAGTTTTACTTGAGATATGGGCGATACTGTCTTTATTTGTATTCCAGTGCTGTTACTATAGTAAATCCTTATCATGTCCTGGCTGTTAGTTATCACTTGGGACAGTTGAAACATTCTTCAAAATCTTATTTGGTTGTTCCATTGAACAAAGAAAAGTAATACAGGTTTGTCATACAGCTTTTATTTTTATAAAAAATGTTGTTTGTTTAGTTTTAGTTAACAATAACAACACTGCTTTAAACTCAAGCTGAATAAATTATCAATATATAATTGAGTTGAACCAGAATTCAGTCTACGTTTAAATACGTTCTGCTGACGAATGACAGGAAGTTTAAGTATACAGAGCCCTTACTATGGTAACTATGACATTGTGTGTGACCAAAATGGCATCAGTCGCCTAAACCTTGTGTACCAGCTGTTAGTTTTCCCCTTTGTTACATGATGCCAGCTTGTTTACTCTTAGTACACTGTAGTTAGAAAAAGTTTTTCCTTCATCACAGCCTGACTTTGCCTTAGCTGAACAATAGATTGAAGAGACATTGAATGTGCTGCCCGCTGCCCCCTAATGGAGATCAGCAGTTACGACCATCTGACCTGGATCTGTCAGCACGCTCTGATACATTCTCCAGGTGTCGCTTGGAGAGAAACACTCAGCCGCAGATATTTCACTGGATTCCCTTAAGGTATTTCACTGCGATTCAGTGTAGGTCACATGCTTTAATTCCCAAACAAAACTTCTTTGGACCCATAATTTCACAGTAGTACAGCTACTGTGTTGCTACAACGACGTTGTGTTTTTTAAATTTGTTGTGATGGTTGACTTGAATATTGAAGGAAACGTCCTGAGGGAATTGGATAACGTTAGAGCATTTCCTGCTTCCTTATAAGGAAGTTCTGAAGGTAATGATGCCACATATCTCAACTCTGATTGGTTAAAGCATAATATGGCGTGCTGTGTGTTTAATTTGGCTATTATCGTTGTTTTTGTCCCATTTCTATCCTATTAGTCTTCCGGATCATTTGTGCCCAAAGCATTCTTTTGCACAAGTGTCTGCTATTTCCAAAATGTGTGAAGCCCTTATAATACCTTCCCGTCCACTATTACACACTCCACACAGAGAGGGAGATAAAAATGCAATGATATTGTGTCTGTGAGATTATGTTTCCTTTTTTTCAGGACACATGATCGCTGATAACTGTTTTTGTGAGTTTGTATCCCTCCAAGGGCAGTTTCATATTTTTAAGAACAAAAAACATCTGTGAAGTGTTATCAACACCCTCGTTTCTAGGATGGCAGGAGGATTGATATGTTTGTGACTGTTTTACAGCCTGAGGAGGCAGGCTTGGATAAGGCTTTTTTTTGCCAGTTGTATGGTTCATTCCTTAAGTGGTGTGTTTTTTTTTGTTTTTGTTTTTTTTAATAAACGTCACTGTGTGTGTTTCCCCCCAGGTTCAGTGCTATGACCCTGAGTCTGACTCCTGGTTGCTAAGGGCCAACATCCCAATCGCTAAGCGCTGCATCACAGCCGTATCACTGAACAATCTCATCTATGTTTCTGGAGGCCTGACCAAATCAATCTACTGCTATGACCCCACTGAAGATTACTGGATGCTCGTGGTCCACACTTTCAGCAAGCAGGTACTGACTGTTATGAAGTTGCGATTTGAAATGCTACAAGTGCAAAGTGGACTTTGCTTCAGAAGTGTTTTTCTTACTCATTTTCTCTGTTAGAGAATAAAAAAAAAAGTTCAATAAAGAGTTGAACTAAACAAACCAGAAATCAGAAAAATAAAAAATAAAATCAGATACAAGATTGTAAAGGAATAACAATCAATTATGTATCAAATGAAATTTGTAAAAAAATGAATAATTAATTATAAATGACTATTATAAATATTATTTTCTTTTTTTGTGACATATACAGTATATATTGCTTTTGTTTCTCTTTTGTCACTTCTGAAGTTATATACACACATACATCTATGAATATAAAAAATTATTTACAAAATATAAATAATATATACAAATATATCAATTGTTTTAGAGTGTAGGGAGAATGACTTGATTTTGTCGTTTACAATTCCATCGATTCCTGTTTTGATAGTAACAGCAACGTTCCTGATTGGTAAGTATTGCGAGTAGTGTAGTTCTTCGAGGAAAAACAATAATTTAAAGTCGCCATGAAATCAAAATTAATGTTATTTTTGGCTTTTAGTATGGATATCTTAGCCTTAAGATTATCTATAAGCTAGTGTGCTCCAAAACAATGACAATTCACATTTAGAAGATACAAGCATTCAAACTTACAGCCTCGTCACTTCCGCCAATATGGATCAATGGTTTTGATGACATCACCCTCCACTTCAGCTTCTCATCAGATTTTCTAACCAATCAAATGCTCTCTAGAATCTAAAGCATCCCACCCCCTACATTATAAATAGATGCTGAAGCTGCGGCTAAAATCTGTCATTTGTTCACAAATTTACTATTTTCTAAATGGTGAATGGCACATAGTGCACTATATAGGGGATAGGGTACGATTAAGGGTGTGTTCACACTTGTCACGTTTGGTTTGATTAAAACAAACCCTGGTGCGATTGCTTTGTTAGTGCGGTTCATTTGAACATGTGTGAATGTTGCTATCCGAACCCTGGTGGGCACCAAACAAGTGGACCGAGACCGCTGAAAAGATGGGTCTTGGTCTGCTTCCAAACTAGCTCCTGGTAGGGTTTGAATTATATATGAACGCAACACGGACCAAAGACATGTAAACGAACCAAAAACAGGAAGATGAGAACCTAAAAAGGACAGAATCCTCACGCATATCATTTTTTTCTCATCATAGTTGCAAGTTTGCCCATCACAGGCATCAGACGCGCGTCTCCACACAGCAGATCGTTTGTGTGTGACTGAGGGATTCCCGCTGCTGTTTTGACTCATTTACACATTTTATAAGCTCTTCACGAGTTCCCAGCTGGTCAAAATACCATCATATGCAGGCTACGCACACACAGCACATTGAATCAATCATTCCAAGGCACTTTTGTGGGCCTTTAAAAATATCACACTGACTTACGGCATCTACAGAATGAATTCATTAACCACCTTAGTTCTCAAGGCACGTCTGTTTTGAAATGCACTTTTGAAATCTGTTGCACTCAGTTGACACTTGAGTAAACAGACCTGCATGTTTATGTTTTTCAGGAAAGTTGCGGTATGTCGGTATGTAATGGGAAGATCTACATCCTGGGTGGGCGCGGAGAAAACGGAGAGGCTTCAGACACCATCCTGTGCTATGACCCGTCCACCGGCATCATAACTGGTGTGGCCGCCATGCCCCGCCCCATTTCTTACCACGGCTGCGTCACCATTCACCGCTACAATGAGAAGTTCTACCATTCATGACACTGAAAAGCACACTCACACAGGGATGTAGATAAACTGAGCCTTATTTTAAGATAACGTAGCATTACGACAAGTAAGGTAGATAAGTATGTCCCAACCGCCCTCAGTTCACATGCTTTGAGAGCAGACTGTTAAACTGACAACTACACAAGAACTCATTTTAGTGTACAGTATAAACATTCATGGATATCAAAAACGGTTTACATTCTACCACCATGATACTCAGAGATAAAGAATCAGTTTGACAGCATCACACCGATTATGTGTAAATTTGCATACTGTTACACAAATGTTTCTAAATTGATTCACAGTTTCCCAGTGATCTGGGACTTTCCCTCGGTTAAACGCCTCCATTGGTGATTTATTATTCCCTCTTCATTATTATTATTATAGCATTTTCTATTCTATTTTAATGTATGGTGTCAGTGGTTGTTTTGGGTCACCATGATTTTGCCAAGTAAGACAAGACATATTTTGTTGATCCTGGAACAATATTCCTGTCTGAAAATTGAGTCCTACCCCTAAACCTAACCCTACCCATAACTTATCCCTAAAATCAGATGGAAATGATAGGTAAACTTGACATAAACTGTAAATTTGTACCTTAAATCTGATTGGAATGTTGTCAAAGATGTTGATCCAGGATCATGTTGAACTTGGTGAAATCACAGTGACTTGTTTTGAGTGGGTGAATGGTGTGATTATTTGTGACTGGTGGATAGAGTGCTTGATTGTGATGGATTTGTGTATATATAAGTGTGTTTGAAAAGATTCAGCCAGATGTGTGTGAGAAGAGACAGAGAATATGCAGGAACCACTTCCTCCCATGTCTAATGGGTATATTGTAAGCAAAAATCCATCAGGCACCAAAAAGTATAGTGTTTCTTTTAATATTGCTTTATGTATGCATGTACGTTTTTGGGTGATATTAATTGTTTTTTGTAGTAAAAATTGTGCCTGTCATGACATTTTATTGAAAAAAAAAAAAAAGGAGAAGAAAAAAAAACCATTGCTTTTTGAGAAATAGTGTGTTTAAACTTTTATAGTAATGCCATCCATACAGTATGAAGCATTACAATGTGAGTCGATTAGCTTCTGTATTTTTATGCCGTATCATTTAGCCTATTGGAAAACATGCTTCCTTGCATATAATATAGAATATAAGCAGTAATGTCTTGTTTATAAGTGACTTTTTAAGTTATTTATTCTTGGTAGAAGTCCAAAAGCCCCAACCAGGCACTTAATTCTTTAATATTTCTCAATGTCCCGGATGTAAATATGATATTTCTTCAGGTTTACTGTATCAGTAAGTGTTTGCAATGGCCAAAAGGCCAGTTCACACTCTCCGCTCCCATAAAACTCTTTGTTTTTTGTTCTTACAATAATCTGAGCTCAGTATTTGTGCATACAGTGCAGTGACGTAGCAGCAAAAGATTGTGTTTGTGTGCCAGGGATTCTAAGACTAGTGATGTCAGCTTTGCTGCCTGCTTTTGGTTAGCAGAATTGTTCAGTTTTGTCAGTTGCAAGACCAGAACAACACACATTGTTCATTTTACTCTGGGAATTTTACAATGCAACTGAAAGATTGAGTCAAAACCCTGCGCACACATGCGACCACACAACATGGCCTTTCTTTAACCTTTTTGTTTGTTTGTTTGTTTTGGTGTGTTTTTACGACTTTGTGTAAATAAATGTAGTTGATGTGAGTGGTGTCTTTTGATGAGTGCTATAAAGGCTTTTATTTTCTTTTCTTCTGATAACTTTGTTGCTAAAAGCCATAGACAGAATGAGTGTTTTTTAAAATTATTTTACAAACATTTCTTTTTGAATGAGTCCTTATACACTTTAGGGTATTGAATTATCTGTGCATGCCAAAAACTTATATGTCAAAAAAACAAACAAAACATTGTTATGGCAAGAATGTGGTTAAATCTCTAATTACAGTGATGGTTTTGCAAAGAAAATGCCAACTTGAGAAATATATCACTTAAATGCATTAAAAGAAATGACTATTTTGTGCCTTGTGGCGGAATGATATACATTTGACAACTAACCAAAGATGTGTGATTGGTTTTGTCTGTGTTATTTCCAGAACAATATTGTAATAGACTGCAAGCCTTTATGATGTCATAATTTTTTTTATGTGTAAAACTGTCACTAAAATGTTCTTGTTATAAGTAACTGAAATATAAAAGAGCTTAATATGGTGTATATGCATATGTTTTCCTCAATAAAGCAATTTTTAGTATGGATTTGTAAACTGTTGTTATTCATTTGTTTTGTTTTGTTTCTATGAAACAATCATTTCACACTACTAACATTTATAATACCTCAGATTGTGGTACATGTTCTTATCGGCCTCAGATTATCCCAATCCCATATATTGACATTAAACAAGGGAACATGAGTCATATATAAAGAGCACACTGTTTTACAGATATTGAACACCTTAGCAACCTCATAGCAATTCCCTGGTATCAATGTGGTGAGTTTTTCCATAGGTAAACAATAGTCTCTCTCTCTCTCTCTCTCTCTCTCTATATTTTTTTTTTTAAGATAAAAAAATCTGGTATGTTGTTTAATGTATATTTATATTCATGATTTGTTATAGTTATGGTTTGGTAACACAAAGGTTTCTAAGTAATGTGAAATTATTGCTTCATGTAGGCTATTTTAACAAGTCCTGCTGGTTTCCTTCCAGTGTGCTGAGGCATTAGTCGCTTTGAATAAAAACCGTCGGATAACTGACAAAAATGTCATTCTAATCAAACAAAGAGCAGAAGTGTTGAATTACAGATACACCTGCAGATAAATGCTCATAAAACTGGAGCTACCGAACCCCACCAAGGGAGGAAATGTACACTGTCGCCGCTGGCAACATCATGGACATATTGACGCTGAAAATGACAACATGTACCTAGATGGAATCTGGCTGCTTAAGGCTACGAGTTACTTCTCATATGTGTTTTACTGGAGAAAAAAAAAAAAGAGAGAGAGAGAGAGAAAAAAAAAAAAAGCTCAGAATTCTGACATGCAATGTATGTCAGTATTTGCTTTCAGAGTAAAAACAAGATGGCTGTGCTTATATTGACAAGGTCTTTGTGTTTAAATATAAACGTTCGGTCTAATTCACTAAACGATACGTGCAGAAAATAAATGTATTCTAAATTTACAATGAAATTTAGAACTAATACCAACCACATATACAAAAAAAAAAAAAAAAAATCCTGGTGGCTTAGAACGAAGTATTTTTAAACTATTTTATTTTCAAAATTTATGTTAGGAATGGAATAAATAAGTGACTACAAAACTATTAATTATTTCTAAATAACAGTAAATAAAATAACAAAATGCAGCCTGTACAGGAATAGGCAAATGTAGGAAACACAACTGTCCAAAAACACAACTGTGTAGTCTATAAAAATAGTTTTAACTGATTTTGCTGCGCATGCGCTCAGGCGAGACTTCGGTCAAGAGAGCGCGAGCGAGAAAGAGTTGTGTAGGGTTTGGACACGCATGTTTATGCGAATTACAACTATTTTTAAGCACTTGTTTAAACTTGAAATTTTATTTCTGCGAACATAAATACACCTATTGTAAGAAGTTATATTTGAACGAGCTTTTATCTTTGTTGACTATCACTGAGATCTGTATGGTGGTGTGTTATGTATGTTTGTTTTTAACAGAAATTAGGTAGCATGTACGAGCACAGTTGACTTGGAATAACACGCTTTGAGTGAAGGAACTATGACAAAATAGCAAAGTGGGTTGACAGAGTGTGTGTTTGTGTGGATTTTCCCTCAGGTGAATAAGGCTTCCTCGTTCTTCCGAGTCACGTGCATTATCTGGAATAGTCAACAAGGAAGTGGTTTTGTTCAGACCTGCAGAATCCTTCTTAGAAAAATCGTATTCTTTATTAAAGGTATGGATAGTTCACCTTTAACCTACTTTATGATATTTTTCAAAAAACAACAACAACAAAAACCTTCAGAAAAGCATCAAAAGCTTATGTTCACGTCTTCGTTCATTTTAAAAGATATGCCTGCCATTCATGGTAAAATGTTTTTGTTTTTTGTCTTTAAGAAATCACCACTGCTTACAAGTAAGAAGTTAAATGTAGAGTGTATTTAAAATAAGAAAATATATTTGAATTCTGAAAGAGGCTTTATTAGAGACGTGGACAATAGAAACAGAAGCATGGTCATGCAATTCAAAGATATAACCATAAGATGTCAGTATAAGACAAGAAATTTTGTTTTACTATGAGCAGCCCAAATAAAGCCACTGTTCGCAATTATGTTAAACAACCTGACATATCTCTGAAATAGTCGTCCAGGGAAATCACACATATTCTCTGTGACAGCCATCAGCTCTATTAACAGCAAAAAATCACAAACTATTAACACATGTTAGCCAATCAAGCAATTCATGAGATTGGGGGCGGGGGCGTGACCATTTGTTCAGGAAACCTGGGGCACGTTCAAGCTCAAACAGTTGAGCAACGTTTTGCAACGGTTTTCGGGTTGAACAACATGTTTCCTGGAAACGGTGTGCAACGGTTTGAGATATGTTTTCTCTTGTTTGGTGGGTGTGTCAAAAATGTCAGCCCAATCAGCATCAACGTGCATATAAACCACGCGGTATTAAAGAAACAGCTCCTAAATGTAATTAACATCAAAATAAATTCACAAGAGCAAGTATATTGTTTGCACATGTTTATTTATATTAATGGCAAAATAACTTAAATAATAAGAGCACAAGTATAGATCTGGACCTTCTTTAAGTCTGTCTAAATATCATTTAGTAATTGCAATGTCTTCTGGTCCTTTCCTTAGGAAGGAGTGCTAGACACTGATTAATGTAACATAAAAATACTATACTTGTATATTTTGCTATTGTTTTGTGGAGTGGTACTTTCATAAACTTTTATAAACATAAAGGCAAATGTTGGATCACAATAATTAGGAACCAGTTTCCACAAATCCCTTCACTCGATTGGGATGTTCTCTTTTATTCTGGATGACAAGGGCAGTGTTTGTAACATCGAGTGTATTTTGCAGTATTAAACACGTATGTATACCGATTTCATCAGGCTCCGAAAAGTCTTTAAAAAGAAAACAAAGAATGGCCTTCTCAGCTGCCATAGTTGCAACTCATGCGTCATCAGAACAGGGTGTTCAACGCACCACCGTTTCCGTTTAAAAAACGTTTTGTCCTGTTTGAAAGTAATCGTTACCTTCAGTGTTGCCAAGTCCGCGGAATTTTGGGCTACGTTTAAACTGTTGCCGCGGGTTGTTTTTCATGTCCGCAGGTTGAAGCAACCCCAAATAACATGATATTTTTCCCCTGAAATGCGAATTTTACCAGGGGAACCCCGCCAAAAACGCGGTTTTGGATTTGGTCTAGTTTTGACTAGCAATTGGGTGAATTTTGTTGTGAAACCTGGCAACCCTGATTACCTTTTCACCTACAAAAATCACTTAAAGCACCTTTTAACTCAATGTGTTTTGCAATTTTGGCTGCAGAAGTCAAGTTAATATGTTCCAAAATCAGCTTGCCCACCTTAAACTGTTAAGATCAGCTGGTACAGAGTGAGAATCCCAGTTTACATTACTTAATACATTTACATTGGTGTAAATACTGTAATTTGTTACACATGGTTTTCGAGTTATTAATCAATGTCCCAACGCAATTTCCTGTCATATAGCTGAAGCATTTATATCAATGATATTAAAGCGGTTAAATGGTGAAACGTATTGGGAAAACAAAATGTGAATATGTTGCTACCCTCATCAGCCCATAGGGGCCAGTGTTGAGCTGCAGCACGCTGATGAACTGCGCAGTAATTTATGTATGTACAACATCACCTGTGGGGCTTGAAAATCTGTGTAAGGGAATGACGGGAACTCTCCCCGCTTTAAAGGACCGGCACAGCAGCAGCTACAGCTACGGATTCTCCTTGACAGTCACTGCAAATGCTTAACTCCTCCTAATTGAATACACAGTTTTTGTCCTATGCGTGTTTAATTTGGCAGCCCAGGCCAGCCACCCTCAAAGCTGTCATTTTCGCCCTTCATTCTGCACTGACATGCATGTAATGTGGTCTGAAATCCATGAAGAAGGTGGAGGGTGAGAGAGGAGGGGGATATACATGCGCTCAGTGAGAGAAACACGTGTCTTTATCTTTCTCCACACATGCGTGTTTAACGTATTGCCCTACATACCCAAGCTCGTGCATATTTAAACACGTTTAACGTTTACCCACATTATATGGACTCATAAATACAATAACATCCATAGATACGTCAGTTTTGCTACTTGATTTATATGATTACTGCTCAAATAAAACTGATGCATACTATTTTACCCCTTACTAAGATTTACCATGGTAAATATTTCTGCCAAAGGATGAAGGCTGGTTAGCATGGTCCAGTTAGACCCTGCTGATATATGCCGCAACATCTGGCTCCATTGACAACAATTCAACAGTAGCTGTATACTCCTACAAAATTGTAAGTGTGAAATAAATAAATATGTACAATAAATAATAAACACACACACACACAAATATTTAGGCCTAAATTCAAGATTTGCATATAAGATGGCATATAACCTAAATGACTAAAAAAGAAAAAACCTAATGTGAAGTAGCCTATATTTGTCAGTCATAAATGAAACGGGTAAGATTTCTGTAATAGTACTAATAAACTGAATGTGTTTTAATCAGGTTTATATATTTAACAAATCCAATTAGTTTGAATATTGCCTGTTCCACATCTATCCATGTTCAAACATTTTAACTGAAAGAATTTAATTGTTTTGACCATGAATATATTTATGTTGATTCTAAGCAATTTGAATAAATGCATTTTGAACATAAATAAAATAGAGGCAAATCCATTTTTTTGAGTGCAGAAATCTTGCATGTTTCATATGCATGACTGACAAATATACATGACATTAAGAATTACTTTATGAATATCTTTTTTTTTTTTAGTGAGACAGAGCAGCTATCAGAGTATGGTCAAAGTCCCTTGCACTCAGCGGTCATATTTGCAACGCCTCCAGGCAGCTATAGGGGTTATGCGCAATCTAACTTCCGTATTTTGTAAAACAGATCCGATCGCTTCCGGTTTAGGTCTTTTGTATGTGCTTCATGAAAAAATTAGCTGTTTTATTCAAGATAACTTAAAAGGAGCGCGCAAAGATGAGCATAACTGATGTCCCCCGCATACGCAGATTGATATTTAAAAGCTTTTTTCATTTTTCTTCTTCACACTAACGTTTAGATATTTAATAGAATAAAACATCTATAACAATGTGAACTAGGTCGTTTCGCTGATTACCTTAAAATATATGTCGTCAGTTCATACTGCTGTTAACACTTTCTCTGACAAGTGGATGCAATGAGACCAGTTTTCCACTTTAGTTGTGTGACGTTCAACATATACCCTATTTCGGGCATCCAAGACCAAGTCCTGTCTATTTGAATGGGGGAATCCTGAAAACTCAAAAACTGATTGGCGAATTAAATAACATATTTCAAATCGGCAACAAAATCTGACATGAACTGTCCCATAAATGTTGTTTTTATGCTCAGATAGCGTTATAAAAGCTTATTATTCAGTCTAGACAAGCCAATGCGCATGTGCAGTCCTATGCGCGAGTCTCAGGCAGTGTTGCCAAGTCCGCGGTTTTCCCGCAGAATTAGGCTACTTATACACTGTTGCCGCGGGTTGTTTTTGGAATGCAAATTTTACCAGGGGAACCCCACCAAAAATGCGGATTTTATCCCCCAGAATGCAGTTTTTACCGTGGGACCCCCCTGAAACACGATTGGGCTAGTTTTGAGTAGCAATTGGGCGGGTTTTGTTGTGAAAACCTGGCAACCTTGGTCTCAGATTTCTATGGGAAACAAAGCTTCTAACGGTAGCTGCAGTAACACAATGACTTTATCAATCAGCGATTGGCTTTTACTTAGAAGGCGAGACGTATTACGCCATATTGCGCGTTACAGTTTCTCCCATTCATTACTAATCTATATCTATCTATAGTCTTTGGTATGGTGTAACAATGGTGATATTTCCAAATATGTTTTGGGTGAATAGTTGATTGTACCTGACAGGAAAAGTGTTGTCAATCATGCCCTGCTGCAATACATGTTATGCATCACAACAAGCCAGATCGCTTTAGCTTGTGTCCAGTAAGGCTTCCCACATTCATATACTTCCTGCAGCTGGGCGTGAGAAAGAAACCAGAGAAGCTTCACCCTACTGAAATATCCATGAGCATGCCAAAGCACGAATTACGCTCAAGAGCAGTTATTCACTGCACTCTCTGTGTATGTCAGTGTGTTGAGCACCCTCAGTATGCCCTAAAATATCATCCAAATGCTGTACCTCTCATCTGTATGATGAGAGAGACTACATTATATGTGCTTTCTCTTTCATCCCCTACTTAGTATGCAGGTGCACGCTTGGGTTCGGTATGCTCTCTGCACTCTCATTGATGTTTTGGTGGTGTTTTGCAGCCGAGAGCTGGGGCGATTCCTCTCTCCCCTGTGTAGTTCTGCTTCTGTCAGTGGTATTGCTTCTTATGAATGAGATTTAGAGTTGAATGGAAGGCAAAGGGGCTCCACATTCTCCCCCTAAAGAATCCAATTGCATTCAGGTCACAGACAACTCAAGAAAGAGAAGGAAGCCTCGGCTTGCATGCGCACGGGCAGCACAGACAATGGGAGACTTCTGTCTGCAGGGAGGATGCAGTGAGTGCGTGAAATGCATCCAAATTTCTTGATTCCTGGGCAGCAAAGCCCAGGTGAGGGTTGTGCTGAGAGAGAAAGTGAAAAGTGTCAATAGCATGTTAACATTTATCTCTTAAATGGCTAGTCTGTTAATTTAATCATTTGAATTAGGGGAAAGCTTTATTGTGTACAATTCAACTGTACAATGTTAAAAAATGTTACTTATTTTAAAAGAAAATAAGTATAAAATGTTGCAGTATAAAACTTTTTAACTGGTATCTTATTAGGTTTAAAAAGGCAATATTTATTTACCCTACACTGTAAAAAAAAAATTGATGACTTTTAAAAAAGTAAGTTACCTGGTTGCCTTAAAATTTTGAGTTCACTGAAATGAAAAATTTGAGTTCATGAAGGCGATTGGTTTAATCAACAAAAACTCAAAATATTATGTTAACTGAACCACATTAAAGGGTTAGTTCACCCAAAAATGAAAATTCCGTCATTAATTACTCACCCTCATGTCGTTCTACACCTATAAGATCTTCGTTCATCTTCGGCCAAAAGCTTCGACACAAAGCTTTACAAATCTTTTGTTTGAATCAGTGGTTCGGAGCGCGTATCAAACTGCCAAAGTCACGCAAACCATTGAAATTTTATGACATATCACACTTATGACATAACAAAGCCTCGTTTACTGAAATTACACGACTTTGGCGCTCCGAACCACTGATTCGAAACAAAAGATTCGTAATGCAGGCCTCACTGAGCCATCAGATTTTATCAAAAATATCTTAATTTGTGTTCCGAAGATAAACGAAGGTCTTACAGGTGCGGAACGACATGCAGTAATTAATGTGAGTAATTAATGACAGAATTTTCATTTTGGGGTGAACTAATCCTTTAATTATTGAAGTTGATTTGACAAAAGAAAAAATGTTGTGAAAACAAATCATGAAAATATAGATGTGAAAGAATGCCCCTGAAGACCATTTTGCTGTCCTGTCAACTGAGAAGCACAGAAAAGCACAGGTCAGTGGGACAGAGGTCTGTGGAACTGAGAAGACATGATGATGTCATTGAGGTGTGCGCTCATCCTTAGGTCCAAAATAAATGACCACAGTCTGTTATGAAGTTTCATTGGATTGATGGATGGATGGATGGATGGATGGACAGATAGATAGGTACAGTAGATAGGTAGAAACTAGTCAATTTTGTATAGATTGGATTAGAAGCTTTATATCATTTTCTTTTGCATTCTATAATCTATTTATCTGTTAATCTGCAGGTGTTATTTCTATACATCAAAGAAACTACAAAATTAAAAACCTAGAAAAACCCATCCAGAAATATGCACACACCTTCAAAATCTCCCAAATACACACATGCATACATGCACAAAATATGATGGATTTGCTTCTGGATTGCAGCAGAGCGCACATCTGTCCATGGTTTTTGCATCTTGTTTGTACAGTCTGTATGTTTCCACCCTCTTACGGCGCAGGGAATCTAATCCGTTCAGGAGTAAAACCTCCTAATAAGCTCTCAAGGCAGAATGGCAAACATCTATGTAGAGAGTTTCACTAATGAAAGCCCAGCTCCCCCTCCCAGACACATCACAGAATTTACTAGAATGCTTGTGGACCTTCTTACCAGCAAAAAATTGGATGATATAGACTGACATTTTTTAAAAGATTAACAAGCCAATCAGAATTTAGCACTTAGAATGAATGCAAATTAATTGAACAAGATCACCTAACTTGCTGGTTAACCTGCCCAGAGATCTCACCAGCCAGTTGAATGCCAAATCACCAAGGACACCTTGAAATAACAATTGAATTAATGCTTTCTCGGAAAATGCAGCTTAACATGTATTATCTATCCTATAATCCTGTTAATATTGATTGTATGTAATGTATTGTGTGCCTGGCACATATGGCTGTTTTCTGGAATTATAAAAAGGTTAGAAGTAGCTTCCTCCGTAATACTGTACCAGGTTAAGATTCAGCGATCACAGACACTGAGTGCTGATGAGACCATGCTGTATGATCTTAGCTGAGAAGAGGTTATGGTCAGTCAGGTTGTGTGCGAGAGAAGCGCAGGAGATTATCTGATGTTGCCGCACTCCTGATTCTTCCCTCCCTTGCCGTTTCTCTCGTTCTCTCTCCTCTTCAGTCTGTGATTAAAATCTGCTAGCAACCATCAAGAGTATAAAAGCCTTTAAAACCCAATCAGGGTTCATACACACACGCACACAAACAGCAGACCTTGGGCTTAGTAAATGCTCCATGACTACAGAATTTTTATCCTGGATTGCACCTAAAAAGTAAAAGTGCTCTGCGCTGTATGGCTATGTGTACATAAAACAATATATAGTCTTTATTAAACACTGACCTGTTTTGCAGACACTGGAGGATAAGCAAAAGCTTCTCTTATGCTCACCAAGGCTGCATTTATTTGATCTGAATTACAGTAAAAACAGAAATATTGTGAAATATTAATACAGTTTAAAATAATGGTTTTATTTTAATATATGTTTTTTAAAAAAATATATATATTTACTTTATTTATTTTTGTGATGGCAAAGCTGAATTTTCAGAAGCCATTATTCCAGTCTTGACACCTGCAGTAAAATATATTGTATGTGCATATACTGTAAAGTAAGAAATCAGAAAGAGGTACATTTCAGCTCAGTTGTCTGATTTCTTGGTGATTGGTGAGTATTTTAAACCCAAATTTGGGTCAAACATGGACAAACCCAACTGTTAAGTTAAACATTTTATTTAAAAATTAAACACAACAGTTGTGTTTGTCCATTTTTGACCCAAAATTAGAACAACCCAGCATTTTTTAGAGTGTAATATTTTAGCAGGCCTTTTTTAGTAATATTACTTCTAATGCAACAGGTTTGCTGTTAGGGGTGAAATGGTACACGTATTCGTACCGAACCGTTTCAGTACAGGACTTCCGGTACGGTGCACGTGTGTACCTAATGCATTACATTGCAACATTAAGGTCTCCTGTTTGGGAACACTTCAGTTTAAAATAAGCTCTGCGTTTTGTTACTTTCAATAAGAAACAAAATGTCATCTTTCAAATTCAATCCATTTTATCACGAAATTCAAACAGAAAATGCCGTTTTGACGCTCTTTAATGTGGCGTGACAGATCTCTGTATAGGCGCCACAAGCGGCGTTCAAATGACTGCGCGAGTGAACGTGATCATCTCTTCCTCGTTAATACTAGTTAATAAACATGAATAAGCATTCAAAGGTATGTTGAAAGATACAGTACAACTTACTGAAACATACAATATCTCATGTAATCAGCGAAATCAATAAAACAGCTTGTAAACAATATGTCATGTAGCATTTACCTCAGAAAAGCCATTCAATGTCCACAGCTTGTTAGTTACCAAGAAATATCAGTTCTTTTGCTAAATATATTCACTATATTAGCCTATATATTCATTATATTTTACTTAAACTGTTAGTCATGTATTGATTATATGCATGTTTATATAAATCTGTCATGAAAATGATTATCATTTATACACAGCCACTGTGTATAAATGATTATATTTCAACAACGAATTGGAGTAAAACAATTTTATAATTAGATAATGCAGACACTGCCATTTGTGCAGCTTACATGTTTGCATACAATTTGTTATACGAATGTTGATTATTATATCTAAAAAAAATAGCAACTGAATTTAGACTAATAGTTTGGGCTCTGTTAACCTTTAATATTATAGTAATGTTCAAGTAAGGGCTTCCTATATAGTTTACAGCATTAGCAGACATAATTGTTTTAATCCTTAAGGAACTTTTAGTTTTAATTTAATTTATTTAAAAGCCACTGTTTAATAAATAAATAAAAATAAAAAAAGTTTAGTTTTTTCCCCCCTGCTGTACTGAACCTGTACCGAACTGTGACTTTAAAACTGAGGTACGTACCGAACCGTCGGGTGTGTGTACCGTTACACTATTTGCTGTTGATAACAGGGCATTTGATCATTTCTGATAGGGCTGTGGTGCGACCTAAGACAAAAAAAAAAAAAAAAAAAGTCATTCAATGCAACTTACATTGAACTTGGGATAGAGATAAATCTGAGCAAGCAAAGGTGATCGCACATGGACACAAATACATTCTGAAAGACAAAATCTCAGGATGCAATCATTCCTCTGACCTCCTTTCCTCTCATGTGTTACTCTGGACATCCCGACCTTGCCTATAATCTGCTGCACTTCCCCAGGACTGCGGGGCGACAGGCAGACCGATTGACAGGCGGTAGGTCTGAAACCAGTGCCCGGTCCGCCTCATGTCCACGCTGATTAAAATATCCCCAAGGATCGGTGATGTAACGCCACAGGCTGGACTCTTTCCTGCTCTTACTGTAATAGACCTCTGGCTGCTGTTCCCAACAGCATTCCTCCGAAAATTGAAGGTCTTAATCTGCCCTGTAATGCTGTCTTTCCGGACATGCTGGACAGAGGGGATCAGCTGAGGGACAGATTTGTTCTGTTGGCATCACTGCAGGCTAGAACTAGGAGTTCTGCTACAAGTTTGGCTTTACTTTGGCCTCTGAGGAGTTTGAGAGGTATTTAAACTGATTCTAGAGGAGATATAACATCAATTATAATGGTGGTATGTGCTGCAAAGGGGTGAGATACACTAGTGAGGCCCTGTATGTGTGTGTACAGGTTTATATTACATTGGTCCCCACAAGGATAGTAAAACCTGAGATCACCTACCAGCCAGAAGTCCCCATGGCAGAAATGGATTAATAAACATACTAAATGATGTTTTTTTGAAAATGTAAAAATGCCAAAGGTTTTCTGTGATAGGATGGTTTAGGTGTAGGGTTAGTGTAGGGAGATAGAATATACAGTTTGTACAGTATAAAAACCATTACGTCTATGGAGAGTCCCTACAAGGATAGTGAACCAGATGTGTGTGTGTGTGTGAGCGCATGTTTTTGTGACATATCAGGACACAAATTTGTATAACAACATGGGTATGACATAGGTATTACAAGGAGAAGGTGACTTATGAGGACATTACCCCATGTCCCCATTTTTCAAAAGGCTTATAAATCATACAGAATGAGTTTTTTTTTTTTTTTTTTTTTTTTTTTTTTTTTTTGAGAAAGTAAAAATGTGCACAGTTTTCTGTGATAGGTAGGATTAGGGGTAGGGGTAGTGTAGGTCACAATTCACAAAAACAAACGTGTGTTGGTATAAGGACCCTGAGACTCTTGCTCTATATGGAAATGATGGGTCAGGAAGAGACTGTTCCCAATAAACCCTTTAATCTCATTTTCTTCCTACTGAAATCTTAATGAATGGACATACATATACACACACAAACAAACACAAAAACACTACATTTTAATGGAATTTATTTTTTAGAATAATGTGCACTGATGAAACAGGCACAATAAAATGGTCATTTATTATGATGTAGAATAATAAAATAAAATAGAAAGAAAAACTTTATCTTTAAATCTGAAAATATATATTTAAATATGTAATTTATATTTCTTATACACATTTTATAAGAAATTACAGGAGTCTAGTTTTTTTTTTGTCTTGTTTGAAGCGTAAGAGCAACAAAATTAGTGAGGTTCAGAGTAAAAAAATAAAATAAAATTTGAAAAAAAAAAAAGTTTTAATATTTTTCACAATTTTGCTCATCAGATTTTTTTTTTACTGAAAAACAAAGATATGCTTAAGATTTTTTTTTAAGTGCAAGACCAAAGTCCATATTTTTTTCATTTGAAAAATATGCCTTAGAAAATTACACAATCTCTGTCTCTTTCTATCTGTATATTACTGTAGATTATATAATGTATGCAGAAACTGATATTTGGCCTATGAACTAAACAAATATGATGTAAACACTGAATATGTCTCACATGTTGATTAATCTTAAAATCACAGATATGTGATAAAGCAGAGTCTGAAGTAAAATTCTCTTTTTCTTTCTCATTTTTTTTAAAGGGGTCCTTGATTATGATTTCACTTTTTTAACTTTAGTTAGTGTGTAATGTTGCTGTTTGAGCATAAACAACATCTACAAAGTTACGACGCTCAAAGTTCAATGGAAAGGGAGATATTTTCTTTTACAGAAATCCCTTTTTAATAAGTTGTAACTTCTTCCTGAGTCTCTATCAATGTCTGACTCCGGTTTGAACAATGTAAGGCTGAATACTGTTACTGACAATTGTTATTTTGGTTGTGTGAGATTCTCCAGCTTTGTTGTTATTGAGTGTCTGAAGCGCGAGTTGTTAAAGCTCCGCCCTCTTCTGGAAAGGGGGCCAGGAGCAGCAGCTCATTTGCATTTAAAGGGACACACAAATAGGGGCAAATATGACAAGCTATAATAAATTATCTGTGGGGTATTTTGAGCTGAAACTTCACAGACACATTCTGGGGACACCGGAGACCTATATTACATCTTGTGAAAAGGGGCATAATAGGTCCCCTTTAAGAAGTTTAGAAGTGCTCAATATCACAAATATGATTAAAGGAGTACATTTAGGACTGGATATAACATGCACACACATACATGCAGTCTACTGTACCTAAACACACATAGCACGCATTCACACACAGTCTCACACCAGTCCCACATAGTGTTGTCACGGTACCAAAATTCCAGTAGTCGGTACCAATACCATTAAAATTGTACAGTTCTCCGTACCAATTTCGGTACCACAGGAAAATCTGTTGAAACTATTTTACTATTTTATTTAACTAGCCTATTTTAAAAACATTAAATATGATGGCAATCATACATATAAATATTTGGAGAGTGTGTGTGTATGTTTGTGGGTGTATATACCTCAATGAAATACATTATGAAATATAAATAAATAAATAAACAAATGCTCAATTCATTTTGTAACAGATGTGCGTGTAGTTATTCCGTCAGTGAAACAACACACTACAGCCAGTAAAACTATGAAATAAATATCAGTAAATAATGGAAACCTAAATAAGAAAGTTAAATTTTTTTTTTTTTTTTTTTTAAAGGGAAAAAAAGCTCTGCGTTTTGAGAGGGATGTGGGACACGATCAGGAAAGAGAGCATCTCTTTTATAATATCTTCATGTTATCTCCTGATGTTACAAGCAACTGACACTTTTTTTTTATAAGGTCTGAAGAGTTAGTTTTTATCTTCAGCAGGGGCAAGACATTCAGGCTATGTTTGGGAAAATAAACAGAGATTCCATGTTCAGTGGAATAACTAATGGAATATCATTAAATTCTCTGATAATCGGGTGACCAGATCACAATTCACAAGACAGAATACAAAGCCGACAAAGCTTAAATTTATGGACTCACGTACCTCTCTCATGCAGCATTAACCAAAATGTTTCCATGGCTGCTATGTCACAATTAATTGCTAACCTATTATTTCTTTTGCAAACAAATCTTTGTGCTTCACTCGTGTCATATACACGTAAAATACTGGCACAGCCCTATCAGTGGGTACCTAATATACCCGGATACTACAGAAATGCTGGTATCGTCACTTTTTACAAAAAGTACCGGTACTTTTGACAACACTAGTCCCACATGCACCCAAACACACTCACACAATTAAAGTTTGCCCGTGTGTGTTAAGTGAGTGCTGCCATGCTTAAATAATGGATGCATTTGCTTGTGACAGATCAATTTGGAAGCCTCATCATCACTAATTAGTAGAGCCCCTCGGGGAGAATGTAATTGGTGGCTGTTCGGCTGCTCTCTGCAACACCGTCCAAGCCAAGTTTCAAACGCAGACCCATCTCTGCCTCTGTCTGTGTGTTTCAGAAAGGGTGAAATATCAAGCTTTAAAGAATGAAATCTTGTATATTTTGAGTAGTGCATCCTTTCCCCCTCTCTCCTCCCCTTATCTTTTACCAGTCAAGAAAAGAAGGATGGATGTGCCAGTAATCTGTATCATTAAGGTACATTTGCAAATCTAAAACTACTGCTTTCAAAGAGAGTTGCACTGAGAGACTGTTGCTATAGGAACAATTTTGTGCGGCTCACCCTCTCCAAACTTTAAGAGCTGATTTGGACTGTTTTGTGTGTGTGTGTGTGTGTGTGTGTGTGCGTGCGTGCGTGCGTGGGTATGTGGATGTGTACAAGATAAAGTTGAGCATATGTGTGTGTGCGAATGAGACAGAGACAGATGTACATGCAAGATTTACAATTATGCTTACACCAAAACAACAGGGCATTTCATCAGCACTGAATGACATCATAAAAAAAATTCATATATACAATAGATACACTGGTCTAAATTTCCCAGAGCATATTGTAGGCAAGTTGTGGAAAATAAGATTAAAATATTTTGTCTGCAGCAGTATTTTGTTTTTTTTTCAGTAAAAGTGTCTGAACATTATTAAATCACTATACATTTATTTGGGAAGCAAAATGGTCTAATATAATAAGACTTAAACCTCACACTCCATTGTATTATATTTAGGCTTAAACCCAGAAAAGCCTAATGGCCAATGGGCAATAAATATATGCAATTAAAGACAATAAATATTAATATATTTTCCTTCTCAAGTAAATTAATCTTGTTTTAAGGAGGTTTAGTGAAATAATGATTGAGAAAATGATTTTTACAGTGTATCTTCTGCTTATGGCCTTAAGACTTGGGCATAACAAATTTTGGCTAACATGATAACATGATAACTTTAAGTCTGGTAAGTGGAAGCAGCAAGCTGTTTCTAAGAACACATATGGCTGGGGAGAATCACGTAACTGCTTCTCTGTTCGGCTCTGGATTGCTTGAGTATTTTGACTGCTGTGAGTGATAATAGTCTGGTGGTTCCCTGAATAAAATCTCTCATCCCATAAGATGACATTTTTGTCTGAGGCGTAATGCCAAGTCATTTACACGCTAACAAGGTTACACAAGTCTGCGATTCTTCCACCCCTCAGCTGTCACTCACAAACACAGATGAACCCACATGCATGCCGTCACAGTGCTTTCACCATGACAGTCAGGGTCTTTTTGCTGCCTACGATGCTCAAAAACAATAAACATCCCACCAAATCTTCACACACCTCCTCCTCTTCGTCTCAATTCATCGTTATGTTCTCTTCCACCCCTAACATCCTTTAGTTTGACACAAAAGCCTCCCGTTCTCCTCACAAACACCTGCCTGCCTGCCTCCGACTGAACTGAACTTTTGGTGTGTTTGTCTGATGAACTTATAACAGCACAGCACAGCTGCTAACCTGTGTGTGTATATATATACAACTGAGTGTGTGTTCCACAGTAGAAAGTCAAATGGGTTTGTAACTACATGAGGGTAAGTAAAAAAACTTTTAACCAGAGGTGGATGAAGTACACAAATCAAGTAGGCTACTTGAGTGAACGTACAGATACCCTTATAAAATATTACTCCAGTAAAAGTTTTAAGTACTCCTTTCCCATTTTATTTGAGTAAAAGTACAAAAGTACTAGATTTGTAATGTACTTAAAAGTAAAGTATTAAAAGTAAAAAATATTATATATTTTACATAAACCGACTACTCAAAATACCTGGGGGAGAGGGAATTGGTGGGTCCAACATCATCGGCGAAGAATGCTAGCGCAAAAATTTGCGTTATTTTAATGTTATGTTGTTTTTAACTTAAAATCTACACCGTTGGGATGTTGATATGGACATGCCTGCATTCAAGCATTACAGCTTACCCTTGTACAGCAGATTTAGTTGCCGAAAGATGAGTTTCATTTGCGATAATCAATCCTAAAACTTGCCGTTTGTAACTTACTTTTAGCGCCATCAGTAACGTGCACACTCAAGCTCAGAGGATCTCTCGGTTCTTGGCTCATTTCGAGTCAGACTTGTAAATTCAGTTAACTAGAGTCTCGCTCTGAACAGATCATTGAATCAGTGAGTTGATTGAGAACAGCTGCAATTGGAGTCCAATTCGCAAATGAATCATTTGGTGTGATTTGCCAACCAGTTTAACAGGTTCATTGAAAAGAATCAGTTCATTCACGAATCGGACACTGCTGTTGCGTCTCTGAGCACATGACGATTTCTTCAGTTCAAAATAACGAGTAACGAAATTAAATGTAGTGGAGTAGAATCCCACTCTCATTATGTAGCACTGGAATGTCCAAATTATTGTATTGAACCGGATTGTCCGAACGTTTTCTTCTCTCATAGCCTGTAGCATTGGTAAGGCTGTATTTAAGTCACTTTTTTATGCCCTTCCCTTGCTAACTTCCCTTCATTTATTCATTCAGATATACATCAGTGCTTATGTTGCACGAGTGCCCACTACTGGCGGAAACCTTGCAATGGGTTTAAATGGAACGCCTTAAGCCCTTGATCAATTGGAATCCGCTATGAAAGCCAACCATGCGATTTGCTGTTGTGACATCACAGTCGCGTTGCATTGTGGTCTATGGATCTGCCTGAACATACGAGTAAACTATCCCTGCGTCCCAATGTCCATACTATCCATCCTAAATAGTATGTGAGATTAAAATAAGTGTGTCTCAAAGCATAGTATGTTGAAAAGAGTATGCCAAAAGTCTACTATTTCCGGTAGATTTTCGAAGTGTGGATCTGTGCACACTATAAAGGCCAATATTGCCCACAACCCATTGCGCTTTGGATGAGGATTCAGTTCAGAACTACAAACAACAAAACATGGCGGATATGCGCGACTGACGCTGAGAGGTTTGAGTGACTGATAATCAATTCAACCTGATAGAAAATATTTATTTAATGTTATCCATGTTATATTTCATCTGTAATACCAGTGTGGACTTTTATAAAGATCCGCTTAGTCATTAACTTTTAAATGCTTCATTATGCATTAATATGAGGAGAGTTGTCCACATGAAAGACCCGCGACTGCAGATCAACGTGGTACTGCATTTCTCTCCAGAAATTAGCTAAAAGAAATGTGAAGGATGTAAGATGATTGACAGGCCAGTTTACGGTGACAGGATATGCGACAGAGAGCAAAGACGCAATTGTATGACGTGATAGTATGTCCCAAAGCTTGTCTACTCTTCTGCTACACACTCGAAAGTATGTACTTTTTGTTCACAAAAAGAGTACATACTTTTAGGGTGCAGTATAAGTAGGTGAACTGGGACACAGCATAGCTTTCTCCTTCAAATTTAAGGGGCCGAAGGTCAGTCCAAATAAACTTCCCTCATCCACTTGACAAAGTTGAATGCACTTCAAAATGGAGGCAAGTTCTTAGGGAAGTCTAAAAGTGGAGTTTAACACAGCCAAAGTTCGATTTACTCTAGCGCATCTTTCCATCCTAAAGGGTTCTCACTCTCTCATTAAGTAGCATTGGAAAAAAATCATTAAAAAGTCAGATTCATTCTACTGAATCGGTTCATCCTAAATGGTTCTCTCTCACATATGTAGCATTAGAAAGTGTGATTCATTTTAGAGGATCAGTTTATCCTCATCGGTCATATATAAGGGTTGGAAAGGCCATTTTATTCTAGTGAATCAGTTCTTGTCAATAAACAGATTAAAATATGATTCACCGATTTGAATCCCTGTACTGTTGTCAACTTGTCCATATGTGAAAAAGGGTGTTTTATTGTATTTAGTACACTCTGAAAAATGCTGGGTTGTTTCAACCCAAATTTGGGTCAAATATGGACAAACCCAGTCATTGGGTTACATTTTTTAATTACATTTTAACCCAATGGTTGGGTTTGTCCATATTTGACCCAAATTTGGGTAGAAACAACCCAGCATTTTTTTTTTAGAGTGTATAATTTACCTGTTCAAGTTTGATACTTTCACCCTAATTGACATTGTTCATTTAAAACACCTCACCATTTCCAACTAAAACATAGCTCTAATTAAATTATATGATTGTATAGTTCTTATTTATGAAAACATATTGCCCCTTTAACTAACTGTTGATCTAGCTATCATATCAGCTGATCAACTTTTGATTCGCCTGAAGCTTGGCATGCTACAGTTTTCCACCACTGTCCATTAGACAGACAGTGTAGAATTGTGGGTAGTAAATGGAGTGTGTCTGTGAAATCTATAGGACATTTTTTGAAGATGATTCATCCGTTAGGATCTCTGGACAGCGACCCTTTCATCCGCCTACTTGCATGGCAAATGATATTGGCCCGTGTGACAGAAGAGGTCAGCACGTGATGAATGCTGACCCTCCAAACACACAAAAGAGGCATCAACAGTCACACAAACACACAGAATAGAACAATCTGCTCACAATCACAGTAATTACATAAACTCTGTGTATGTGTTTGTGTGTGTACGTTTGTTTGTGTGGTAATAATGGCATTTGCCCCAAATCCCTTGTAATTAAGATGTTTTTTGACGTGAATGACAGCTTGAAACCTTGAGACAGAAACACATTTTTCAAAGGCAAAAGAGAAGCTGCAGAGAGATGGAGTATGTGGGAGAGAAGAAGAGAGAAAATATGAAAGCCATTTCATCATGCAGAGCTCAGTGAATATTTCATCATGTGATCAAAAATAGCTATACACTCCGTTTCACTTCTCTCTGTGTTTCTTTATACACCAGGGACTACCATCAGATGTGTTCGAACATGAATGTTTATGTAAACTCTCACCTTTAAATTTTTATCAAGCAAATATACATACATATATGAATATATAAGAAAACAGCTTAAATCATAATAAGTGGTGTTTGAAAGTCTAAAAATGCATAAAGTTTTCTGTGATGGGACCAGTTTAGGGGTAGGGGATACAGTAGAATATACAATTTGTACACTATAAAATTTATTATGGAAAGTGCCCATAAAACAAAAACCCTGTGCGTGTGTGTGTGTGTATGTTTGGATTATTTATTTATTCATTGTTTTTTGTTTTGTTTTGTTTTTTTTCATATAGTTTTAAATGTTAACTGTAAGGCATGTAAGTAAAATATTGTGTTGGATGTGACAATTTTTTGTGCCAGATTCCATGAGAGTGGACTCAACATCCACTTGACTGAAGTAACTGCTTATTCTTTATTATTTTCAGTGGTGAACACTAACAAAGTATTTTTACTTTGTTACTGTACTTAAGTATTAAGTATATCTATCAGAGTATTTTTATTTTGGGAAACTTTTACTTCACTATGTTCCACAACATAATATCATACTTTTTAAATCTACTACATTTAAAAAACCATGTCATTCCTCATTATTTTGAACTGAAGAAATCGTCACCTTCTTGAGACGCGATAGCAGTGTCCGATTTATGAACAATTACCTGTTAAATTGGTTTGCAAATTACACAGACTCATTCATTCGTGAATTGGACCGATCCGACTGCATCGGTTCACGAGTCAACAACTCACTGATTCGAATGATCTGGTCAGAGTGAGTCTCCAGTTAACAATTCACTGAATTCACATTGTACTTTTGTTACTCAAGTAAAAATTGAGAGAGAGTACTTTACTGGAGTATTACTGGAGTAATATTTTAATATGGTATCTGTACTTTTACTCAAGTACTTGATTTGTGTACTTCATCCACCACTGATAAAGTGTGATGGACGAAGTATGCCTAAAGTATCATCTTTTTACCTTTAGAGGCCATTGTGAGTGGATGTATCATGACTTAAATACAGAGTGAAATAAAAACCAACATCTCTTATCTCAGATTACTGATGGTTGCCTCTGATTGGGGGGAGTTATGTAACCTCTCAGGAAAGGTCTGACTCCCAGTCCTCAGTATCCACTTGCATTTAATTATATTATATGCACTATTGCAAGAAATAACTGACTTAAGAGGAAGAAAAGATGTTATGTTGAGAGTATGAGTACATAGATAGATAGACCTTTTGTGTCTGTAATAGTTGACATACATTATAGGGACAAAAGAACTGGCTTTTCACATTATGAGGACATACTAAATATCCCTGCAATTCAAAATACTGAATAAGCATACTAAACAGTTTATTAGAAAATGTAAAAAGTGTTCTGGGTTAGGGGATAGAAAATGCCATTAGCTGAGTAAAACCATTATGCCTATATGGAAATTTCTTGTAATGATAGAAGTACCAATGTATATGTGTATGTGTGTGTGTGTGTGTGTGTATGTGTGTGTGTGTGTGTGTGTTGGGTGAGAAAGACTGTTTATGGAGCCTGAGGCAGAGCCCTGCAGGTTGCTACTGGCAGACTGTTTGATAGTATCCTGCCTGTGAACTGATGCTGGAAGCTTTGTTTTAGCACCATGTTTCGTAACACAAATGACATTAAGCTACACATACCATAGCATTTTTTTTGGGCCACAACTGGCCCAAGTCTCAGACATTCATTAAGTCATAACTGGATGTAGCACCTTATTTTGCATACTATTTTACTTTAGTTTTGTATGCTCAACTCTTACTGTAAGTGTCTTTTTTTTTTTTTATGTGTAAGAAGCAAGATAAGCTAACATTTTGGTGCAGAGGTTACTTTTTGAAAGTTGACTGTTCCTTCTGTGGAGAAGTTTAGACTTCATTTGTTTGCTTACATGTTACACAAATTACAGAGGAGACCAGGGCTAGATGTAATTCAGGAAAGTTATCACAAAGGCTACAACTCAATAACTTCTCAGTCAAAATTAAAGTTTTTACAGATAGTTAGTTGTAAAGATCACACCTATGGAAGCTTTTTTCACACCAAATTGTGACTTTTTATCTTATAATTCAGACTTTTTTCTTGCAATCACAATTGCAAACTGAGAAAAAAAGTCAGAATTGCGAGTTATAAACTCACAACTGTAAGAAATGAAGTCAAAATTGTGAGACAAACTCGTAATTTGTGAAAAAATGTCAGAATTTTGAGATAAAATCTCAAAAATCTCACAATCCTAAAGGAAAAAAGTCAGAATTAGAAGTTATAAACTTGCGAAAAATAAACTTGCGAAAAATAAAATTGCGAGAAATAAGCTGAACATAAACTCACAATTTTGAGAAAAATGTCTGAATTGTGAGATAAAAAAAGATAAAAACATTTTTTCTCACAATTCAGAGAAAAAAAGTCAGAATTGCAAGCCAACTCTGAATTGCCAGACATAAACTTGCAATTACAAGAAAAATGTCAGAATTGTGAGATAAAGAGTTTATATCTCACAATTCTAAGTATTTCACAATTTGAATTCAGAATTATGAGTTATAATCTCTGAATTGCGTCAGAATTGCAAGACATAAACTCGCAATTTTGAGAAAAATTGTGAGATAAAAAGTCACAATTACCTTTTTTAATTGAGAGTTTCTCACAATTCTGAGTCCGAGTTTATATCTCATAGTTCTGAGAAAAAACTGACTTATAAACTGGCAATTGCTTGAAATAAAGACAGAACTGTGAGATATGAAGTCAAGTCACACTTACCCTTTTTTTTTATATATATATATATGTTTTTGGAAGAAACAAGCTTCCATACACAGTTACATCCTTTGACTAAATCTTAGAATGTAGATTGAACAACAAGACATGTTTGAAACCTTTATGCAGTATTAGGACAATGAGAGAGCTTAGCAGTGTCATGGTCTGAATTCACTGCTGTGTGTTAAAAGTGATCTGTGCACAGCAGGAATAAGCTAGCTGAATCTAGTCTGTCTGGGGTTGTCACACATACTAGATATTTGCCATAATTGGGTCATGTGATCAAAGAGTTCTCATAGCCTCAGCACGAGCCCTTCAATAATGAGGGTAGTCCGCACTGTCATTGCGAAGACAAGCTACGGACACTGGGGTACTAGGCTTTCGATTCAGGTTGCCATGGTGATGCGCATCCCAGCTTGAGTGGGTGCCATGAGTTACCGTGGAAACTGGAGATGCCTGAGGGGGCCGGAGGTAATTGGCAGGAATGATAGTGGCAGCCACTTTCTTCTGTGGTGCTGAGAATCTCTTGATGGCTGGGAAAACAGCCTTTTTTGTTTGTTTCTGTTTCTTTCTTTTTTGGTCGATCTCTAGAGCTGAGAGCTTTTTCCCACATGGGTAGCTCACAGCGGATGATGGATGTGTGTGTGGGTGTGGAAGGGTCAGAGAGAGGGAGGAAGAGAAGAAAAAAGGCAGGGGAGGAGGTAGATGGTAGATAGGTGTTTTGGCTCAGGCCAAACTGTGTCAGCCAGCTTTGGACTTTTACATTTTAGACATTCAGATCAAAGCACAAGTAAAAGACACAAACTGAATAGTTTATTGAGAATATACCTATATATATATATATATATATATATATATATTTACAAACTTTTATGTTAGGTGTGATTAATTAGTTTGACAGCAGTAAATATACAATTTACAAGGAGCAGACACAAAGCTGTATAATTTCTAGTAAAATATTTAGGCATCATTAAATAAGATAAATTTACTTGAGAAGCAAAACTGTGTAAGACATACATTTTTAAGGAATATATCTTAATATTTAAGAATTACTAAATATCCTAATATTTAGGAATTAAATAATTTATTTTAATTTATTTAAAGCATAAACCTTGCAGAAGTTTTGTTAAATTGTATGCTTTAAAATGTTTGAAGAAGGAAAGAAATGTATTATTCTCAAATACTTAATTACATTTTTAGATATTAAGTTATTCATTCTTAAGTATTAATTTGTATTTTTGTGAAATTATCAGTAACAATTTACAATAAGGTCACATTAGTTAACATTAGTTAATGCATTAAGTATTAACTAACTAACAATATGCAATACATTTGTTACAGTATTTTAATATTTTTACAGGGCAACGTTGGTTGGTAAAAAATACATCTGTTCATTGTTAGTTCATGCTATAGCTCTTTTTTTAATATATACTTTTAATTATAATTATAAAATTAATTATAAAATTTTAATAATGTATTAGTAAATGTTGAAATAAACATTAACTTGGATTAATAAATGCTTTCGGATTTGTCATGGTTTTTAATATCTATCTATCTATCTATCTATATATATATATATATATATACATACACATACACACACACACACACACACACACATACATACATACATACATACTGAAAATCAAGAAAATACTAATTATGAAGTTTGTTTCTGTATGCAAAGTTTTATAAATTCATTAGTGGAAAACTTAAAACTGATTCACATGAATAAACTTGTGGCTGGTTTCACAGACAGGGCTTAGATTAAGCCAGGATTAGGCTTTAGTTAAATTAGGGCATTTAAGTAGCTTTTATAAACGTGCCCTAGAAAAAAAACATTACTGGTGTGCATATTGAGACAAAACAATGGCACTGATATTTTAAGATATGTCAGCGAAAGTTGCTTTCAGTTAAAACAGCTCAAAACACATTTTAGTCTGAGACTAGGCTTAAGCTTTGTCTGTAAAACCGGGCAGTAATATTCTAACCTAGCAGTAAATATTTGCAAATGTCACTTCTGTTCATAACTGATCCTCATAATACCAGCCATTTTCACTCTCTGTACTCTTAATCCTGATCTCCAGTTTTATCTGATAATTCTCTATATTTCTAGGTCAAGCTAAAGATATCTACTACCTGCCACTCTGAATTACATTTCATATACTGTGCTTGATATGAATGCTGTACGTGTTTCTTTAACTTGTGGGATTTTGTTCTTGTTGCAGGAATGAAAAAGGAAACAAAACAATTTGAAAAGATCCTGTTTAGGAGGCTCTGGGTTTAATCTGGTAGCCAGGCAACAGCAGAGCCTGGATCTTCCACTAGTGAGCGCAGCCTCACCACGTGAATCCACCGCACGTGCTGCCCATTTCACACGCACACACACACCTACTGTACTGTACACACACACACACACACACAGACACACACAAACACTTGCACACAGTACTGTTAATGAGCATTGGGATTATCTCATGCATAAGTGACTTTCACCGCTGTCAACAGCAGTGAGTTTTTTAATTGGGTCAGTCATCCAAACCTTTCTCTGTGCTCCTGATCTCACCCAAGAAATGTCCATGTGGACCCCCTTAACAAGAGAACCAACCAACCATCCTCGCAACCACAGGACACACAAATCGCGCATATACACACGTAGCTTCTCATATTAGGTATTAAAACATTTTACAAATTTTCCATGGTGCCTGATATAAATGGCTCTTTGTTTCAATATATTCAATTTGATTTACTTTTACCGTAATCTTCATTTTTTACATTCTGTTTCATTTCTATTACAGAATCTGTTGATAGACTCTCTCTAAATTTGTTCATATGTGCCCGTGATACACTGCTTGAATAACTAGGACAATTTTTTGCACCTTGCTTATTTACATTATTTTGCATAGCACAATATGTCTGCTTATATTATCCTCAGTATTCTTAATTTAATTCTTATTTTTGTTTATATGTGTACGTTTAGTTTTATAGCTGACCTCCACATGTATATGTGTGACCCTAAGAACATTATTTATAGATTTACAAGTATCAAAATAATAACCTGGGTATTGCTTTTCTTTAAACACATTATTTTCGTATCTTTTCCTTTAAAGGGGACCTATTATGCCCCTTTTCACAAGATGTAATATAAGTCTTAGGTGTCCCCAAAATGTGTCTGTGAAGTTTCAGCTCAAATACTCCACAGATCATTTATTATACAAAGTTGTATATAAAGTTGCATTTTTGAGTGGAAGAAAAAACATGCTTTTTTTTAGTGCATGTATCTTTAAATGCTAATGAGCTGCTGCTCCCCACCCCGCTTTCCAGAAGAGGGCGGAGCCTTTACAGCTCGCACCTCAGATACTCTGCCAAAACTAAAATATCTGTTTGGTTTTGATTATCATCTCTACTGCAGTCACGCTCACATGACATTGCAGTTCTTCACCATCATGAAAGTTCTGCATGTGTTTTAAAGCCATATCAGTCTAAACTTCTGATAAATGTTTTTCTCACCGCACACATCCGAAAAACACGCACAGAAAGCTGGCTGTCAGACAGGACAACTCATAAGTATTAAACAAAGTTCTCTTTCATGTCTTATTGCACTTAAACGGTCAAATACACACAAGCTTATGAAAAAAAAACACAAAGTTCACATAAAGACAGTCGGTTATGTCTGTGAACATAAACAGCAGGGAAAGAAATCGCATGTGTATATTAGATCTGTGTATTAAAGTGAAAGCTGTGTAACACTGCTCTTGATGAATAACTTTAGTAGCTTTAATAAGGGTACATTTCTTACTTGAATGCTGCTGTTAAATGATCTGGTGAGGAGATAAAGATGGCGGACTGTGTACAGCTCACTCAGGGCGGGGTCTATGCTAATAGGGCAGAGTCCGTCAGCAGTCGTGGGCAGGGCCTGTGCAATGTTGCTAGAATCTGCAAATAGCTTTTTCTGAGACACTGCTTATGATTTATGGGAATTAAGGAGTGGGTGGATTTTTACCATCATATGGTGGTTGTATACTCTCGACACACATGTATGTTCAAACACCATGTAAAAGTGAATTTTGCATAATAGGACTTTTAACAAGTGTTGCTCAAGGCATTATGTTTAGATATTTATATAAATTGAGTAGATCGTGAAGTAAACCTCTGCCCAGCTAGCAGCACATCTCTAATCTACCTCGCTCTTTCTTTCTCTTGAAGGAGGGGGAATTCAGCCTCACGGCATATTTTAAATATAGGTCACACGAGCGTAACAGAAACTTCAGCAGGTGCCAAGACAATCTCTGACCCTCAGCTTATGGACCACTGCGAGGTGTGTTGATAAAAACGGTAAGTTACTGTCAATGCTAATTGAGGTTGATTCACCCCAGCAAGTTTCTCTTCACGTTTTCTGGTTGCTTACTGTTGCCATCTCACACTGAATAATGTTGGTGTGGTCTCAGTCTCTTTAGTCTTGTCTGATATTGCACATAAACTGGAAAGCATTTGCAGAATACAAAAAAAAAAAAAAAAAATACTAATCATTTTATCTCCTATGTTGTAGTATTTCCAACGCTGTAAATGTTGAGTTTCATTGCATCTGACTGAAATGGAAACTGGGTTTCCCTGTCTGATGAAGTGAAATCTTCTGCTCGGGGAAAAAGTTGTAAGCAGTCAGAAACTTTGGTAATTAGACTGTGCTTTCCTTCATGCACCTCTCCAGTGGGGAAAAGAGAGAGACTGAGATCACTGAAAAGTTAAGCTTATGAAGGAAAAAAAAAAAAAAAAAATGTAACAAATGATCTTAGTTCTACTTCTATTGTCCTTCAGAGTCTCATGTACTCTCATGTACAGGGTGGATTTTTGGAAATTAGACTCCATTAAAACACATTCTTTAACCTTATTAGTTTTAATTTTTATCATAAAGTCATATATATTTCCAAAACATTTCAAACTATGTATTGTTTATGGAAATTACATTTTAAACAATTTAGAAATAAAATGGGGGATTTAAGGCTAATTTCATAGCTAGAATTTTATCTTTTTAATTAAAAAAAAATTCAACCACAGGAACATAAAAGTCCCCTTAGCTGACAAAAGACTTTGACTATATATGTTTGTCAGTATAATGTGACCATTTGACATAATAGTCACTTATGATAAACCTTTTCATGGTTCATCACCTCACAGAAACACCCTGAAGTATTATTGATTATTCATTTCCCTTATCAGGTCGTTTGATTGGCAGGAGATGTTTGTTGGTTCAGTGGAAGGACACATTGATTTATTACTGTAACGATTGTACTCTCTCTTTCTCTTCTGCAGGACTGCTCAGACAGGCATCACTGGACAGGGCATGGACAAGTCCTCCATCTTGCCTCTGCTGAAAACACACGTCAATGACATCTGGGGCCGAATCAACATATGGCCCAAGACCAATAGCTAAAGGACCCAGATAATTCTGATAAACAGGAAGGTCAATGCTTCCCTTGAGCAAACATTTAATGCTGATCCAAGTTCTTCAACTAACTTTTGAGGTAATTTGTCATGTATTAGCATTGATATATTCACCACATGGCTGTTGGCTTATCAGGATCATCATTTACACATTTGTCATTTTTCTTTGACATTAACCCCCCTCCCACCACCACCCCCCAACCCCCCACCCCCTCAACAAACTTGCTTTGTCTCAGCTTCTCCAGTTTCTGTAGCTGTGCTTTGTTTTAATAAGAGTCAGTCGGTAACAGGCTGCCAGCTCTTGCTCATTGATCCAGGCAAGCACATTTCCTAGCTGCCTAAAGAACCCAGGCTTGCCACACTGATTGGAGCAAGTGAGCCTTCAGCAAGCAGGCAGCCTCCTGAGGGAGCTTCGCACATTCACACGGACACACACACACACACACACACACACACACACGCGCGCGCTGCCTGTAATCTGCTTTTATGGGCTGTTTTTGAATTATCAACGCTAGGGAATTTTAGAAACACAATGCAGGACACGTGGCCCAAATTTATGCAAGGACTCTAATGCTAATGTACTTACAATTCAGTTCAGTGCATACCAGGATAAAGTAAATGTGTTACTAGGCTATTTTTTGTCATTTGTTTATGAAGTTTTTGTGGGTACACATAAACTGATTTAAAACGTTTTGAAAGGCTTTTTTAACACTTGTTTATCTGCACTTTTGGCCCTGTCGACTAGAAATTAGAGTACATTAAAACACTTCTAAAAGTAACTCTTTAATTTAATTTGTCCTGGGGTGAACACACATGCATCACTGAAGAATTCTGTCTGTCATTGTCTTCATCTCAAAACTATAGATACCCATTTTCAACATAAGAACACAACATAAGAAAAAAACAAATGCATTGGTAAATCGTAATAATTATTAAATAAAAAGTTGATATTTTTAACTTTTAAAAATTTAAAGTTGAATTTATGAGATAAAAAAAAGTCAATAAAAAGTTCTGTCTCTCATAATTTCAACTTTTTGTCATAATTATGAGTGTAATACTTTGTCGCAGTTTTGACTCTTTTCTCATAATTTTGACTTTTTTCCCCTCATAACATATAGCATTCTCTCATAATTATGATTTACCAGAACATTTTTTTCAAAACACGAGTTGGACGTATGACAGAGTATTTCTGTACCAAAAATACTCTCAAAAATCCAAATCCTCATAAACTTCACTGTCTTTTTATCGAGTATGGGGCTGTGTGACGTATTATAGGTCGGAATTCCTTGTACGGGCACTTCTCCCGGAAGAGCGTGCGTTCAGCTTTACAGAAGTCGTCGGCAGCACTGCACAGGTCACAGGACTTCATGAAATCAATAATGTCACCAAAGAAGTGGTTTTTTGGCTGTGAGGGAAAGATAACCTTGCTTCCCAAAGAACCCAGTGTTCAGTGGAGCTGAGAGATTTGTGCTCACGCATTACATTGATGCGCTCTTGCCATAGAAAAATAACCATAGAAACTGATAGTTGCAATCACTTTTTTATTGGTTAAAATGAATGGAGAATATCTAATATTTCCGTGGCTGCTTGAGCCCTCAAGATCGGCGCTTATGGTTTCACAAACAAGGCCCAGTTCTACACTGGACTTACAAATCGTTTGAAACTGAAAGATGGAGCGGTCACAGCGGTAATGATCACATGAGTCGGAACCGCAGGTGGTGAGTAAAACTGCATCAAATGTCTGTTTTGTTGGCAGTAGGCGCCTAAGTGCTATAATGTAAACAACACGAACATAGTGGATTCATAAATTCATTATTCATCATTCACTATACGCTATATTAATTATAGTGATTCAATAATGCAATAGTGTATTGTGTGTGTTTAAATACATCTGTTTAGCTGACCATTGATAGCTTGCAGACGATCGCTACACAAAAGCTGCGCGTGCTCGTGACTCTTTAGCTCCGCTCACAGGACACGCCTCCAGGCGCTCAGCTGTTTTCAGAAAGACGTTTATAGCTGATATGGATGGGAAGACTGACTTATCAACTTCAATTTTCATCTAAAGCTATTATATGGCTTCAGAAGAGTTGGAAAATAGTGCACAAATCACACTTTTTTTGTTCTTTTTTTGAGCTTGACAGCTTGGTATAAAGTATAGTCCAATTTGCATCTTATCCTGGCGAACTTACAACAGAATGTCTAATTCATTCTATTTTTATGTGACTCTTAGGTTTGGATTTATCAAAAATAGTAGATATATAATATATATAGAAGGTTGCAAAAAAAAAATGGCCACTCATTCATATAATAGCATGGCAGTTGCCACATACAGTTGTACAGTCAACACTGGAGAAATTAACGTAAAACACACCACTTCATGAAACGAGCAGAACAAATTTCTGTTTAAATTTAATCAATCTTACTGAAATTGAATATACAAAATATAAATTTGTATGGGTATGGAACGAAATGCAGGTAAGGAAATGATGACAGAGTTTTGATTTGTGGGTGAACTATCCCTTTAAAGCATGAGAGACGACCAAGATGAGTTTTCACACCAACGCAAGCTTATCATGTGCAAGAAAGACATGTCTTTAAACTGTGTGCTCCAGAGCTTGTGCTTCATGTTATGAGACAATTTACACTGTCATCAGATTTTTATTTCAAAGCCATTCAGTCTATAAAGACAGGTAGAGAGAGAAACAGATGGATGGCAAAGATACAAGGCAGACGTGTCCTGTCACCCACAAGAATCTCCCCCACGCACCGAGAACAATCACATCCCTGGGGCCTGCAGAGGTGGCATGAGAGACAGACAGCTTGCCCTACTTTTCCTGAAGCCTCTGAACAATAACTGCTCTACAGAAAACAGGATGGAGCATACTCTAGCCCGAATCATCTCCTGTTGAAGACGGATTGTGCAGATAAATCAGTAGACATGCTTTCAGATCATGAACAAGAGACTCAAGACTAATTTTGAAGCAGGATAGAGCAGAACTTCCGCATCTTAATGTTTAAGCTGTAACCAATATAAACTCCTATACTTCACATGTACTGGTAATTAAAAGAGATTTGCATTCTGTTTATTAGGTGTTTACATGTATGTATATAGGCTACCCTTTCTTAAACTCATTCTAAATATTTTCTTAGCTTGTCTCAGCACTGAGAGTGTTTATGTAAGTTTTTAGCCTGCCTTTTCAAGTCTTATCAGCATAGTACTATTGCATGAAACTTATGTAACAGGCAGCGAGGAGCCAGTGGACGACTGAATGTCTGTGCGGCTCTTTTCTACCACAATAATTCCACTCACAGATTGAACTAGGAACACAAAAGAGCATGAGTCACTTTGGTCAATTTATTATCAGATTATACCAAAGCCCAGTGGAGGAGAGAGATTTCATCCTGTAGCTTGGTTGAATGAGACAGAGGTAGGTCTGTTCACAGTCTTGTCATAGAGATGTTCTGATAACAATACAAAGTGATATCCGCCGATATCCAAAAGCCAGAGTCCACTAGTGAAAAGGCTTAAATTTTGCAGAATCTTAAATATTTCTTACTCGTTTTATGCCTCATTCTATTTTTGCATTTAAAAACCAGAGACTGTGAAGATGTTTTACAGAACTATAAAATATAAACTCGTGATTACAAGTTTACATCTGGCAATCTTGACTCTTAAAATTGCATGTTACATATGAATTATAAACTCAAAGTTGCATTTACATCTCACAATTCTGACTTTTTTTTCTTCAGAATTTTGAGTTTACACATTTTTTCTCCTTTCCACTACAGATTAACTTTTTTTTTTAATTCTTGCAATTACAAGTTTATATCTCACAATTCAGAAATTTCTCACAGTTGATAGTTTATAACTGTAAAATATATATATATTTTTTCCCTCAGAATTGCAAATAATAAACTTGAAATTGCAAGTTTACATCTTACAATTACGTTTTTTTTGCTTCCACTTCAAAATAAAAAAGTAGGCTACATTTTTTTTTTTTTATTTATCTCACATTTCTGAATTGCAAGAACAAAATCTGATTTGTGAGATATGAACTCACAATTGTGAGATAAAATTTGCAATTATCTTTTTTAATTTTTATTCTGTGGTGGAAACAAGCTTCCATATCTGACTGACTGTGGAAATACTATCATGGATTTTTTCTTTTGCTATTGGAGCAAATGGCCACGTTCACACAGCAGCAGAATAAGGTTCTCAGTCCTGTATTTGAGTCCTTAATACGGTTACATTCACACACAGTACGGTTATTTACGGAAGTGACAACCGCATTCTATAAGCAAACTCACACCCATACATTTTCAGGACTCACAACCACATTCTCAGAAATTCTGTGCTGTGTGAACGGAACAGGACTGGACAACTAGTTGTCAGTCACATCATACAGTGCGAGAGAGCCGCTCTGTTAAGGTGTTTTGTGTGTGGTTTTGCTTTCGGTAACTTACAGTGACAGATGTGCAGATGAGCTGTTGTAAGATGAGCTGTGCGTCATCTTAAGGTGTTAGAGTCACTGTTCTCCACCGGAACGGCTCCCGTCAGTTTTGTGTTTCTTTTCCAAATTCAAATGCTGTGTCATGCGTGAGACGTCGCAAAGAACGTGACACGCGAGTGCAACGGTTAAAGACTCCGGCTAGTGCGTGTTTACATGCTGCTGTCGATTAATGAAGTTTGAATGGATAAACTCGTGGTTCAATTGGTCTCTTGTTATGTCAAAAGTGATGAGATTTTTCATTTTTATGGACGTTGCCATCTTTAATATTACGTTGGTCACTGTTATGGTTACTAGTAAGAGAATACGGCTTGACTCTCGTTGCACGTTCATACAGACAGTGTTCCAGATGCTACTGTAAGTTGCTGTGTGAACGGGACATTTCGAGACTCACACCTGTAAGTAAATGCGGTTGTCAATCCCAAAAACTGACAGTGTTAACGTGGCCAATGAGTATACAAAAATTGTATTAGCTGTCATCTCTTGTTCACCACTTACCCAACTATGACAACTTCCACTTCTGAGATCCGTGGAAATGTGAAAAGGGTCCATCGCTACTTGTCCTGTCCCAAATGGCACTCTTCATATGCACTTACGGATTTGTCATGTGCACTTTTGCCATGCCCGCAGTAGAGCGAGCTCCAGCAGACTTCTTCCCAATTGTCAAATAGGCATTACGTTGCGAAAGTATGGACTCGTAGGAAGACTGCAAGTGTTTAGGGTGCCATTTGAGACAGGGCCACTGTAAACCCACTGCCGATGTTTGCCCCCGCCCCCTGGCTTATTCTGATTGGTCCACTGTGGAAACTAACATTGATGAGAAAAAGATCATAATTCACGGTGCAACGGTCAAAACATTATATGTTCACATTTTAAAAAATGAAGCGTTCTGTGTAAACCAGCTCCTAAGAAATTTTATCAGCTGTTTGGTACTGTGAAAGACATTTTGGGTTAATATAGGTGTGGAGAAAATAGCAATGCTACATATGAAGTTATGCAACATTTCAAAACATTTCACTGTAGAAAAAGACATGTGCTTGAGGCCTCTCTCAGCTGGACTGGGAACGTGATTCAGCTAAATGACGTTTTATGCGTCTGTTACGCTATTCATTTATCAACATTTTTATCTTTCTTGATTTTACATTTTTTTTATCATTTAGTTATGGTGCTATGATGAATGGATGTTTCTCACGAGTAGAAAGAGCCTCTCTCGTCTCACTCTTTTAATACAGTCTACTATTGAGTCCAGGAGAGGTTGCCATGACGATGGGTCTCTGTGCGAGTTAGATGACAGTGCACACTTCAAGGAAAATTGTCTGTCTCATGCCAAAGAAATGCCAGAACTGATGTGCTCAAACATTAACATTAATTTGGCTGGTTATTTTAGAAAAAATACATGTCAAATAGAAATTGGATAGAAATTATTTTTATTACCGCATAACAGAAACGATATAATTATACATTAACTTATTCTGTGTCCTTAGGTGTTGTCATTTTGCAATTATGCACATTTTTAAGGATTTTTTTTCTGGTTCTGTACACTTACTTTATTAGGTACACCATTCCTAAGGCCCGTTCACACCAAGAACGATAACTATGAAGATAACTACAATGATAATCATATTAGCGTCCACACCAATGCATGATATCATTCTGTTTATTATAAGCACACACAGTTTTGTCATCTGCCACATTAAATGCTCGAGCTTTAAAGGGATAGTTCACCCAAAAATGGAAATTATCCAATTATTTATTCACCCTCAAGCCATCCTAGTTGTATATGACTTTCTTCTTTATAATGGGAGTGAATGGTGCCATTTTTTGAAGAGCAAAAAAGTGCATCAATCCATCATAAAAGTAATCCATACGGCTCCAAAGGCCTTCTGAAGCAAAGCGATGCGTTTTTGTAAGACAAATATCCATAATTATAACTTTATAAACTGTAATCACTAGCTTCCGTGCGTTCATGAGAGACAAGTTCCGGCATATGACGTAGCATGTGGGCGTAGTTGAAGTTGAAGCGTAAGTTGAAGTGAGAGAAGATGTCGCTCACGGTTCAAACAAATAGGGCTGGGCAAGAAACTCAAGCTCCTCTGACGTTTCTCTTTAAAAATTCCCTTTTTAGACTTTTAATTAAACCAGTTTAATTCATGAATTCGTGTTTTGTTTTGCTCTATCCTCTGCATTTCTGTGTTAGCGTCTAGCGTCGTGTTAGAGGTCACTCTTTGACCAAAACTACACTCGTGTACGGCCGTTACCGGAAGCCAGTTATAGTTTATAAAGTTATAAATATGGTTATTTTTTCCAAAAAAACAAAACAAAAACAACATAGCTTCACTTTAGAAGGCCTTTATTAAGCCCCTGGAGCTGTGTGGATTACTTTTATGATGGATAGATGCGCTTTTTTGGGCTTAAAAGGAAAATGGTACCATTCACTCCTATTATAAAGTTTGGTAGAGCCAGGATATTTTTAATATAACTCTGACTGTGTTTAGCTGAAAGAAGAAAGTCATATACACCTAGGATGACTTGAGGGTGATTTTTAGAACAATTTTTTAAACTTTCTTTATCGTTATCATTATAGTCATCATCCTTGGTGTGAACTGAGTGCATATTAGTACCTCAAATGTACAATATTGGTACCAAAACTGTACATATTAGTACCTTAATGGTCCATTGTAGAACTTTTTAAAAGGATACCATCCCAGTGAGAGCTTTTGTACCTTTTTTCTGAGAGTGTATAATCAGTAAGGAAGCCTCTCAGATGCCCACATCTGTTAAAAACAGAAACACACGCTGACTCATGGTCAAAAGACACACTGGCCCAATTTTGCTTGAATACATTCCAGTAGCTGGTGTTTGAGGGAAGTCCCATGGTGAGCTAATGAAGAGTGAATTATGGGTCACATTCACACATACAATGAGTCACAACTAAGATGTCATTCCTCATCAGATCAAATATATAAAATACAAAACATAGTCTGTTAATCTTATGTGAGGTTTGAACTAGGAATTTTGAATTAAATAAAAGAATTGACCTTTCACAACATTTCTTTTTACCCGTATTATGTTTCTCCATCAATATTATATAAAAAGTCATATATTTTTCACACCCTTTGATGTCCCACAATCCTGTGCTTTCCATTCTGTGACAGATGAGCTAAAAAATAAAGATAGTGTCTGAAAGTTGCGGGTGGTGGTCAGTTTGTGTGTAAATGGCCAACGTTTTCTACTTATGATGTCATTTCTAGCAAGAGTAGTAATTAAATATTTGCTTAGTAATCACCAAAGTTCGCTTTATTTAGCTGTAGATCATGAAACCGCTATGCTGCCAAAAGTCTGTAAGTTTCTGTAAGACAAAGACTCAAAGCTAACCATACAAGTCCATCTCATCTGCAAACAATCTCAAGTATCATCACTTATCTGTTTTTGCATTGTGTTCCTTCCATATCTGCAAATAAACTGATCTGTTTGAGTTTTACCTCAGTTTCTGGTCATTGTGTCCCAGCCCGAGTGTGACAACAAGTGTAATAAGTTAAGAGACCTAGATGTTACTGGCTAATCCAGTATGTAAAGATATCATCATATCTACTATTCTGCAGACAGATTGTTTCTCAATTTCTCACATTTGGATTTATTTTGCTGTTGTAAGTCAGCAGTCACTGCTCTGTTTATGTCCTGCTCTTGTTATGGTTAGCAGAAGGGGAACATCAAGTGATTTATTTTTAGCTTTGCAGGGAGGAAAATAAACAATAGACATCAGATACAGCTTACAACGGCATATTTAACACTGTGCAGTGTTACTATAAATAATTTATGGATGATTTGAGTCATGAGAAGAGAAAGGTCTCTCTTTACCTCATAGTCTCTCACAGACTGACCCATATTAGTACATCTGAAGTACACTCAAAGAAAAATTAAGTGAATATTAGTTTTAAGTGTGTTGTATAATTAAGAAAACTTTTGTTTTATTATAGCTAAATTAAGAAATTAGAATTAGAAATGGATCATATTGTACTTTAACACTTTAAAAGCTTTAATGAAGTGATAGAGAATGTGGCTATGCAACTTTCAATGCATTTTAATGGACACATTTAGTAGCTATTAAAAGGAACACTAACTTTTGGGGTTAAAACAAAACAGCAGGCATTTTGCGGAAGAACATTATTTGGTTGTGCTTCGGCTCTGCTTGACTGTTTGGATCAATATGACCCTTCACAATAAATAATGCTTTACAGTTAACTCTGTTAGAGAGCTATATAATATGGCAATTTATGTGTTCAATAAAATACCTTACTCACCTGTTGAGTAATAAAAATGCCATCTCCGCGTCGCTTTTACAACATTTCAAACCCCTCAGTTCTCGCCATCTCAGAAAAGCCAAGCCAATGTTGATCGTCTTTGTATTACGAGCTCTGTCACGTTCTCCTTTTGCCAGCAGACTCTTCTGTGTTAGGCGATTTTTAAAAAACGGGTGATTTCCTGGAGTTTCGAGATCTAGCGTGCTCCATGTCAACCTTTCTCACTTTGTTGTGACAAACTAGACACTCCCAAACCGTACTCGCGTCAAAGTAGCTGAAGCAACTTTCTCTATTATTTATGGATATGACGAGACACGCACGGGTAAGTGACGTACTTTTTCCCGCGAAAACCGTCCAGACAGATCTAAAATATAAACAGTTACAATAGGCTTACCACAGTGAATCAGAGTAAGACAAAAAAAAAAACACACATTTTGGACGTTATGATATTGACTCATTTAAATTTTGTTAATTTTGTACAAAAACAGTACCTTTAATAGTAATTCTCTAATAGAAATTCGCTGTAGTCAAAGTTCATCTAATCCTGCCTAAATTAAGGACATGACCACTGCATACAGTATCCCATTATGGGGATTCCTATGGGATGTGCCCATAAAGGGATAAACCAAGGATTATATAAAAGTGAATTCATGAAACATCCATTAAAGCTTCTTGTCATCGAAGGATAATGTTTAATTCAACCCCCACTCCCTTCTTACAGTTTCCCCATCAGCATGTAATGTAGTTATGAGTTGAAAAAGTATTGCTCAGCAGTTTGTAAGGATGGATAAGAAGTTGTGTGTACTGTGTTCCTGGTGTGAGGTATAAAAACAAACAAAAGCAAGTCAGTAATATGCCATAGCCTATACATATACTTTAATTGAACCCGAACCCACAACCTAGTAACTTGAAATTCAACATAGCCTAATCTAATAATAATAATAATAAATAAAGAATACAGAGAGTACAATTTAGACAATATATTACATTGTGAAATATATCCAAAAATGTAATTGAATAAATAATTAAATTAATTATAACAAAAACATGTATTAAAAATAAATGGTAGTTTTTAAAAATCGAAATTAAATACACATTTCCATAGGTGGCATTTGAAACACTTATTAATATAATTTTTCATGGGGAAAAAAATCCTGTATGCTTTGTATGATATATTTATGGATATTAATATTAATACTAAAAAAATGAAATTTATTAAAATAAAAAAATATATTATTAAAAACTACACTTACTTCCTTAATTTCAAATTTGACTGACAATTTATTGTGTTTGCTAATAGATCTGAATGGTGCACAACCCTGATCACTAGGCAACTTGGTCAGTAAAGGGTAAAACAAACGTCACTAAGAATACACATGAATGTACATGCTGTCTGAGATTATGGGTGGTATGACAATGATATGACATGAAAACACATATTTCATTAACTTCAAGAACAAGACCTGTCTTTCCTTTCCAGAAGAATCTTTGTTTTTCCCTCTTCTTTGTCTTCCTGTCTCCCTTCATTTGACCTTTATGTTCGTTTGTATTTGTATTACTTGTTTTCACATACTCAGCCTTTCTTCCATTCAGAGCATTTCCCTAAATCCACATGATCTAAAATTCAAACACACAATGATATGTTTGTGTCTGTGTGAGTCAGCAGTGAAGCGCGCAACATGCAGATCAGCAAAGCAGGGTTCAGCGTCCCTGCAGAGAATGCTTGGTGCCCTGCCTGTGGAGAAGAAGGTGTGCTGGCATCTCCTGTCGTGCTCCGACGCCTCTCCTCTGTATATGTTGCAGAGAAACATCAAACGCCACACCGTGCCGCAGCAGAGCGCAAACTCTTCCAAGGTCTGCATTAATAAACCAGAAATCATTCATTTTTAATCCTCTGCTGAAAAGTAATTTGTGTCTATTTTAGAGCTCGATAAGAAATACAGCTTGAGGGTTGTTTAGACTCTTCTGTGCTTTTTGAGTCACTACTTCATGGCCCATTACACATCTCCTCAGAGGCATGGTTTGGGTCATCAAGAAAACTGATACAGCAAATAAAACTTTTGAACTGAAATTGAACCTTCTTGGTTCAGTATTTGTGGTTGTAACACAGATGAAAGCACATTTTAACAGCTAATTATGCATAATATGATCATCTTTATACATCTTTATATATATATATATATATATATATATATATATATATATATATATATTATAAAGTACAAATTATATAAAATTGAGTACATGTATTTATACATGTACTGTATGCCTAGCCTTAATCTCCGAAAACCTTATTTTTGTCATCATAATGTCATCATAACTTCATTTTCTGTCAGTTCTTTTTTATGAATTGGAATTGTGGCTGAAGTGGATTGTGGGTGTGAGGCCGTGAAGGGTACACTTGATGCATCCTTCAAAATGAGCTGAAAGAAGGATGCGAAACGAAGGCTGCCTGGATCCTTCAAATTGAGACGTCCTTTGACGGAGCTTGATGACGTGGCAGCCGAGTTATGCAGCCTTACTGCACTGTAAAAAAGAATTGTTGGTTTAACTTAAAAAGTCAGTTACCTGGATACCTTAAAATTTTGAGTTCATTGAAATTAAAAAAATTGAGTTAATACAAAGGCGATTGGTTTAATCAACAAAAACTCAAAATATTATGTTATCTGAACCACTTTATTTCAGTTGATTTGACAAAAGAAAAAAATGTTGTGATAACAAATCATAAAAATAATTTTTTACAGTGTAGAACGCAGCCTTCCGATTAAGAACCCTTAATGTGCACTTGCGGCCTTGTGGATTTAAAATGGCTGCCGTGTGTGTCCACAAAACCGTGTCCCATTTGTCATTTTAGGTTTCAGTAGGGTGCCCATGAGCGGCCACTCGGAGGAAGATGCGTAGGCAGGACCATGAAACTAGAGCCGCTGTCGTGTGGCAGCATTGCCACGGACAACAGCAAATGTCTGGAACAGGGGTGTCCAAACTCAGTCCTGGAGGGCCACTGTCCTGCAGAATTTAGCTCCAACTTGCTTCAACACACCTGACTGGAAGTTTCTAGTATGCCTTGATTAGCTGGTTCAGGTGTGTTTAATTGGGGTTGGAGTTGAACTCTGCAGAACAGTTGTCCTCAAGGAACAGGATTGGACACTTCAGGTCTGGAAAATAGCAGTAATAATATTCAATGTATTTTATCTGCCATTTTTATGAAGAGGTGCATTGGCTTTTTGGCATAGGTTATTTAGATGCCTGACTTAAAATCCTGAAGGCTTGGCAGACTAGTTGAGCTATTAAAGGGTTAGGTCACCCAAAGATGAAAATTATGTCATTAATTACTCACCCTCATGTCGTTCTTCACCCATAAGACCCTTCATTCATCTTCGGAACACAAATTAAGATATTTTTGATGAAATCCGATGGCTCAGTAAGGCCTCTATTGCCAACAATGTCACTGAACCTCTTAAAATCCAGAAAGGTACTAAAGACGTATTTAAAACAGTTCATGTGACTACAGTGGTTCTACTTTAATATTATAAAGCAACAAGAATACTTTTTGTGTGTCAAAAAAACAAAATAACGACATTTCAACAACATATAGTGACGGCTGATTTCAAAACACTGCTTTGAAGCTTTACGAATCTTTTGTTTCGAATCAGTGGTTTGGATCGCCTGAACGAAGCCTCGTTTACTGAAATCACGTGACTTTGCCGCTCCGAACCACTGATTCGAAACAAAAGATTAGTAAAGCTTCGAAGCAGTGTTTTGAAATCGCCCATCACTAGATATTGTTGAAAAGTAGTTATTTTGTTTTGTCTTTATGATATTAAGGTAGAACCACTCACATGAACTGTTTTAAATATGTCTTTAGTACCTTTTGGATCTTGAGAGGTTCAGTGACATTGCTGGCAATAGAGGCCTCACTGAGCCATCGGATTTCATCAACAAATATCTTGTTTTGTGTTCTGAAGATGAACGAAGGTCTTACGGGTGTAGAACGACATGAAGGTGAGTAATAAATGACATTTTTTGGGTGAACTAACCCTTCAAGTTTTGTTTGTTTGCTGATTTGTTCTCATACTGTCAGCTTGGCTGAAGAGGCAACACTTACTCTAATTTCTGACAACAGCTAAAATCATACCATTCAGTTACTCATTCCTGCATTAAGACAATTAGATACCCCTCAAAATCACCAGATTATATCCAAATTAAAGGATAGCCTATAATCTGCAGTTCACTCTTTTCTCATTTTCTTTTTGTTGGGTATGGATCTATATTTCTGTTTTTTTTTCAGTGATTTAAATATGTTTTAGGTAAAAATGAAACATCATGATAAATGAATCCTCTGAATTTATTTATTAATTCATTTGTAGAATGTTGAGACATTTGTGTACAGTTTTTTGCTTCATAAATTCATAAGCTTGAAAAATATTCATATCATGCACAATAAACCATACACTGAACATTATGAATACAAAAACAAACAAATAAATAAATAATCAACTGAAATACTAAAACCCATTGATGCAATTGCAGTGAGAGTGCTGTTGAACATACTCTAAAATTACATTTTATTATCAACAAAGGCATGATCACTTATTGCAATGAAATGCGTGTTAATGCTGATGTTTGAAACCCCTTCCCCAAAATAACATTCAGTCTGTCCTTTTATGATTATGTTTTATGCCTTTATCTACACATACCCTGTCTGTGTCGATGGACTATTAAGAACTGGACGATAATATCGTAACAAATATTCAGATATAAAAAATACAAATACTGATTTCGGTAAAAACAAGCGTGCCTGGGTTTAAAAGAGGTGGAAACTCCCGCAATGGCACAAGAGAAAAGTTCATGCAAAGAGAACCGTATATATTTATCTATACATGACGGCAAACAAAAAAACAGTCATAGAAAAGACGCAATAAATCAAACAAGAAGTTATACTCCTTCTCATTTTCCTTCCATTGCTGTCATTCTTCAGCTCTTCCTTGCTGGCGCTGAGCGGCTTTGTTCGCTATAAAATGTATTCTGGGCATTTGATCAGTCAAGGATTGAAAACGGAATGGGTGTAGATGTGGTGGAAGTGAATAAATGTAATCAATCTTCCCTCGATTACATACATCATCCCATTTTCATGCAAGATATAAATATAGCTTATTTCTCTGGAAAGACAGTCAAGTTGTGCGTCAGGTGCTGAACTGGACAGCTCCCTTGAATGAGCAGCTCATCGTATGATAGATGCCTATGAAACGGGGGCTTCTATTTGTTGATGTCGGGATGAAATCTCACACCCAGACCCACGGCTTCTACGAGACAAGGGGCTAAATGACCAGAAATCTTGGGCAGCTTTCTTCACAGCAGCAGTTTGGGATGGGTTTCAGTTGGAGAATTGCCAGCATCTTCAAATCCCACTATTTTAACCCACTGTCCAAAGTGGCTCTTCATCCTGTACTCGTACACTGAATCATCATCTTCACCTCTCGTTCACATGCACAGGCGACAAGTGCTTCAAACCGGTGATTAAAAGAAAAGGTTGACGAGGTATAATCGTTCAGGTTTACACGCCGGGAGTCGACTTGTCTGTCATCCCTTTGAGAACTTCATCTATTCGGTCATCTTCAATGACCACTGTGGAGAGAGGATACAGATGTTTAATAGAGCTTTTAAATAATAAGCACGGAGGCAAGAAAACTGCCATATGTCTATTTATGTCAGCAAGAAAATGTACTATTGAGAGCTTTTTTTGGAGATGAATGTACACTACATAAAAGAAAAACGATAGTATGTTCAACAAGAAAATACATAAATGTAAATATAAAACATTTATATTGCAAATTTATAGTGACAAACAATAAAAGAACATTCCCTTTTCTTTCTTAAAAAAATAGCATTTTTCTTCATATTTAACTTAAAATATATATATATATTTTTTACTTTTTTGTATCATGTGTTGAAATGTTTTTAATTTGTGTTTGTGTGTAACCTTGTACTCTGTCTGTATGTTGTTTATTAGCCATTGTTACAAGTAAGACTTTGATATGTTATGGTGTTTATCAGTAGATATTGCTGATACTTACCATGTTTTGCTCTGCCAATCTGCCCGAGTTTCGGTGGTCTTTTGGACTGTGATGTTCCGAAGAACGAGTTCGTGTCTTGCAGTCGACAGCTGAAGGATATCTGACTGACTTCACTGTCCGCCCCGTAGCCGTTCATCTTCCCCTCGTTGTATGGCAGCACTTCGGACATGGCTATATTCAAGTTCCCAGCTAAGGTAGTAAGGAAAAACGAATATTATTTTGGGGTAGTTATCAATAAAGACTTTTCAGGCTACTTTCCCCCCTTTCTGTGTCGAGAGATAAAGTCCAGCTAAGACCCTGGAATGACTATCTGCAGGTCCAGTAGACGAAAGCTGCTCTCCTGGCCGAACCGTCGGATATACCTGGAGAGAGGAGTGGTGCGTCCGCCTGCTGTTGAGCTCTTGTGAGAAATAGAGGGAGATCCCGAGACCATAAAGGGAACCCAGACGGAAAAGTGAAGTCATCCATCCGGGTTTGAAGGGGGAGGGTACAGGGAGAAATAAATAAATAAAGATGTGCGAGTGAAATAGCTTAACAATATATGTTTTGCTAGAATTTAATTAGTAGGCCTATCTATTTTAGTATTAGGCCACTAGAAAGTAATGAAATGAGTAGTATTTCTTAATTCCAGCGTTTATTCCAATATTGACTACTACTCACTATGTGTTTGTTTATTTGCTACTACATCCCTCGCAGAGCAGGTGATTTACCTTATATTGTGACACAGGCAAAATAACTTTATATATTGTTTTTTGAGAAAAGTAAACGCTGTAGTTATTCAGCGAACCAGTTCTTTATTTATCCTTGCAAACAAGCAGAGACGGTCCAAACTGCGTGCAGCACTTCATTCACGATACAGTAGGGGTGGGCATATCGATATGAAGTATGGATATATCGATAAGGTGTTTTTTATTTATTTATTTATTTTTTTACCAGTGATTTTGTTTAATTAACAATAAATTTAATGCATAATATGCATTGAATTGGACAAATAATCTATGTTAGCGAATAATTGTGTAGTAGAACTATTTTAAACAAAAAATATAACCTAATAAATTGCAATTAAGGCGTATTGAATGTTAAAAAACCTTTCAAATATAATGTTAAGTGGGTACCATTAGCCATTTTACTCATAGTCATTCAATAATTTAAGGACTTAAATTATTAATAATTTAATAACTTAAATTCAGATTAGAGGTATTGTATCAGTATAGATATCGGCGATTTTGGCCTTGAAAGTATCGGTATCGTATCGAAAACAAAATAAGTGGTATGGCTCATCACTACGATACAGGCGGGGTGGAGTTTTGAGGTTTTATTGGCAGTTTGAGGATCCAATTGAGTTACGAGGTTTAGTCACAAGGTCTTTTCAATACTTTTCATTGGTTTAATATCTGCAGCAGTATTGTATTAATTTATAAAGTAATTGTCTACAGAGTTCTAGCATTAGAGTGAAATAATAAGTCTCCTCATTGTATTTAAGACCACCCCCCCCCCCCCCCCCCCACCAATAAAACTTTGACTAAGTAAAAAAATATATATGAATAAATGTGACAATGTAACCAGCTATGACAGCTTAATTTTTTATTTATCATTTATTTCAGAATCACATACATAAGTTAATTTCTAAAATGCACTACTTAAGACGTCACTGACCCAAAATTGTATGCCAAAGGCAGTTAGAAAAACAGATTTCATGGGTAAATATGTAAAAAGATGCTGCCCATCCCACATACTGTATGCTCTGTTGTCTCCTAATTAAAAACCTTCAGCTATCCTTTGGCGCCCTCTGCTGGACATTTCAAAGACATCCCAGAACTTGTACAGGAGCAACGCTACATGAAAACAGTGTTAAAACTCGACAATCCAACTCTCTTTTACAATCGCGTCATGTCAGATAGCACTAACGGCTTCCAACAGATCTGACTTTTGCCTTAAAGACTTACGGTCTGTGCAAACACATTCTGTTTCATTGACAGGTGGCCTGCAGTAGGATCACCACTGGAATGTTGTTGATCCATTTTTAGACCAGGCCATGTGGACAAACGTAGAGAGCAAAGCAGTTGGCATCTCAAAGCTGATAAGGAGTGGTTTGGGTGGACACTTTGTTTTGTTTTAGGTAAGTAAGAGTGTTGGGAAGAGGACATACATGTACATACTTCGCTCTCTTATTCTAGGCCCTTGAATATTGTTGAGCAATAGTCTTACAGTCTCTTTAAGGCCGGCAGTGGACATTGAAGATTTTGTGTGTGCTTTTTTTCCTCTGTGGATTGATTCCACACCTGCCAGTGTCAGTCACAAAAAACTGTACAGAAGAGCCGTGGACGGGCGCAGCATTAACAGTGACAGGAAGTCATACAACGGCATGCCATGATGAGAAGCGTTCTTCATCTGTTTACAGTGTCTTTGTTTTTCTTCTTTCTCCAAGGTAGGACAGGATAAATTAATATTTAATCATTTAATATTTAAAATGTGGGATTTTATGACCAACCATCTGTCAGCTGTTGTTCTATCATGTTTATATAGTAAAACTACTACTAAACAGCAAGTTCTAGAACTAATTCTAACTTGCAAACTGTAATCAATATTGAAATTACAGCTTTATTTACAACCACTTGATTATATATTCATTCTGTTTGGAAGTAGATGTAGGGAATTATATTGCAGTTTTATAGTGAACTAAGGACTGAATACATTATATAAAAGATAAATATTTAATTAGTAGATGGTCATTATTATATTTTTATGATGACAATGTGAAATAGTTGACATTTAGAGTTGCATATCACTACAATTTTTTTTTTTCTTCGTAAGAGTACTACATCCATATAGCTATTTTCTCTGTAAAAATGTGGTACACAAATACCTGATAGGTGAAGGTATGTTTATTGACATTAGTTAAAAGTTAAAGGAAGTTTATTCTGAGATAGAACTAATTTTATCAATCAATTTAGATCATCCTGAAATAGGCCTGATTTTCAACGTGTTTTGCAGAATGTTGTGGACGGAACGAAGAGGAGCGACTCATCAACTACCTTTTTAAGGAACGAGGCTACAACAAAGAGCTTCGGCCAGTCCAAAATATAGATGAAACCGTAGATATTTACCTGGCGCTGACACTTTCTAATCTCATTTCCTTGGTGAGTGCATATTATTGCCAATATGAATATTTTCTGTACACAGAGCCGGGGAGATATTATAAACCGGAGATATTACTATTTTATATACTGCGATCAATGTTACGCATTACAAGGAAGCTGCATTACGTAATCAGATTACTTTTTTTGAAGTAACAAGTAATGCTTTATTTTATAAATGTACACAATAATATTTGAGTTGCTTTTTTAAAAAGTACTTTTCAGTTTAATTAATTTGCTTAAACATTTGTTTTTAAATTCTCTCTTCTTCATAATTCTCGGATTTCATCAAAAATATCTTAAGGTTTTATGGGTGTGGAACAACAGAGAGTGCGTAATTAATGACATCATTTTCATTTTTGGGTGAACTAACCCTTTAAGGGTCTATAATTGTATCGTTATTGCAGTGATTATGATGTTTCTAGCATGTTACATGTTTGGCAACAGTTCTTCTAACACTAATTGATGGAGTGAATCCATTTTTGGTCAAGATCTTGTACTAAAAATGCAAGAGTCAAGCACTCTATAAAGTCTACTCCAGCACATCCCGAAGACTTTAGATGAATTTAAGGTCTAGACTCAGAAGTGCCAATTCTGTGTGAAAATGATTCTTCATGCTCCCTCACAACCATTCTTTCACAATTTGAGCCTGATGAATCTTGACATTGTCATCCTGGAATATGGCCATGATGTGTCTTCCTTCATGGTTGTTTAAGAAATTAAAAGCTACATACTCCATTAATTAGGATTAGAAGAACTGTTGCCAAACATATGACAAGCTAGAAACATAATAATCACTACATAATGATCCAGTCATAGACTCTATAGGCTCATAGCATTTGCCTATTTAAATCCAAACAGCGACTTTTTTTTTGGCAGTGTATAATAGATACTGTATTGATGTTTATAGTTTGATAATGTGCCAGTCTGTTTAACAAAGATGTTTTTCCATGACAGAAAGAAGTTGATGAGACATTGCTAACAAATGTGTGGATGGAGCATGTAAGTACATTATTTGAATTGCTCCATGCAATGCATACACACACACACGCACACACAAAATGTATATACTGTATTCACCAAAATATATTCCTTTTAAGGGCTGGACTGATTATAGACTTGTGTGGAATGAATCAGAGTATGATAACATTCCTGTACTGCGTCTACCTCCAAGTATGGTTTGGTTACCAGAGATTGTCCTTGAAAACAAGTATGCTACCTTTGTTCACCAGGTTTTATTTCTCAGTATTTAATTATTTTATGAAAGATGTTATATGAATTTTTGATTTCATGGTTCTTTTAAATAGCAATGACGCCCAGTTCCAGGTGGCCTATTACTGCAACGTGTTGATCTATCCCAATGGATACGTGTACTGGTTACCTCCAGCTATATTTCGGAGCTCCTGCTCTATAAACGTCAACTACTTCCCTTTTGACTGGCAGAATTGCTCTCTGAAGTTCAGGTATATTTTGTAGTATGTCTATACATTAACTACTGTATAAATTACTATTTTTTAATGTATTTTATAGTCTTATGAGCCCCACAACACTCATTCTGTCTCTATTAGCTCATTAACTTACAATGCCAAAGAGATTAGCTTAAATCTCAAAGAGGAGGAGGAAAATGGAAAGTCCTACAAGGTGGAATGGATCATTATTGATCCTGAGGGATTCACAGGTGAGATATGACATGAGGATTTTCTCTTTTTCTACCGTTTCACCTAAATGCAAGATCTCTCCCTGTCTCCTTTCTTGCAGAAAATGGCGAGTGGGAAATTGTTCACAAGCCTGCCAGGAGAAACATTTATAAAAACATCCCAATGGAAAGCAACAAGCACCAGGATATCACCTTTTACCTCATAATTAAACGCAAACCGCTGTTCTACATTGTAAATATAATCATTCCCTGTGTGCTCATCTCTTTCCTGGCTTCTCTCGTCTACTACCTGCCTGCAGACAGTGAGTGATCCTGCCATTTACTGTGTTTTAAAGCTCATACTGTACAACCTGTATTGTCACAATATGACAGAAAAAGACAGTGACAGAGTATTCAAATAAACAGGCAATAATTTTATGTTAAAGTGCCCCATTATGGTTTTTCGAATATTACATTTCATTAAAATGTGTAATATAGGTATTTGTAAATGTATAGGGTCTGCAAAGTTTTAAAGATCAAAGTGCATTACAAATAAATTTGTTGTCTCCTAAAAAAAGAATTGATTCTGAACTGTGTCCTCAGCAGTTCCAGTCTCACTTTATGTTACATACTTAGGTAACAATGTAACAAATTTGCATAATGCCAGGCTATGGTCTTCATTAGCTACCCGCAAACGACGTCTACTTTGACCTGCCCTCAAACGCTATATAGTTGTAGCTAAGGCATGGAAGAGTTTGGTCTGTTTTGTCGACTTGTTGAGAAGACAATGTTTTCAGCACTGTGTATGCAAATTGCAAGCACTTCCAAAGAATTTGGACTTGAGCTGGAATTGATTAGGGCTGGGACAATACATCGATTATCGATTTGATGAATCTGGATCGATTCTGATATTTTCTGAATGTATCGTGATACTCTCTCAAATCAATTCTGAGCTTAGTTTTTTAACAGCAGATGGCACTACGTGCTTTAGAAACAGCTGTACTCTGCTTTCTTCCACTTCCTTTACACACACCACTTAAACGTAAAATAATCATTCATAAAGTTCGAAAAGGCTGAAGCGAATTACAAGGGTGTTCGCAGTGGGCTGTGTTCACATTAATCTTGTGTCATAAAAGCATTATGACTCAGCCAAACACAAGATCTCTCCAGCACTCTTCTTCGTGAGCATTTGAGCGTGCGGTTAAAAACTAGCCTAGAGCACCATCTGCTGTTAAAAACTAAGCTCAGAATCGATTCGAGAGTGAAATATAAAGATCGATCCAGAATCATTGTATCGCAAATCGAGAATCTATGTGTTGTCCCAGCCCTAGAATTGAAAAATACGGAATACGGAAAAATCAACGGCATTGTTTGTATCAAGCACTGAGGAAGCCTTTGGAGCTGAAATTCAAATATGGTAATAGGTGTTTTGTTTTCAGCATATGCTGTAAGTGGTAGACCAATCACAATAGACTGAGCCGTCTGACCAATAAGAACAGTGTAGGAAAGGAGGGGTTTAGAGAGACCGAATCTTCGAATGAACCGTTTTCAGACTATTTGAGAAAATTATTGAAAATTAAAGTGTATTTTGACCTTGGATGCATGTAAACCTATTGTAGGAGACCTCCAAAACAAAATTTGGACATTTTAAAATAGCATAATTGGGGCACTTTACCATGTTTAACACTTTAACCATAACATATTTATCTTGTTTAAGGTGGTGAGAAGATGACGTTATCCATCTCTGTGCTGCTGGCTCAGTCTGTGTTTCTGCTGCTGATTTCACAGCGTCTGCCTGAGACGTCTATGGCGGTTCCCTTAATCGTCAAGTATGCAAATATCAGATATAGTACATGAGAATGTTTCAGTATCACTATAACATTAAGTATTGATTTTAAATACATTCTGTATAATTTTTTTTTAGAATGAAAGAAGTTATAAATGTTAAAAATGAATGTTTTTTGATTTGACAGGTATCTGATGTTTATCATGGTACTGGTCACTGTGGTGGTGCTGAATTGCGTCATTGTGCTGAACCTGCATTTTCGGACCCCTAGCACCCATGTCATGACAAAATGGACCAAAGAGGTCAGGCTCTCACTTGCCTGTGAAATAATTTATAATAAGTACTGAAATATCCCATAAAAATATGAATTGTCAATTTTGATTGGTGAATTTGAACAGTTTTATTAAATTATTAGTATTTTGATGGCAAAGGTAATCTAAATGTAAAAATGGGGAAATTAGTATGTAGATTAGAATTAAATCCAATATCGGCAGATACGGGTAATTTAAAAAATGTGAGCGATAACCAGTGGTACATAGCCATTGATCCTGTTCTGAGCTGGTTTTGGATTATTTAACAGCTTCTCATCTTGTCTGTTACAGTTCTTTTTGGAGCGTCTGCCTCGTCTTCTGTACATGTCCCATCCGGTCGATGACAAACCCAGCCTGGAGGGGGCGCTGCCGCGGCGCTCCAGCTCACTGGGATACATTGCCCAGGCCGAGGAGTACTACAGCGTTAAATCACGCAGTGAACTGATGTTTGAGAAGCAGTCAGAGAGGCATGGCATGGCTGCTCGCCCCACTCCCAAAGCCAGTCAGTCCCACATGACCAGAATGACACTTTAAACTCACATTATAATCTTATTTTAAGTGTTCTCAGTTCAGTGCCACTAAAGAGTAAATTTTCTTCACAGCATACACATCCGGTAATGACTCTGAGGTGTCGGAACAGCTGTACAACGAGATGAAGCCAGCTGTGGAAGGAGCCAATTACATCGTTAAGCACATGCACGACAAAAATGACTATAATGAGGTAAGAAGACAATTAAATCCAGTAAACACTTTGCAGGAGATGATTTCCTCTTTTAACCCTGTAATCCCTGACATAACTGACTTTAAAACCTTTAGACAAAATATGTAAAAACATTTATTAGCATGTTTTTATACATCATATTTGATACCATAGGAATTTATATTTATATTTCTAGAGCATTTTGGGTTTTTTTTTTTTTTTTTGGAACCTTTTCATTTTGCTTTAGTTTTTAAAGAACGAAACCAGGTTTATTACATTATCATGAATTAAATTAAAATATGAAAAAAATAAATGAATTAAAATTATAAAATTTTATTCATTATAGAGTAGGCTTCATGTATAAAAAATACATATAAATATTAGTTTCCACTCTAAATATGCTATATCTTATAAAACTGATATTCAAATTTGTATTAATTTAATCGTAATGATTAATTTAATATATTCCATTTAATTTAACGATTCATTTAATTACATGCACAACAAAAATTATTATAACCAGATGCTGCTAAAAAATGATATGATCAATGTCTTTCCATTACTTTAACTCATCAAAATAATTTACCAATTTCAACTTTTTAAGTTATGCGATTCAACTAGATTTTTTTAAGGTCAGATTAATACAATTTAAGTTGAAATTACTTTTTTTTTTTTTTTTTTTAAGTTTTTAAGTTGCATGAACATCTAATATTTATATTTTTTAAATAAATAAATAAATTATATATATATATATATATATATATATATATATATATATATATATATATATATATATATATAACCAGGGACCGGGGGGGTCCGAAAACCAGTCAGTATCTGGTGTGACCACCATTTGCCTCACGCAGTGCAACACATCTCCTTCACATAGAGTTGATCAGGTTGTTGATTGTGGCCTGTGGAATGTTAGTCCACTCCTCTTCAGTGGTTGTGCGAAGTTGCTGGATATTGGCAGGAACTGGAACACGCTGTTGTATACGCCAATCCAGAGCATCCCAAACATGCTCAATGGGTGACATTTCCGGTGAGTATGCTGGCCATGCAAGAACTGGGATGTTTTCAGCTTCCAGGAATTGTGTACAGATCCTTGCAACATGGGGCCGTGCATTATCATGCTGCAACATGAGGTGGTGGTCGTGGGTGAATGGCGCAACAATAGGCCTCAGGATCTCGTCATGGTATCTCTGTGCATTCAAAATGCCATCAATAAAATACACCTGTGTTCGCTGTCCACAACATACGCCTGCCCATACCATAACCCCACCGCCACCATGGGCCACTCGATCCACAACGTTGACATCAGCAAACCGCTCACCCACACAACGCCATACACACTGTCTGCCATCTGCCCTGTACAGTGAAAACCGGGATTCATCCATGAAGAGAACACCTCTCCAAAGTGCCAGACGCCAGCGAATGTGAGCATTTGCCCAATCAAGTCGGTTACGACGACGAACTGCAGTCAGGTCGAGACCCCGATGAGGACGACGAGCATGCAAATGAGCTTCCCTGAGACGGTTTCCGACAGGTTGTGCAGAAATTCTTTGGTTATGCAAACCGACTGTTACAGCAGCTGTCCGGGTGGCTGGTCTCAGACGATCTTGGAGGTGAAGATGCTGGATGTGGAGGTCCTAGGCTGGTGTGGTTACACGTGGTCTGCGGTTGTGAGGTCAGTTGAATGTACTGCCAAATTCACTGAAACGCCTTTGGAGATGGCTTATGGTAGAGAAATGAACATTCAATTCACGGGCAACAGCTCTGGTGGACATTCCTGCAGTCAGTATGCCAAATGCACGCTCCCTCAAAACTTGCGACATCTGTGGCATTGTGCTGTGTGATAAAACTGCACATTTTAGAGTGGCCTTTTATTGTGGCCAACCTAAGGCACACCTGTGCAATAATCATGCTGTCTAATCAACATCTTGATATGCCACACCTGTGAAGTGGATGGATTATCTCTGCAAAGGAGAAGTGCTCACTAACACAGATTTAGACAGATTTGTGAACAATATTTGTGAGAAATAGGCCTTTTGTGTACATAGAAAAAGTCTTAGATCTTTGAGTTCAGCTCGTGAAAAATGGGGGCAAAAACAAGTGTTGCGTTTATAATTTTGTTCAGTGTATATATATATATATATATGTGTATGTGCACAATTTTTTTTATAATCCTTACCCATATATATATATATATATATATATATATATATATAATTTATTTATTTTTTACAAAGCTAAACTTACAATCCTTACCCATTTCTACTTCAGGAAAAGGACAACTGGAGTGGGATTGCCAGGACAGTGGACCGACTCTGCTTCTTTGTGGTCACTCCAGTTATGACGTTAGGAACCATCTTCATCTTCACGATGGCCAACTACAACCAGCCACCAGTGCTGCCCTTCCAGGGAGACCCCTTCACCTATACAGAAGAAAACAGGCGCTTTTCATGACCTCTCTACACTACCGCTAGGTTATGAATAATAGCTGAAGCACTCTGAGAAATATCATAAAAGCTATTCTGACAGCAATACAAAGCATGAATATAAATTACCCTTCATTTAGTCTTTTTATGCGGGCTTGATTACTAACATTATGTATGTTGTTTAATAAGTGTGTTGAAGGAACCTCTTCTGCTGTGAGAAGGGGGAGTAAAATAATATTGCTTGCCTTTTCCTCCTGGGTGTAATTTTTGTTTCAGTGGGTAAATCATTAAAAAAAAGTTTTCCCCAGCCATATTTGCTGTGTTGTTATTGCAGAACAATCTCACAGGGACATGTTCAGAACAGAAAGAACCTAATCCATCGAGAGGATCCTGGACATGCAAGGAAAGTAGAACTGACTATTTTAAATTATAAATAGAGTTATAAATGGCACAGCTCACAAACCAGCTTGAAAGTGCCTGTCTGTTATGTAATTATATAAATAAATGATAAATACTGCACTGCAATGTTTCACCACTAGGGTTTAGTATTGCACTCAAAATCTGTCCATCGACCTTCCCCTTCATAATTAACGGTGTTGTGTTATTGAAGTGCTTGAGAAATTATACAGCACCACAGGAGAAGGAGAGAAGTGACTGGACTGAAAAATACAGAGCTTTGATTATGCAAAGTGTAATAGACCGTAGTTGATTCATTCAACCTTTAGGTCTAAATTACATCCTGTTATTAAAGTGCTTAAATCTTCCTTGGTGGTGGAACCTGGGAACACATTCATACAAGCAGACAGTCAAAACAGGCTCGAAATAGAGAAGACTAGATTTTTTTGTGCAAACCGACCCATGCAAAAGTCGCTATCATAATGCAAGAGTTTGTGGGTGGTTGCCAGGGTGTCGCTATCATGCTCTGAGTGTTTTGTGTGTGTGTGTACCTATATTGTAGCTAGGGTGTGCTAGGCGGTTGCTAGGTCGCTACTTACTGGTTACTTATTCCTTGTTCAGACTACACGACATTTTTGTCTGTTACCATAGTCACTGTGTGAAATTATGCGATTTTGAACTCCTAAATTCTTGTCGTAGACTGCACGTTGATTCCCGACCAATCATCGCTAGCCGTCTCTAACGACGTGAGTGATGTCATCGAGAAAGCGGAACTAGCTACTGATTTCACAAGAGCGTAAACATACAACCAAAGAATATACACTGACAAAAAACGAAACTCAATAGAACGTTCCATTGCAACACCAGCGCCCAGCAGCAGCCCTGCGTTTCCGCCATTTTGGGGTGAAAGCAACTCGGCAGTCCACTAGTTTCTATGGCAATATCAGCTGCTTTGTTTAAAAAAAAAAGGTACATTAAAGCTAAAATCCAATCTGAATGATGACAACACAGAATAAAATACTATCGCTAGTGATCATCAAATCCTTTTAACAGTTTATTTTACAGACTTTGTGTTTAAGTCTTCTACTTTTTTTTAATAGTACCCCAGAGTGCAGTATGGTCGATGGGGCGGGGCGATATATTGGAGTGGAGCGACACGTGTAGCCCCGCCCATCCCAACTTCATTGGTTTGTTATACAGCAAATCTTATTGGTAGACACTTCGAGCGACCCTGAGCATGCGCATTCCTTAATTTGACTACTTCATTACATATGTATTTAAAAAGGCCTAAGATATCGGACAAACCGGAACGCAAACGGCTGATTTTACATTTTAAAGCACGATCGTTGCGGGTTTTTTATTTATTAATTTGATCGTTTTTTAACGAGATGATTTGTTGTCCAATGCTTGCATTACTTGGTACAAACAAAGACTATAAGGACTTTGGTACAAAGTGCTAATAAAATGTTTAATATCAAATGTCATAATAACATCTGTTTTAGTAAAAATCAAACAAACAAACAAAAAAAAAAAACATCTTGCATACACAATAAAGGCAAATATGTATTTTTTGAGCATTGCAAGGTTTTTATTGCACGCACAAAAAATATGGCCAGGGCGTGTGGTCTATTGGTAGCCTATTATTGTCTTATTTGTCACCGTGGTTTTGCTTTAAAATGTGGAATCAAACATTTTCGGGTTTATCCGATGTGACGCAAAATCGGGCCATAAAATAACAATAAATTTAATTTGCTACTTATCAGATTGTGTTTTATTAACGTCTACACCTAATCCAACCCTAAACCGACGCTGAAAATAAAGCAAATACAGTAGTTAATTGTTGTTTAGCGTGACAAAAATGACGCAATATTGATGTGCCCTGGTAGGACAATCTGGCCGTAACTGTATCCCTTCTAGCTCCAACCTACTTCCAGCAAGATTCTGAAGTGTGGCCCTGTCCCAAATGGCACCCTAAACCCTCACGGTCTTCCTCTGAGTCCGCACTTTTACGACGTAGCCTAATGACGCTTTGACTGCAGGGTAAAGTCCTCTGCGTAGCTCACAGTCTTGCGGGCTCAGCAGAAGTGCGCATCGAGGGCGCATAGCAGCTGCAAAGGGGGCGCTCGCGAGCACCCTTCTTTCGTCTTCTTAAATGACGAATGGGACACTCTACAATGGCCGCTGCATGCGCGTGTCCGTTAAGTCCACAAGACCGAAAGTGCACATGAAGTGTGCCATATGGGACAGGGCCTGTGTATACCATGGCCACTTTATATCCCATGAGGCCACGGGAGAGGATTTGTGAATGGCAGTGAAGCGACATAACTGACGCTGCAGGTCACATGATAATGAGTTTAGCTCCAACCCTAATTAAACACACCTGAAGCTAATCAAGGATTACTTACCCTGCGTCCCAATGTCCATACTATCCATCCTAAATAGTATGTGAGATTAAAATAAGTGTGCCTCAAAGCATAGTATGTTGAAAACAGTATGCCAAAAGTCCCCGGTCTACTATTTTTGGTAGATTTTTGAAGTGTGGATCTGTGCACACTATAAAGGCCAATATTGCCCATAACCCATTGCGCTTTGGATGAGGATTCAGTTCAGAACTACAAACACGAGTAAAAAGTGTTAAAAAAAACAACAACTACAAAACATGGCGGATATGCGTGACCAACGGTGAGAGGTTTGAGTGACTAATAATCAGTTTAACCTGATAGAAAATATTTATTTAATGTTATCCGTGTTATATTTTCATCTGTAACTTTTAAATGCATCATATGCATTAATATGAGGAGAGTTGTCCACATGAAAGACCCGCGACTGCAGATCAACGTGGTGCATGCATGCATGCATGCATTTCGTGCATTAGCTAAATGAAATGTGAAGGATGTAAGATGATTGACAGGCCAGTTCACGGTGACAGGATGCGACAGAGAGCAAAGACGCAACTGTAAGACGTGATAGCTATGTCCCAAAGCTTGTCTACTCTTTTGCTACACACTCAAAAGTACATAGGCTACTTTTAGGGTGTAGTATAAGTAGGCGAATTGAGACGCAGCATAAAGTTACAGGCAGGTGAGTGTTTTTTTCAGTTGGAGCTAAACTCTGCAGGACAATGGCCCTCCAAGGATCAGCATTCCCCACCCCTGATATAGAGGGTATGCATAGACATAATTTTCCCGCTGGAACATGCTCCCTCAGCTGGACTGAGTGGCAAAAGAACCTGCTGCATGACTGGATTAAATAGGGGAGACTGCGAAAACGTGAGTAAAACAAACGATTACACTAAAGCTTGGGGTCGAAAGTGTTCCTTATGACATGTCAAAGAAACCTAATCCATGGATATTGACATGCAGCCAGGAATCGTGTTTCCTGACATTTATATGTGCCTGATTTCGATGCCGGGGAAATACATAAAGCAAATCGGCCTGTAAACATTTTATATAAATATAATATAGGTAGGTCTAAATCGGAGTGAACACTAAAACCACTAAAACCACCCAGTTCACGCTGAAAACCAATGCTGCCACTCAGTCTTTTGCCACTCAGTGGGCGTAACCGCAGTCATAACGGTCGACTGTGACGTCACATGCATACCCTCTATAGTAAAAACAGTATGTGACAAAATAAATATGTCTGAATTCACAGTATCATAAAAGAGTAGGCAAAAAGTACCTGGTAGTACTACTACTTCTGGCGAGATTCTGAAGTATGCATATGATAGACACTTTACTATCCCAGGTAGCCCATCTTCAATTTTCCACTCCATCAATCCAAGTCTATAGGATTTCTTTTGCCAATTTTTCGTCTGCCAGGCAAAAAAAATAAAATAATAATAATAACAACGTAAAAATAACATCCTCTCCTCAACTTCCACAAACAGTGCAAATTAGCACTCTGTCCCTATCAGTACACACACAATCTTGTAATTTATGTAAGCCACTGCTTGGAGGACCTAGTAAACTCTGTCATTATCTTTTTAAAAGAACATGCAAAAAAGACCAAGCCTCAGATAGGAGGCCACACTGTCCTCTCTAGAGTGTCTTTGCCCCATTTAGATGAAATGAGGATTTTCCCACCATTACAGTCCAAGGCCCTTCCCTCCAGCTCAACCCTCGCTGAAGTTGTGAAATGAATAATTAATAGTCCACATGCCGTGAGTTATTAAGTGAAAATAACTCTGTGCTCTGTCATGTCTGGAAAATGATCTGGAAGTTTGTAGTAACTTTGATCGATTGACTCTTAAAAACCTTGTTACTGTGGTCTACACAAATTGGCCTTGAGATTGGATTTGAAATCTAAACTGGAGATTAATCCAAAGTTGTTGACGGTGGGGGGCTGAAGAATGGATCTATATCCCCACCACAGGGACCCCAGCTCCTCTAGACATTTGTCTATTGGTCTTGATAGAATGGCTTAATGGCCTGCAATCGCTCTATTGGAGAGTGTTTGTTTAGCTTTGTGGAAACGGCCATTCATCAGCAGAGCGGTTATGCTATTATAGTAAGAGAAAGAGAGAGAGCTCAGACCAGCAAGACCAATAGCTTCACCAAGGCTCATCAAACAGGCATTGTAACTACTGACTACTGATCCAAAATAATCTATTAATCTTTGGTTAAGTTGCTCTGATGTAAGACAGTATCATGTACTAAAATTAGAAATGTAAAGCTCATATTTGTGTTAAAGCACTTACATTTTTGAGTTTTGGTACATTTTATTTAAATCCTGGCCCATTAGGTGACATAAGCAAATGCCTAGTGCGCCACCTCTTGGAGGGGTGCTGATTCTAGACAATTCTTATTGTAGAGTTCACGAAAGCATTGAGCATTGTAATGATTAAAGCGGGACCAGGATGATTTTAAAACAAGTGGTTCATTCACAAATTCGCAAGATCTTACCTTCATACTGTGGAAACCGGAAGACAAAACACAACTGGCGTGGCGCTGAAACCTGCAGAACCGATTACTATCGATGAAGAAGTACTTTATTAATGCTGCCTTCACGTGCTCTCGGAATTATCATAAATACGAGATGACGAGGTAAAAATTGCACATGAACGCGCTCCTATTTTTTTTAATGCCATGAGCTCATAATCAGGACTTCAGAAGTGGGAATTAGCTATAGCACATGAAGGCCGCATAAGTTCAACACCTGCATGTGCAACTGTGAACGACTCTGCAGGTAAACACATCTTCCAGTCAAAGAGCATCAAAACATTGACAGTACACGAAAACATCCAAGTCAATTTTTTTTTTTTTTTTATGTGTACTTAGGAGTACCATGTAGGCTAACTGTAAATACCTTGATTCATAATATCGCTACTGTTATTTTCTGAAACGTGTGTGTGCCTATTTATGAATTCTATCTATTCATAGCATGCACTTTGCTTATTTCCAGCGTCATTTTAGTTAGTCAATATAAAGGGCAGCCATCTCTATTCTCATGTTAACACGAGTAATGTTTAAATATTATGGCTATACTTTTTAAAACAGTAAAATAACATATTTTAAACATGATATGCCCCATAAACGACTATAAGACGTATGTTGTAAGAACATTACTGTAATATGATTTTTTTTTTTTTTTTTTTTTCAAATCCATTGAGTCCAGAAATTTCCTCTAACATCAGTCTTCCTAAAGAAAGCTCCAATGGAATGGAAAAGGGAACAAATATGCACCCCAAACCTTGTTCTTGTTCTCAGGACACGCAAATATCTTGGTGCCAGACAAGCATATTCTGCCCAGCTGTGTTTATTATGGATAAGGAGCCCTGTGGCAGCCGTCAGACAACACTGCTAACCCACTTCATTTTCCAAAACAGCATACGCTAATTTTTTTGCCATTCTAGAAGAGTAGGAGCAGCATGGATGGGGGAATAAATTTAACATCTCCACAACATCTAGGCCGGCAAGAAAATAAAAAAACCCTAGTTCCTCCCACTCAAACGCAGCAATGCGTTCTGAAGCCGATCCCCCCCGCCATCCATCTGGAGGTGTTTGTTTACCACCCTGTTTGCACAGCAAAAACAGCATAAGAAAGCAGAGCTGACAGAATCTTTCTATCTGACGTTACCAAGCCCCATGGGAAGCAGTGCTTTCCCTGTATTTCATGGCACTCATCCCAGAACAAAGGACAAGCTTTTCTTTTGTATTTAAATCTATGATATCCAGATCTCACTCTAAGCAAGTGATTATTACTAGATCACATCTCATATATGTATTAGTAGCGTGTATCTATAAACCTGCATTGTTTAGACAATGCAAAATACGTTGAAAGTATTCAAATAAAGAGTGAGATCAATGCTTTCTGTTTTTCCTTAAAGCTCCTAGAAAAGGACTGCAACTTTTGCTCATGTCTCTGGGTGGCCAGAAGGGGGCACACTACCCCAAATATGCGAAAATAAATTTAAAATGACATACAATGACAAAGATCAGTTTCAAAAGCAGTTGTGTCCCTCATAAAAGAGCACACTTAGATGACAAATATGAAAACAGGTGCTAAAAAAAGCCCCTGAGCTGGACTGTGCTGCAGTTGGCTGCAAATGAATCTGACAGCTCCGGTTTTTCCTGCTCTGATTCTACCCTTCTCGTGTGATTAAGAGTGCATGTTTATGGGGCAGAGCCCACTGATCACTGAATCTCCGTGGTGAGGTTCCACAGATTCTGTTGTATGATTCATGCTGACACACTGGGGCCTGATCTGGGCCCGACTCCAGCCTCCTGGCTCCATCTGCTCTGGTTCTGAAGTAAAGATGAGTTGGAATAAAATCAATAGGCAGCCAGGATGAAGGCCAGGGATGATGGTGAACTGGTGAAACTGTCCATGTTGGATGGGTTTGCTAGACCACTTCAATTTATATCGAAAACACTCACAAAACTGTTCTGTTCAACATAATACATTCTGTATGCAACAAAAACATACCATAATTTCTTAGAAATGCATTTTTTTTTTTACAGAAATGTTTGCCGAAGTACCTAATTTAATATATTTGTATTTCAGTGAACCAGTTACTGATGTCTAAGACAGAATTCATAAGGAAAATTAAGCTTTCTACTTTACACTTTCTACCAACAATAATAAACCAATGTTTTTGTATCCAATTGTTATACTCAAGATGTATATATCTTTTTGGGGCTCTTTCTGTGAATAATAGATGCTGTAGCTGTTTATTATAACATTTGGAATGTGATTTGGAGTTTGATTTTGAGATATTCTTTAATACTCCCTTTTAATGTGAAATTAAAATGCCTTTTGTCAAATCTCTATTAGTTTATGAGTAATATATATTTTGTAAATAATGGCTTTGTTGGTTTCAAAAACCTAGTGTTTCTTGCAAAATTCTTGGGTATTTTTCTTTAAATTTTAGGGGCAGGGCCAAAGCTTTTGGCTGAAACAATAGGTAAATTAGATAATTTTGTACGTTGGGTTTATGAATGCTTGTTTTGTGTTTCACAGTTTTAAATTTAACAGAAACGCCTGAAATAGACTGTTTAATGGCTGGTTTCCATGTATTGAGACTACTTGCTCATAATGTAAAATCAAGTTTTGTTACATTAACTGCATCTTTTTTCCTGGTCAATTTGTGTTCATGGAAGTTAAAATATTTAATAGCTTTTTAAGGCTTTAGGGTATGTTCTTGTACAGAAATTGACTTTCAAAAATAAACCTACCCTGAGAAATATCCACTGGAGTAAAACGTGTGACAACAAGCCCCGATTGAACTCCCATTTATGAATCTTGGAGTTATTCTTGTCACTTATATGGTTTATGCTACCATTGTCCTCCATAATTTTGGTTTAAACCACAGCATTAACTACACATGTGTCCAAAGTGGCCAAGTCTCATGCAAATATAGCGCCTCTATGAGCGTCATTACATATTCCAGACAAATACTTGTGCATGCACTGCTTTTACAGAGTTTCTGAAGCAGGGCGAACCAGCGTGCCCTCATTAAAATGAATACGGCCGAAAGCCTTTTATCCTCGTGGGAAATAAACCGAGCGCGCGAGTCAAATTCACTTTGCCGCACCACCCACAGGAGGAGCGCGCGCCCAATTGAATCAACGCTCGCCGCTGCTTTTGGAAGCGACGTTCACTTGAGTCCCCGTGGGTACACCGCTCATTTCTCTCTGTCTTACTCTATATACCCGCTAGTCCACCTCTGAAAGGTACAGACCCCTAAAGAGGAGAAGAAAACGAAGAGAGAAACAGGAGAGACTGCATTTGGTGCATGGCATGAAGACGCGACTGGGGACCCGGTTGAGCATGGCACATTATGCCAGGATCTGAACTGAAACGGGGACCAGGTTTCGGCTTTTAGATATGGGTGTTAATAATAAGAAATGCTTACGTTTGCTGGAGTAAAGGGTTAGAAATGTGCTTGATGTCGTTCGGCGTGACGCTTTGGATGCGCAATTCTGGATGGGATGAAATCGCGTAACCGGGGGCCAAATCTAGGCGCTAAACGTGAGACCACCGATCTGAGCTCCCCTAAGAGCTGCGTTAAACCACATCTTCAGCCGTGTTGAGGGGGCAACCACAGAAAGTTTCGCGATGGCTCTTGTCATGGAACCTGTTAGTAAATGGAGCCCCAGTCAAGTTGTGGACTGGATGAAAGGTACGTGATGCGTTTTGGTCCCTAAACCTGCAAAGCCCATTATTTAATAACCCAATGGCGCAGGGTACTCTTACATTTTTTTGATATATCAGATCGTTTATGTTCTAGTAAGGTATTCTTAATGGTTTTTTTTCCAAGTAGTGAAGCGTACAGGTGTCTGATGTTAATGATGGCAGCAGGGTATGAATTGTTGGTAGACTGTTGGAGTCTCTGACCCTCAGTTAAATGGCTTGAAACACTCAAAGGAAGCCAAACAAACAAAAAAAAGTTTAACACTCAGAGAAAAGGTACAAAAGCTGGGTTCTTTGTACCTAAGGAGTGCATGTTGGTACCCTAAAGGTCTTCTTAGTAGCCTACCTAAAGTGTAGCCTACATATTGGTACCTAAAAGGAACAAAAGTGTACCTTTTGTACCCCAGTGTACTTTTTTTTCCCTGAGTGTATGTCTTTTACTTGTAACTATATGTTTGTGTATCAATTAGTTAAGTACACACAAAAGTTATTTTACAAGTTTACAAGTCAGCACTAAATAGCCGCTAGCGAACAGAAGTCCTGTTTGCCTGAGGAGGTAACCATAGCAACAGTTCGCTGCTCGAGCGCTTCTGTATGGGATGGTACGACACGATTAATGTAATTATTTATCTGTTTATTATAGATTTACACATCACAAATACATCACAATGACTTTAAAGTTTTGTTTAAAATGTCTTTAAGATAGTTAACGGTTAGTTAGGGACACTGCTGTTACAAACCTCGACAGAAAATTGCTGACAGAAATTCTTTTAAAACGTCGAACGCCCTTAAAGCCATTGATTAGCCTAACACATAGGCTAACTCACATAATTCGACCAACTAACGATATTCAGCTACTTAGCTATAATCACAAATAACCCGTGAACCTAAATTTAACTTTATTTCACGCAAAGGAGCTTAAACTCCGAATTAACATGACATGGCTGTACACTGGCAATAGTGGAAATGCTGGTCACGGAGCGTCGAAAATCACCATTTCCATTAGGTATGGATTCAATTTGATGCTTTTATGAGGATAACAAATGTAATGTGAAGGAGCATCCTCATGTATAGTTGAAGAAGAGAAGCAGAATCTTTGATGCGCGGAGGCGGAGGGGGCAATTACGCACCTTCTCTGCTCTCGTGGGCGTGGGCGGCGTGTCCAGATTCGTCATCAGAATAACAAATCGAGCAGTGAGTTATCGAGGTTGTATGACAGGATTCGAGTGCGTCCCGGTGGGATAATGATTCACAGATCTGTGATATAAGGCTTGTTATGATATCACTCAAAATTGTTCTTCATATCATGTCTTAGAGCTAGTATGATGAAGAAACTTGAAATATGTGAGCACCTCTGGCAAAAGATAAAGGTTATGAAAGCAGCATATTGTGCCATTTTAATAGATCTTTGCTTTGGTTAACTGGAAACCACAGATGTAACTACATTGTTGGGGTAACATTGATTATTGACAGATATTGAGTTTATAAATGACTACATTTGGTCTCCCTTCTGAATATGTGGCCAAAGCTTTGGCTGGAACTAAATTCTGTCATTAAGTTATGGGCTAAAATTATTCAGTGTTTGTGTCTTGTCATGTGTGTGTCAGTGTGAGCATCTGTGAGGAACTAACCATCAGAGAAGAAGGCCTTATCAGGAGGGATATTTGCCCTCATTTTGGATTAAAATTTTTGTGTACCAGGTTTAGTGCAACCAGTTATTGTAATCATATTTATTGCTATGCTTTCTATCAATTTGTCTCATCATTCATCCTTTCAGATGTGGACTACCTAGACACATTAGAGGCTTGGTACTGACCTTACTGTCCCAATTACAAGCATATAACCTGGAAAAGATAGAGCTGTGGAATTTTACCTGCTCGTGAAGAGCAGATTAATAGCATGGCTAATGCAGCTTACAGGGAGACAGGATGTAGCTGAATCAGTCTGGTTCAGGCTAAACTGAAGTGAAGGCTTATTTGGTGTGTGTGTTGGAGGGGTGCATATGTACACAAGCTTTAGGTCAAACTGCATCTATGACATATAGTTAATCTATTTTTTGGTTTGTGACTCAGAGAGTCAGTGAGTGTTTTGATCGATGCCTGTACATGCTGCGCACCCCCCAGGCCTACACATTACACTCAGTACACCCCCTCTATGGCCCTCTCTAAATGCCATTATTAAAGTCTTGCTAATAGTGTATCGGTGCTCTGAAGGCTGCCTGGAGTGGCACAATCTCATTTACTTCAGAATCAGCAAAGCATTTGGAATAAAACATCGAACATCTCAAACAGCTTTGTCCCTTCTCAGTGACACATTAAAGTGATCATCATGTGGACATAGGAGCAATTTTGCTCATGTCGAACACAGTCATTCACCTCAGATGCGATTATCTCTACACTGAAAAAAAACAACAACCAATTTTCACTTCAGATCATTGCCATTTTATGTCTTGGCTTGTAAATTTCACAAACAACACGTTGAATTTAAACTGAAATTTTGAAGTATAAAAACTGAAATAGTATTTTGTAGTAATAGTGTAGCACCATATTTTCTTATTGTAGAATCCAGTGTTTGGTTAACGGAGGTTAGTACATACTATTTTGTAGCAATGCAACAATCTTTCTTTTTATTTCCCAATATAGATTTTCTGTGATTTAAGGATTAGTTCACTTTAAAATGAAAATTACCCAAGCTTTACTCACCCTCAAGCCATCCTAGGTGTATATGACTTTATTCTTTCTGATGCACACATTTGGAGTTATATTAATAAATATCCTGATGCAGCCAAGCTTTATAATGACAGTGAATAGGACCAACGAGTATGAAGCTCAAGAAAGTGCTTCCATCCAAAGCAAAACGTCTTCCACGCGGCTCTGGTGGGTTAATAAAGGCCTTCTGAAGCTAAGTGATGCATTTGTTAATTATGGATATTTTTCTTAATCAAGTTATAAAGTAAAATATCAAGCTTCTGCCAGACCACCTTCCGTATTCAGCTTAGGAAGAAAGCATAACTGAGCGTAGGACATAGCGTAAGCGTTTTGAACTGCGAGAGTTTTACACTTTCTTCGTAAGTTGAATATGGAAGGCGGTCTGGTGGAAGCTAGATATTTTACTTTATAACTTGTTAAATATGGATATTTTTCTTACACAAACGCATCGCTTTGCTTCAGAAGGCCTTCATCAACCCCCCGGAGCCGTGTGAAGTATGTTTATGGTGGATGGATGCACTTTCTTGAGCTTCGTCCCGTTCACTGCCATTATAAAGTTCAGATGCGTCAGGATATTTATTAACATAACTCCGATTGTCATATACATAGAAAGTCATATACACATAGGATGGTTTGAGGGTGAGTAAAGCTTGGGGTAATTTTAAAGTGAACTAATCTTTTTACTGACTTTTAGAGATAGTTCACCCCAAAATGAATATTCTGTCATCCTTATGTAATTCCAGACTAAATATTTTTAAATATTTGTATAGTTTTAATACTATTAAAATAGTTTTTGTCCATACAGTGAAAGTCAGTGAGGTCCAATTTGCTTTCATTATATGGACAAAAAAGGGCAAAACTTCTTTTGTGTTGTACAGAAGAAAAAAAGTCATACATGTTTGGAACAACATGAGGGTGAGTAAATTATGAAAATATCCTTTTATATATGGACTATCCTTTTAAATTTTGGTTTTTGGCTTCAGAAAACTTGCCAAGTCTGGCATTGTCTGGCATTCTATTTCATTCGCCTGAGATGTGGAAGCTGTCTGGGGTCATTGAGATCAGACTGTGATTAATATGCATTTAATGAGAGATGTGCAGCTCATAGAACAGTGATGGAGAAGGATTGTGAAGATGGAGATGATGCAAGCAAGTGAGAGAGCCAGTGCTGATTATCGTTAAATGGAGGGTTCCTAGGACTGCATTTTTAATGCTCTTGAATGAACATATTACTTTCTTCAGTGCAATTGTTGTGGTGTCTCAGAGCCATGCTGGGCCTTTTAATAAACAGTGTTAAGGAAAGATGGGATAAAGGATACAGAAGGAAATTTAATGGTACATCGGCCTGTATCCTGGAAACTTACAAGGTTTAACAGAACAATTTACTCTGTTCTGAAATAGCATGGCCTCAGTGCCTTGGTTAAAAGGTTACTATCAACAGATGTTGCAAACCAACAAATGACAATGTATTTGCTTCGGTGTATGATTATTGTGGCATTTTAAAATATTTCTTGTTTGTTTTTGTCTTGTGTTTAAGTGTTGACTATTCATGCGATGCTCTCCATATATTTCTCAAGCACATATTATGACATAATATTGCAATTTGCATTGAACAACCTCTTACAGATACTTAACCTAAAGATGGCAGATTTTAAGTCATGGAAACATGACCTTTTAAGTTGACTCAAGACATTTCCTTGAAACAATTAAGCCAGCTGTTGTCTTCATGTCATAACTTTTTAAAGATCTAACACCTCAATGCAACAGCTGGAAACACAGCTTCAGGGTGTCTGTGGGTGTGTATGACTGCTCCTTCCTCTTGATTAGCTTTCTGACTGCAGGGCTTTAGATCGAATCAAGTTCTGTCACATCACTGTGGCCTTGCAAACTCTGACAGGCAGCAAGCCTGTTCTCTCCATCTCTCTATCTCCATCTCTGACTATCTTTTGCTCTTTTTCTTGCTCTTTCCCATAAGTGCTGTATGTATAATCATCTCCTGCGGCTACCAGTGTACATCACTTTCCGTGAATACGGCACAAATCTCTTTTTGTTGTTATGAGAACTATTAGAAATGTTATGTAACATAAAATTGACCTTGCATGAAGTTATGAGCAAAATATGTATATTTCTTTATAATGCTGTTGACTGTATTCATCCATCTTAACCAGGCCCTATTTGTGGAAAGTGCCATGTATCTGCAATCCGGGCCAACACGTTTCAGGGAAGAGAGAAGTAAACATCTAAGCCTCTGATTGGAGGGCCGTCTCTGATGCCAATGCCTCCATCGCTGTAAAGATTAGGGTGGAGCACTTTGGCTAAACTTTAGAACCAACATCTGTGGTTTCCCAGTTAGACTGTGGTCCTGGTCTTGCTGTGCTTTTGTGGCTTGTGGTTTTACTGAGAGGCAGCACTTCTTTAGATAGAGACATTGCCTCAGAGGAGCGTTCAATATAACCAAGCGAGAAGCGACGCTGGGAGCTGTGCACTGGAGCCTATAAATGTGCTGACGGACCATTCAAGTCCTGAATCACCTACTGAGATATTTTGGTATCAAAATCAATTCGGCTGAGAATCGTTCATCACACGGATGCCTGTGATGAATAGTGATAACTCTTTTATAGCTCATTAGACTCTGTTGTGATCATTTAAATATCAACTTTGTTTCAGATTTTTTTTCTTTTTTTTTGAAAAATAAAAATATATGACACAATTTCCTTCTAGAGCTTCTGTGCAGCCAAAATTATTTTCTGCAATGCATTATAATCTGCATTGTAATAAGTGCTATATAAATAAAGGTGACTTGACTTGATATTTGTGTAATAAATTATTAAATAATAATAATTTATTATTATAAATAGAAAATATTATTTTAACATAATATAAATAATGAAATTAAATTAAATGAATTAAATTAAATTTAATTTAGTTATCAACATACAGGATATAAAGCTATATAAAAAAGTGGGAAAAATCTGATTGGCTGTTGTGCTTTGTCTTTGAAAATTCTTTTGGAATTTCTTTGCAAAAACAAAACTTGTATGTTTATGTAATATATTATTTAATAATAATAATAATAATTTATAGTTAAAAAAAATCTGATTGGCTGATGTGCTTTGTCTCGGATTTTTCCTCAAATTCCTTTGAAAATTCTTTTGGAAAGTAATGTTTTTGTAATATATTAATAACAATAATAATAATAATGATTTATATTAAAAAATTTATATATATATAAACTCTTTCCTCTAAAATTCTTTGGAAAACTGAAACTAATACATTTTTGTAATATATTAGTAAATATAATAATATAATATTTTTGTTATTAATAATTAATAATTATTTTTCTATTATTATTGTTGAATTAATGATTAAAAGTGATCTATTAATATTATTATTGATAATAAATAAAAAGAGAAACAAATGAAATGATTCAGTGACATATAGTAATATTGTGGATAGAAAAATCAGAGAAGCTGCATGCAGCAGTAAATCATGCCATAAGAAAACAATTGAGATATTAAAGAGACCCCCCCACCACCCCTTCGGCTGCTACATGCTCATAGATCTAACGATTATATATAATTCAAAACCCTTCAAGAATTTCAGCTCGTTCACTTTGAACAAGAAAACCTGAACTCATTTTCTTTCCGGCATTCTCCACTTAAACTTTTTTTTTAACAAACGAGCAGAAGAAGAATCGCAACTTCAGCTGAAATATCTTGACAGAAAGATGAAAGACCATGTTACAGCACGGCTCTCTCGCTCCACTACACACCCCATAATTGATTGTCATGTAGGAAGGTGCATTAGCTGCTTTTTGTGACGTTTGCCTGAAATGACACGCTGTCGTTTAGTGGCGTTCAGCTCAGAATGGTTAGGTTTGATACTTTTTCTGACAGTTTATGAGGCTAATGTTGGTGTACTTGAGTGGAAAATGTATAGCATGCACTTATGGAGGTCGTCGGAGCATATGTACTCGCACACACATGTATCAGGCTTTCCAAGTAAGGCATTTTGGGGATTCCAGGCCTGTCTCCGGGGTGTGTCCTAAGGGAACACATGAATATTGTATTTCGTATGACATGTGGCAGAGCTGGGGAGGATTGACTGTGTGCGTGTGTGACAGAAATACAGAAATGGTAGAGAGCGAGAGGAAGAAAGCGAGGTTAAAGACCTTCGAATAATAATAAATACACACACGCAGAGCTTTAGCACAGCGTCCTGGGCTGCAGCTTCGAGGGGCGGGTGTGTGGGTGTGTGGCTTGGCTCAGGGCGACTCTTCCCTCCTGTGAAAAAGTGTAAAAGTGTGTTTGTGTGCTGTCAGTGGGTGTAAAGGGTGTGAGTCATCTCTGAATCACTTTATAGAACTGAAGAACCGCAGTATAGAGAGAAATATTCAGCAAAACACTCCAGAAAGGTAGCAATACAGTATGTACTCAGGAGGAGACTGTACACTCTGCGCTGTATCCTGTCTGCCAGAACTCACATTTTTCTGGATGGTGATCTTAAGGTTGTCTGTAGTTTATAAGGAATGAAACCACAACAACTCTTCAGAGGCCGCCCCAAAAAAGTCATGAATCAAACAGGCCAAGAGCTGCAGAGTTTTACTGATGGGAGGAAAACAGATTCGCTTGAACAATTGTTTCGTGTCTGCAGGGAGTAGAGCATCTGTTAGGAGACAAACTGGGTGGGAAACACCTGGGCTTCTCTGCTGATGCCCTGGATTCAGATCATTACTCAAGAGTCAGTACCTGAGAGGAAACTGGCTTTTATAGACGGTTGATGCGAAAATGGGACTCACGATCATGTGTTACTGCTTGGGAGCTGTTATAAACAACCAGGTAGATAGGAGAACAGAAATGTTGTTGAGTCTGTGAGAGTCAGGTTTGTTGTCATTATTGTAAATTAGATTTTAAAGGCCAATTCACACTGCACCAACAGGCGCCAACCAATGCCGACGCCCACCAGATTACATGTCACTTCTCAGACGTTTCACGACCCGACAAACGCCGATTGAACACAAAAGCAAGCACTAAACCCAACAAATGTTACTGTTAGTCGCCGTCTGTTGGTGCAGTGTGAATTGGCCTTAATATATTCTGACTGCAAAATGAAGACTTTCTACTTCTCAGATTTTTTTTTTTTCTGAGAAAAATACCCCAGTAATCTTGTCTATGTGTTCTTTAGAGTTACAGAAGAGAGCTCAACAACATCTCAGATGATACACAGATTTGCAGTCAGAAGTCAAGAGATCTAAACTTGATCTCAAACGTTTCTTGTCAAATTCTTCTCGTTCAAATTCTTATGGGTTAGGGATTTCAGAAAGAGTTTCAGAAGAGATCTCAGGAGTGTCAACTGTGCTCTAGTTTTGAAATCCAAAATCAGAGATATGAACTTATATTGTCTGATTCTGATTCTTTCAAGACCAATTGATCTGAGCTGTAATATCGACATTTTATTTTTATAGCTCTATAGTATACTGTTTGTCAATACGGTCCCATTTGTGTCTATTAGGAGAAACATCTGAGAATATAGTGATAATATGAACAAAAATTGTGTATGTAGATGTGTTTGGAGAATTTGGAGGATTTAGCTTTTAAAAATGTAAATCATTTTTGGATTTGTTTGGTTGACTGAGTGAGATTTGAAGATCAAGTCAGTGAAATTATTACAATTATTACATTAATTTGATCTGACTAGTACTTCAATGAAACCTAATTGAGAACTCAGTTAAGTCTCCTGAGCAAAGAAAGAAGAAACGTTGAGCTATTAAATTTCTCTGGAGTTTTAGAAATGGTTACCGCATATTCTCCGTATTACCGTATATTCTTTCGCATGCACTGAAACGTACACTCATCTAGAAAGAGTATTACCATTTTTTTCCTGTTTTTATTGCAAGGATAGGGGGCAGTTGTGGTTAGGGCTGGCCCCGAATATCAGATTTTTCGAATATTCGTTCAGTGGGTTGGTATTCGATTTTTAATTTTGGGATTCGAATATTCAAATATTTTTATTATTTTTTTCCGCACACCTGGCATCCCCCTCGCGAAACAGTTCTCATTTACGCTTGAATGTTTACACTATAAAATCTGGCGAAATACAATACTTTTTTTTTTTTTTTACAATTATCTTATATAGCCTAGCTGTTTTTAATAGGATGGACAGTTGAAGGAACCCAACCTTGTTTTTTAGAAAAATGTTAGGCTTCTTTATTAAAAGTATTGCTCTTAACAGACCTGCGTTTTATATCACTAGTGCAGTGTCCGTTCTCGGAACATATAAACCCTGCCCGCATGAGGCGCGCCGCTTTCAGCTAATTTATTTTGCTGTTCTGTAGTTTATTAAATGTTTATTAATTCTGAACGTGTCACATGTCCATATTGTGGCAAATGCGACACTGCACTCCCTTGGGTCTGCAGCAACACACCTGCCACGTGTGAAGTTGATTGGATGAACAGTTTTCGACATAATCAAAATGCAAACAGACAGACAGACACAGAGATTCCTGCTGTAACGCGTTGTGTATGGAGCAAATAGGGATACGTTAGCTTGAGTTATTGATACCAGACAGACTTCACGGGGGCAATTAACATTTCACAACTGCCGCTTATTCCCCATGAAACACGTGTAACTGTCCGTCGCAAATATTATGCCATCCACAGTGTTACTTAATAAAGAAAATAATTTTAAATGAGCAACAGAAAAACTGCAATATCCCGCATACATGCAGTGTTTGAGTCACACATACAATGCAGACAGTTCAATTGGGAGCGCGCAGCTCTTAAAGGGGCCACACCGTATTTCTACTCATTACACTGCCTTTATTAGGTTCAGCCTCCTCCCTCTGAAGCTTTAAATATTCGGTGTTGATCACTACCGAAGCTTTGAAGCTCAGAAAATGGTATTCGGACCAGCCTTAGTCGTGGTCTAATGGTTAGAGAGTCAGACTAGTAACCTAAGAATTGTGGGTTTGATTGAGCAGGAAATGATTGAGGTGCCTAATACCCAATTGCTCCCAGGGCACCACCGCAAAATGGCTGCCCACTGCTCTGGGTGTATGTATCCACAGTTTGCAGTGTGGGCTAACTTGAATGGATTAAATGCAGAGGACAAATACTGAGGATGGGTTACCATACCTGGCCTTCACATGTCACTTTCTCTTTCTCTTTCCCTTTTCAAATGACAGGAAATAATCAGGAGATGAGGAGGGATTGGGATGAGGAAACCACTCAAGCTAGATTTTTTATGACAGACACAGGTTATAATCGCAAGTCAGAGCATGTGCACATTTTTTCTCTATTAACAGATAATACCTACTGTAAAACCAAACAAGCACCTACTGTATAATGTAACCACTAGCATGTTACTTTTGAAGACCATATAGGCATGTCAAGAACTATACACAAAGCACCAGTTATATTTTGTTCACAGCCACAGAAAAGAAGCCATTCTGGAATAGTGTGTTCATTTTGTTGTGAAAGACTTTTTATGAACAATTCACTGTTGGTCTAAGCTCTTCAGCTCTCCTACTTCAGCAGAAGCTTGTGGACCGGCTCTGCACAGCTGGATGGCTCATTTTAAGACAGGGTTTATTTAACTGATGAATTTCTCATCTTCAGATGTCCCCTATGGCTTTAAGATTAAGTGATGGCAAGGACGATTTAGTGGTGGACACACACACACATATTAAGAGCTTCATCGCAGGTGGTGTCATGGCAGAACGACGAAAAGCCTGTGTAGGAGTTCACAGCTGATTCATGGGTATTCTTATTCCATCCTTTTGCAATCTGTATTCATGTTTCTTTTCAGGGACGTTACACCTTTTAGTAATCGTAACTAAGGCTATATTCACACTGCAAGCCTTAGTGCTTATTGCTCAGATCCGTTTTTTGTTTGTTTGTTTGATTGTTCACATTTTTTTTTTTAAAAATGTGGCCAATATCAGATTTAAGTGTGAACTGATCACAGCTCTTGCCAAAAGGCATGCAGGATTGAGCACTAAGACTTGCAGTGTGAACCAAGACTAAAAGTAGCAATGCTAACTTGACTATTCAGTTGCGTGACAGTAGCTTAGTGTGTATTTTTCATAAACAAGCCTACTTTCCCCAACAAGTATCCTTGTATCTTACCAAGCCGATTTTTCGCTATTTTCCAGCTGTATTTACACTGTTTTATCATTGCTTTTGTGGTTATATTTAGTAACTTGCCATTTTGTGGCATTTGGAGTTTATTTTCTACTCAAAATGGCACATTTACACTCAAAAATGATCTATCAAATGTTACCATCATTGTGTATTGTGTACCAAGTATTGAGGTCTCTTTTTTGAAGTAGATATGGTGTCTCTACAATGTCTATTGTACAGGTGCTGGTCATATAATTAGAATATCATCAAAAAGTTGATTTATTTCACTAATTCCATTCAAAAAGTAAAACTTGTATATTATATTAATTCATTACACACAGACTGATATATTTCAAATGTTTATTTCTTTTCATTGTGATGATTATAACTGACAACTAAGGAAAATCCCAAATTCAGTATCTCAGAAAATTAGAATATTGTGAAAAGGTTCAATATTGAAGACACCTGGTGCCACACTCTAATCAGCTAATTAACTCAAAACACCTGCAAAGGCCTTTAAATGGTCTCTCAGTCTAGTTCTGTAGGCTACACAATCATGGGGAAGACTGCTGACTTGACAGTTGTCCAAAAGACGACCACTGACACCTTGCACAAGGAGGGCAAGACACAAAAGGTCATTGCAAAAGAGGCTGGCTGTTCACAGAGCTCTGTGTCCAAGCACATAAATAGAGAGGCGAAGGGAAGGAAAAGATGTGGTAGAAAAAAGTGTACAAGCAATAGGGATAACCGCACCCTGGAGAGGATTGTGAAACAAAACCCATTCAAAAATGTAGGGAAGTTTCACAAAGAGTGGACTGCAGCTGGAGTCAGTGCTTCAAGAACCACTACGCACAGACGTATGCAAGACATGTGTTTCAGCTGACGCATTCCTTGTGTCAAGCCACTCTTGAACAACAGACAGCATCTCGCCTTGGCTAAAGACAAAAAGGACTCGACTGCTGCTGAGTGGTCCAAAGTTATGTTCTCTGATGAAAGTAAATTTTGCAATTCCTTTGGAAATCAGGGTCCCAGAGTCTGGAGGAAGAGAGGAGAGGCACACAATCCACGTTGCTTGAGGTCCAGTGTAAAGTTTCCACAGTCAGTGATGGTTTGGGGTGCCATGTCATCTGCTGGTGTTGGTCCACTGTGTTTTCTGAGGTCCAAGGTCAACGCAGCAGTATACCAGGAAGTTTTAGAGCACTTCATGCTTCCTGCTGCTGACCAACTTTATAGAGATGCAGATTTCAATCTATGGGGTATTGTGAAGAGGAAGATGCAATATGCCAGACCCAACAATGCAGAAGAGCTGAAGGCCACTATCAGAGCAACCTGGGCTCTTATAACATCTGAGCAGTGCCACAGACTGATCGACTCCATGCCACGCCGCATTGCTGCAGTAATTCAGGCAAAAGGAGCCCCAACTAAGTATTGAGTGCTGTACATGCTCATACTTTTCATGTTCATACTTTTCAGTTGGCCAAGATTTCTAAAAATCCTTTCTTTGTATTGGTCTTAAGTAATATTCTAATTTTCTGAGATACTGAATTTGGGATTTTCCTTAGTTGTCAGTTATAATCATCAAAATTAAAAGAAATAAACATTTTAAATATATCAGTCTGTGTGTAATGAATGAATATAATATACAAGTTTCACTTTTTGAATGGAATTAGTGAAATAAATAAACTTTTTGATGATATTCTAATTATATGACCAGCACCTGTATTATTTACTTAGATGTTTCTAAGTAAAATAAACTCTTTAAAAGTGTGGTTGAATTGTTTGAGTAAAATGTGTTGCAACAGAAAGTTCAACTAAGTAGAATTTTAGAGTTTACTTTTCTTGGCCAAGTTAAAATTACTTGTTTTCTTTGTTAATTTTACTTGACTTAGTTAAGTAGAGTCACTTAATTCCATTTTTGAAATTTACTTAAAAAATATGCTTACAATTGTAAAAAGAAAAATTAAGTAAGTTTTACTTATTATTTTTTTCAGTGTAATCCTGGCTTAATCTAAGCCCTGTCTGTGAAACCAGGCCTAAATGAATTTGTTAAAAGTATTCATTAATCAATTTTGAGTAATTTTTATGTTTTGTAGCCAAATCACTTTGTATTTGATTCATTTACATAAATCAATGTGTTTTCTAGTTTTATTAATTAGTAAATTTAGTAGTATTATAGTATTAAATTTACTATTAGATAGTAAGCCACTGTGATCTATTGTTTTTATAGAAAATAATTTATATATATATATATATATAAATTATTTGGGTAAAAAAGTTGGGTAGAAGTTTGGGTTAAAAAAGTTTTTTTTGTAATATATTCCTGTTTTGGCAATGCTGAATTGTCAGCAGCCATTACTCTAGTCTTTAGTGTCACATGATCCTTCAGAATTCATTCTAATATTTGATACTCAAGAAACATTTATTATTACAGAGTGTCTATTTACACCAAAGTGCAAATAGCCCACCTTGTTGGCAAAGGTTATTTATACTAACTTTTAAGGAACATTATTTTTCCTTTTCCCATTGCATTTCAGCTCGGGAGAGGCATGTATTTTAAATAAATATTCAACAAGTGGAAATAAAGTGCCTGATGGGTATTCAGTAGTGGGAAAAAGTATTTAACAGGTAGGGATAGGAGTAGGTGTAGGGCAGGACTATAAAGACAGGGACAAGTAATGTGGCGGACCATGTAATGTAGCATCCATTTTTTATTTTGATAAATATAATCATATACACTGAATATGTTGTTATTTTTGCATACTACCATGACGCATCCAAGTGGATGCACTATCTCTGCACATTATGCAGATTCTTATTCTACCCCTCCGCCTCCCCAGCACCACCTGACTAGATCTGCTACAAGGGTGTCTTCCTCTCTTTCTAGCAGCAGCATGTTTTCATTCATTTTATGTTCAGAGCATTTAGCAGAACCTAAATCGTACTTGCTCTGCAGCAGCAGCAACGTAACAGTTCTAGTCCGTTAAGACCAAACCTATGTACATTCTATTTACATTAATAAAATGTTTTACAAACTATCCCAAGAGTTTGTCATGACTGAACTAGTCGTTTTTTAAAAGTGTAGCTTTAGATTAGTTTAACTTCTTTAAATTATAGGTAACTTGTAACTTCAATATAGTTACCCCATGACCGCTATCTGTAAACCATTAAATCGCAGAAAAGCACTTTGAGTTTCCCATGATCCCTTGAGCACTTTGTGCCCTTGAACGGTTGTCACGACAACCCTTTCAGTGGTCACCATGTCTGCATAATGCACAGCACAGCTACCAGAAATAAAGTGAAGAATGAAGATTGATAGAATATAGAGAGAAGAGCACAAATAAATGACATTGCTTAGACTGCATCTGGGAGAGTTGGGAAGGTTCAGAATATCCGTAACTCTAGAGCTTTTTACCAGATCATTTTATCTATCATTCAATGATGGGAAGCTGGGGAGGTGTTTAATGCATGTCGTATTTTAAGTGCTCAGGCTAAGCTTTTTTCTTTATATCCTTTTGGCCCATTTTTCTGGCTTTTTCTCTCTCTCCCTGCATTTTTACTGTGCTACCTGTCAGAGGAGGAGGCCATGTGCAATGAATAATGCACTATAACAGAGTGAGGCTGTTCTAATACTTCTGTACGAGTGAGTGTGTGCAGAGAGGGAGTGAGATAGGTGTCTGTTCAGGACAGAATATATGATCTGTAATGAATCTCTCAAATTTGTTAATAAATCCACAATAGTGATGAATTAATGGCACACTGCTTGAGTATAAACAGGAGGCACATCTGCTGCCTTCACTGCTGTTCCATGTTTGTGATCATTTGAGTGTGTATTTCTCACCTTTTCTCTGCTCTTCCCTGTATATTAGGATGGAACAATATATCAGTGGAACTAAAACAGTATATTTCTGTCTTCTTTGTGGTACAACATATTTAATTCTTTAATAATATGTTTCTAAAGGGTTTTCATCAGCTAAAAAAAACAAACAAGTTGATTAACTCAAAAAAAGGGAACATATTTAAAGGGTTAATTCACCTAAAAATGAAAATTTAGTCATTAATTACTCACTCTCATGTCGTTCCACACCCGTAAGACCTTCGTTCCTCTTCAGAACACAAATTAAGATCTTTTTGATAAAATCCGATGGCTCAGTGAGGCCTGCATGCCAGCAAGATCATTTCCTTTTTCAATGGCCAGAAAGCTACTAAAAACATATTTAAAACAGTTCATGTGACTACAGTGGTTCAACCTTAAAGCGACGAGAATACTTTTTGTGCACCAAAAAACAAAACAAAATAACAACTTTATTCAACAATATTTAGTGATGGGCTCATGACTAGATATTGTTGAATAAAGTCGCTTTTTTTTTTTTTTTTTCACAAAAAAAGTATTTTCGTCACTTTATATTTTTAAGTTTGAAACACTGTAGTCACATGAACTGAGCCATCAGATTTTATCAAAAAGATCTTAATTTGTGTTCCGAAGATAAACAAAGGTCTTCAATCAAAATCAATCAAAAGTGACAATAAAGACTTAAAATATTGTTACAAAAGATTTCATAATGACCTTATGTAAACCTCGCTTCAGACCAATATGATATCAGTCCGCTTCAGCTATGTGTATATTTAGTCTGAATCAGGTCAGTAACTAGTTGGCATGTCTGCTCTTCCTATGTGGAGTAGAACAAAATTTATATAAGTTTAAATCCTTTCAAACGTGCCCATGTGAATAGCCTTTATATAGCCTAGTTCTGTTGTGTTTGTTTTATGTTGTTCTGAAAATAGACATGACTTTCTTTTCCTCACCAGAATTCCTCCACAACTTGCAACATTCTAAAACAACATTTGGAGGCAATAAATACTACATTAAAGCAATTCTAAGATACCATTCTATGTGTGTGTCGTGCGTACTTAAAGCCTGTCAATCACCCTCAGGCTGAATAATGCAAGGACATTGGACCTGTGCCAAAAGTGTATCAGTCTGCATGTGTTCAGCGATTAGAGTATAAATCTTATAACATGTTTATCATATACTAGCACTAAGACCCAGAATCTGCCCTACATAAATTTACGATCAGGAGCCGCTACTGGTAAAATTAAATAATGGCTATGAGTATCAGCCAAAATGTCTTTATTGGTGCAACTAGGAACGTTGCTTGAGTTCATAGGCCTGGAAAGAAATATTTAAGGGCCTTGTCACAGGGCCCAATTGTCTTCCCTCTGATGACGGCCATAGGTACATTACCAAGATTAACACTGGGCTTTCATGTTCTCTCTCTACCCTTATTTCATTCTTTCCTTTCTAAATCTCTTCATCCTGTTGCCCACACATCATTATTAACCACATTAACTAACAATTAACTCTTCGCTGCACCTGTCCAGTATGTGAATCAGAGCCACAGCATCAGCAGAAGTTAGTCAATTATCTAACAACTGAAAGACTTGTTTATTAATGAGTCAGATATTGTTTAGCAGTAATGACAGCTATTGTTATTCTTGCTGTCTTGGCCAATGAGTTTTGGCCCGTCCTGTTAATGAGCTGGATGATGATGGTTGCTTTAGATTTAATTATTAGAGGGCAGCTTGTGAGATTAAAGATGAGTTCCTGCGACCTTCCCTCTTACAGACACTATTATAAACACATGCTGTAAGCAAAATATGTAAGTCCTGCAGTTACATACGTTGTGTTGAGCAGCAGCTGTTCGGAGAGCACGGCTGCTGTGAGACGTGCCGTTGGGCAACAGAATGTCCAAGACTGACAAATGCAGCCCAACAAGTGTGTGTCACTATAGAGAGAGTGTGTGTCGTCACCTGTTTGATGGTGACAGTTGTGAATGGTGGTGTTTTCGAAACTTGCTAGATCCTTCACTCTTTATTAGTCTATTTCTCTGTATTTATAGCCTTTATAGTCACATCTATCCTGTACAGCTGACAGTAGCTTTATTATTTTTATTTATGTGTACATCCTATCGGTATTCAGAGGCTTTACCATAGACAGTGCAGCAATCATTTCTGATTTGATTTAGGATGGTTTTGATTCTGGACACAGAGCTCTACTGATATACACTCAGAAGAAAAATTTCTACATAACCTTCTGTCAAGCACTATATAATGTATATAGAACATTTTACGGGTTACCAATCCCGTCATGGGATTGTTTTGTAGGTTTAGTTTGAATTAATTTTGTTTTAATTCATTTTCAATTTTAATTAAATTTTATTAATTAAACAGCTCATAAAATGCTTTATCAATAGGGGGAAAAAAAGGAATTTAATTAAACATGAAAGTATTTTGCAGTCGTTTAAAGTGTAGCTTCACCGATTCTCACCTCGCTTTGTCTTGTTACAATATCAGTAGTATATTTAAATGAACGTTTTGTTGTCTGTGTTACCTGGGCTGAGAAATTCACATTTATTTGTGAGCAAAAGTTTGCTGGATGGTGCAAAATGGGTCATCAGGCAGACTTTTGACTGCTTCGGGGCTTTCGTGAAAACTACAAATACTTCCACATTTTTGTATCACTGCCCACAGACAGTCGAATGGAACGAGTGTTATTAAAGTGCCCCTATTATGCTATTTGAAAGTTTCCTAATTTTGGTTTGGAGGTCTCCTACAACAGGTTTACATGCATCAAAGGTCAAAACCTATTTTCTCATAATTTATGTTGTACACCACCACATTTTTCAGTGATTCTCAAACGACTCTTAGGATGAATCAGTCTCTCTAAATCCCTCCTTTCAGTGAGCCTACCCTGCTCTAATTGGCCAGATGGCCCAGTCTGTTGATTCGATTTTACCATATCAATCTGAACGTGAGTCCGATGATTAAATATTGGAAGAACTAGTTATTCAAACAGAGCCTCCATCGCAAGGACGACTTGAGCAGGACGTTTCTCAGTGATATGCTATTAAGTTTGATGTTCATCATGTTGCAACTGTAATTCCTTACCATCAGCATTAACAAGTGTATGTCCATCAACAAACTGATAAATTAATTCATTGCGGTGCGCATGTGGGAACTGTATTATTAATTGTATCAATAACAGTGCGTATGTTATCCGATCACTGATGTGAATGACTGATATAAAATTAAAGTTTGTAAAACAAATCTTGCTCCATCCTTTATCATTACTTAAAGTAGTAATAACGACAGACAATCTGCATTAATGGACACAATTTTAGGTAATAGTGGGCCACAGCTGATAAGCAGAAGTATTTCAGTAATAACGTGAGTTAGCATGTTAGCCAGAGACATACACAATGTAGCTAAAACACAAAACTGTGTATTTTGAACACTGTATAAAATGTATACATCAATAATTAATCATACTTACAGGTTGTGATTCTGAGGAACAAGTTGGTCCAAATAAAAAACAGTGTCTTCTCAACATATAGCCTACACAATATGAACCAGGCAGCTACAGTGCAGAACGTAGGTGGGCATTATGCAGATGTGTTTACTTGTGACATATGAACTTCGTGGCAATGGGATTCAAATTACAAACGACTCGTTTAAGTGGTTCAGAGTCGGCTCTTTCTTTTAAGAGACAATAACTTTATTTATGATGCACTTTCAGCTTTACAACTTTGCAGACTACATACAGCTTACACACTGCATGAAAGGTTATTTTCAAAAATCCATAATGGGGGCACTTTAACTAAACGGTTATTGTAAGACTAGGTTTATCACAAAAAATTGTATCGTACTTTTTCTAATCTACTCTAAGCATTATGGTAGAAATAGAACACTATGGCAACAGCTTTCTTACATGTACGCAACAGCGTTTTGGTTTGGTGGGAACAGACAGAACAGTAGTTTCTTGCAGTTTTTTTCCCATCCATTTGGCCATTTGGTGTTTGTCATCCACTTTGAAATGTTGACTACAAACACTGAGGCTTTTCAGATTTTCCGTCGCAGTGTTCCATAATTACGATACTTTACAGCCTTTAGCCACTGCCAACAACGCTCTGGATCATTCACTTTCTACTGCATAGACAGCCCAGTTTTATTGAAAACCCATTTTGCCAGTGGTGAAGTAGTATACCTTTAAGACATTTCTCCTTGTATAGAAACTTTTTGGCATTAAAAGTTCTTTAAAATTGAATCAAGAACCTGTTATGTTGAACCCCACTGAACCTTTTTCTAGAGTGTAGATCTTAAAATAGTCTAATTTAAATCAGCTTTATTACGCTCTATCACAAATTCTATTTACGTGCACTTTTTTTGGACCGTGATGATTCCTTTCCCTAAAATGAACCTCTCCCTCAAACATAGGACAGCTTAGAGGTTATGATGTTGCTGAGCTGTCATGTACTGCCAGTTTGATGGATATGCGACATTGTTAGGGCGGAATACATGTTGTCAATCATCATGTATAAAGGTGGCACCCCTTGTATGTCTTTGTCATCGCTGATTTTGGGATAGTCTTAAGCAGAAGAGACATTGAAGCAGATGCATTTATTGGATAGTGTGCTATTAAGCATGGACAGCTCTGATGACATTATAATTCATTATCAGTTGCAGCTGCATTAAGTTAACTAAAGTGTTTTGAAATATTACACCAAAGTGGATATGAGTCTTTGTTTATATACAAATTAATAGGTACGGAAAAATTCATTTCAATGTTTATTTAGATATATACAATGTAGATGTCAAAATGACTCTGTTAATCATTAATAGTGGTCAAGTGCAATGTTTCTGAAATTAATTAAAATAATATGCATAAATTTTTATTTCAGAAACCTTGCTCTTGTCCACTATTAATGCTTTGATGAGCAATTAGTAAATGTTCAACACCATCTGCATGACTCATTTGCTCTCTAACAGAAACCAGGTCAGTGCCTCATTTACCAGTATCTTCACACAAGGGGGTGTGAGTAACATTAGATACTTTTATTGAACGTTTATCCTCTTAATCTGAACACTAACCTTTGTGTGATTTATTATATCTGAACAGTTCTGAGGTTAAGTAATTTTTTTTTTTTTTTTTTTTTGCAAGTGGATAATAGTGATCTCTTAAGTTTTGTCGGATCTATATATAAATATTTTAATTTGTTAATAAGGGAATTATGGATGCAGTAATTCAGTTGGCATGAAATGGAAATTCACTCTATTTTATATTCATTTTCTAAATGCGTATTATAGACCTTATTCAGAGCAGCACCATGACAGGTATGAAATAGAGGCTGTGAGGGATAGACTTACCGTGTTTTCAGTGGGATCCGCTGTAAAAGCTGTATAAAGCTCCTAGATCACTTATAATTTTCCACAGTTCAAGTTGTCTGGAGTTTTTTGTCTACTGAAATTTCGTGGAAAGATATTTTTGCAGTGTTTCAAAGCAGAACAATCCTAAAACACATTAAATACCAGTACAACCCACTGTAGAGATGTACGTCTATCCCTCACAGCCTTGCTTTCATTCCCGTTAAAAATCAAAGATTCGATAATTGTCAAGCTGAATGCATCTAATTTAGTAGTAAATGTCTACAGGTCTTATCTTCTCCCATCTTTCCTATCTTTTGGGCATTTTAACCCATAAATCCCATAGCTTTGGGATGATGTTCTCAATTGAATCAGGGTTGGTCCTAGATTGTTGATGTTTTCTTAATGTCTCTACAGGTCTGGATGACTGCTTGCAGCAGTATATAAAGAACTTTGAACGGGAGAAGGTAGGAGGTGACCAGCTGCTGAGGATCACCCATCAGGAGCTGGAGGATCTGGGGGTGTCCCGCATCGGACACCAGGAGCTGATCCTGGAAGCTGTGGACCTGCTGTGCGCTCTGGTGAGAGCTTTCACTCTCCTTTATATGCTTGATCCTACATCTGCTGTTCAACACACTGTCAGCTGGCAGACACTGAGTCCCTACTGCACAAGTTGACAAAGATATAGAGATCACTTTGAGAAAAACAATATCACATTCTGAAAAGACTAAAAATGTTTGTTAGCATTTTCGACTGCCAATGACCATGAACCATGAACATGAATCTGAAAAAAAAAAATATATATATTTTTTTTTTTTACCTGGTCTTATTTCACACAATATATCAAAAGAAAAAGAAAAACAATGAAACAAAATCTAGTAACTTAAAGTTAAAAATAATAATACAAAAAGTAAAAAAGAATAAATATAAAAAAAATGATAATAGAAAAAAAATTAACCACTCTGTTTACTTATTTATTGGCTGACACTTGTGGAGTCCCCTACTGCACAATGTTAACAAAGATATAGAGATATAACTTTGAGGAAAAACAATATTACATTCTGCAAACGTTTGTTTGCGTTTTCTACTGACAATAAACAACAATGTTAAAAATTGAAAATGACTGTATTTACTCATTTATTAACTCTTTCCCCGACATTTATTTATGTCATTTATGACACAACACTTCCCCCCAATTTTTTGTTAATCCATGTTTTCACTGTTATATGGTAGGGGTGCTATTATGCATCTTTTGAAAGAGTACAGAATCTCCAGATCAAAACACAGGCAAAGAAGAGGCAGAAACAAGCGATAGAAGCATTGCTTATGCACATGTAAAATAACACAATCAAACATTAAATGGCAAATAAATCAAAACAGCCTAATGTTACCGAATTAAAGGGTTAGTTCACTCAAAAATAAAAATTATGTCATTAATTACTCACCCTCATGTCGTTCCACACCTGTAAGACCTTCGTTCATCTTCGGAACACAAATTAAGATATTTTTGATGAAATCCGATGGCTCAGTGAGGCCTCTATTACCAGCAAGATCATTTCCTTTTTCAATGCCCAGAAAGGTACTAAAGATGTATTTAAAAGAGTTCATGTGACTACAGTAGTTCAACCTTAATATTATAAAGTGACGAGGACAATTTTTTTTGCGACTTTATTCAACAATATCTAGTGATGGGTGATTTCAAAACACTGCTTCATGAAGCCTTCAAGCTTTACGAATCTTTTGTTTCGAATCAGTGGTTTGGAGCATGTATCAAACTGCCAAAGTCACATGAACTATTGAAATTTTGAAACACTTATGACGTAAGTGATTTCGTTTACTGAAATCGTTTACTGTGAACCACTGATTCGAAACAAAAGATTTGTAAAGCTTCGAAGCCTAATGAAGCAGTGTTTTGAAATCACCCATCACTAGATATTGTTGAATAAAGTCGCTATTTTGTTTTTTTGGCACACAAAAAGTATTCTTATCTATTTATAATAATAAGGTTGAACCACTGTAGTCACGTGAACTGTTTTAAATATGTTTTTAGTACTTTCTGGGCATTGAAAAAAGAAAATAATGGAGGCCTAACTGAGCCATCAGATTTTATGAAAAATACCTTAATTTGTGTTCTGAAGATAAACAAAGGTCTTACGGGTGTGGAACAACATGAGGGTGAGTAATTATTAGCTAAATTAAACTAACCCTTTAAATGTCGACCCAGGAAGTGGTTTATGACTATGAAGCTTTGATGGATGCGATCTACGCCATCTATCTTTTGATCATTGTTCTAAATCAGATCCCTATACATAGTCTCTGACAAAAAACAAAACATTTTCTCAGCTTTTTGTTTGTTAAAGCTAGAATAATTTTATTTTATTTATTTTTTTAAAGCAGAGGCAGTTCTTTGTTTAGATATTCATACAACAAAATATTCTGGGGGCCATGACATTTTTGTGAAAATGACCAAAAATGCTGCCGCTGACTGGTAACATTTTTAATTTTACAATAATATAAAGAAATATAAAATAATAATAATGGAGCCTTTTTTTTCCACAATCCACTCAAATAAAAATTCCATTTCACTTTGAAAAACATCACATTACGGAGATGAAATAAGTTGCAAATGCCATTTCATGTTCTATTAAAAGTCACAAGATTTAAGAGTTGCAGCTTCAATTTGATAAAGTAATAATATTGTTCTCCTGTGAAAAATTTCATCAGATTTGTTCTTAAAATGTCACTCAATCAGTATTTAAATTAGGCTTTTTGCTTCCTGTGGCCTTAATCTGTATCTGCTCTGTGTGTATGTGTGTGCCTCTTGACTAATTTTTATTGCTGTGTGATGTTCGACTGCTTGAAAATGATTTTCAAAAAGGTACCAAGAGTACAGACAGTGTGGGAGATGGGAAAAGGATTTAGGCTGAAATTTGCTCTGCACCGCTTGAGCCTTTTACATTATCTAGCATTTAATAACTAGCTTTCCATCTAATTCTCTCTCTCTCCTCCACTTCCTCTCTCTCGAATCTCTCAGTTGAGGTATTAAAACAATGACTTACCAGCCCACGCTTTCAGAATGTCAGCAACATGACGGGAGGGAACAGACGACAGGATGATGTTTATCGCATCCGTGTGAGCTCTCTCACGCGCCGCCTATCCTGAGTGTCTCCTCAACCTTTATCCTTTTTGTCCTTTTTATGTTTTACTTTTTTCCGTCTTCATCTTGTCTTTCTAACACGTTTCTTGTTGCCTTTTCCTAAGATTGAATTTCAGTGTAGAGTTTGATCTGTGAGATTTCTAACGCAAGGTAAACTATAATGAGTGTGAGGTTTTGTGAACCACTGGCCTGTGCTGCTGACATTTAGGAGAGCGTTAATCATAAATAGATGACTTTGCTGTGCTCTCTATCTGTTTTGAACTCTGATCCCAAATCAGAGCTGACGACATTCACGTTGCACAGCCTGTGTGTGTGTGAATGTCAGCCTGTACAGTAGACATGTGCATACGGAATTAGCCATAAAGTGATTGTACATCTCTGATTTCACATAAATGCTGCCTCAACTGTACAAGTTGAAAGTTACTTTTTTATTTAAAGTAATCATTCACCGAAACTGGGATTATTTTCCGTAGTGAACAAAATTTGATATTTTACAGAATGTCCCTGCTGCTCTTTTCCATACAATGAATGTAAAGGGATAGTTCACTCAAAAAAAATTCTTATGTCGTTCCAAACCTGTGTGACTTTCTTTCTTCTGCACAAAAGAAGATATTTTGAAGAATGTTGGTAATCAAACCATTTTGACTTCCATTATATGGACAAAAAATACTGACACATTTCTCAAAATATCTTCTTTTATATTTCTCAAAAGGAAATAGGTTTGGAACCACATGAGGGTGAGCAAATGATGATATAATTTTAATTTTAGGGTGAACCATTTTTAGCTCTCAAATCTAATTTTCAGCTTTATTTTTGCATTTATTCTTGGTGGAGCAGCAGAATTAAACTTTTTAATGATTGAAAGATGGAAAGAAAACATTATTTCGATTCTGTGTCATACTGAAGGTAGATACACCACTTCAGCTGTAAAATAAAAGCAGTTGAAATAAAGCTGAAACAATAAAATATAAATATTAGATGAAAAACTTACAAAACTAAAATTAGTTTTAGTTGACAATCAGAAATGTTGGCTTGGCAACTAACTGAAATAAAATAAGTATATTGATATGAATAAATTAAAGCTTAATAAAAATATTTAAAAACAATGTGCAGTGACAAATACATTTAATAAACAAACTTATTAAAACAAGCTAAAATGAAAACTAAAAATATAAAAGTAAATTCAAAATATATGTACCGTAATGGTATAAAAATAATAGTAAGATAACACTGGCCAAGACGTGATGCAGGATAGTAAGTATATGATGTCAGAATTTTTATTTTAGTGAACTATCCCTGAAAATGTACAGGAAAGAAAAATACCACAAACTTTCTTAATCAAAACATACTGAGAGAAAATAACTGTAAACAATGAAGCATCCTGCGGCATTGTCTTGCGAGCACAGTATTAATTCACTGAGGTCTATTCTGTGCCCTGTTTCCCCACTGTAAGGTGTCTTTAAAACCATCTTAGATACAAACTTGCACACAAATATTGATGGAAGCCAGAGAACCGTTGAGTCTTTATTGTTTGACAGCATATTGACCTCAGAGACACAGAGCAGCCCACTCTCTCCTTTCCTCTCTAAACTCTCAAAGGCTGTCATTCTCTCACGTATTTGTTTATCTCGCTTTTTCCTTTCCTTTTGCTTTATCTTTCTGTCATTGTGGTGTGTGTATTATCTGCTGCATTCATGCAGAGAGCTTCTAAACAGATTAGCATGGAGGATTCTTTACCCCCAAACACATCTTCTGTGGAAGTCTCCCACCACTCTGAAGCTGATTAATGTATCTATTGTGAGTCTGTGTGTATGTTGTACAAACCTGTTTTAGTGTTCCAGGTGTGTTTATTACCTGTTCTTGTACTTTGTAAGTGTTTATGTGGGATTTGTTCTTCGGACGAGATGGAGCACATTACTCTGATCGATCTTCTGCTGATGTGAGAGGAGATCCTGAAATTGATGTACACTTTAACACACACACAAGTTTTTCTATCATGGTGGGCACTTTCCATTGACTTCTGTTGTTTTATGCCGAATCAATGATATTTTCTATTTTCAGCCTCTAACCGTAGCCATCACAGATACCCTTCTGCATTTGTCATTTGTATATTCCCATTAAGACATTATTTGGTGTAAGCCATAAACATATTTTGTGACCAACTCTTGAGAAAAGCTATACTAATACTAATAATAACAATACTGCTACTACTACTAAAAATAATAAATCCAGACTAGTGTTGTCAAAAGTACTGACCGCGATACCAAGTCGGTACTGAAATTTTAAAAATGTGACGCTTTGAGCGCTGTTGAGCAGATTCTTAAACACCTCTGATTGGCTATTGTGTTCACATGCTCAACATATATGTCTGTGATTGGCTACAATGTTCAATGCTTCAAAAACATGTTGTTAATAGACATCAGTGGCGCTCTTCACCGAGCGCTTACACAGATACAAACGGGAGCGTTTGACCGTGTGATTGGCTACAATGATCAACGCACAGGAGTGTTTGAAAGCACATGGAAGTGAATTTGAAAGCATTTTGAAAGCGGGAGCATTTGAAATCTATCATCTATCAGTGAAATGGTCTGTGATAAGCGCCTGCTTTCAAATGCTCCTGCTTTCAAAATGCTTTCAAATTCACTTCCGTGTGCTTTCAAACGCTCCCGTGCGTTGATCATTGTAGCCAATCACAGACATATATGTTGCAAGGTGTTTACGAATCTGCTCAACAGGGCTCAAAGCATCACATTTTTTAAATTTCAGTACCGACTTGGTATCGCGGTCGGTACTTTTCACAACACTAATCCAGACTGATTTTTATGTGAAGGATTTTTATGTTTCCAGGAAAATCCAAAGGATTTCTCTTCTCTTCTGTTCAATGACACATGAAATAAATGCTTATATAAAGTTCAGGATAATGCAGAAAGAGCTATTCTGTACTGTAATGTCAATTTGTCATACAATGAAGTTTGTCATTTAAACTATATTCTCACATTGCCAGATCTTTATAGTCCATAATCTCAAATATACTTTATAATCAAATTATCATAACAGTGTAAAAACTGCTTTCTCACCGCTGTCATTTTTGTTGTGTGTTTATTTTGTTATTGAGAGTAAAGCAAGCAGCACATATTTACATATTCATCTAAACATCGCTATCAGCAGCATCGACGGCGTCTAGATGTTCATTAACAATATATTGCTGCAAAGGTATTTCCAACTTCTTCTCGTGAGTATATGGGATCTTGAATCACGTTCAGTCTCTTGTACGCTACGTGTGCACGAGAGTGAGCACGAGCAATAAGTTGCTGGCTGCAGTTCACTTAACGGCCACCAGTGTCACTAATAACAAGAGTTTCTAAATTCTACATACAGTATAGCCCCTTTAATAGTAATACAGTAATATGTTGTTCTGCTTATTAACATGGGATAGGAGAAAGAATTGTAGCAAAAATATTGCTGTGAGGGTTAGGTTTATGGATAGAAGTTATTGGACTAACATGTGTGTTCATGCTCCTGAATGTATGTGCATAATGCTGATTTTGATCACCCTTTGCTTCTTGATCCTTACTCTTTATGCAGGAACAAGGTAATTTGGTACCCTGCCAAAGGCACCTGGTGCGACCTCTTTCTAACACACAAACAGCAATTTCAATTGCAATTTAATTTCTTATGTTTTATACCCAAGACGCCTATAGAAGTAAATGCAAATGTGAAAACTAAAGTGTGCTTTTTGGCTTTTTTCAGATGGTTTTGTCAGATTTAGATATGCAGATTTCTCTGAGCTGATTGCGTTATCTCACAGAGGAGCGTGGTGTGTGTAAGCTCCTATCAGCTGGCAGCAGAGACTCTCAGTGCATTATTCATACCCTGAACTTTATGTTCTGTCTCCACCCACTCAACGCACCTCTACATATGAAGCACTCTCTCTCTCTCTCTCTCTCTCTCTCTCTCTCTCTCTTTCTCTCTTTCTCTCTGGCAGGTGCTGAATATTCATTTGGGATCTCTGATTGATCTTTGAGTGAGTGAGAGAGAGAGAGAGAGAGATAGTACTGTATGTGTCCGCCAGTGAGTGATGTGCCTCTCTATTACCAAATTTATGCTCATTGTAATACATCTTTACTTTAACCTTGTTAATAACTAAAGTAATTTATTCCTTCTTAAATTAATTGATTGGCAATTTTATTTTATTGTTACTAATTTTATTTTATTATTTTCTATATTTAATTATATATATATATATACATACATATATATATATATATATATATATTCAAATTTAAAATGTAGTATTAAATTAATATTAAATGAATTTAATCTTATTTGCTTCAGGCAAATCCTTTGTCAAATAACATTCAAAATGTGTTTTAATAAACTAGTTTTACTTGTTTGTGATGCTTTAAACGCTGTTGAGCGGATTCGTAAACACCTCGCAACATATATATCTGTGATTGGCTACAATGATCAACGCACAGGAGCGTTTGAAAGCACACGGAAGTGAATTTGAAAGCATTTTGAAAGCGGGAGCATTTGAAAGCAGGTGTCTATCAGATGTACAACTTCTGTCATGCCAATAATGCACAATACAACTAAAACTGAAAACAGAGAGAGAAGAATTGGGTATCTAAAAATGGAAACTGAGAACAGTGAGAGAACAAAAAGCAATGTTCTGATTGAGTCATTCCTAAAAAAATTTCCTCCACCAGTTTTGTCACTAAAACAATTCATTGTCTTTATCTCTGTTTGGCAGAACTACGGGCTGGAGACTGAAAACCTGAAAACTCTTTCTCACAAGCTCAATGCCTCCGCCAAAAATCTGCAGAACTTCATCACGGGCCGCAGACGCAGCGGCCATTATGACGGCAGGACCACCCGCAAGCTGCCGAACGATTTCCTCACCTCTGTGGTGGACCTCATCGCTGCTGCTAAGAGCCTTCTAGCCTGGCTGGATAGGTTAGTCTTGCTAAGAGCTGCATACACATCAAATCAATACATTAATTAATACATACTTAATATACATACACACATTTTCGATTTAATTGAATTCAAATTCCACATTGATGTGTCAAGTTGGAGTATAGCCCAATTCAGTGTCCTTTCCGTTAGAGATGGGTTCTTCTGAGAAACACTAGAGAAAATGATATTTGATATCAAATAAAGATTGAAGAAATATGACCTTAAAGGTTAATAGTGGTCTTCTCCAGAACTCCAGGGTCTTTTGTCCTTTTGTTTCATTGTTGATAGTGAGATAAATGCTGTTGTGACGTGGGGAACTGACTGTGAATTCTGGTGACTTAGTGGTAGATTTAGAGCTGCAAGTAAGTAAGATTTCTTTTAAAAGAAATTAATACCTTTCTTCAGTAAGAATGCATTAAATTGATCAAAAGTGACAAAGACATTTATAATGCTACAAAAGACTTCTATTTCAAATAAATGCTGTTCTTTTAAACTTTCTCTTCATCAAATGTATAATGATTTACACAAAAAAATCAAGCAGCACAGCTGTTTTCAACATTTATAAAGTAAGAAATGTTTCTTGAGTCACGTGACACTGAAGACTGGAGTAATGGCTGCCGGAAATTCAGCTTTGCCATTTTTTTTATACTGTTTTACTGTATTTTTGATCAAATAAATGCAGCCTTGGTGAACAAAAGAGACTTCTTTCAAAAATATAAAAAAATCTTACCAATCCCAGACTTTTGAATGGTAGTGTACATCATGAAATTACAAGCTTTTTATTATTACTATGAATTAGTTTATGAATTAGTTTGGATTTAATATGCATTCCTGCATTGGCATAATTTGTTGTTCCTTGAAGAACCTTTGTGGCCTCTGATTTTGGCTCAGAGATACGGTTGTGATTCCTCAAATGTTGAATGACAGAGGGTGTTGATCCAGGAACATTTCCTGTTCATGCAAATCATTTCATGCACGGTCTTCCCTCCAATCAAGGCATGCCACTTAGAATTAGAGTGACACTTTGTGTTTTAGGGTGGGCAGAAGTTACTGACTTGGGGTCTCTTGTCTAGTGTATGCGAGGTCAGCTTTTGTCCACTCAAATTCAATCATGTTGATTCGTGTTCCACCCCTTAGCAATCAGGTACACGGATGAGTGAAGAGGTCTTATATAACACAGACTCTTTTTTTCTCTCAGCAACTTCCGCTTCTTTTGGGTCTAGTTTTTACCCGCATGGCTTCTGTTTATGTACAATTGTCTTAAGATAGTGATTTCTTTATGATATATTGATGAGCAGTAATTCAGAGAGAGAGAGACATGAGAAGTGGGGAAAGTGAGAAATGGAACATTTCTGTCCAGCGGTTGTTTGAAACTGTATTTTCTTCTCATAAGTAGGGTCCACATGGAATCTGTGCACAATTTTTGGTGCTGATTGTGAGAGAAAATCTGTAGAAATTCTGCTTTGCTGCTAATAATTTCACATCCATTTATCCATTATTATGTCGGTGGTTCTCAGTCTTTTTGACTCGGAAGACCTCTCACTGTCTAAGGTCTTCGTTCATCTTCGGAACACAAATTAAGATATTTTTGATAAAATCTGATGGCTCAGTGTGGCCTGCATTGAGAGCAAGTTAACTTAGACTTTCAAACACCCAGAAAGGTACTAGAAATATATTTAAAACAGTTCATGTGACTACAGTGGTTCAAACTCAATGTTATGAAGCGACGAGAATACTTTTTGTGCGCCAAAAAAATGAAATAATGACTATGTTCAACAATATCTAGCACTCGTCACTGAACTAAACACTGTTTCATGAAGCTTTGAAGCTTCACAAATCTTTTGTTTCGAATCAGTGGTTTGGAGCGCGTATCAAACTGCCAAAGTCATGTGAAATATTGAAATTTCAGAACCCTTATGATGTTACAAAGCCTCGTTTACTGAAATCACGTGACTTTGGCAGTTTGAGATTGTTTGATACATGCTCCGAACCACTGATTCGAAAAAACAAAAAATTCGTAAAGCTTCGTGTTTGGTTTAGTGACGAGTGCTAGATATTGTTGAATAAAGTTATTTTGTTTTGCACAAAAAGTATTCTCGTCACTTCATAACACTAAGGTTGAACCATTGTAGTCACATGAACTGTTTTAAATATGTTTTTAGTAGCTTTCTGGACATTTGAAAGTGTTAATTGTCTTGCTGTCAATGCAGGCCTCACTGAGCCATCGGATTTTATCAAAAATATCTTAATTTGTGTTCCGAAGATGAACGAAGGTCTTACAGGCGTGGAACGACATGAGGGTGAGTAATTAATGACTGAATTTTCATTTTTGGGTGAACTAACTCTTTAACTATAATATATTATTAAAAGAAATAATATAGGTCAATTTACCACAATTCATTTTGTGATTCCAAAAGTTAAGTACTTCAGTAAAAACAATCGTATAATAAAGAAATATGATTTTAGTTTACTTCTTGATTCCATGTTGATTTTTTAATATATGAATATGAATATTAATAAATGATCATTAAAATAATTTTAAGTTATCTATTTGCCCCATTGGAAGCTTGATGGGGGCCTGGTTAAGAACCACTGCTCCACATCTTATAAACATAAACTTTGACTTTCTATCATGTTTTGTAGATTATTCTGCTGATTTGTCATCAAGATAATATTATCTAGCTGGCTAACACAAAATTGAATTTCTTTTATTTTGCAAATTGCAAATGTATCGTCTGCATCAGTAAGAACAATCAGTAATGTTTTCCATCGTATTCCATTGTTTTAAAGCAAAGATTTTGTTAAATTATAGCACAAATTTTCCCTTTGTGAAGAGAGAAAAAACAAAACAAAACATGGAAACAGAATTTTGTACAATTAAAAACCTTTGATAAAAAATATAATTATTTATAACAAATATAAAAATGCATTGATGAAAACTAAAATTTGATATTTATTTTTAAGATCAGTTAACATATTGGCACAGAAATTTAAAATCAACTTGGCTGGCAGAAAAAAAACCTCATATGGTAAAGAGTATTAAACAGAGCTGATAGTATACAAACTTTGCTTTGCTTCTTATTTTCATAAATTTGAATTCTGCTTAGCTTTGTCGCTGCAAATCACTGTCAAAATAAACATCTCATAAGACACTTAAGTTATAGACTGTAGTGCTGCAATATTTCTACTTTTTAATTATGCAATGAATATAAATCAAGTGGGTGGTTTGTGCTGAATGATCCATTTGGCACCCAGCTGCTTTACTCGGTTTAGCTCCCTCTGGTACTGAGCCTGGCTTAAAGCTCTAGACTGGGACAGCACCGCACAGTAGGACCCTTTTTCCATCAGACGGCATTTGATACCCTCCCAGCTTCACCCCACTGAGAACGCCATCTCTCTATTGCTGTGCCCGGGCATCCGCAACCCCGCTTTCTGATCCTGGACCTGAGAGTGGTCCATGTCACACAGTTACATTGGCCCAGTCTGGATTGGGATCAAGCTGAGAGGACTAATCCACACCAGCTCACGGCTTGCTGACTAAGGTGATCCTGTAGCCAGTCAGTGTTTGGGTTAGGGAGGTTTCTAAGTTTCAGTCTCCATTATCAGGAACGCACGCTGTAGGAACAAGGCCACCGGGTGGGAGGGGTGCCTCGTTCCCCTCGTTCATTAATGATGGCCTAATTACGCTCCCCGGCCTTTCTTCTCTGCCAAAACAGTCCCCAGTAGAGCTGTCGTCTCCCCTGCAGACATAGTGGAAGAACAGAAGGAGCTCTGAGAGAGAGGGAGGAACAGAGTTACTCTAACGCAGGTGAATGGATCTGAAGCCAAGAGACATTATGACTGACTTGAGAGTCTCAGTCCCTTAAGTGTTATTGGTTGATATCCATCCAGGCTGACACCAGCTCTCCTCTGCCACTTGCCTAGCCAGTGATCATCGTTTAATGCTTCTGTGGGGTTTGTTGTGGGCTTTCCCTCATTCTCTTTCACTGGGTGGAGCTCCATGTGGGAGGGTCTTATTAAAATGCAGAGGTTATGTCAGGTTTGTTAACCCTTCGATTATTAGGACTTTGGGGTGATACTCTGTGTGTTTCGACCGCAGGGACCATGGTCTAAATGAAGTGCTAAAAGACAAATTTACCTCTCAGAAAGTCCTTGCTCACGAGGTAGTAGGGGTGGGACTTGGGCGCTGAACACGCTGATTGGTTCATGCAGCATCATGCAGCATTTTATGTCAACTACCATTTTTAAAAGTATTGAGTTGTTTGCTATTCGAATCAACAATGAACTATCCCTTTAAGCTTAAATGCGGAGGACGAAATACAGCAGGAACTAGTTTGCGCACAGTTCTACGTCACCGGACTAATTTGCCTAATCTTCGCGGTACTTTAGACTGCGATAGAAATGCAGACAGCAACAGGTCTGTGGGAAAAATAGCTCCTGGGAAAAAAAGTTCCTGGGACAAATTGTTCCGGGTAATTTCAGTAGAAACGTGGCTTTTGATTGTTGATAATTCAGGCAACAAAACATTTATAATGTTATTTGAAATTTGTGAAAAGACTGAATGTTCAACCTCTATGCATAACATTGCAAACACAGTGTACTTCCATTTCACACAGTCTCATTTTCATTTGTGCTACTTTAAATTTGGCATTTACTCTTACTGAGGTCTATAGTTTTTGATCTTACATTCAGCTCAGCTGTTTTCAAACTCATTCCTCTTCAAATTCTGGGCTAAATGAGCCTTTAGTACTGAATAATAAAATTTTAAAATTCTATTATGTTCAAATTAAAAGTAAACCACACTAGAAGTAAATTAAATCATTTTGAATGCTAGCCTCAATATCAGCCTCAAATTTCTTGATGGTGCACCACTAGTTACCCATATTAACTTTTTATGGGGTAATCATTATACTTAGATAAAGGTGCCTGACTCTTTTCTGTAGCTTAAATAGTAGAGCACGGAGCTAGCAATGCCAAGGTTGTCTGTTTGATTCCCAGGGAATATGTGAACTGCTAAAATGTATACCTTGAATGCACTCTAAGTTGCTTTGGATAAAAGCATCTGCCAAATGCATAAATGTAAATTACCTGACATTGTGCGTTTTCATTGATTTGTTCAGATAGGAGCTGAAAGTGTTCAGATCCTCTCTCTCCGTGTGTAAAAGGATCTTTGAAATGAAGATAGACAGCAGCGCATAAGCAATTACAAGAGCACACCAGCTCCCAGACTCTCATGCATTGATCGAAAAACTGGAGCAGGAAGAGGTGAAACTTTGAGGCCTGGCCTTGAGGAGATGGTAGTGGTCTTTTTTACCCAACTGACGGATTTCCTGTCGGCCTGGAGCCTTTGTGTCCAGATGGTGGCATGTGCTTGAATGCTTTGAAAGAGCAAAGGTTGTATGTAATGAAGTCTAGTCAATCCTGGAGAGAACCGAGTGAGCTGCATAGATTCAGTCTAGCTCGGATGACTTGGTTTTGAACTTTTACTTATTTTTTTGCTGCTATCATTTCCTTGTCTCTCCCTCTCTCCCAGTTTTTTTTACTTTCTCCCTACTGTTCTCCCTCTCCATCCCCTCAGGTTTCTTTTAGACAGTATCTGTCCTCTTCGTCCATGCTTGCTGACAGGTGTCCTTGAACCGGGGTCAGACTCTGTCTTCGTACTTATCTACCGCAAAGTGATATTTGGGAAACAAGCGAAGTCGCTGACATTTAGGAGTGGAGTTTTGAAGGGGGATTTGGTGTATTCGCCTAGAGCTGCATCCCAAATCCTGTTAAAAAAAGAGAGTTTGACTCAGGAATTTGTGTTTGGGTAGTATAAGAGCACTTGTGGGGTCTTTGAATGAAAGATTTGTAGCCCAGCGGTGAAAGATTGTTAGAGTTTCTTAAATTGTGAGGGGCTTCTGGGTTTGCGTCAGCTGGTGTTCCCAGCGGACTTAGAGGAATATTTAGAGACGGGATGGAAATGATGAACCAATGTTCCTACAGCCCTGTATATATAGCACACAGCCTCAATACACACGACCCACATTCACTCCGTCACTCACAGGAAGAGAGAAACTGGGTCTGGAGTACATTCACAACCAGTGGGGATAATGTATAGCACAGCACACACCAACAAATACCTAAAGTCTACAAGCGCACATACTCTCAAATTGTCTATCTTGTGGGTCTGGCTTTAAGAATAATCTAATGGTTAATTCCAGGTGTTACTTCTTTTGCAGGTCACCGTTCGCTGCCGTAACAGATTATTCCGTGACCCGGAACAACGTGATCCAGCTGTGCCTGGAACTCACTACAATAGTACAGCAGGTAATGACATTCATCAACCAAACCAACTAGATCAAACGTTCTCCTGTGAGATGCTACAAATACATTGAAATTGACACTTCTGATGGAAATAAAATTTTGTGAGAGTGTAATTCTGCTGGGGAAATTCTTGGAAATATTTATGTAGGTCATATATGGCTCTAGTCTAGCAGTGGAGAAGGACTTTCAAAGCTGAGATTGGTGCAGTGAGGGATTTTTCTTTTTTGCCAAATATGATGATGAGGGACTAAAACATAAAATATATAGGCAGCTGTATATTTCCATGTAAAATGAATAAATCAATAAATCAGTGCAAGTTTCCATTTCCAATATAAATATGTAGGTATTTTATTGTCATTGCAAATTGTTAAATGATGTGGAAAATATTTACTTTTATTAAATGAAAACTTATATATATATATATATTAGGGCAGTCAAGCGATTAATATTTGTAATCTAATTAATTACATGATGTGGCGATTAATCAATCGAATTAATTGCAAATTAATCGCACATCAAATTTGGCTGAGAATTTACTCCCAAAAGATCATTTAAAGTCATTATTGTGTAAAGAATCAAATAGACATTACAAAAAGTAGCTTCATCAAGAAATATTTTATTTGTTTCAACAAATAATTTATTACACATACTCTTTTGGACCATGAGGGTGAGTAAATGATGACTGCATTTTTATTTTTGGGTGAACTATCCCTTTGATGTTTTTTATTTATATGGAAATATGAAATAATTTTTTTAAATAAAATTATACTCTAAATAAGAATCTAAAACTGCCAGTACGTGGCGGTAAATGTCTTAATCATTCAGTCAATCATTCATTCATTCATTTAAAATGTGGATTTAGAAATGAAACTCTGCTGTGTAGACGTAGTTATATTTTCGTTATTTTTATATTATTATATTTTATATTTTAAACGTAATTAGTGTCACATGATCCTTCAGAAATCAATATGCTGATTTGGTGCTCAAGAAACATTTCTTATTGTTAGCAATGTTGAAAACAGTTGTGCTGCTTAATACTTTTGTGGAAACCATGATACTTTTTTTTTTAGGATTCTTTGATGAATACTGTAGAGAGTTATTAATTTAAAAAAAAACTAAACTAAACTATGTTGTTTAGCTAACAAAACAACACAGTTATATGCCTTTGTATTGACACTAATCTCATATTAATTTCTATTACATTGTTTTTTAATGATGAAAAACTACTGAGTGCACATTTAAGGTATTAATATTATTTAAACCTCTCTCACATATCAACTCCTTTTATGTTCTTCCGCATGTTATGAAGAGGTTTTAAAAAGCACTATGAGGATATCAAGAACTACAGCTCATTTGTTATTGAATGCATCATTGGTAATGTAGTCCTTTAGAGCAGATCAGGAAGGGAAACATGATCAGTCCTTTGTAGAGAAATACGAGAAAGGAGAATGATTCAAGGCTCCTGCAGTTATGTGCGTGCTAGTGTCTGTGTGTGTGTGTGTGTGTACCCAGCAGAACATTTTTGGTAGGGTCAGAGGATCATGGCCAGTAAGAGCAGCATTAAATGGATGAATTTGTCACAGCCAGCTCAGCCTGTGCGCTGCTCACAAACTATCTCTTAATCCAGGACAGATTACAGCTTTGAAGCCAGAGATCTGGGTCTAATCTTAACTAATGCAACTAGTATTGAGTGCTCAGGACCAGCAGGGGTCCTTTTCCCAGATCAGCCCCTGTGAGATTAGAGCAAAATCTTTTTTTTTTTTTTTTTCCAAATAAAACCATTTTAAGTTGGAAAGTGTTTTAGAACATGCTAGCTGGTTCCTACCTGATCCAAGATGGTAATTAGCTGATCCAAGATAATTCAAACAGGTTTAGCTGACCAGATGGACTACCAGCTGGTTGGAACCTGAATGAGCTGGTAGACAATCTTGTACCAGCCTATGTTCCAAAAACCTGCTTGACCATCTGATTTATCCACCAGGGCACTTGACTAAGATGGTTAGCCTGGTCCCTGTCGCTGGTAGTATACCACTGAGTCTGTAGTCAACCACCTAAATGAGCTTTAATGACCACAATCCTCATTACTACATTAGTGCATTATAGCTTACATAGCCTGTATGGATGAGCACCCCCTGCTGGCATCACTATTACCTCCATCTTAGTTTTTGTGTGTTTGTGTGTTTGTGTGTGTGTCTCTCTTTCACCGTTTCACGCTGTGTGGTGTCTTCTCATGATTTAAAGTAATGGTTTATCTAAAAATTAAAATTTATCATTATATGTTGTTCCAAAAATTCTTACTGTCTTCCATGGAACATAAATGTCTTAAAGTGAAAGTGAATAAGGTCTGTGCTGTGGCTGCTCCAGACTCCAAAATAATGAAATAAAAAGCAACCTAACAGCACCGTAAAAGTGTCCATCTGCAAATATATTAAAAGTCTTCCAAAGCCATATGACAGCTTTGTGATAAACAGACCAAAATTTAAATATTTATTCATCCACAGAGCTCTCTTTGGCATGTTTAGCGATGTTTGATGTGTAAAAAAAAAATTGTTCTTTTGAGTCGGATCATTTAAATGAATCATTTGATCCAGTTCCAAATCAGTCTGAATGATTTGTTCACGAATCACACTAATCTGGATCTAGAGTTCAGCTCACTAACTACAGCATAAGACCCAGATAAGTCATATTTTGAGACAGTATTAGTAATCAGTTACATATTTATTATGAATTTCATTTATGTATTAAAATTATTTTAATTGTGTTTTGACCATTACATTAAAATATGCTCATGATGTGAAATTTGGATTACTATATATATATATATATATATATTAGGGCTGTTCAGCGATAATCGTTATATATATATATATTTATATTTTTATATATTTATATTATATAAAAATATATAATATATACATGAATGTGTGTTTATTTATATATATACATAATAATTATGCACAGAACAAACACACATATATTATGTAAACACAGACTCTTATTTTGGACACGATAATAACGATTATCGTTGAACAGCTCTAAATATATATTTAATCATAATATAAAAAATATTTAAAAAAATAAAAAAGATATAAAAAAGGCTGTATTTATTTGATCAAAAATACAATAAAAATAATAATATTGTGATTTATTATTACAATAAATTTTTTTTTACTTTTATTATGCTTGACAGTTCCAGTCCCTGGTTCATTTTCGAATTTAGGTTTGGAACAACATGAGCATGAATAAATAATGACACAATTTCATTTTTTTTAATGCAAACTATCTCTTTAAACACTATGCTGTGACATGAGAATGCATGTATCTTAAGTGCACCTTGAGTCCTAATGACACACACACACACATATACAGGTTTGTTTTGCTATCAAAGTGAGGACATTCCATAGGCGTAATGGTTGTTATACTGTACAAACTGTACCTTCTATCCCCCCTACACTACCCCTACCCCTATTTCAAAGCTATTTTAAATATGAGGACTCATGAAATGCCCTCATATTTCATGTTTACGTCGTAATACCAGTGTAATACCCATGTCATTACACAAACTTGTGTCCTCATAAATCATAAAAACACGCACACACACACACACACATACACACACACAGACAAACACACACATATAAATATGCACACTGGCATCCTGCGTGATGATCCATAGCTTGAGTGACAGCACTGGAGAATACGTACAGAGATGCTCAGGGGTGCTCGAAAGGGAAGTGAATCAGTGCGGTTTCATTTCCTGGGAACACATTTCTCTCTCTCTCTCTCTCTGCGAGAGTCTCAGGTCTGAGGACTGGTTATTACTTTATTGTGATGAAAAGGAAGAGGTGCAGGTGAGAGCACCAAAGACGATGACAAAAAAAATAAGCTTTCTCACTAAGATGCTGCAGAAACCGAGACATATAGTTTCGACGACCAAAGAAAAAGCGAATCATGTCCTCCTACTGGGCATTGTTGGGTTTGGGAGGTCAGTGATGGATATAGGAAGCAGAGTGGGTGTTGCCATGGTGACGGCTGATGGCCAGAGATCAGTTTCTTCAGTACGTTTTCTTTAATATTTCATGTTCAATGTATCCATATATGCCAAGCAAGGATTTATAGTCTTGTTTTGTCTGTCCATGGACCAAATGTCCTGACAATGTCATTTTTCAAAGTTTTATAATGGACTTTTGTTCAATGAGTAGAAAACTATATGACTTCCTTTGATGGATGTATAGCCTATGATACAATGACCATTTATGAAATATGAAAGGACAGTTAAGAATATTAAATGACTTACTTGGCTGCTAAAAGAAAAACACTTCATAACAGCACTAAATTATGCCATATTCAGTAAAAATGCCACAATGGTCTTTAAAGTGGTAGAATTGCATCACTTCCATTACAATCAACAATGTTGCATGAATGTTAAGAAACATTTGTTATTATTATCAGTGTTGAAAAACATTTTGATGCTTAATATTTTCATGTGAATGTGATACTTTTTTCCCCCCAGGGTTTTAAAAATGAAGTCACATTTATTTGTATAGTGCTATACAGTATACAATACATTTCAATTCATTTCAGTTGATTCAGTTCAGTTTAATGACTGTTGATGCTGCAGAGTTCATCAATTATGAAGCATTTGATTCAGCTTTAAAGCAGCTCTACAGAAGATAATTATTATTCAGCTCTATTTAGTTCAATGTTGATTCAATTCAGTTTAATCACTGTGTCAATGTTAGTTCATCAGTTATGAAACAACTTCAAAGGCAGAAGACTACAGAAGACAATAGTGTCATTATGTTTATTACATATGTCTATTATTCTTTAATGAATAGACGGTTCAAAAGAGCAGCATTAATTTGAAATAGAAATATTTTGTAACATTATAAATCTCTTAACTGACACTTGATCAATTTAATGCATCCTTGCTGAATAAAAGTTTTTTTTTTTTTTTTTTTTTCCTTCAAAAAACAGCTGTAAAATACCTCATTCAAATTTTTTTGGGGATTTTTATTGAAAATAAAGCTTAAAATTTAAAAAGTTCACATTTTTAAAATTGTTATACTATTGTAAAATAGCCTTTTTTTGGACTTTATATTGGAAGTAAAGTTCTCCCATTTTAGGGGCCGTTTACATATTGCGTCTAAAAACGCGTGGAAAGCGTGGCCGCGCCGCTTTCTCCTTCTTTCCAAAGCGCTCGCGCTCCCGTGGCGTCTGTCGTTGCTATGCAACCATGAACTGCACTCTCCACGAGGAGTAGGAAGTTTCAGCAAAGGATAAATTGATTTCTAGCCCTTGCATTACTACTAGATACGTTTGTGGAGATATAAAAACCATCCTGTACAGCTATGATCAGCTGTTCGGCTGAACTTTTGATGTTTTGTCACGGAAAGGCAGAATCTGATCGGTTGGTTCGTCACATGACCTGCGGTGCGCTTGCGGCATTCTGAAAAATTGCGAATTTTTCATCTCGATGTGCCTGGAAAACGCACCACATGCGTGTTGCGACCACGTCACTTCCAATATGAGCGCGCATGCCGCGCTTACATTTGAAATCACGAATTTGAGCGCGCAAAAGACGCGATATGTGAACGGCCCTTTACTGTGGCTGAAATCTGGCGTCGAGCTCACAGATGATTGGTCTACGATTATAGTGAACATTTTGAATGTGCAGCCTCAACAACTGTATAGACCACCTCAAACTGTCGGTTACTTCCAGTGTAGACTCATCTAGTGTCAGGTTATAATAATAACAATCAATGTACAATGATCTGTTTTGTGACCAAAAGACAAGCAAATAACTGTAGAAATGTCCTCTACATTTGTCTATGTGTATGTATACACTCCATGTAGGTCTTAATGCACTCTATATAAAACACCTGCACAAACACAATCACCCTGCAGATTTGCTATTTTTCCATGAACTTTCACAGCAGTCCTGGCCCCCAGCGGGAACCTCAGGAGCTCCTTGAAATGTCTCCATCAGAGCCTGAATGTTAAATTGAGCCTGGGGCTCTCCTCTGTTCAATCTTCCTACATTAGATCAGCATCTGACAGAGAGAGAGAAAGACATTTCTGAACACAGTGACCCAGCTGTTTGGAAGATTATCCCATCTGCAGAGATACTTTGCTCAGTAAATGTTTTTTCAAGCACTCTGTGTGGGTGAGTGTGTACGTGAGAGTCCTAAACTGTTTAAAATGACAGTAATATCTTACCTCTCCTCTTCACAGGACTGCACCGTCTATGAAACTGAAAATAAGATCCTCCATGTGGTAAGTGTTTCTCTCTTCTTTTTTTTTTATGCTGCAATGTGAGGCTGATAATGAGCTCTAATGTTTCTCCTGTAAGCTCTGCCCCCATTTTTACAGGAAGAACCGTGAGGATGCTCATACACATACTCTCTCTGCATGTTATTTCTGGGTGATAGACAAAATGTCACACCTGGCTGATTTTATAACCACACGATGACGTAAATAGACGTTTAAATGTAGTTCATATCAATGATGCATTCAGAAAACTGATTCGTTTGAATCATCATCAAGTAGCGTTTGCCGAAGTCCCTGCCTTTTTGGCCCCAAAGAATCTTCCTTTTTTTGTAGTAGTAGTGGTAAAAACAGATCTAGTATTACATTAAATAACAGTATTTCTCACGGTTATAAATGTATGTGTTTTAGTTTGGTGCTGTTACTCTATTTTTTTTTTTTTTCTCCAGCAAAGAACCATTTTAAGGCCTCTTTGAAGAAAATGTATTTATTATATTATATTATATTATATTATATTTTATTATATTATATTATATTATATTATATTATATTATATTATATTATATTATATTATATTATATTATATTATATTATATTATATTATATTATATTATATTATATTTAAACAACTCCCTGCCAATTAATACAGAACCTTTTCCAAACCAAATTATCAATAAAATGTAAACTCCTTACTGATTTTTGGACCACATAGTGATGGGAATGGACATTTCTCACTGTTATTAATACAGTTTAGTTGTAAATTTGTGTATTTGTTTGGTGCTGTTACTCTAATCATTTTTTTTTTTTTTTCATTTTTAATGCCTGCTTGATTTTATTTTAATTAATTATTTATTTTATTTTATTTTATTCATTTTGACTGAATCATTGATAGTATTTTTTTCATAGATAAGAACCATTTTTAATGCCTGCTTGATTATTTTGTTTTGTTTTGTTCCATGAAGGATTTTTTTTTCTTTGGGTGCAGGGATCTCAGCCTTTTACCATTGAAATTTACCATTGAAATACATTTTAGGGATGGCTTTTATGAATTGTAAAAGACATGATTCTTTATGTAAGTGTTTTACATTTGTTACTGTAAAATCGTCAGATGACCAGTGAACATGATTTAGTAAACATGTATTATGCTACTTCAGGTCCTGAGGTGAAGTTCCCATTGCAGTCACAGGAGACCCACATCAAGGCTCTTTGTGAGATTCCTGTCTCATACACACTAGCGCACAGCAGTGTGTGTGGCAGGTCCTGTTGTCGCCACAGACTGCTGGGCTGGGCACAGCTGTCATTCTCACTGAGTCCCACAGCTATAAATACCTTCACATTGCATCTGCTAGCAGCAGATTTCATTTTACAGCACCACCCCACCTCAGTTACTGACTGTAGGAGGAGAAACAAACACACCAATGACACCAGATGAAAGCAGAAACTGAGCGAAAGATGAAACCATAACAAAGTGAAATGAAGTGCTACAGGACCTAAAATGCAAATATGAATCTGCAATATACGTACAGAAATGCTAGAAAATCCAGAAATCCAGAGAAATCCAGGTGCACTTTTTGCAAATCCAGTAGCAATTAGTATCATATCTTAATGACAGTGTGCCTTTCAACATGGCACTAGATAGGTACTTTATGTAGGTAGGTAGAATGACAGGAGATAGATGGGTAGAGAGATAAGTAGATAGAATTAGTGGCTAGATAGGTTTGTAGGTTGATAGATGGTGCTACAATACATAGATAGATAAAACTATGTGGTGACTAATGTTTTCTAGCTGGTTGCTAGGCAGTTGCTAACCGTGTTGCGCTAGTCACATAATCGGATAAACTTTTTTCAAGTGACTAGTAAAGTAACATTACTTTTAAATTTACAACAATTTATCCTAGTTACTTTTTTAAATAAACATGAGGGTTTTGTAGTTCTGTCATGATCTCTGAGAGATTGGCATGGTAATGGATATGGCAATGTAAATTTATTTGGTCTTGGCAGAATAGATTTGCTATGCTGCTGCTGTTGCAGATCAAGTACAAAGACTTGCTATTGCCGATACATTCACAGTCATGCTGCTGTAAGCATGTAAGACATGCTGCTGCTGCACATATAACATACATGAAATAACCCCTAGCAGATCTATACAGGTGGAGCTGGGGAAGGTGGGGAGTTTTTTGAAAGCACGCTGCAGACTGCTAACAGCAAACACTACTTGTATTAAAATTTTGAGCTGTGGCTCATTGGCCGCTGATGCAACAGCAACCAATCAGCTGCGCTATGTAGATAACGATGTGATAGCTAGCTACCAAATTGAGTTAAGGACCTATCAGCCTGCGCCATCTAGAGTTTCATGAAAGAACTTGGTATTTCTAGACTAAAAGTGAGCATGCATTTATTTATTTGCACAAAACAGATTCAGTGTTCCTTAAAATGAATAAAAACAGCAAAATGCAAACTCAGAATATTATATGCAAACCTGTAATAATTAAATATGTTAAATAACACAAATATACTTTCTCACTTTATTAACAAATGTATTTGCTGCAGACATTTGATGATTCAATTAAACCAAAATGACTTTAGATAAACATCACATTTGTGTTTAATTTTTTAAATATTATTGCTGAAGTAATTCTTCTGCAGTCCAGAATGGCAGCACAGTAAGGTTTGTTTGAGCTACGCCCTCTATACAGTGTAGGCGTCAATTTGCATTTCCTTCAGCCTGAGGCTTATTCATATCACTTATGGTGTAAAAGGGTCTTTACATTTGCCAGAAATATAACTTTTTTTGATATTAAAAACAAACAAGCAATCCCAGCCCAGGTGAGAAAAAGTAATGCAAAAGTAACATAACATTACTTTTCATTAAAGGTAACAAAGTGACGCAATTAGTTACTTTTTGGGAGTAACACAATAATGTAACACATTACTTTTAAAAGTAATTTCCCCAACACTGGTTGCTAAAGTTTTTTGGGAGGGAGGGAGGTATGTAGATAGATGCAGTCATTAACAGGAAATGAAACAACATTGATTTCCACCTCCTTCACCCTGAGTAAACTACACCAATATCCAAGACGGGTGAAATCTGATTATAATCACTGGGAGTTTGATATAACATTGTTGAGAAAATGAAAGAGAAAGGATGAAAGTACAAGGAAGACTTACAAACACTGGGAAACAAAGAGAAATTAATTGTTTATAGAGGAATGTTTTTAGAGTAAGTGTTTAATTAATTGTTGTAAGACTAAAGCAACTATAAGCACTAGCAGATAATGTTGTCACGATACTGGAATTTACGATACCTAGAAAAATCGATATTCGATACCACAGGGAAAACTACCATTTATACCGCCATACAGATTTGTTATTATCTCATAATTTTTTGATAATTTGGGTAATTTTGTTGTAATCGCTTACACACAGAACAGGGAGGCTTTATTTGAATCGGTGAACTACATTTACAAAAAAAAAAAGAAAAAAAAAAAGTAAACAGTTATAAAAGAAGAACAAATAAACAAATTGCAAATTATAGTACAAATAAATACAATAGAATAAAGAGACAAATTAAATAAACATGGCTTTAATTTTTTCAGGTGGTTCTATAAGTAGTATTCAGGTAACATACTACAGAAATGAAAGTAATCAAATGTAAAATAACACTGGATAATTTTCATTGTATATATTAAATACAGATTAATGCTCACAATTAAAGTTACAAAAGTTATTTAGTCAAGGGCAGCGAGTGATTTTCTCTTTGTCTTTTGTTCTTTGATTAATATGACAGACAGTAGCAGGTTTAGGCTGCTGTCACTTTAAGAGCTAATGCACGGATCCAATATACTGTTATACAACATGCTTTTTCTCTCAAATATTTATGTTCCAAAACTGACTATTTTGACTTTAACTGATGGCATTTTTTTACCGTTTAAGTGCAATAAGCCACGAAAAAGAAGTCATACTCGCCCGGCTGTGGTACTCGCGAGCTGTTTGATAGGTGGCTTGATGAGAGTGCCACTTACATAGATCAGTGGTAGAGGGGGAGGCGCTATCAGACTTCGATGTTAAATGACAAAATAACCTTATAAAATTCACTCACCACACTGATGAGTACATAGTGTATAAGTGCATAGTGTATAGTGCATCATTTGGGATGCAACTATAGTCTTTTTAGGCATAACAAAGTCATTCCCAATGGAAATGGCTTCAGAACTGCAACTATTTATTAAAACTGTGTCCCACAAACATTGACTTCAGCTATGGATGTATTCTGTGGTCATGGGACATTAAACCTAAATTTGATTATATATATGAAGCTGAGTTATATCTAATAAATGATCACCCAGAGCAGAAAATAATTTATATGCTCTCTCTTTTTCTCTTCTGAAGTGTAAGACATTATCTGGAGTATGTGACCACATCATCTCACTGTCGTCAGACCCCCTGGTGTCCCAGTCGGCACATCTGGAGGTGGTTCAGCTGGCTAATATTAAACCTACAGAGGGTCTGGTAAGATCATTTATACTGTACATTGCTACTGACCGCTGTTCTAATTACTGCTGTTTATCACTATGATTTTAATTTAGTTATTTAAATTACTGTAGGGGTTTTTTTTTTTGTAAATGTAAATGTATTTGTTCATAACTTTATGTTAATGCTGTCACACTAATTGTGATTGATAAATACTTTTGTAAAAATAAATCAGATTATCTGATAATTTATTTACATATTAAATACTGTTAATTATTTAATATAAAGTAACTAATATATTATAACTCTACCGTTCAAAATATTGGGGTCTGTAAGATTTTATTTTTGAAATAAATCAATCCTTTTATTCAGCAAGGATGCATTAAATTGATCAAAAGTGACAGGAAAGATAGTGATAATGTTACAAAAGATTTCTGTTTAAATAATGCTGTTCTTTTGAACTTTCTATTCATCAAACAATCCTGATGAAAATGAGTCCTGATTTCCACAAAAAGTATTTTCAACATGTTTTCAACATTGATAATAATATAAAATGTTTCTTCAACAGCAAATCAGCATATTAGAATGATTTCTGAAGGATCATGTGACACTGAAGACTGAAGTAATGATGCTGAAAATTCAGCATACCAGGAATAAATTACATTTGAAAATATATATTAAAACAGAAAACAATTATTTTAAATGGTAATAATATTTCACTGTTACTGTATTTACTATATATCTGATCAAATAAATACTGCCTTGATGAGCATAAGAGACTCCTTTCAAATACATTAAAAATTCTTACCATACCCAACTTTTCAATGGTAATGTATTAAAGATATTTAATGTAATTTTGTAGCTTGACTATAGCTTAACTAATTGTAAAGTAACTTGTATAGCTTGGCAAACAATTTGAAAGTCATTCCCCAAAACTGATCTTTGTCCTAATGAGCGAATATGTGTGTGTATGCTTGCTTGTGTTGATATGTGATCAAAAATCTCTTTTATTAAAAGTAATTTCACTTCTCTATATGCACATGAATAAACTAGAAGGCTTTTGAAGTGCTCTTTAATGTGTGTATGAGACAAAAAGAGAAATGAAGAGATTATTCATTATAGTCTATTATTCTTTTCCTTTGTCTCATATCTTAAGGGAATGTACATCAAATCCACATATGATGGACTTCATGTTATCACAGGAACCACAGAGGGGGTAAGAGCCAGTCAGTGTTAATGTGTGTGCTCCAATTCATGTGTCTTTATAATGTCCAGTATGCTGCAGATAAAATGAATAAATCTCAGCAATTGATTGTACAGCTATTACTGCACATGATCAAACCACAGGGCAGGAGATAGAGAGAGAAAGAGAGAGAGCTATGCAGACAGGAGTGCTCTAAATAAAGATCCACTGATCATGTGACTGAAAGCCCTTAGTTTTTGTTGTAGCTCTAATAGTGGGTGAAAATCGCCCGGTATACTGCAATATAGAGTACCCATAGAAAAGAAAAGGCACAATATATATTTCATATGTTATATATCAATTGCATCTTCTAGACCACACTAAGATTAAATTGATAACAAATAGAGACAAATTAAGGTGTCTCATATTTAACTCTTGATCGAATGTCTCCTCTAGAGTTTTAGAAGAGATGTGTGCTCAGATTTGACTTGATACCAAAGTGTGCAGATTCAGAAGTCTGACATTTCAACATTTCATTATTACATTATCAAGAGCTATTCTTTTCACATTAATTATGTATCTCTGCTCTATGCTCTTTGTTTTTTATTTACAGTACACTATAACAATGATCATCAATCAAGTTACAATATAATTAGAATACCAGACTGCTTTTATGATGCAATTCCTGTATTATGATAAACAAATTTAATTTAGGCTTTTATTTACATATAAACATTCATCAATGCACACATCAGATATGGTAGACAGAAGCTCAAGCATGAGATTCATTCTCATTTGTTACACTGCACGTTTGATCCAATGAGGTTCATTCTCGCAAGAACCAATGAGGTTTGTTCTCGCGCGTCAAGCAGGTTCCGTTGAGCTTCTGTTTATGTTCGCTGATCAATGTTTATATGTGAATAAAAGCATAAATTCAATCCATTCATCATATAAAGCAATCAAGTCTCTTTTCAAAAATGGACTAAACCGCTCGATTCATATGGATTAGTTTTACAATCTCTTTATGAACTTTTTGAAGCATCAAAGTGGTAGTTGCGTGGACTGTCAATGGAGGGATAGAAATCTTTCAGATTTTATTTAAAATATATTTGTGTTTTTATTTGACAATTATTTATTTCCCAGCTATTATTCTGTCTTTTTATGTCTCTACTTCTTTTCATCTCTTTCTTAGTCTCCAGCAGATCGCTGTAAAAAGATTCATGCAGGTGATGAGGTCATCCAAGTGAACCATCAGACAGTGGTGAGTGTCAGTCTCTCTTATGCCAAATGTGGCACAGAAGCGCTTGTGAAGTGGCAATTAGGTGTCTTTACACAGACTGTTTAATGGTGCTCAGAGGTGGCATAAATGCATTAACACAACAATTTAAACTGCATATTGTTTTACTACGCACTGAGTTGGATCGGTGCAGGAATTTAGTCTGGCTTTTATGCTGCATTGCGTCTTTACACAGAATTTTGAGCAGGCACTGAGCAGCCTTAACTCAGCTGTGTAAAGATGCCTTTAGTCATTCAATCCATTAGGCTCATTTATTTTTTCTGTTTTATCATCCATCCATCCATTCATCCATCACTTATTTTCCCCTATGTATGCAAGTCTCACTTGGCATTCGACAGCAGTTGCCCCCTTCCTCCGTGATTGTGTATGGAATTATGGGACTGAAATTAGTTCCATTTGAATTTAAGAGCTTTAACGTGTCCTTGTTAAAGCACCAAGAGGTTTAAAACATATTTCAAGTATTACTTGATGTATTTTCAGCTCATTTCTAGGACTGGGGCAACTATATTCCAATTTGACTAAATTCACAATGCTGATTGAGTGTTATGGCGTTTTTGAGTGAAACTGGAGGGTGTTTAAAGGGCATAAAAAGGCTTTAAATGAAGGACAGTGGAGTTTGTTTTTAAGGATGGTTGTATTTGAGTGATTTTTTTTTTTTTTTTCTGTGAATATGGAGTGCGTCAATAGGTCCTCCAGGTACTCCTGTGCAGTTGCCTTCAAAGAATTGATAAAGAGCTTTTTCTGTGTATATGTCTACAACTAACTGCACATGGATTTTAGCTTGTGAAATCAATTCTGTTTGAAATTATTCCCTGTGTTTGATGTGTATGAGGTGCTGAATAATTCTTTGAATATTTGAATTTTACTCTCAAGTGGTGGCATGTATTATAAAGTTACAAAAACAGAAATCTAAATGTTCCCTTTTCATCATCTCTGATTACAGTGACTTCTGACATTGCTGTTCAGATTTAGGATGCTCTTTTCCCTCTGTTTTACCTCAAGGCATCAGAATTCAACTTCTGCATCAGTTTTTCTTGTTTGTCTTCAGTCATCTTGTCACCGTGGTGAGGGATGCTGAGCTCTTTTTGTGATGAAAGATCAGCAACACTAAGGCCTCATTAATCTTCATGTAATTCGATTGTCATCACCTTCATAATTGGATAAAAGTGCCTCTAATGTGTGATAAGCGATACGAATTCGGCTTGTAGCGAAAAACACACAGACAAACAATTACCGTAACAATGAGCAATTCATGCCCAGGAACAACCTCAGCGTATGGTGCATTGTGGGAGCTGCTCTATGTAACGTCTGTGATTAGTCCCCATACGCTACAGGATCAGGTCCTGTATATCCAGCCCATCTCAGTGTGTGTGTGTGTGTGTGTGTGTGTGTGTGTGTGTATTTGTGGTTGTGTATTGTGGTTGTGTCTGTCTGTCAAGTTTTACCTGCATTGTGGGTACCAAATGTCCCCACAAGGATAATAAAGGATAGGAAAACCTCAAACCACATACATTTTAGCTAACAGTAAACTGCTTAATAAACACATTAAAATATGTCTTAATAACAATCTAAAAATACATAAAGTTTTCTGTGATGGTTAGGGGATAGAAAAAATTATTAGCTCTATATAAATCAATAGAATACAGTAAATAGTTATCATTTTGACAGAAAAACAAATGTTTTTGCATGTGTGGATTGCTTAATTTCACCTCTTAGATATACGTAAGGGTGGCATATTAAAATGAACCATTGTTTTTTTAGGGAAATGACATTGAAGTGATGATTGGGTTTATTATATATATTGTTACTATACGCCACTTGAGTCAGTGATAATGTACAATGATTTTTTATAATGTTTTAGTAGCTGTGTATCTAACAGCATATCTTAAACATTGTAAAATCATGTGTGGTACACTTCACAGCCTTATTACTTATAAATTAATGTAGTTTAATAATTCATCTGTAATGTAAACATCTTTAAAAATGTATAGTTTGCACATAGTGTGTCACATTATTTTAGAATTATATTTAAACAATTGCCTCCAGCTATTAGCTTCACTTGCTGGCTTAGTAATCATTTTACAAAAGCATAACATAATTATTTAAACAATTTTATATATATATATATATATATATATATATATATATATATATATATATGGCTGGAAATGGCTGAGATTCACTGGGGGGACTCTATATGGGAACTTTTTTTTTTTTTACTTTCAATGACTTTTCAGATGTATTTAAATATAAAATATTATATAATTATATAATATGCTAACATTAAACAGGCCTATTTCATGCAGACACATGAAAGGTCAATGAACAACATTTATGAATTGTGTGTGGCACAAACATGTTCATTCAACAGAATCTCTGCTTGGAGAAAATTACCTGTTTGATTTTTGGCCAAATTAAAGATACATTTTCTAGGAATTTGCATATGTGGTGCATGCTGAATTGAACAGTTCACAAGCATTTTAAATACATTTATCCTCAGGTTAAAGACAACTGAATGTTTTGGATGGTTACCTCTTAGTTTACTATACTTTGAAAATCAACAATCAAAAACACATTTAAAGGGGAATCCAGTTTTAACGGAAAAGGAAGCTGATGTGCATTCTAAAAAGCAAAATAATTTGGATAATGTATCTAGAAAATATAATAATATTCACTCATCCCTTTTCTTAAACAATGGTTAAATGTGATGTTAATCATTTTATAAAAACTTTTTGTTTTGAGGATGTTACTATAGACATGGAGTTTTTTTAAAACATTGCTACATGAACATGCAGTTCTATTTTAATATTCACTGAAATAATTTCAACTGCTGATTTTAAAGAGTAGCCTATTAATGGATTGTTCTCACTCTCACAACCCATTTCATCACATAAGGATATGATGCTGTTTTTACTCAATGAGTTGCAAGATTCTGAAAATTGAGAAACACATTTTTTTTAAAATAGTGTTCACAATTCTCCCATGATTCTGAATAGACACACAAAAAAATAACATGTAATTTACTAGAGGTTCTGACATAATGTTAGTTGCTGCAGTCTATTTACAAAAACCATTAATTATTTTGAATGAATTATTATTTTTTGAAAATCGGTTTGAATAAATGATTCAATGACTCAATTATAAAGATGTCACTTGTTTCATAGATGAATTAATGTTTTTGAACAATTCTTTGTAATGAATGATTCAATAACAAATACATTTTTAACAATCATTTGTCGCCACCTACTGGTGTAACAATGTAATTGATGCAATCTTTATTTGAAGTATCAAGTTATTTCCAAGGGTGATTTACTCTATTTTGTTCACTTCTGTTTAGGATGGGGGACTAGTTGTCTTCCTCGGTTGCGAAGAGTTTGGGTTTGCTCCCTCGTGAGGTTTATTTATTTGTTTGTTTCCCACACATGCAAAGTTGATAACAACTGCAATAAAGTAACAGCCTATAGTTAACAATTACTTGTTTACAAAGTGCCATGGGAAGTCAAACTATCTTTACTTAAAATGTTCTTGTACTGAACATGTTAATTCTTGGAATACAGCCAGGTTTTTCCTAATAGGCATATCTATCATATTAGCAGAACACATTTTACACATGAGGAAAACTAATGTTTAATTAATAATTCAAGAAGAGCCATGATTCTAGCTTGTACTTGGCCTTATGAAAAAGTAGTTCTTGTAATTGTTTAACATAGCATTTGTTACAATGAGGATATAATTAAAGCTAGACCATTAATGGCTCCTCATTGCATGCTTAGGGCAATGTTAACTTTTCTCTCTCTTTTTTAAATCTGTTGTCTTAATAGATTGTATATTATAAATTCCTCGACAAGTTAGTTAAAATGTACCACAATAAATACAATAGAACATGATAAATTCTAGGAAAGGTGGTCATGAGAAGTTTAAAAAGCTTGCAAGATCATCATGTTTTCCCCTCTTTTTGTCTTTTTAGTGGCTGTCTTTAGATCATGTTTGACTTTCTCCATAGCGTTTTACAACATTCTCAGTAGAATTCAAATGGGTTTCACATTTTATCATAGGAACGGCTCACGCAAATCTTATCATACTTTTGTAGCGCGCTGGTGAACGATTAACGAACGAACGAGATTAATCATGCAATTTTATTGTACTATGTTTTTGCGCTGAATCGGTTTAGTTTTCGTAAACCCTTCATTTCTATAAAAAAAATCTAACCAATTTGAACTGGAATGGTGTCCCCCCTCGAAATTCACTCCCAGGACGTCGTCCCCCTGTGTTACCCCCCATTTCCACCCCTGTATGTATATATATATATATATATATATATATATATATATATATATATATGCTGTATTTTTGCAATCCGCTAGGTGCCGCTAGTGTCACACAAACAACATACTTCACTATCAGTTTACGACACAGATCTAAATCAGACACCACAAATAAAAAACATCATTGCAAGTTAAATGTGTGCCAGAAGTACTTTTTAAATTAATAATTAAAAATGAGCATTACATAATTGGTATTAGCATCCTATTATAAATAAAAAAATTAAATGTAATTATAATAAATATAAATAGGCTATAATAAAAAAAAAATTAAACAAAAATGGAAACCCCCTTTGGTTAAGTCTAGTTAGTTTTCTATCAAATACAATGTGATTTTCGGTGATCAAGATCTGGCAGCAGCTCATTTTTCCTCTTGGGCGAGCGCTCTGCTCATAGCTTATCCTGCTTATGAAAAACGCCATAGGCCAGCAAACCAATGAGAATGCGGGACAATAATGACGCTCCATAACATAAGCACGAAGGCGTAAAAGCTGCTGTAGATCAGCTTACCCGGAAGTCTCCGTAACTGGCAGATTTAAATACATAAATTACGGACAGTTACATACGCATTACCAATCATGTAGGCTTTATGGTACACCTCAAACCAGGGATTTAATAGTAATTTATAATGTTAGTATTAACTGCAGAGTCCACGAATGGCTTGGGTATGCCGAGCATTCACAGCTTATATGGACCGCACATATATATATAGTTAGTGTATAGACTTCTTTTATTTTTATTGATTAAAATATAGTCAGTATTGTCATTCATTTTAACATTTACCTGAATTATTTTTTCCACATAAGGCATTTGGTTTACCATTCATGCTTTGAAGTGCAAAATTCATGATTACACATAATCTATTATGCATTGAAGGCTCAGACATTTCCAGGGTATGTCAAGTTCTTCCGTAGACTTTATTGAGGACTAAATTAAAAGATTAGCAAACATCACGCCTTATTGGTGTATACTCATCCTACATAGTAAACTTGATCAATATGTACTGTGTGTCAGAAAGCATGTGTGTGTGTGGTACATAGTTATATTCTCTCCATATTCACCATAGGCGAATATAGAGAGACGAATGTTAGCGTTTCCTAGCAGTTGCTTGTCAGGTGACGTCTCTGTGTGGCGTTCTTGTCGAGTCTGTGTTGACCCTATGTTTGTTGCTGTAGGTGGGCTGGCAGTTGAAAAACTTGGTAAGCTCTCTGCGTGGGGACCCTGCCGGTGTGACATTGACCCTGAAAAAGCGTCCCCAGAGCACGCTCACCTCCGCCCCAGCCCTACTAAAGAACATGAGATGGAAGCCCCTGGCCCTGCAGGTAGGATTCAAAATGCCCTGTCCCCAAAGCTTTCATCATTTGGGCTGCACTTTCCCCCTTTATCTGCCACCCGCTCCCTGAGCAGATTAGCTTTAATCGGCTTTTTGTGGAGGATTCGAGTTTGCTTCTAGACTTGTGACTCTAGACCATTAAAATAAGCTAAAACAACTAAAAATCATGATATTTCCTAGTATTTGGTTATTTGTATAGCGAATATACATCTTATGCCAAGCTCTTGTGTTGAGATCCACTGATCTACAGTAAACTTTTAGTCGTTTTCCCCAACAACTCCAACCAGATCTGCATATGTATATGTGGGCTGAAATATGTTAATGAGCTGATCGTTGTGACATCTGTTGTGATTTGTGAATGACAGGTTTTTGCAGTGTTATTTTCACAAATCATGTTTAATTTTTAAGCATTAATCAGCAGTTGAACAGTTTAAGTGTATTTATGGGTTAATACTGTATATTTAACTGTACAGTTTTACATTTAGATTACCTTTGCCATCATCTATCACTCACTTAAAGTTAATCTTAATCATTTAAAGTACCCCTATTATGCTACTTTCCCCTTATTTCTAAGGTCCCTAATTTTATTTTGGAGGTCTTCTACAATAGATTTACATGCATCCAAGGTCAAAAAACACTTTCATTTTCTCATAATATACATTGCAGCTTCCCCTTTTTTCTCACATTGTCTGAAATGGCTCGATCAAGGATCTAATCTCTCTAAAACCCTCCTTTCCCAGAACCTACTCTGCTCTGATTGGTCAGATTGTTCAGTCTGTTGTGATTGGTCTACCTCTTACAGCATGTGTTGGAAACTAAACGGCCGTTACTGTATCTGAATTTCAGCTTGGGAAGTATACACAGTGATACAAACAGTATGGCGTCGGTTTTACCGTATCAATTCGAGCCTGAGTCCTCATCCTTTGAATACAACCATGTGTAGCGATTTGCTTTCGAAGCACAGAAAACAGTGTCAACCTGACATGCTGACAACATGAACCAAACTCTTTCAGGCCTTAGCTACAACTACAGTGTTTGAGGGCGGGTCAAAGTAGATGTTTTTTCATGGGCAGCCAGTGAAGTCCATAGGTATTATGCTAATTTGTTACGAACCTACGTAGGTTAATGCAGGAAGAAAAACTGACGACTCATTTCACTCAGTTCAGGATCGGTTCTTTCTTTTGGGAGACAATAACACTGCTGGGTATTTAAGTCATTTGCGCTAACATCACAAAACTCAACCTGCTTTAGAAAGGGAACCTAAAAGTGTTTGTGTCTGTGCCAGAGAGAGCAGATTAGCTTTAATCGGCTTTTGCTGGAGGATTCAAGTTCAGTTCTAGACTTGTGACTCTAGACTAAACTTTTAGCCATTTTCCCCAACCACTCCCAGACAGATCTGTGCTTTGGCTGTTTTCATCTTATATGCTCATTTCACTGTGATTATTTGCACGTGCCTCTTTGTGCATATCGTGTGTACATCCAAATGTGCAGTCTGTGTCACAACCCCTGTTCCCAGCCTTTCAGCTCACTGGAGACACTAATCACATGTCTGTAGTCTCTGAAGTCATTGTGTTCTCTGGAGATGCCACGAATGTTTCCATAGACTCCCACTCATTATGTCAAAGCATCCTGACCCAGAGATCCCAGTGCACTGTTTACTGCAGACAGCACTGCAGAGGGACTGCGCCGCCGTCTCACTGCTCAGGGACCTATTAATCTCTATGCCTCGCCCTTGTGACTGTCTGCAGATATCAGTGTCTGGGTCGTGTCCTGGAACAGAGCTCCATTATTACATTTAGTTGAGCCCTCAGACGATTTTACCAGTCGTTTGAGCTCATAGTTGAAGTGAACTTTTATCTTTAATCCAATGATCTTGTCTGCCCAGCAGCCAGTTGTTCCCAGGAGTCCAACCAGCAGCTCAGCCACGCCCACAAGCACAATCAGCACACCCTCGAAGCGTGATAGCTCCGCCCTCCAAGACCTGTATATCCCGCCCCCTCCATCTGAGCCATACACACCCAGGTAACTCATCCAGTAAAGGCTTTTTTTTTTTTTTTTTTTACACTTTTGCTGCTTTTTTCATAAAGTTCACCTGTATAAGTTCCATCAAACCACTATATTTATCATGACAATTTCATCCTCGCTCACATCCTTACAATTAAACAAGCTGTTTTGCTACTGTACTTTTTAAATGCCTATTTTGATTGGCTAACCTCTCTGTACTTTAGAAAGGGAACTCTCTGTACAAAATTTATTGTGGAAGACTGTATATGTGGGCGGGCATATGTTAATAAGCTGATGGTTTTGACATCAGCACTGTTGTGATTTGTGAATGACCTTTTATTCAGAGTTTAGGTAACCTTTGTATGATCTGACACACAGTTGAAGTTTTTTTCTTGCATCACAGGAATAAATCACATTTCAAAATACATTAAAATAGAAAACATTTTAAATTGAAATAATATTTCAAAATTTTTACGGTGGCTGAGTGAGCTCAACATGCTGCAAAAATTAAAAAAACACCAGCAAATTAAGAAAACGTCATCATTTTGACAAATGTGCTGAAAATACAACACAACCAAATACAGAAACACGCTGCAAATACTCACAATGCAACCAAATACAGGAACGCACTGCGAATACTTACAACGCAACCAAATATAGAAACGCACTGCAAATACCCACAACGCAACCAAATACAGGAACGCGCTGCGAATACTTAGAACGCAACCAAATACTCACAACGCAATCAAATACAGGAATGCGCTGCGAATACTCACAACGCAACCAAATACAGGAACGCACTGCGAATGCTTACAACGCAACCAAATACTCACAACGCAATCAAATATAGGAACGCGCTGCAAATACTCACAAGGCAACCAAATACAGGAACGCGCTGCAAATACTCACAACACAACCACATACTCACAACGCAACCAAATACAGGAACGCGCTGCGAATACTCACAACGCAACCAAATACAGGAATGCACTGCGAATACTCACAATGCAACCAAATACAGGAATGCGCTACAAATACTCACAACGCAACCAAATACAGAGGAACGCCCTGTAAATACTCACAACGCAACCAAATACAGGAACGTGCTGCAAATACTTACAAGGCAACCAAATACAGGAACGCGCTGCAAATACTCGCAACGCAATCAAATACAGGAACGCGCTGCAAGTACTCACAACGCATCCAAATACAGGTACGCGCTGCAAATACTCACAACGCAACCAAATATAGGAACGCGCTGCGAATACTCACAATGCAACCAAATACAGAAACATGCTGCAAATACTTGTTGTGTTGTGAGTATTTACGGCACGTGTTGTCAAACTGATGAAGATGTTTTCTTAATTTGCTGGTGTTTTTTCTATTTGCAGTGCATTTTCTTCAGTGTGTTGAGCTCTCTCAGCCACCGTAGTTTTTACTGTATTTTTGATCAAATAAATGCAGCCTTGTTGTGCATAAAATACTTCTTTCAAAAACATTAGAAAATCTTACTGTGTGCATACAGTCTGAATATACTGTGTTATGTTGTACTTTTAGAGATGAAAAAGGTGGTCTCACAGGTGAGGGGGTACCTGTCGCAAAAGGGTCAGAATCACCAAACTCATTCCTAGATCAAGAGTACAGACGGCGATTTCCTCTCATGGAAGAGGAGGCCGTCCTTTATTGCTATGAGTACGACCCCAGCCACGGACCCACAACGTCCCGCCGAGACAGCACACCCACTTACGGTACACAAACACACACAGACACGAAAAATGTTGTCCATGAGCTCATTTCAGTAGGAGTTTAGTAGGTACAGCAGGGTTATTTACTCTTTTAGCATGGGGAATTTGGTTTATGCCTTTCTGTGCACCATAAAATTTGTTATTTTCCGCTGGGTTTTAACAGCAGATGTCTGAGGGACTGAATATTGACCCAGCGACTAACTCGAGGCGCAGACCAAACTTCTATGAACATCTGCTGATTGTAGAACAGCACATAATGAGCAAATAATCATTCTTTACCCCAATTATGATGCATAACTGAAAGTTCAGTTAATAAGAAAACTGTTAATAAGAAACAGTTTTAGATCTGCAGAAGAAAGAACTGGTTTGGGAAACTTCTGCTAATCTAAATATGTTCTGTGTTCTATATTTTTCCAACACTGCGCATGATTGTATGTGAGCATGTCTGTAGCTAGTTTCTTGCATAGGGGAGTTGGTTTTAGATTTTCTGTAATTAAACTCTAGGGAGCTGGGCTGCATTTTGTTGTGAGTGTGTGTGTAGCATTATGTCCCAAACCAGAGAACTCAGCTCTAGTCGTTAAATGCCAGCATGAGCCTCTGCAGTGGCACAGAACTGCTGACACACTCCATGCCCGCTGCTTCCCTAGAAAACGAGAGGACACATTAACTGTGACAGTTTGTCCTATACAAACACACACTCGCTCAAACTTACCTTGGCGTCTGTGGAGAAAATGGATTGCAAACTGTCATTTCACCTCCATCTTTCTATCCCTTGTCTTTCCACACACAGAGAATGTGATGTGTGTACATTCACATGTTTGTGCTTTCAGGTCGTATGAGGCCCATCTCTATGCCTGTGGAGTATAACTGGGTTCCTGACTACGAGGACCCAGCTAGAATGAAGAGAGAAGGTCGGAGAGGTGAAGTTTTTTGTCAGTTACAGTAACTACACATGGTTATTTTCTTGTTTATATTAATTCTCCTTTTTACTCTGCAAATTTATTATGGAAAAGTAATCATCAAACTGATTACAAAAAGAGTGGCCCATCTTAGGTGTCCAGTTATGTATGTTTATAGGTATTATTTTATGTGATTTTACATATATTTTTTATTATACATCAAGATTTTTGGGGTTAAATAAAATACTATTAAAGAATATTGTAATAAATCAATTATTTAAAATTAACAGAGCTAAGTTTAAAATTGATCAATTTCATTGCATACATAGGTTTTCTCAGAATTTGTTTGCTTCTCTTATGCATTTTGGCAAGGTGGATCTATAGAGTGACGAAAGTTAGTAGTTTATATCTATTATGTCTATATATATCAAATTATGTCTATGGTATTGTTTGACACTATTGCTACATCCGAAAATGATCATGTATATTATTATATATAATATATTATTATATTATCATGGTCCTTCTGACAACTAGAAAGGGTCCAAAACTTTTTGGCGTAATTAACTTTTTATTGGTTCATTTAAAATGGTCCTGCAGTGTGAAAAATAATTTTTTAATAGTACAAATATTCAATTTAACCTCTTAATTAATAAAATAGCATGTATAATAAATGTTGATGAGTTGGAAAATGTTTGATTAAAATAGTTTTAGATTAATTATAAGCATATCCCACTGCAGGGAACTGTTGAAACCCCTTGAATTTTTATGCCGGCATCTTTTAACCATCAGGATTTTATTGAATCGTGAAGTGGGCTGTGATATTGAAGCAATATCAGACAAGCAAAAGTGCTGTTTTAATATAACATTGTGATATTTTTTCTATGCAACAATTCTATAAACAAGAACTTAATGTTGAGTGAGTAATTGACATTTCAGACACAAATATGATCAGCAACTTCAGAGCCTTTGTTACATCAGCAGAAAAAGAGGTGGAGAACATTATTACATTTTAATGGAAGATTATGAAAAAAAAAAGAAAAAAAAAAAAATATATATATATATATTTTAGAACATACAACTAAATAAAACCAGGGACATTAATTGTCTACTTTATTAAAAAGTAAAAAGTAGAATATTATAAATAATACAATTTATGAAATTATAAATAACATAAAGTACATTTATTTAAAAAAATAACAATGTTTTTTATGCATTTATCCTCAATATCTTCTTTAGGTTTAATATTCACTTTCAAATGCGTCTTTGTTTTCCATCAGTTGATTCTTCTCATTCTGCCTGGATTTCCCTTCATTCTTTCTCTCAGTTGCTTTGTTATTGCATTCTCATGGCTCTTATTCAGGAGTGATGTTTAGCTGAGCTCTTTTCCATGGATCTAATTCTCCTCGCTGCACGGTTGCTCTGAACTGCGCTGGGCATTTCTGATTACTTCCTGTGGCTGCACTGCATGCAGTGCCAGGATAACAGTGGCAGTCTCTGAGCACCAACACAGAGCCAGTGTGCACTAGTGCCGAGACCATCTCATTTGGCTGCTGCTTTAGAAATACAGTCCAGAACTCTGACAGAAATAGTTGAACTGCAAGAACGTAGACAGATAATATCAATGAAGCTCTTTCATCAAATTTAATTAGTGTGTTTTTTGAGTTCAGGGTTAAAGTTTGGCTCGTTAGCATGTTTTAGTCAATCTTCATCACCTCCTCATCACCATCTTCATTGTGGCTGCAGAGGCAGCATCTTTTGTTTTGACTCACTCTTGTCGTGTCTTACTGCTTTCCCACGCTAACATGTTTTCTTTCGGTTTTCTCCTTTAGGACCTCCAAACCCTTCTCTTTTCTTTTCTTTGTGGAACTTTGTGTGTCTTTATATGTGTGTTTTAGAGGAGGGGGGTGAATGATCACCTGGCTGTGTCTCCTAGCTGCTATTTGATCCTGTTAAGCAGCTCTGTCTATCCACATTGTGTGGAGATTAGCGTCTTGATAGCTCTCTTATTTCCTTGCTTTCTCGACTCCCTCTTTTCCTTAAAACTCCGGGGAGAAAATGCTTGTTGAGTCTGCCAGATGGTGTTTAGCTGAGAGTAAGAAAGATGGTTAAAAAAGAAAGAGGCACTCGAAGGAGATGGTGAGAGTGATGTAGGAAGAAGATTGCGCTAGAATGCAGGAGTGGAGAGAGGGTCAGAGAGGATAAAGATGTATTAAGGTCACCCACAGCATGGAAATCTGGGTAATTTGTCATTCCGGGTAACAGTGATAGTATTTTACTGTCAGAATGGTTGTTCTACTAAAGTCATCCTCTGAATAGCTGGCATTGTATTCAAAATTCAGAAAATTCATGCATTCAGTTTTGAGGCTTGATTTTCAAAAACAAACATAAAGGTAGAGTTGCACCATTTGGAGGAAGAAACATTCTTGGTAAAACTTGCAATTGCAATTTAAAATTCGAAAAAAAGAAAAAAAAACTCCAGGCTTGCTGTGCATATTTGTAAGACTGCGCAATTTGCCCCAAATTTTTTTGATTATACATCAATATGACTATAAAATAATAATAAATTGAGTATTTAAAGGGGTCATGAACTGCGTTGTTTTATTGTTTTATAATGTTTCCTGAGGTGCACTTATAATGCTTTTTATATAAAAAATGGTCATAATTTAGAAATAAAAGGCATTTTCCTTCCCTGATTTTAGCCCTCTTATTTGAACGCTGTTTTAAGGGGTGTGTCTGCTGTGAGACTTCAGTGTAAACACCCACTGCTGTGATTGGCTAACATTTGTGCCTATGAAGTATTACTCTCTCGAAAACTTTTAGCACGTTTTTACTATTAGAGCTCTCAAGGTTAACTAATCGTGAAAAGTGATGATTATAGCATTACATTTAGATCCATGGCATTATATTTAGATCGTGGCATGAAAGGTTGCAGTGATAAACGTTGTAGCTGATCACGGACACGTTGTTGATCACATGAAAGCAGTTATCCTGTCATTGCAATTTAATTTCTGCACACTAACGCATGCTTTCATCATAACTAACAGTGCAAATGCGATGTAATTAAGAAATCTGTTGAATAAAACGGGAGTTTTGCCGCAAGTCCAGAACTCAGTCACTGCTAAACTTTAATTGACAGCTCCAGCAATTGTAAATGGAGCATTCTTTGATCGCTTTCTATATATAATTTAATCACTGTTTAAATAACAGATTATTTTCATCCTACTAAGAGAAACAATGTGTAGTTGACCGTTTAGTCACTGGTTTGATTTACTGACACATAGACAAAGAACATCTGACTGTACATAAATCATTACATATCAGATCAGGCATTAGAATTAACAGTTACTTACATGTTGTTGCATTACTGTCGAGTCCATTTCGTAACAGTCTGTTTGCAAAGCCTGCGCCGAAATGTGATCGATTTACCAAAGTATCCACAGTGAAATGTACCGAATAGAAATAAATAATGACATTCACATTGTTGAAAATAAATAACCGTATTCCTAGCATTTGGAGTTTTTTTTTTTTTTTTTTGAAAGGTAATGTTATTTTTAGTCCTGTATCGCTCTTCTCTCCTCATCATCTCACTAACACTCCAGTGGGCGGGGCTAACGTTGCAGTGAGGAAGTAGGTGTTGATTTCTTCTGCGTTTCACCTATCTATGTCATAGATAGGGTCCTGGTGTCAATAAAAGCTTTTATTGGACTAACAAGGAAGTTTTCAGTTCTGAAACAGGATATTCTTATAGAACAATGACCTCTTATATATCAAAAGATCAATGAAAAGTTGATTTCTCAATTCATGACCCCTTTAAGAAAAATAAAAGCTTAAAAAATAGCTTGATGTTTAATTTAATTTTAGTTTAAATTTTAGTTATAGACAGCCATAAATATTAGTTTTGTTTACATTTTGGTGGAAAACCGCAGGGAGCCCTTTAAAGCTTCTCTTTTGTTGACAGCAATTTGACAGGTGTGGTTTTGATATTCGCAGTAAGCCATGTCAAGATTTTGTTTTTATTTTCGATTAATCGTGCAGCCCTACATAAATGTACATTGTTATTGATGGATTTTCCAGAACTTTCCAACTGACATTTTAGAAGAGGTTTATACTGTAGTTTAAAACTCAAGAAGTTACAGTTACTTCACTTATGATTTATTATGACTCTACTAGGTTGTGAGCCCTTTCTGGCTTAATGTATGCAATTTAAAATCTGCCACCTCTTCAACTTTTTCATCGGTGTGAGGGAAACCGAGCCGTAAAGAAGAGGGAACTTCTTCTGGAAGCATGCTGTTGCCATGGAAACTCTGACAGGAGCTCTCCTGAGTGTTTCACATCCCATTGGCTGCTGCTGGGCAACAGTGGACTTGGGTGTGGGAGAAGGGAAGCCCAACAATGGCTGCGGTGGTTCCTAAATCAAAGGATGAGCTCAAATCAGGGCTGCTGGGAGCCCGTTGGTTTGGCTCGCTAATATGGCTGTGACCAATCAGCTTGTTATGCTCATTAGGCAAGAATAAGCCTATAGAGTTTGATTGGATTCGACTGATTTGGGAAGAGTGCACAGGCTTAAGTAGTGCTAATGATAGACCTCTATTGAGGGAATGAATCATTGTGATTGGCCAATTGAGGTTTGGAGTATTTCGAGAGGGGTTTGGGATGCTTGATTGATGGAATACTAATGCAAGCTTATTCAGTGATTTGACACAGCACAACCTGGAAAATGTCCATAATGTTTGAGAAGCACTGGCTGTACAGATGTAATTTTGATTTACTGCACATGCCAGACAAAATCTCTAATGCCTGATTAACCATATAAAATGGTGACATTGTTGGGGGGAAAAAATCCTCTCATAGCAAGTGGTGTAGCCTTGTGGTTTAACTGGTAATAAAATGGTTGCAGATAAATTATTAAAAGAGGGGGTGGGGGTGGTACCCCTCCGTCCGGGGCCCGATGCGGTCACACCAGTTGCACCGCCCTAAGGACGTGCAACCTGTGCAGATGTTGACATGGGGCTTTCATGCTCCGAAAAAACTACTGTTATTAAAGATATTGTTCTCTCTCTCTCAGAAAACTCTCTGTTGCGGTATATAAGTGATGAAAAGGCTGCTGATCTGGCAGGACGGAGCATGAAGAGGGACACAGGAAAACGCGGCAAGAAGAAGAGTGAGAAGAGCGGGAGCCCCACCCACTACGCCCTCCTCCCCACCCTCCAAATGGAGGTGCTCCGGCAGGAATCCATGAACACACCTAACCCAGATTCCACCTCTCTTTACCATGTGAGTAGTATGTTTTCTGTCAAAATCCTCTGAAGGGAGACAGTTCGTTCTGTTTCCAAAAATATCTAAACATTCCTAAAAATATAAACTACTGTTCAAAAGTTTGAGGTCAGTTCGATATTTTTTTTTTAAAGAAATTAATGCTTTTATTCAGCAAGGATACAATAAATTGATCAAAATTGACAGTGCAAAATTGTTACAAAAGATTTCTATTTCAAATAAATGCGGATTTTTTAAACTTTGTTCATCCTGAAAAAATCCTAAAAAAATGTATCATATATATATATATATATATATATAAATATACAGTTGTGCTCAAAGGTTTACATACCCCTTGCAGATTCTGCAAAATGTTAATTATTTTAACTAAATAAGAAGGATCATGCAAAATGTGTTATTTATTTAGCACTGTGCTGAATAAGATATTTTGCATAAAAGATGTTTACATATAGTCAAAAAATAGCTGAATTTATAAAAATGACCCGTTCAAAAATGTACATACCCTTGATACTGTGTGTGGTTACCTGGATGATCCACGACTGTTTTTATGTTTTGTGATGGTTGTTCATGAGTCTCGTTTGTCCTGAACAGTTAAACTGCCCAACATTCTTCAGAAAAATCTTTCAGGTCCTGCAAATTCTTCAGTTTTCCAGCATTTTTTGCATATTTGAACACTTTCCAGCAGTGACTGTGATTTTGAGATCCGTCTTTTCGCACTGAGGACAACTGAGGGACTCAAACACAACTATTAAAAAAGGTTCAAACATTCACTGATACTCCAGAAGAAAACACGATGCATTAAGAACTGGGGGGTGAAAACTTTTGAACAAGATGAAGATGTCCACATTTGTCTTATTTTGTTTAAATATCTCATTTTTTCATTTAGTACTGCCCATTGGAAGCTACAGAAGATACTCACATGTTTCCCGGAAGACAAATTAAGTAAAATTTGTCTTGATGTTCAAATTCAAAAAGTTTTCACACCCCGGGTCTTAATGCATCGTATTTTTTTCTGGAGCATCAGTGAATGTTTGAACCTTTTTTAATAGTTGTGTTTGAGTCCCTCAGTTGTCCTCAGTGTGAAAAGACGGATCTCAAAATCACAGTCACTGCTGGAAAGGGTTCAAATATGCAAAAGATGCTGGAAAACTGAAGAATTTGCAGGACCTGAAAGATTTTTCTGAAGAATGTTGGGCAGTTTAACTGTTCAGGACATCACAAAACATAAAAACAGTCATGGATCATCCAGGTAATCACACACAGTAATAAGAATCAAGGGTATGTAGATTTTTGTTTTTATAAATTCAGCTATTTTTTGACTATATGTAAACATCTTTTATTCAAAATATCTACTATTCAGGACAGTGCTAAATAAAAAAATAACACACATTTTGCATGATCCCTCTTATTTTGTTAAAATAATTTAACATTTTGCATATTCTGCAAGGGGTATGTGAACTTTTGAGCACAACTATATATATATATATATATATATTTGTGTGTGTGTATACTGTATATACTGATTATAAAATACTTTTTTTTTTAAGCCTGCTATTACGGGAGTTTGTTCACTATTGAGTCGAGTAGTATGTTCACCTTTAATCTGACATGCCTCAATCAGGCCCTTTCTCTTTGTCCAAGAGTATCTTTCAGCCTCTTTTTGAGCGTCATACAGTCTGGATTGGGCTAAACTCAGAGATTGTGAGGAAAATAGCACAGTGTCTGTGTTCCTTTTATTTTCTGTTGCTCAAACAAAGAGTTATTCTTCAAGGCCTGGATGCTTTCACCAGCTCTTTGCTCGATCAAGGTCTCTGTGATCACCGCAGGTAGAGTCTTACATAGTTTTCATTAAAAGCACCAGGTCACGGTGTGCAGAAGTAGAATGTATACTTACACCCACATGCTGAGTGAGTGTTTGTGTGTGTGTGCGTGTGTGTGTGTGTGTGATTGTGTGTATATAATGAGAGTTGTTAGTCCTCTACCTTTAGTCAGCGTAGAGATGTGTGGGAATTTGTGGTCAGCCCTGTATTTATGTATGTGTGTGCGTGTGGGTTTTCTCAGTGAGACCAGCCATCCTGTGTGTGAAGTTATTAGGAATGAAGGTGAGATCTGGCTGTCGTTTTTAAGAAGGAATGTGTCAGCCGACGTTCTCGGAATGCACACACACTGACGCAGCCATAACCACACACATAAACACCAAGGGAAAACTAATAATCTGGGGAAAAGTGACTCGCTGTGGTGTGTCACAGTGTGCATATGGATGCTGAGTAGGCAGATGGTGGTTCAGTCGCGGTGGGCGTGGCTAAGTCATGTTGTCATCTGTCACATGCCACGGAGTGACGTGATTGGCCAAGCTCCATTTAAAACAGAGCTGTGATTGGCCAAGACTCGGCCATGTGCTGTCTTCATGTCAATATGTTGTGCTTAAAATCTTGATATGCCCGCCAGCCCATGACAAGTGATTATGTGTTTGGTTCTCTCTGTATCTTTTTTTCCACCCACAAAATGAGGTCTAATTATAGGTCCTCATGAAGAAGTGTGAATCCCAGCTGGGGTGTTGCAGTCCTGCGTAAGAGTGACTTTCACAGTGTATCTTACCTGCTGCTTCTGTTTAGAGACGCCTAGCAGGGTGATGTATCTGTGTCCATATGTCCTCTGACCTGATGTGGGTTATATGGTGTACAGGCCAGGGTTGGAACAACTTGGGTGCTGACCACTCCAACACTATAATTTTGGACCAGAACCAATATGCTGGTCTCAGCACTCTTACTTTTGCACTTTCTGTAGCTCATGAACTTTTCTAGAGACTCCACTGACTTACAATCTGCATATTCCACTCTGAATTGTACATGGGTAGAGAAGAGACAAAAATGAGTAAAGCAGGTGAGATGTGAGAAGATGCAAAAGGAGAAGAGTCAAGATGACATGAAAAGAGATCTGATGATGATACAAAATCAGAAGAGAAGAGGCAAGGTTAGAAGAATCAAGATGAGAAGTGAAGAGACAAAATGAAATAAGAAGAGGAAGTAAGATGTGTGAAGAGGTGTGATGAGACACAAAGAGACAAGATGAGACCAGAAGAGAAAAGACACAGCGTGATGAGATGTGGAGAGGGGAACATTCAAAACTAGAAGAGATGAGAGAAGATGAGAAGAAATGAGAAGAGAAAGTAAGATGTGATAAGATGCAAAAAGAGAAGAGACGAGAAATTACAAGATAAGACAAAATCAGAAGAGAAGAGACAAGATGAGAAGTGAAGAGACAAAATTTATATAAGAGAACAGAAGATCTGAGAAGAGGTGAGGGGAGACATGAAGAGACTATATGAGACAAGACCAGATGAGAAGAGAAACGGCGAGATAAAACATGGAGAGGGGAACATCAAAACTAGCAGAAGTAAGAGGAGATAAGAAGAGACAACGTGAAACTAAATGACAAGAGGTAAAGGTAAAGAGACAAGATTGTAATACGTGAGAGGAGACACGACGGAGCAGCAAAATTAATATGCAAGATGATGTGGGGAGATGCAAGAAGAAAAGTGGAGAGAATTAAACAAGAAGAGATGGTAATATTAGAGTAGAAGATATTTAGAAGAGAAGGTCAAGTGAGATGAAAGATGAGTAAGATGCCAAAGGAGAAGATGTGGTGAGGTGGTGCGAGAAAAGCAGAGCAGAGAGACCAAGCTGTGTGGCGTTGATTTAATAAGGCTGCCTCTGTTGGTATGTGCTGTGTAACTGCAACAGGTTCTATTGTTTACTGTGGTGTTTTATTGCCTGCGTTGCAGTCCGATAAGAAAACTGCAGTTTGTCTGAACAGTGCCAGGACCCTGACCTCACACTCAAGGAGAACGTTCACCGGACACACACACAGAAGTATTTTGCCTGACCGTTGAAAAACTATATATACAGCCTAGTCTTATGGCCTGTTCACACCAAGGACGATAATGATAAAGATAACAATAAAGAATAGTTCTAAAAATCATTCTAAATATAAAAGAATAGTCCACACCACAACTATAAAGATAACCTTAATGTTATGAAGCAACGAAAATACTTTTGTGCACAAAAACAAAACAAAAATAATGACTTTATTCAACGATATCTTCTCTTTATGTGTCATTCTCCTACGCTGTTTACATTCAGCGCTTCCATGTTCTACGTCAGAACGTCAAACGAAGGTCTTACGGGTTTGGAACCACATAAGGGTGAGTACTTAATGACAGAATTTTTATTTTTGGGTGAACTATCCCTTTAATGCATATGCTTTGAGGCCATCACATGCTGCATATGTCAGCATATGTCAGTTGTTGATGTCACAGCGGAAGAGGTTTGTACCATATGTCATGTGAATTGGGAGCCTGTCTTGCCATGTGGCATTCAGTTGTAGCCTGATGGCAAGTCTTAGCATGCCATCTAGGATGTGTTACTGAACAAGAGAGATTCAATCTATGTCTGTTCTGAGAGAGACCCACAACATCAGAGACTGAGAGAATGGATGAACAGAACCATTTCAGAACAACACAATACAGAGATGGATATAGCAGAAGTCGAAGAACAAAGCCATGTTCATGCCTTCATGCTGAGATGTAACAACTGTGTTTACTTGAGTCACATGGGTTGTAGTTGTCCCATAACGCTCTTTCTCTGAAGGTCATGATACCCGAGGCATAAGAAATTAAGCTTAAAAGATCTTTGGAAATCGGTAGCTGATGCACATCTCGTGTTCGTGTCTTGTAGGATTTGTTCTGGGTGTGTGTTTCTGTTCATCATCCAAGTGACTTCATGCGTTGCAGAGTGCTTGAGGTTCTGCAACATTTAGACTCATTCATGAAACACAAGAAGAGCGAATTTCTGTGTAAGTAATTCGTAAAAACGTTCCTGCACAAGGATGGTTTTACGAACGATTGACAGAAATTGTTCTGCTCATGTTTCATGAATGAGGCCCCTTTACACAATTCTTAGTCACTGTAGGAGTTGCACTCCACCCCCTGCACAGTTTTAGTGATTGCCAGTGATCATTTCCAGCAAGTTTGGATGTCATTTGAGGGTCGGCAGGGCCATTAACTCAGCAAGACTCTTTCTGTTTCTTCAGTGACATAGTAAATGACGTTTATTACCGCAAATCAAGGTTGGGCATTGCCTGTAGGCATTCGCCCTTCTATGTATTATTTAGTTTCTTTGAGATATATGCTGTGTCTTAGTTTGCTCTATCACTTTCCTTTATTCATGTCTAGGTGTTGAATCCTCAGGGAAGTTTGTCTTAATGTGTCTAAGTGTTTCTCACAAATTGCTTCAGTTCACATCTTCTGAAGAGATTCCCACAGTGCTTTGGGAGAGAGTCGCATTGACATTGAAGTGTGTTATGAGGTTAAATGCTGGGAAAACCTCCATCTTGTTTGTCATTTTGTATTTTTTGGGCTTCATTTTATTGGAAAGTGAGGTAAAAGAGGGTAAATGGTATTGGAACGTGACCCAGTACTTAAGTCTTGGGTCACTGGGAAAACCACAGTTTTTACCGAAAAACCAATGAGGCCACTTGAACAAATAGGAAGCCATCTTCAAGAAATGGACACGGTATATTTAGATACTCCTGAATAAATAAAGACATTCTACAACCCAGTTGACTGAGTTTCTAAACATGTTCCATTAATCAATTTAAGTTATTCCTCTTGGGTAACAGGGCAGCTTCCCTCCTCAGGCACATATCAATAAATCAATTAGTGTGATGTTAGTGTTTTCTTTCAGTCAGTGGTGCTGTTGCTAATCTCTTAGCATAGCAACACAAGTTTACCTCTAAATTTATACCCAAGCTCACAGGAAGTTTCTTCACAGAAGAGAATTGCCACAGGGCTCGGATCATAAATATGCGTTCAGTCTGGGTGTGCTGATCCAAGAATTACTGCTCAATAAACACATAGGCCAAGGATGTTAGAAATCTTATTTATTTTCTCTCTATGCCTCTTCCCGCCTTCCTTCTCTCTAGCTGTTGGGCTCTCTCGGCTTCATCTGCTCGGATGTCGCCTCTGATTTTAATTTGTTGTACGATGAATTGATGCTCTGAGATTGTTATGTTCACACATTTTCCTCCATGTGATTCCACTCGGGAGAATCGGATGTTGACCAATAATATGGCTGAGATATTTTTGTCTCATTTCACTTATTCCTGATGTATTTTCTAACATTTCTCCATAAATAATATATAAATATATGTTCTGCTTTACAGACATTCCAGGGATCCTCTCTGCTATCCAAGACCAAGAAAAAGAGTAAAGGTGATCACTTATTTTTCCTTATTTTCATGTTTGGGAACATTGTCTTCATTGCATATACTGCTTGCATATTTTGACTGCACAAGGCAAAAAATAGGCCACCAACAGAAACAGGAAAGAGTAAAGAAAGTTAATTTCCAACATAATTATAAGCACTCTGCCATAATTTTTTGTATTACAGTAATTTTGCTACGAATAAGAGGTGTTCCTAGCCATAACACAAAGTGGAGGTGGTTGATTGCTGCTAAGCAATATAGCAATGTGTTATATTAAAGAAACAGTTCACCCAGAAATGTAAAACACAAAATGAGATGCTCAAAAATTCTTTCAGTACTATGAAAGGGAATATTGTCCACTAAAAACGACAAAAACCAGCATAAGTAGTTTATACGACTGTAACATAAGTAATGATATTTCAAGTCTTATGAAGCCCATTTGTGTGGTTAAATGACCAAAATTCATGTTGTTATTTACTGATCATTTTAAATCAAAGATCTCAAATCTCATTTACAAATATGGTGCATAAAGATGTGGCATGCCAAACATCATTGCTTCTCATGTGTCTCATAATCAGTCTTGACATGCCAAGTTTAAAAATGTGCATAATCAAAACGCTGAATGAGATTTGAAAGCCATGACGGATGGGGAAGATTTTCATAATTTTGGTCTGTTTCTCACACAAAGTTATCATACTGCTTCAGAAGTATAGTGCACAAGCCAAATAGATTACATTTATAATGGGTTTTTTTTTTTCCATTTTCATGTTCACTGGTCACTATTCACTTTCATTGGAAGGAAAAGAGCACCATGAACATCCTGCACATGTTTTTTTTTTGTAGTCTACAAAAGAAAGAAAGTTATACTAGTTTAAAACAACATGACAATGAGGAAATTATGCCAGAATATTTGTTTTTGGATGGGCCATACCTTTAATATAGAAAATAACTGATAATGCTGTTATACAAAAGCCTCATCTAATCAGGATTTTATCCGTTTTATAACATTTATTAACACATACTGTCTTCTTATATGGCATCCAGCAGCTCCGCTGTCCTCCATCAGTAAGAGACGAATCTCCTGTAAGGACCTGGGCCGTGGAGATTGTGAGGGCTGGCTGTGGAAGAAGAAAGATGCTAAGAGCTATTTCTCACAAAAATGGAAGAAGTACTGGTTTGTTTTGAAGGACGCCTGCTTGTACTGGTATATGAATGAGGAGGTGAGTGTATAAGTGTGTTGGGCCAATACAGTTATCTTTGTTGTTTCTTGTATCCACCAGCGCAGCAGAAACTGTATCGATCTAGAGATGAGACTTTAATTGGTGCCGGCTTTACCCTCTTGTGTGAAACAAGATTAATGCTCATCTAGCCCAGCAAAACAGTCTTATACACATGCCGTTTCTGTAATGAAGATAAGGAACTTCTCAGAACAAACACTCCCGTTCTCGCTCCCTTGCTCCCTCGCTTTTGATTAATTACTCCTCGCGTCTTCGCTTTTTATCACAGCCTGGGCCTAGGATACGATTGCTGTTCTGGGGGTTTTGGAGGAAGGATGGGGAGGGGAGGGTTCCTCTCGGCCTGGTTTTGGTCCACTGAGAATCCTGCAACATAGTCCGGCTTTGCTATAATTGATGATCTTCTACTGTGTGGGTTTTGTAAACACAGACAGTCTTACAGAGAGCCGCAACAATTTATGCTTTTCATTTATTTATGCAGAGCTCCTGTCAGCAGTGCTGCTGCAATTTAATGCTGAGAAAAAAGTAATGGAATGAACCAAGAGAGAGAGAGAAAAGAAAGGAAAGAATAAGGAGATGTAACTCCTAATGAGGACGTAATGACATTACAGAAGAGTGTAAGTGGGGTGAAGCGTCTGCACAATCCTCTCTCTTTTTTTCTCCACCTTTTAGGATGAGAAGGCCGAAGGGTTTGTTAGCCTCCCCGAGTTCAAGATTGATAGAGCCAGTGAATGTCGTAAAAAATAGTGAGTACCTTTACAAACTTTTGAGTAATGTGATGATGCTTGACAAATTCTTATTGAAACTTTTCTCCCTATGCAGTGCGTTTAAAGCGTGCCATCCCAAAATCAAGAGCTTCTACTTTGCAGCGGACGGCGTGGATGATATGAACAGATGGTTGAGCCGTCTCAACATGGCGGCCGCCGGCTATGCAGAAAGAGAGCGAATCCGTCAGGAACAGGGTGAGAATACTTGTAGTAGGATGGGTATGGGTTCGATTCCCAAGAAATATAAACCTTGAATGCAAAGTAAATCACTTTCTGTAAGCGTCTAGCAGATGTATAAATGTAAAAGAGAATGGTGGAGCAAATCGGAGAGAGGGTACTACCAAAATTCAGAGAGGGCCTCATACGAGCTACATTTGCCAAAAGCATTGCAAGCCTTAGAAGATCGTAGAGACCATTGGTGGCTATGATGATGCAGATCATCATCAAAAAAAAAAAAAATGTTGAGCGGAGACTTGGTTCTATGCATTAGTCATTAATTGGATTTGAGATGAGGGAATTGCACTCAGAAATGAAGACAAGATTGTGGAGGGATGGGGTTTAAGCTAGCAAAATGATTGGAATACTCTGGTATAACATTTGCTGTTTTTACTGGAAGATTGAGTTTCAGAAAAATGTGTGACTTAAAAATGATTAAATGCTCCTCACAGGAGTCAAAATTGCACAATGGGAAAAGACAGAGATAGAAAGCAAGTGAGTGTTTTTTTTTTTTTTTTTCAGGTAAATTAAAGTCATGTGATCCACAACAAGTCGACATGCACAACCAAGGGGGTTTAGCTGGTTAGCTAGTTACCAGCTGCTGATAAATACTGTCTTTGGTGTTCTTTGGTGTTTCAAAATTTGCCACTAATGTTTCATTATGAAGTTGTAAATGCTTAGCCAGTGGATTTTCCCCCCCAGACAGCTCTTAAAGGATTAGTTCACTTCTGAATGAAAATTTCCTGATAATTTACTCACCCCCATGTAATTCAAAATGTTCATGTCCTTCTTTCTTCAGTCGAAAAGAAATTAAGGTTTTTGAGGAAAACATTCCAGGATTTTTCTCTATATAGTGGATTTCAGTGGGGTTCACCGGGTGGAAGGTCCAAATTGCAGTTTCAGTGCAGCTTCAAAGGGCTCTACACGATCCCAGCCGAGGAATAAGGGTCTTATCTAGTGAAACGATCGCCACAAATGCGCATCTTGCACTAGCGATCTGCCATACATGACGTAATTACGTTACTAAGGTCACGCGTGACGTAGACAAAAGTACTGACCCAGTGTTTACAAATTGATCACGCAAAGATTAAGCCAAACGCCCTTTACAAAAAAAGGTAAAACAACAATATCTGACAATTTTGAAATTGGAGGAGAAAATTAGATGGTGTTTTTTGCCCTACTGCAGTACTTCCGCCTACTGTACGTCATGCGTGACCTTTCTAACATAATGCGTGGCAGATCGCAGAGCAGTGCAAGATGAGCATTTGTGGTTAAAAAGTACATACATTTTTATTTATTTTTTTTAGAAAATGACAAATCGTTTCGCTAGATAGACTGGACCTTTGGACCTTCCAAAGGTCCACTATATGGAGAAAAATCCTGGAATGTTTTCCTCAAAAACCTTAATTTCTTTTCAACTGAAGAAAGAAAGACATGAACATCTTGGGTGACATGGGGGTGAGTAAATTATCAGGAAATTTTAATTCTGAAGTGAACTAATCATCATGTCATGATTGACATCACATCTCAGGATAGGTTCTAGTGAATTAAAGCCTTGGAACTGGTTCTGTAGTTCTTCATGGAAAAACCTGCATGTGTCTTTGTGCCCCACATGATCTCTGAGGCTTAATTTAATTATTGTTTACTTTATGGAAATGTTTTGCAACAAGCTAATGACTCCCTGCATGCCCCTCTATCTCTCTTCCAGCAGACTACTGGAGTGAAAGTGAACACGAAGACAATGAGACGCCCTCGACGCCCAAGCAAGACAGCCCACCACCTCCTTATGACACATACCCACGGCCACCCTCAGTGAGTCAGCATCCAGCACGCACACAGATACACGGCTCCCTCTCATTGTGTAATCCCACACAATAGCACAGCCTCATAATGCTTGACATTTGGCATTGGTAAAAGAGCTGTTTTGTAGTGCCGTCCCCCAGACCTGGCCTTACCACGTCACTGAGTGACTGTGTGTGTGTGTGTCTGTATGTGTGTGAATGAGTCAGACCACCTCAACTCTGAGCCCACTGCAGAGATGTGAGGAGATTGAGTCTTATCTCTCTGTCTCTCTACTTATCTCTCAGTCTTTGTGAGTCACTGTACTGTCACTATTACATTTACTCTGTGCTTTTGATAGACAGTATCAGTTATTTATTTCCTTTTCGGCGAGTCTCACTAAATCTGCCAAGAACATGTTCAAGTGATATTTCACTCAAAATTAAATAATAATAAAAGCAATTTGCGTGAATGGTTTTGTTTTTTTCATTTTGATATTATGCCCATTACCATATAAAAAAATATTTTGGAAGGCTGTCATCAAGTGCCATTACACTTTTCCAAGCAGGAAGTTGAACATTCCTATTTTGCCAGTTGAATGGGTTATGAATGCATTCCTGAATGTGTGTGGTTAAATTTGTGTGCACAGTCACTGTGTTTTGTGTATTTTCAGTGCATTACTGCAGGGCAGGTCAGCCAGAGGCCACACACAGCAGCAAAGACTTTATTTAAGAGCAAACAAAGACACTTGAATTAAATGTTTTTCTTTTTCCTTCCACAAGGCCCCCTCCAGTTTTCTATCTGTCGTCTGTCTGTCTGTCTGTCTGTCTTTCTTTCTATTTATCTGTCGGTCTTTCATTCTTTCTGTTTGTCATTCTATCTGTCTGTCTATCTGTCCGTCCGTCTGTCTGTCCTATTCTTTTGAAGCATTGCCAACTGGATGAAAGCAAGAAGAGCAGTTGGTCCATATTAAGAGCCTAATTTCACACTAACAGGTTCAGGTTCTCCCTCCACACCTCTGTCCCCTATTCCTCCATTTTTCTGTATTCGGCACTTTTCACAGAAACCAGAGCTCTCTCTGTTCATTATTCATCTTCCTGTCTTAGAAGAGAGTGGCTATTCAGGGGCCTGGTCTGTTCTTTGAGTTTCTTCATTAGCACACTTTATTCTTGCCTTTTAACTGAATTTGAGACATACAGAATGAGCAAAAGTGTCATGCCCATTCAAGATTTATCAGCCTAGTGAATTTTAAAGGCATGAATGCTTTATTCCTTTGAAAGTGTAGTTTTTATGATGAGCATCAAATTAAGTTGTAGCTATAAAGTCCTTTTGGTCACATTTTGTCTTTATGTTAGGTTACTGGTGATATTGTGTAAAAGCTTCCTACATCTAGCATGTTGTAAAAAATACTTATATTCACCTTATTCTTTTCTGTCCTTTTTCTCTGACCCAGAACCAGGTGAGTTGTGCCAGTCCTTACCTAGAACCAAAGCACGGCCGCCTCTCGTCCACAGAAACTTCACAATCTCGCTCCTCTCATGAGGAGTACCGCTCCGAACCTCAAGGGGGCAGCAGCAGCGGAGGAGGTTCCCCTGCACGGAAGTCCGCCAGCCAGCGCCGTTCATGGCAGGACCTGATTGAAACACCTCTGACCAGCTCGGGCCTCCACTACCTGCAGACCCTGCCTCTAGAAGATGCGGTGTTCTGTGAGCCGGGGGCAGGTCTGTCTCCGGAATATCGCCGCCAATCAACTTTGCCTGCCCAACGCACACTGATGCAGGAACATTACGGTCCCTTCCCCATGCTTGAAGGGGAGAGGCTCAGAGACCCTGCTAACACAGCTGGGAAACCCCGCAGCTTCACCTTGCCTCGGGATAGCGGCCTGCATGCCCTCCTCACACCCTCCTCCAGCATGGCAGAACAGCAGCGGGACCCCAGCCGCAGGGAGCTCAGCCGATCTCACTGCATCAATAATGGTGGGTCAACATATTTGTATTAAAATTATGTATATTATAATTTTGTTTATATTTTATTATTTTTATTATTAAAGGTGCAATAGGTAATTCTCTACAGAAACATTTTTTGTTATACTGGTTAAAAGTCTCCTCATATCCTGATAGCAATCACTATGTTAAACGGTCTAAATGTGTTTTTTATAAATATATATCATATATGGAAGGCGTAGGACCATAAAATGTTCATCCAATCATTATATTTGTTCCGAATGAAATAATATGATGTCCTACCTTCCTGTCAACGCATGTTTTTACATACCCTCGCACACCCTGTTCGTGCAGACATCATACGTCATCAGCGCGTTTCATGCTATGCAGAGTTTATACAGACAGACGTCAGTCAAACAAACAGCAGTCACCTTTTACAGTTCCTACTGAATCAAAACAACAAGCTTATGCTGCATTCACGCCATAACTACCGTAATTGAGAGATGGCAACCCCTGACATTCTAACCGGAGCTGTTCAGTCAGACTCGGATTTATGCATATCCATGTCAACAGTATCAACACCGAAATTAATCTGCAGCAGTCAGGTACAAGCTCTCTAAGTTGTTTACGTTTATTATTATTGTAATGTTATGTGCTGAGACATGAGGTAGTTCAGCGCCATCTCGTTTTGACTTCAATATGCAGGCAGGATGGGATAGTATGCTTTCAATGCTAGCAGGCTAACGTTAGCATTTCCCAGATCACCTACTGCACCTTAAATTATTATCTTTATTAGTTATTATTTATTGTTTTTGTTATTTATTCATTAATTTATTATGCTTTTTAAAAATATGTTTTCCCCGACCCATTAATTCCATAATTCATTTAATTAATTTTAATTGACAGACCCATATGTGTGTGTATACATGTATGTATACTGTATGTATATACCTAAGTAATATACCTACATTTAAATAATTTAAAATAGAGTCCTAATCTAAATAAATTAATAAAATAATGACAATAATAATAATAAAATATATAAAAAATGTTTAACTACATATTTTTAATTACATATTATATATATATATATATATATATATATATATATATACAGTGCTGGTCAAAATTATTGGCACCCTTGGTAAATATGACCAGAGATGACTGTAAAAATAAATCTGCATTGTTTATCCTTTTGATCTTTAATTCATAAAATTAGCAAAAATCTAAACTTTCATTGAAGGAAAAGAATTGAAGGTGGGGGGAAAATCACAATATGAAATAAATGTTTTTTCTCTAATACATGTTGGCCACAATTATTGGCACCCCTAGAATTTTTTATGAGTAAAATATGTCTGAAGCATATTCCCATTCATATTTACATTTTTTTTAGCATACCAGGGTGATCATGAACATGAAATTGTCCAGCCTGTTCTACAGGAGTATAAACATGAGGAAACACAAAGGCCAAATTCCCGTAATCATTCATCACAATGGGTAAAACCAAAGAATATAGTTCTGATGTGCAGCAAAAGATTGTTGAGCTTCACAAAATAGAAAGTGGCTGTAAGAAAAAAGCTAAAGCATTGAAAATACCCATTTCCACCATCAAGGCAATAATTAAGAAGTTCCAATCAACTAAAGATGTTACAAATCTGCCTGGAAGAGGACGTGTGTCTAAATCATCCTAATGTGCGGTGAGGAGGAAAGTTTGAGTGGCCAAAGACTCTCCAAGGATCACAGCTGGAGAATTGCAGAGATTAGTTGAGTCTTGAGTCTCAGAAAGCCTAAAAAAAATGATCAAACAGCACCTACATCCCCACAAGTTGTTCGGGAGGGTTTCAAGAAAAATCCTCTGCTCTCATCCTCTGCTCCCAGAAACAATCTCCAGCATATTCAGTTGTCAGATTGGAACTTCAAACGGGACCGGCTTCTATGGTCAGATGAAACTAAAAAAAAGAGCTTTTTGGCAGCAAACCCACCAGATGGGTTTGGTGCACACATGGATAAAAAGTACCTTGTTCAGATACATGGTATCATGGATTCTAGCAAATACTAAAATATAAAAAATCAAAACCTGACCGCTTCTGCTAGAAATCCAATAATGGGCCGTGGTTGGATCTTCCATCAGGACAGTGATCCAAAACAAACATCAAAACCAACACTGAGCACAAAATGAAGCTTCTGCCATGACTATCCCAGTCCCCTGACCTGAACCCTAAAGAAAACGAGTGGAGTGAATTGAAGAGAAGAAGCACCAACATGGAGCTGGGAATCTGAAGGATCTGGAGAGATTCTGTATGGATCTCTCTCTAATCTCTTGTCAGGTGTTCTCCAAACTCATCAGGCATTATAGGTGAAGACTCAGAGCTGTTATTTTGGCAAAATGAGGTTGCAAAAAGTACTGAAGTATTGAAAAGTGTTGAATAAAAGGGTGCTAATAATTGTGGCCAACGTGTTTTGGAGAAAAACATTTATTTCATGATTTTCCCCCCACTTTCAATTCTTTTTCTTCAATGAAAGGTTAGATTTTTGCTAATTTTATGAATTAAAGATCAAAAGGATAAACAACAAAGGAGATTTTTTTTTTAATTTGATCGTATATAAAATTTTATATGTATAATATAAATTTGCTTATATTTTTTAATTTAAGACTTTAATTGATTAACATAAATTTATAATGATGGCAAATGGGACATGTGACTTGATCAAGCTTATGCAAAGATACTGGGGAATCTACCCCTTGTTGCAATTTTGCAATATGAAAAGCTGTGCTTGAAAGAAAATAAACCAGGTCGGCTCAAATCAGTCCACTAAAACCTCTTTACCACATTAGATTTTAATAACCCCTCTGATTATGAGAACAGTAGACACAGCAGAGTTATTTTAGTGCATGTGTGAATTTGAGTGCTTCAGTATTAAATTGTTAAGAGCAGTGCACTCAAAGAGGGATGTGTGCAGGGATTTTTTCGTCTGTATCTCTTTCTGTGTTTTCTTAGCTTCTGTATCTTCCTTTTTCCCTGTTTGAGTGTGTGTTGGTGCTGTATGAAGCATAAACAGTGCCTGAGTTGCAGGATTTTTTTAGCTGTGCTGTGAGGTTCCCCACTGAGATCTGTCCACTCCTTTCTTACATACACACGTGCACACATGCAAGCATCTTCTAGAAATAGCTGCATGCACTGTCCCATGAAACTCATTTTAAACCTGCTGTATTCGTGTGGTTCTGACACAAGCTCCTGGCCCACTTTACTTTACCTGACTTGGTTTTGATTTACAAGGAAAGTTAATCTTTATAGACATTTCTGTAAGCCTGTCCTCTTGAGGTAAATTTTCAGCTGTGGTACCTGGATACATATGATTAAAAAGAATTGCATGAGAATATATGAAACAGAAACAATGATACTCAAAAAAAATTACATTTTAACATTTTAATTTACAATGATTTAATTGTTCCCACAAGGGACAATAATACATTTAGCAGAAAGCTAGCTTTTTAACTATAATTTATTTTTTCTTCTTCCAAGAACAGATAATATTATTTGTATAGAGACTAAACTATAAATTATATTTTCATTTAGTATTAATTCAAAATTAATACTGATTAATTAATATTGGTTATTGATGTAATTAATATTGAATTTTTGTTTACCAATTTTTATTTGTTTCAGAATAACCCAGGGTTTCCCAAACTGGGGTGCGTGTGGGAACTGCTAGGGTTTGTGAATTGATGAAAAGCTAATCATTCATTAAATCGATTAAAAAAAAATAAATGAATAAAAAAATTGTGAAATTGAAAAAGAGATCCCACTTTATATTTGGTGTCTTTAACTACTATGCTACTATTTAACAACTATTAATCATTTGATACAGTGCACTCATTGTGTACATGCATGTTTTAACATTGTACTTATATTATTATAATTACTTGCATGTAATTACATCTATAATTACACTGTTGATCCTTCCTTTACCTTTTAACCCACTATTAAACCTACACATACCACCAAACCTGTCCCTAACCTTACCCGTATCCCACATCAATAGCAGCTAAAGTGTTTTACTATACAACACGAACACAATAAGTACATTGTACTTATTTTTTTAATTTTGGGAGTAAGTACATAGTAGTTCAAGATATGAAAGCTTGTTTCTGCCACTGAATAAAAAATGTGATTGATTTTTTTCTCAGAATTGCAGAATTGCAAGTGAGCTGACTTTTTTCCCTCTGAATTTGACTTTATAACTCACAATTGCGAGTTTATATCTCACATTTCTGAGAAAAGTAGTCAGAATCGTTGGATATAAACTCACAATTGCAAGAAAAGAAGTCAGAATCGTGGGATATAAACTCACAATTGCAAGAAAAGAAGTCAGAATCGTGGGATATAAACTCACAATTGCAAGAAAAGAAGTCAGAATCATGCTATATAAACTTGCAATTGCAAGAAAAGAAGTCAGAATTCCGAGATATAAACTCGCAATTGCAAGAAAAGGAGTCAGAATCGTAGGATATAAACTCACAATTGCAAGAAAAGAAGTCAGAATTCCAAGATATAAACTAGCAATTGCAAGAAAAGGAGTCAGAATCATGGTATATAAACTCGCAATTGCAAGAAAAGAAGTCAGAATCGTGGGATATAAACTCACAATTGCAAGAAAAGAAGTCAGAATTGTGGGATATAAACTCGTAATTGCAAGAAAAAATGTCATAATTCCGGGATATAAACTCACAATTGCAAGAAAAGAAGTCAGAATCGCGAGAAATAAATCGTAATTACGAGAAGAAAAAAAAAGTCAGAACTGAGGGATATAAACTTGCAATTGCAAGAAAAAAGTAAGAATTGCATTTCTGACATTATAACTCACAATTACGAGGTTATATTCTGCAATTCTGACTTTATAACTCACAATTACAAGTTTATATCTCACAATTATATCTCACAAGAAAACTTCATAACTTGAAATGGTATCTCAAAATTGCAAAATAAAAAGTTGCAATTATCTTTTTAATTTTTTTATTCCATGGCAGAAACAAACTTCTATATAAAGACACCTAATATAAACTGTGACTGAAAATTGCAACAAATAAATGAAGTAAAACATAAATATTTAACTGTTTGACCATTAACTGTCATCAGAGAACTGTAAACATGCAAATATGTTGTTAAATTACTGAATTTTTAACTTAAAATCTTAGGGGGTACTTCATGTAAATAGTTTAGGTCAAAAGGTTTTGGCTGACAAGGTTTGAGAATGAAAAATGAAAAAATAATCTGCATAACTCTTATGGTACCAACATTGCGCCCTTGGGGGTTGTGGGACACACTGTTGAATGCTAATGAACTATATTACTTGGAGGAATTGTTTATTCAGATTCTTATTAATAAATGTGACTACTTTTTAAACATGAACACCTCTTTTACTTCTTCAGTGTCTGAAATGCTTTGTCTCATGGATTATGCTTAAACCATGAATCAATTCTGAATGGGCTATTAATTCTGTCCCATTTTGGTCTGGTGTCCAGATAGACGCATTTCTCTCCACAAACCTCACAGGAAGCCACCCATTTGCTGCTGGATTACCACTCTGTTTATCACCCCCATATTACTTTTCATCTTCCTCTCGTCTCGCAGTCTATCGCCTCATGGCTCATTGCCATCTCACCATCTATATTCCCCATCTCCACTACCTCACCACCGATCTGCCTGTCTCACTTCCCGTCGGCCCCCTTTCGCAGTGTCCTGTCTAACTTTCTCTTCTAATATTCCCCTTTTTCGTCATCTCAGACGGATCTCCAGCAGCAGTCTATATATAATCCCGGTGGCTTTTTAATGAGTCTCCCTCTTATCTGTGTCTTTTATATCGCTCTGTCTCTATCTCTCTCTGGAGGAGTTGGGGGCATCTGTTAGTCATCCACAGAGCCCATGCGTGCTGTACTACATACTGAAGAGAAAAGAGAGGCATGGCCTATTGATCGTGACTCTCAATCACATGTTCCCCAGCAACTGGAAAGTTTTTCTGCACTACTAGAGAGTTCTGTGGCATTTAACAAGTTACAAAAGGATCACAAAGAGCTTTAAAACTTTATTGATCTACTCAGGTTGAGTCGTTGTTATTGTAATTCATCACATAGCTAACCAAGCAGTCAATATAATGCTTTTTCTTTCAAATTATTGCAGGCATTTAACAAAAGTAGGGATTTCCAGAAATAACTTGCACATAAAATGATAAACAGCCAATAAAAAAGGTTAGAAATATGCTAAATAAGTTAGAGATGTGGACTGACAGGTAGTAGAGTCCGTGTTGGTTAGGATTGTTATTATACAAACAATTAAAAGCTAAAATTCGCACACATCAAACAATAAAAAATAATATATTTATATTCTTCCCACAGTCGTTGGGGCCTTTGGTGCATAATTGGATAATGCCTGAATGGATAATCATTTAGATACATTTTTTTAGTAAACTGCTACTAAACAGAACTCTCTTGCTGAATGCGATGTGCATACCCTGCATCTGCAGCATATGGTGGGAGGAGCTGTGTGGGACTGCTGCCCTCTTGTGGTTGTTCAGAATAGTGGGTAAATACATGCCCACATACTGTACACTGTGGGTTCGTGAAGGCCTGATCATTAGAAACACATGTAATATCTGCTAATAACACCCAGCACTAGATACTGTTCATGGCCCACATGCTTCACCTACACAAACGCTCCAACAACAGAACATGAGTGATTCAACTTATTTCCAGACTAACACATGAGCAGCACCAGCATATACAGTCGCAGCAGACAGAAATATCAAAGAAACGAGCAACATGCCACCCGCTTGGCAGAGTGATTGATTGCCAAACCCGAGTAGCCCTACAGGCGTTTTTTCAAACCTTTTAAAGGTGGCTGTGTTGAAGGATTTGAACATGTCATTTTAAACAGTGCTTCTGGTCTTACTGTCCATCTTTAGGTATCTACCACTATAAAACTGCAGTTGCTCAACCCCTTTTTCAATATATTGTAACAAGGTGTGATTATGTATTTTTGCCATTTTTGCATGTTATTGCAGTTTCTGTGGGTGGTAGCTGGTTTATACTGGCTATTAGCTATTTGAACAGCCACCATGTTACAAAACCCATCTTTGATCATCTAGTAACTGTATACTAGCATTTCTAAAGTGGCCATTAGCTGGTCCGTGTTGGTCAATAGCAGCAAAAATGATGAGCTAACGACTATCTTAGACTAGCTAATGACCATTTTAGACTAGTAAATGATGAGTTTAAACTGAATAATGGCCATCTTAGACCAATTAATGACCAGTTTATACCAGCTAATGACAACCTTTAGACCAGCTAACCAATTTAAACCATCTTATGAGCCATTAATGACTAGATTTGACCAGCTAATGACCAGCTTAAAGCAGCTAATGACCACCTTAGACCATCTTAAAGCAGCTAATGATTAGCTTAGACCAGCTAATGACCATTTTAGACAAACTAATCCCCATGTTGACTAGCTAATAACCAATGTAGATGAGTAAATATCCATCTTGACCAAATGATGACCATCTTGACAGTGACAGTTTGAACCAACTAATCACCATGTTGACTAGCTAATAACCATCTTGACCAGAGAATAACTAGCTTAGACCAGCCAATGACAATTTTAGACAAACTAATTCCCATGTTGACTAGCTAATAACCAATGTAGATGAGTAAATATCCATCTTGATCAAATAATGACCATCTTGACCATAGTGACAGCTTGAACCAGCTAATCACCATGTTAACTAGCTAATAACCATCTTAGATGAGCTAATGACCATCTTGACCAGTTAAGGATTAGCTTCTAAAACACCTCTTACATTTTAAGATGGATCTTGTGTGTGTGTGCATGTGTGACAGAGAAAAAGAGATGTTGTGTTGACATAGAGAAACCAGCACACGTTTCTTACAACGATAACAGATAAAAACAGCGAGAGAAAATGTTCCCATATTATTTACATAAATCTGAGTCATTTTCTCTCTTTTTACCTTCACAATTTCAGACTAACAAAATAAATGAGCTGAGTATCATCAACTCCTCATACCAACCTACACACCTGATTGAACATTAAAATGCACAGTTTAAATGTTGCAATCTGTTTCTTTTCCAATCCCACTCACTGTGCTTTGTTGGTGGAGCCACCCCTCTTTAACTCTGGCTTTCTGTGGCGCCCCCCACAGGCGGGGAGCCGGAGTGCCAGCGGCAGGCAGATTCACTTGGTGATTTGTACCGGGCTCTGGAGCGTGCCAGTCTGTCGCCCATTGGTGAGCACCGCCTTTCTACTCGTCTGGAGTACAAACACCTTTTCATTCGGCGTTGCAACGATCCACAGCTAAATGACAAACTGCATCATCTCCGCATCCTGCAGAGCACGCTAAAGGTATCTGACCTCTGCTGCTGCATGGGTCCCACTGAAACCGTGTGTGCCTGTTTGTTTCATCTGTCCCGTCTGTCCGTCCGTCCCTCTCCATCTGTCTGATGTCTGTGGGGTTCTGGGGACAGCAGGATTTGTTTTGTTTTTGTAGTCCATTTTAATATAGTTTACTAAGCCAAACTGCTATCCCAGAATCCCATCCATGTTAGACGGAGTTCTCTGTCTGGTGTGGGAGGAGGTTATGGCCAAATTCTGCTCTGAACCTTGCTTCTCTGTGTGGGCTAATCTGGTTTAGGTTCTGCCTGGTGCCATTGGGTCTTCTGTGGTTGGGTCCTCTGCTGTGACCCATCTCCCCCAACTCCCCAGCTGCTGCTCTGTGCTTATTATGTTGGGGCAGAACCTCCCGTTGCATTGTGGGTAAAATAAACAGCTGTTCAATAGCACCAAAAGATTTAAGATGGACCAAGATTGATGAGCTGATGACAATCTTAGACCAACTAATGACAGTTTATGTTTAAAATGGATAATGTCCATCTTAGACTAGCTAATGTCTAGTTTAAAACGGCTAAAGACCATATTAAACCAGCTAATGATCATGTTAGACCAGCTAATGACCATCTTAGGCCAGTTAATGACCAGTTTAAAATGGTTAAAGACCACCTTAAACCAGCTAATGATCATGTTAGACCAGTTAATGACCAGTTTAAAATGGCTAAAGACCAATTTAAAACAGCTAAAGATGTTAAACCAGCTAATGACCAGCTTAAACCTGCTAATGACTATCTTAGACCAGCTAATGACCGCCTAAGACCAGCTAATTTTGCCCAGCTGATAACCGTCTTTGATGAGACAGTGACTTTTGGTATGGCCAAACTCTGCTCTGAACCCTGCTTCTCGATGTGGGTTAATCTGGTTTGGTGCCAGTAGGTCTTCCTGTGGTTGGGTCAGTCGGTCTGTGCCTGTGCTGTGTATCTGTGGCGCTGCCTCTGCATACCCCCCCCCCCCCCCCCCCCACCCCTCCCTAAAACCACTGTGCTGTCCTCATTATGTTGGGGCAGAGCCTTCTGATGCATTGTGGGTATTATAAGCATCCCTTATCACTCAGACTTGAATGAAAGAAGGTTAATTGGGGGCACGAAGCCCCACAGTGCCAGAGGACTCCAGTCAAGTCTGAGCATGCTATGTGTGTTTGCGTGTGTGTGCCGCTCTGCTCATCTAGGTTGAGTCCACATCGCTTCACGTCTACGCTAACCGCCTGTGGCGTGCTTTGACTATGACATCCTAACCACTGTATGAAGGAGACTGTATCTGTAATCCCCACCCTCCACTGCTCTCTTTCTTCACTTCCATAGGACAGGGAGGGCGAGGTAGCACTGATTGACAAGCTGCTGGCCAATCCTAAACTCACGTCCTCAGAGTTCCAGGAATGGAAGAAAGTTTACATGGAGCTGTTTTCAAGAGACCCCCAGCGGGACCGTCAGCCCAGCCCCGCCTCCGAGCCCAGCCCTGCCACCACGCCTGAACCCGCCCCCCGCACCCCCTCCCTCTCGCACACGCACTCCTACATCGAGACTCACGTCTGATGCACACTTCAGACACAAAAATACCGGCACATTATTTGAAGTAGTTGTCGCTCACTTCCACGGACCTTAGAGTGGACGTTCAAGGTGAAGTATGGGCTGAATTGGTGTTTATAGACTAATAATCTGACATTTTAATTATGTGGCTGTGAGGGATATATGTACAGAATTAACATTTAGGGATATAATGATGCATTGATGCATGATTTTGGAATTGAAAATGCAGTTACATTATTTAGTAATTAATATAAAATTACCCAGAGGCTGTCTCAGATTATATGCAAATTAAAACAGTTACATGCTGTCGAGTTTGACTTTCGTTTGTATCTATTTAATTAATGTAATACAAGTCGATTTTTTTGTTTTTGCTCTGTTATGAAATATAGTGGTTATGTTCTAGATGAATATATCTGATGAATATATTAGGAATCACAATAAGCATATATATATATGTATGTATATATATATATATATATATATATATATATAGACATTTTCTAGGTATTTTATGATTTTTACTTTCAATTTTAATGTATAATTCCATATTTGATCAGCCATCATCTAACACTAATAATTTAATAACACTGTTAAATGTAATCTCGAATGAATATCCATTTTTCATATTGTACATTATTTTGTGATGCCTAAATTCACATTAAAAGTGTATTTTATATTATTGATTTTAGTTTTTAGTGTTTTTTTATTATTATTATTTATTTAGAAAAAGTGCATAGAGTTTTTATTTTGGGCATGAAAATACTGTATCAGCCATAATTTTACTATCTATATATTCCTAGTATACATTTTACACCAAGGTCCCCAACAGTCCAACCTATTAATTATACTGTACTTTTATCCCTCACAGTCTCATTTTTATTCACGTCAAATTTAATACGGCATCTACCCTGATTAAGGTCCTTAAACACAAATTCTCTTCTCGCTTTTCCTTGTACTTCACATCCTGACAGCAATCGCAGACTCAATCTACTTGTGCTTTTTAAATACTTGAAAAACATTGTTTACGCAGGCACAGATATCTGTACAAAGCACTCTTAATGGCTCAACTCACAACCCACAGGCTTCAGAGTATGCCACTTCTGCACACGGGGTTGCCATGGTTACGGTTCCTCCAAGCGGCTCAGACAAGGAGGGACAATGCCGTCGCACCGAAAACAAACCTGGCACACCTCTAGACAGGAAGCAGAGGTAGAACCAGAGCACTTGAACTTGGAAATGGAAGCTTCGGACTGAACTCTGAGAGGAAATGCATGTCTGAAGCGGCCTTTGAACACTAAACACACTGACTGTCACTCTGTTGTGCTGCTGTACCTGTGTTTGGCTGTCTTTTTGAAGCAAATCTCTCGGTGGACTCGCAGACAGTCATCACACAAGTTGTCTGCCATGTTTATATGCCACTTTAGCATACCATATACTCTACTGTATCATACTATATATTTATGATCTGCTGTTATACATCGGCTGGCCCCGACTTATAGCATTTGTACATTTGTGTTGAAAGGTGTGTGGGTGTGCATGAACATGGAAAACTAATGTGGTTGCCTCATCTCACCACAATCTCCGCAGGGTGTTTGGATATACCAAGAAAAGGCATTTAAAGGAATATTCCTGGTTCAAAATCAGTTCATTTCTATTCACAGCTTCTGTGGTTTGGTGTTAGTTACCACAGTCAGTAATTTTGACTCTTAATGGAAGTCTGTGGGACAAGGCAACGGAGCATGTGCAGCTTGGATTCTTGTTAAGGTGCTTATATTATTTCTTCCATACAAAAAATGTGTCTATAAAGTTGTTTAAGTAAACCTTGTGAGACGTCTTCTGGTAATTCCTAAGGGTGGATTTGACTCTGTGTAAACAAACCCTTTTTTGCTGTACTTACACTTAGAAAAGTTACAAGGTTTACATGCTTCACATGGTCAAGAGTTAAGACCGGATATGACAAGGTCATATGCACAGACAAGGTTAGTAAACCATTCTTTCATTTTTCAGCTATAGTTGTTTGTGAAACGTCATTATTAGGGGTTCAAGCGCAAAGCTCTGAAATGCTATTGCATTCTCCCCTAAAAGTGACCGGGCAGACCAAACCGTAAGTTGAAGAGACTTGAAACTTTGAGGGCTAGTAGTACTCACACAGTCTACAACGTCACCAAGGCTCACCCCAATTGGCCTGACAGGGCGTTAGGCGTAGGCTCAAGTGTCTTATATCATTGGACAATGGACAATGCAAGCGGATTCAAGTGTTACAATTAAGTTATCGGAACCAAACCTGTGCAGCAAAATTCTCTAGAGTCTGATTGTCAATAATTATCAAAACAAAGTTGAAAATTCAATTCATGGTCTCTAAGGGCCGCCAAAACGTTCTAAGTGGGTGGAGCCACTTTTACTAAAATGGCTATAACTCATGAACGAAATCAGATATTTTCACCAACTTGGGCAAACATATGTAAGAGCTCATTATGTGGTCACGTGAAAAAGGACACAGTGCCTAGCCACTTGGTGGCGCTATAACATTGAAAAAACTATATGGCTATAACTAGCCAACGCTAAGTCTGATTGACTTGAAAATTGGCATGCTGTGTCTTTGTCCAAGACTGCCTTTGAAGACGTGAAACGTGGCTGGCAGAAGCCAATGAAGTTTGAGCAGCTTTATCAGACATGGTTAACGGAGGCCGATCGGAACAAAACTCACTGGGCCTGTTTTACTCAAGGCCCTAGAGGCCTGTGAGAAATTCAAAAGAAATCAACCACTGGAGGGGCACCTTCACGTTTTTTCTTGTGCATAGAGGATTGTAAATCATGCAATTTTTCACACACGCCCACAACGATTCATACCACATGGTAGAACTCTTCATTCTGAGCAACATTGCCTCTAAGACCGCCACTGTCAATCAAATCGTTTGTTAAATATTGGAGATTATTTCAAAAAACAGCTTTTACATGGCCCACTCCCTGCCTGATTTGCGTAGAACTTCATGAAATTGGGTGTGCACATGCGTCACATGATTCTAAAGAAGCATGGACATCGGGCCATAAAATAGCTGGTGTTTTAACTGTTACAATTGTGAAAAAAATTTAAAAACCATGTATTTCCTTAGTAAACTGCCTTTATTGGCTCTAAACGGTCTTTTCCATCCATGATCTAAGTGATTACATTCTTGCTAAATAAAGAATAATACCTTTTTACCTGTATGCTTAAAGGCCTTAAAGCGCGTGAACCCCAATAATCGCTGCTTGCAGCTATATTTATTATTAATATTATTAGGGATGCATAGTCTAGTTGGTACCATATTATAGTTTTTTTTATTTATTATATCACATATACTCATCAGCCAATATTAGATATTTAATTGTACAATATGTTGTGATTTCTTTATTGTGGTCCACTGCCTTGTCTCAATCCGAAATGAGTCAAAATAATTGAATGTAGTAATTGACAGAATGCCAAAAATGCTGTAAATAGCGTTCAGCTTGTTTTGAACCTGGAATATTTCTGTGCCTGTGCTGTGGACGCTTTTTGACAGAGAGTAACGCCTTGCCAAACCGGGCCTCTGATAACGGATGAGCATTCGTTGAAGTGTGTGGGCTTTGATTGGTAGAAAATTGCACAGGCTTCATTATCCAGAAGCAGCATTATCTCTGTAACTTGATTGTGGAAGTTCTCTCTTCACTACAGTTTCCTGATATTATGAGGTGAAATCATGTGTCTCTGCGCAAATGAGAGTGCATAATCAAAAACAGATTTACACATGATGCTCCAAGCAAATATTTGCACCCTTAAGTGAGCAGAGACAGTACTGACAAGTGATTGTGTACCCATGCAGAAGGACGTTTTATGGACTTTTTAGTATTGTATACCTCTGTTTGGATTCAAGTTTTCCATTTCTTCAAGCTGCCATGCAGTCATTCTCTGCAGTGCTGCTAGTTTAGGGACATTTGTGTCAAGTAACAGTGAGTTTTTATGACAGCCAAGATCACCACGACACATCGCTGGTCTCAGCCCAGGGACTTGCCGCACGACTCAGCCGATCGAAGCTGTTGCCCTGAACTCACCCCAGCATCTGTCAGAAGCAGCAACTCAACTCCTGATATTACATGTATGTCAAAGTTCAGGAGGTCGTCCATCTTTATAAACTCTCAGAGCAAAACATCTCTTGGTATACGGTTTGTAGATACACCACAATCACATTTGGGGTTTTTCTGTTGTTGTTTTTTTTTCTAAACCGAAGCTGCCAAATGATTTAATGTCAGTGTTTCAACTGTCAGAAAGGCCGTGCAAGAAGCACTCAGGCGCTCAGAAAATACAAAGACGCTTTATGTGAGATTTTTAAGAACACGTGAATGTTCAAAAGAAAGTTTATTGTATGATAAGATGTGTATTATATGATGTACATGGATATTTCAGGTATGACTCTGATGACATAATGGAGCACATTTCATTCTGTATGTAAACTAAGACAATACTAGCTTGATTTTGATTGAGTGACTCAGGTGCTAATGTGTCCATGGGAATCATGGAAATCCATTAGCTCTTAGAGAAAGTGATTACCAGTGGATATAGAGGTACTAGAACGGATGTCTATTGGTATTTTACTTTAGTAATATATCAAAGTTATTATTAATTTAGTGCAAATCATGTTATGTTTCCTTAGCAGCCCATTTTTTTAACGCAAAGTTGTCGTACAACAATCTAGTTCATCAATATCTGTGCTGCTGCCTGTCTTTATTATGAATAGGGCATGTAATTTAGGCAGTGCAGTTTCCAATGTGTTGTGTTTAGCGTACAACCTGGTAAAGTTTACTTTATTTATTACATTATTTAAAAAGAGAGTTATTGCTTTATCCAGATTTAAGTGTGGTTATACCTAGAGTCAATAAACTTTTATGGATGTAATCATGCTATATTTATTGTATTTGCATGTTTTTTATATGCTGGATATTGTAAATGAAAAAGTTAGAAAGGCGTCCTCCACATTGCCTGACAGGCTGCCTAAACTTTGAGGCTGGTAAATGCCTATGTAGGTCTATTATACCTGGAGAAAGCTGTCTGTTTGCATTCCCATTTGTCTCAATGGCAGTTTCTCGGCTGGCATTTCCAACCTTGATGGTGCCATCTTTGTTTATGGTCAGGCATTCAGTTAAGAGCTTGACAGCCTATCGGGCAATGAGTAAAAGCACCTTTCTTCAGTGGGTGGTTAAAATAGAGGCCCATGTCAATTTCCCAGAAAGGTATTCTTTTTTTTTTCTTCTAGAAGCTTGCTGGTTTCCAGGCTGTTCAGTGAAGGTAATGGACTCACATTTAATAGAGATGAATTGTTGGGTTTGCTCTGAGTCTTGGGTCGAGAATGGGTCTCCTTTGTTTGGGCACAAGAGGCAGTTCAAATGGGAAATTCCAATTTCTTTCCTTGTCAGTCACTCTCTCTTTCCCACCTGAAGCTAATGAAACAAACAAAAAAAGGTTTAAACTATCCTAAATTGGTTTGCTGGTCTTATCTGGTGTAATCTATCTATAATCTGTAATCTAACCAGCAAACCACTCAAATCTAACTCATTTGCCATTATTACCAGCACCCTTGTGTTAATTAATACAAAGGACTTTAAAGAAACTTCACAAGCTGCAAAATAAATTTTATGCAGTCAAATCTTTTATTCATGCATTTCTCTTTATGCTGCCCATTTGCATTGATTTATTTGTAGAATTGTCAACATTCATTACAGACTCAATGCTGCTTGCTTTTATATAAACCAACACAGAAAATGTTACTACTACTAGGTCCAGATGATACCTAGATTTGAATTGATTCATTTGAATCAGTTTGAACTTACAGAAATGAATCTAACTTGCAACCTCTTCTAAAGGTGAAAAACAAACATGCATTATTTAATTAAAACATCTGTTTGTTTTTTTTCATGGTTTCATGTGCAAATATATACTATTATAAAATAATATATTATGAATTTTTGACATATCATCCAGCCTAGTGACTACTGTTGATGTTATATTGCACTGTTTTGCTAGATTACTGCAATTCACTATTTGCAGTTCACCTTAATTATATTGGTTTTCTAGTCACACTATATTATCTGTGACTGGGAATAGATTTCCATGCAGGGCCTGACTTTTGAGCTGTTAGATATACACATCTATGAAGTTTTGTTTATCATTGCTGAGTAAAAATTTCCCCATCCTCTTTTGGCTTGTCTGTATCCCACACACACTCAGTAGTCTTGATACTTGTCCTTGCCTGCTTTGACTTCCCATGTGCCCTTCCAAATCAATGGTCTAATTTGGCTTTCTCTCGCAGCGTCTGTGAGTGTACCCTCATTCAATTTAACTGCTGTCTTTTCAACTATCCACAGTCTGTATCCAGCATTCAAGGCAGCTGTCCCTCTGTCATAAGACATTATGACTGTCACCTTTGATCTTCACACAGTGCCAAATAGTCAAATCTTGTCCAAACTGGTCTTCAAGTGTACAATTTATGTCTGTTTTCATTTGTCCTTATCTAGATTGCTTTTCTGTTTGTCCTTTCTTCATGCCTTTCACCTGGGTGTGCAGCAGTCTGAAATGTCATATTTAGTTCTGTCCTTTTCCATAGAGGAACTAAGCCATTTTTCAGGACAAAGTCTTTATGACAAGTCATCTATCAATGTCATGACTTTCTCTACCCTATTCATAGTGACCTACTTTCAGGAGCTCCTTACTGCTTGCTGTAAAACACACTTGACAGCATTTTACCCCCACCAAGGTCTTCTGTATCTGGGTAAATAGAATCCTGTGTTCCATGCCACTTTACAATCCATGTATCCATGATACAAAGAATACCCTTGTCCTTCAACTCTTTCTGCCCCATGACAGCCATCTGTTTGTCTGTGTGTATGTGGGATGGTGTTTGTAATTGACTTTTAGGTCTCTGGAGGGTCTTGAAGAGTCATTATGGCACACTGAATCCCACACAAGGGCCTTGGTAGTTTACACACTTCCCTCCAGGCATCATATTCCGTGTCATACTCCAGCACATTTGTTGTACACACCTCCTGTCCTTCCTGCCATTTCCTGCCTCCGAACATAAGCACACGTTTGCCCCCTGTTGCGGTCAAACCATAACAGAAGCGGTCATTCAGTAGGGGCTTTAGACGGGTCCACTGGTCTTGCTCAGGACTGTAGCGTTCAATGTCACAGAAGGGCTCATACATTCCCAAAAAGGTATAAATTCTTCCCCTCACTGTTGCCATCTGGTGGCCAAATCTGGCAATGGACATGTTACAACGTCTCTGCCAGGGATCCCCCTCAACAGAATTCAGAAACAGCACGTCTTTGCTGCTCTCTGGGTTGTTGATATGAATGCCACCGGAAATAAAGATTCCTGTTTCAATGGTGGCACAGGCATGTCCATGAACTGAATATGGTAGGGATACACCACTGCGCCAGCACCCTTCATTCATATTGTACCTTTCCACAGATGACAAAGCAGGCTCACCCCTCTGGCCCCGTCCACCAATAGCAAAAATAACACCTTCTATCACACAGCAGGCAAACTGTGCCCTCTTCTGCAAGAGTGGTTCCATCTCCTCCCACTGCTCAAACCGTGGGTCATAGCGCCACACCTGGTCAGTGACAGTCATCACAGCACTCTTCTCGTTCTCCTCATTCACCTGCACCACCTCACCACCTAGTAAAAATAAGAAGTTCCCAACAACGCATACTCCCTGGTGCTGTATCTTATTTGGTAAGGATGCTGAAAGTGGCTGGAATTTTTTGCTGTGAGGTTCGTAGGTTAGGATCTGATTCTGGGGTCTGTTTGCTTCTGGTCCTCCCCCTACCAGAAGAATCTTGCTCGTGGCTCTTAGGCTGGTGTGGACACTTTGCAGTAGAGGTTGTAGGGAACCCTGAAGGTGGTAGTTAAGTGCTTTCTGCACTACGCTGTGGATGAAAGGTGTACGTAGAGCAGGTTTAAGTGCACTAAGTTGAGACAGCTCTTCAGGTGGCACCAAACCAAATCGGATTCGACTGAGCAATGCATTACTTTGCAGGGCAGATTGTGGGTTGCACTCTAGCCAGTCCAAAACTAGCTGTAGAAGTTCTGTCTCCTTGACTCCTGGCATCTCCTCAGCTACAAGCACCTCTTGCAGAGAATCAAGGTTTAACTCCATTAGCTCAGCCTTGTATTTCTCAGATGCAAGTATTCTGCACATGTTTCTGGCAATGAAAGAGTTGCTATCATTGAATGCTTCAGAAAGGCCATAGCATGCTGTTATGTTAGCAAAGAAGCAGCAATTGTCAGGAGCAATGCTTTCTGAGATGTAATGAGTGCAAAGATCCACAGCATGGGTGATCTGTAGATAGCAAGCAGCCTGCAGTGTGACCTCCAAAGTGGAAGGTGACAGTGAGATCCATGAGGTGTAGATGAAGTCCAGTATCTTCTCAAGGCCCAGAGATGACAGGGCTGGCAAGCTGATATTGCGGGTACCAGATTCCAGAGTGTAGTCTTGGAACATGGACCAGAAGTAGTCACTGGAACAGGCTAGTAAAGTGCGATGAGCAGGGAACTCCACACCTTCTGCCTCCAAAACAACATCACACATTCGACCCTCCAGACGCAAGCTCTGGTACCGAGACAGAACACCTTCTCCATGACTGCTGCTGAGCATCAGGTAATAATTCATCACTAGGAGAGGAAGGGAGAGAGATAAAGAAGACCAGGGTCAGGAATAGGTGAGTTAGGATTGAAAAGTAAGTTAAAGCAGTAAAGGAAGGTAAAGAGGCAGAGGTGGCTAGGTCGTCTTGCTCCTGCAATAGTCATCAAAATGAAAGAAAACAGAAGGAAGAAAAGGTCAGTACACCAGCCGCGTCTGTTGGGATGTGGTCCATGACTTGTGCAGGCATCAAATGCATAAACTTGCAATGGGGAGGGTCAACCATTGCTCCTCCACCCAGTGGGCAGCCTCCAAACCTCTTGCCTCAACAAAATAGGCATGTGTTTTCTACCAGATCTCTGAAAGGGAGGGGAAAATGGATGGGCAGACATTTTGGGGCCACAGGGGGTAAACACAACCTCGAGCTAGTTGCCCTTTCCCTTTAGTTAGATGGGAACATTGAGAGTGGGAGAGATCATGCCGGGGGTTTATTATGATATGCAGATCTGAAGTCATCCCTTGATAAATAAAGGAGTTAGTCAGCACTGTGGATTTCTGTCTGTCACCACCAGAAGCTATATCTCACCAAGGTGACGGAAATAGAAACTCAAGAGTTTATCAGAGGGACAGTCAGGACACAGTCTAGCCAAAAAGAGAAAGAAAAGATTGATAGAGTGAGAATCCCGCCTATGAGAATTGTATGGAGATTGTTCAGACAAAGTCAGGAAGGCACAAAGAAGAAAAAGACAAATAAATAAAATTTGTTTACAGTGTATGAATGTGACTAACAGGAGAACACAGAGATTGACTTATGTTGGCTAGATTACTGATGAGTGAGGTTGATTCATAGACCTGAATTTGTGTGTAAGTGTGATTGAGACACATCCCACCCTCGTGAACATCGTATCCTTCATTCTCCCTGAATAGCTACTGGCTCAAAGCTGGGATAGGGAAGCATCAGGCCAAGTTGCAGAGGGGGTATTAAGTATAAGAGCGGGGGGTGATTATGATAAGCTTCTCGTATCATTCTCACACCCTCTGTTTATGGTTTCTCCACTGTCTAGCATTTGCAAAACAATACTAGTTGTATTATATTGCAAATGCTAGACAGTGGAGAAACCTCAAGGTAATTGGTAACTGGAGTGTGAATTTACTATCACTCAATTGCAACTGCAACAGGGTCATGATGAATCATATGGGGGCATGTTTGTGCGCTACTTGTCTCAGGGAAGTGATTTTGTAGACACTGTTTGTACTGCCAAATCCTGTGCTCACCTTACAACCCCAATCGCTTTAAAATGAGTAATTGGCCTTTTAGGGATCTTGCCATGTCTTTACACTCTGCATCGTTGTGCATCAGCAGATATATATTTAAACTCAACATACAACTGCAGTGGTCTAAAGTAGATGCATTAACTATGTTGCACTTTTTATATTTCGTCAACAAAACCAGACTCCACTTCATTGCATGCTTTAAGGTCTTTTGCAGGATCATACTCGCTTCCACCACTGCAAAATCTATAAATACGATTTATGATAAACTACTTTACACCTGATGGGTTTATCAGTGCATTTAATTACATATACAGATGATTTATGTGCCTAGACACTTTGTGAATGTGTTTGTGTTCTCTGGTCTCCCTGTTTTGACCCTTCAGTCAAGAAATCTGCCAGACCTGAGTGGCGTTCTAAATATAACAGTGTCTGTTCTTCTTGTTAGGGGTTTTGTTTGACTCTAGTGGTCATAGTGAACTATTTTGATAATCTGGTGAGCATAAAGCTTTAGGTAAGAAAATCCTTTTAATTAACACACATATTTCATAGATATACAATTTGAAATGTATAATGGAAAGCATATGATGGCATAGAAGAAGGCAGAATCAAGGAATCAGCGGAAGTTGAGGTATGCTGAGCATTTCAGTGAGAAGTTTTATAACTACAGACTCTCTCTCTCTTTGCATTGCATTATGGGTAATGAGGGAATTATAAAGGCTTTGTTGATTAGATGGACAGCTGCTCACTCTGTCTGTGTTCCAGACACCCCTGCCAGATGCTTAATCCTGAAATATTCCATTCTATTTCCACATGATTGATAAGTCCTGTTCCACTATTGTACTTACTATCTTTTGTAGTGTTTTGTGGCCATTTCTTTGCACTCCTAGGTTTTGCCAAATGGATAACCAGTCAAATTTTTGAACACATAATCATACTATGTGCCATTTTAGAATAAAAGCAAGTTTTCAAAACTATGAAACTACAAATTAAAATATGCAAATTATGCAAAATAAAGATTCTTCAAAGTTGCCACCCTGCACACTTTTCCAACAAACTTCATGAGGTGCATCCTGGGAAGCTTTTCCAACAGGCTTGAATGTATTTCCATGTACGCGGAATACTTGTTGGTTGTTTATCTTTCACGTTGCATTCAACTCATTTCACAAAACTTTGTCTTAAATCCAGTCAGACATTTGTATTTGTGCTTTTTTCCACAATACACATTGTTTCAAAGCAAACTTACAGAAAATAGAGCCTTACAATTTAAAGAAATACATATTTAGACAACTTATCTGCATTATGTTTCCCAGGTTTTGACTGATAGCTCTTAATGCAGACTGACTCTAATCTAAGGAGCAATACATATTCTTTAATAAGGACACTTTCACCAAAGGTCATGACACCTGCTGCTAGTAAACTACAGATCATTGTAGATCCCAGAGCAGTACAGACACTTATGATGTGATTTACAGCCGAGGAGATGAGCAGCTTTACACTGTTAAACTGATCCCGGTTTATGTACATAACAAACTGATAGTGCGGCATTTGAAATCCAGTTCTATTTGTTCAAGGATAACAAGTGCTGGCTTCCTCCTACGGCTTTGCTCTTGGAGAGAACGTGAAATCATGTTTTATTATGCAACAGCCTACTCATGTACTGCAACACACAAGAACAAAGCCATAGATAAAGAAAGAGTAGGGAGCGAAACCAAGCCTGCAGCATGGGTCGTTTTAAGTAGGGCTGTCAATCTGAGAAAAAATTAATCAAATTATATGCATGACTTTCTGATTAATTAATAAAATTTATCGCAATTATTTGCATAATAATCCCTCTAGATGTAAAATGTATTGAAAGAACATTGATTTTATGGTTTCATATTTTAACGAGTTAAGACAGAATCTGGCTAAAGAATGGAGGAATTTTAAGATGAATCAATGTCTTCAGTCTCATATATTCTGTTTTATGACTCATTGACGGTAGTAGGAAAATACAGAACTACTATAAAATTAATCTCAAAGGGACAGTTCACCCATGAGGGTGAGTAAATGACAGAATTTTAATTTTTGGGTAAACTATCCCTTTAAGTTAAGCACACACTACATTTTAAGCACAAAATACAGAATAGGATGCAGGGAGGTTTAAACAGTGATGACCTATTTTAGACAGACTAAACCATGGTTCAGAGATTTGAATTGCTCAATTCCCATCAGTCTTTGCTTCGATAGAATCCACCCCCTTTCTTCTTTCTCGGGTCAGTTTGTAGTGTCATCATTAAGGCTTGCCATTGATTCCATTGCGACCAATTCTCTGGGATTTTGTGGTAAATACATGAATCTGATTGGATGGAGACCGTAACCAAAGCCTTGGATAAAATGGGGGTGGAGTCACCTGTGAAAATGAGAAGTTGTTAAACAGGTTTACAAGCAATAAAAACAGTATAATCTCAAGATAGTAAAATTTGTTTTTAATTCTGTCACACAGAGTGGGTCACAGCACATGTTTTGCTCTATAATAGGAAGGACTTGTGAGGCATGCTGGGACTGCACACAACAGACGGACTTTCACTGCCCCACTGATCTGTGGGGTATTAATAGAGCCTGATTCACCCTCATACCCCATTACACAGCTACTCACACACTCCAGCACTGACATATGCATGCTAACACACATGCAAACTACTTTTACAGCTACTGACCCCATGTGGTCATTTGTGTGAACAGCATGGGGCCTTTCTAAATGATTTCAGTGATGTGGCACATTTAGAAAACCAAATGCTTTATATATATTTGTGTGTGTGTGTGTACATAAGATTGAGAACCACCAGCAATGTTTGACTAACCAAAATTGGTAGACAGGAAAAAAATGGGTGTGAGTGTGTATATTTGACTGTTAGATTTACCTGTGTTTTTTAGTCCTTGGTGACCCATCTCAGTTCACTTTTTACGTTCTGGATCTCAGAGAGGTTGACGGCGGGGCCCGGTAGTTTCACAGCACCAGGCAGGGGCTTTTTCTCCTCTGGAGTGACCGGAGATGCCTATGAAACCAACAGTTGTGGGAGATATTGACCCTCACAAAATCTTTCAAGAATGAGTCTGTCATATTTTACCCCCAAAATAAAAAATGTGTCAAATTCATTTAATATTATCAAATGAAGATTAAGCCTATATTAGGACCAAAAGATGACATTATTATTTTATGAAAATTACATTTCATGACAAGCACATTTGCCCCTAAACTACTGATTTCAGATGTTTTTTGTAATTCTTTTTTTTTTTTCTAATTATTTTACATACTACCAAAATGTATAAATACAAGCATATATAGGCATGATTCCCCTAATTCTATTTATAAACAACATTTATTTGTACTTGTCATTTAAATAAACATTGTTATATATATATATATATATATATATATATATATATATATATATTGTTCCTAATGATGCTTCTCATTAGAATAAACAATAATTTTTTAAATGTTTAAATCAACATAAATACTATCATGAAGTACTAATAAACAAACACTTTTTAAACAATACATAATACATTTACATATAATAAATTCAAATGTAAAACGTCTGTCTGTTGCTGCAATAAGGAAGCACAGAGAAATGTGCTTATTTTTCATAAAAAAATATCATTGGGGCAAAAATATGGTTTCTTTCTTTCTTCTCATTACTGTAGGCAGAAAACTATTATTTAAATTGCGTTTTATTAGTACTTCATGATAGTATTTTGATTTTAATAAAATTGTAAAAATATTGCATCACTTTTTTTAATATATATTTTAAAGACAATCATCATTGAGAATAATGCAAATTAATTATATAAATCCATTACTGCTCAATGGTCCAAAAATAAGCTTTCTATATGTGAAATATTTAATTATCTGGATATGATTACAAATGTCGATAACACTTTACAATAAGATCTCCTTTCTTAACATTAATTAATGTAACGTGAACTAACAGTGAGCAATACATTTGTTACATTATTTATTAGTCTTTGTTAATGTTAGTTAATAAAAATACAGTCTTTGTTGTTCATGTTAGTTCACAGTGCATTAACTAACGTTAACAAATACAACTCTTGATTTTATTAATGTATTAGTAAATGTTGAAATTAACATTAACATGCTGTAGAAGTATTGTTCATTCTTAGTTCATGTTAACTAAAGTTTAACTAATGTTAACCAATGAAACCTTATTGTAAAGTGTTACCCAAATGTCTATGCATGTGTCTAATTCAATTAATTGTGTAAGTGTGTGCATGTGTTTTGTTCCAGCAGAATCTGACCTCCTCTGTGTCTACTGTATCTTCTCTCCTCTTCACAGGATGTCCCGCCCCAGGACGCAGAGCCCCCATTGGAATATTAAGGTTGGCCTTTGAGACAGACAAGAAAATGCAATGAGACGGTTACCACCGCTGCTATACCTTCACACCCCTGACACTGCTCATCTGCTCCTGTAACCACACTACAGTACCAAAGTCATTTAAGGTCATGTAATATTGTGCAGTGGTCGAGTGTAGTTGTCGAAACCAAACCTTTCCACAAAACCTGCTGGACGTGTCTTCCTTCTGGAGTTTGTATTTCATAAAGAGCAAAGTGCCTGTATGGAAATGAGCTGCGGGCAACAGATAAAACAGTGAGATTACAGACATCTCTCTGTTTACTGAGGCCTGAAGCAGACAGCCTGTGTTTTTTTAGTCTGGTCTTTATTAAATGCGTCTAAAATGCAGCATGTGTTATGAAAACGAAGTTCCAAATGTGAAAATGTAAATGTGTTTACAACTTTACACTAGGAAGAAACAGTGAAAGGATCTGGATTCTTGCCACATTTTTTTTGTCTCAACCATCCCATTATTTGTGGGTCAATCTTACAGAAACCAGGTAACATTTTACCACAAAATCAAAAAAAAAAAAAAAAATTATATTTTGCATGAGTAGCATTATTTTCAGGACAATTTAGCACATTTCCCCCAAATTTCTTATTATCGTTGTCCAACTGTTATTCTCAATTTAAATAAATGTTATATTACACAAACCTTTGAAAACGTGTTTCAATGTGCATATTTTTGAAAACGGTCTCCGCGTAAACAACAAAAATGCGAATCTGTGAAAACGATGTCACGCACATGCGCATTCCACGTGCTTTCATCGCCATCTAATGGCCTGCCAGCAGAATACAGCGATTTTAGTCATTTTCACAGATTCATATGAATGGGGATCGTTTTGACAATGGTGTTGTCTGTACGCGGAAAACTCAAAGGAAAAACTTCTCCGTTTTAAGCATATCGTTGTCGTGTAAACGTACCCTTAGTTTGAAAACGGACCAAAACGGAGACTTTTGAAAATGATGGCACGGCTCCCCATGTTCGCTCAGCTTATCCGTGACAACGTGTAAACAATAAGATGGAGACTGCAATGTTTGGTGGCTTTGTTGTCATTTTTAGCAGCCATTGTGCAGTTAAACTGCCGTCAGTTCATACTGCTGTTAACACTTTCTCTGACAAGCGGATGCAATGAGATCAGTTTTCCGGTTTGATCATGTGACGTTCGACATATACCATAGGGTAGACGGAGATCGTTTCTAAAACGCTGGAGAAACGCCAATGTAGACACGGATCTAGTTTAAACGGGTCCTCAGTTTTAAAGAACACTTTATGCCAAAAAGTTATATGAAATGTTTAAATGATTGAATGTCTAAATTTTTTTTTTTTCTGGTGATAAAGTATGTTTACGTTCAGTTTAATTCCTATAATGTAATCAAAACAAAATTAACTAATTAAAACTAAATCCATAAAATGGAAACCACTATATAGAACCTTTTCTTCTAAAAGAGTGTAGAACCTCAAACACTGTTCTGTGTTCTTTACCTTTTTACGTCATTTTCCTGCTGTACTGGTCACACAAGGTCAAGCACTTGATTCAATTTTCGGCTTCACTCTAGTTTTACATGTATTTCATGGTCCAGTACATCAAACCCTTGCATTTCTTCTACTCTGTTTATTTGGCTTTACATCTATATAAGCTGCTGGATGAAATCTGATTATTGGCTGTTTTAGGCTGTACAGTAGTGATCATGTGCTCCTGTCTTTGCATGCATGACCGGTCTTCCTTCTGTCTGTGTTCTCTGATGGACTGTATCCTAAATCTTGTGTATGTTTGGGCTTCTTATGGATTCATGTGTATATGGAGAGTTTATATGGAAAGATAAAGGTGTCTATTTTTGGCTGAAGTGTTCAGTGTTTGTAAAAATTGTTCTCTACACTGTGGTGAACTGTTATGAAAATATTTCTTTCTTTATCTTAGAGTGTCTACGTTATTGCTAGCCAGACATACAGTTTTGTAAAAAAAAACAAACAAAAAAAAAAATTATGTGAACACTTTTTCTGCATAAATTGGTCATATTGTGATCTGATCTTCAACTATGTCCCATCAATAAACAAACATAGTATGCTTAAATTACACAATACATTCTTATACTGTATATTTATTGAACACAAAGGAATGTTCAATGGAGGTTTGTGCTGTGGAAGGTTGTACTAGATATCACATACTTTTTCACAGTGTGCTCCATAAAGACATGACAATATATCTTTGTTGTTGTTGATGTTGTTTAAGCAGATTTTGTTGAAGATCATATCACATATTTAACCACTTATGCAGAAACTCATGAAAATTCACAGGGTTCACATACTTTTTCCATCAACTGTTTGAAACAGGAAAAGGCTGTAAGGACTTCAATTAAAGTGTACAAGTCTATTTTTATATCAATTGTTTCTGTTTAGATAAGAAATGTTTCCTACCAAGAAGAAAAAAGCTGGACAAACATCAACATCATGCAGTAATGCATTCCATTTACTTGTGAATGGCCTTGTGTGAGTACTGTAATGCATTGTACATTGAAATGTGTTTTTACAGTTATAACTCAGTGTTCAAAATAGGGAACTGGCTTTTCCGATTAAAATCTTTAATGTTGACAAGTTTGAGTGTTTTTGAGCAAAGAAAATCCACACAAAAGCTCAAATCACACTGTAGACTATTCTTAAATTATGTACAAACAAAAAAACAAAAACAAAAAACAACAACACACCATTACTCACCTGCAGGGCTTTTACATTGGTCGATGGCTGTTTAGACATTCTGTGCAGTTGTGTCCACGTTCCTGCTGTAAAAAAGACAGGAAGAGACTGAATGCATTGGTCAGATGGATAGACTGGCCTGCTGTGGGCTTGAATACATGTATTTTGTCTGTATGTATGTTACAGAGAGCCGGGGAAACGTAAAGCCCCCCTGCAGCTCTCAGGTGCCCGTGGATAGTCTTTCGGTTGCTTAGTGACTCCTGCAGTGAGGAACAGGTAGTAGCTCTTACCCCTGAATCATTTATGTTAACATGGAGAGAACAGGGCTGGGATAACATACACCTACACACACGTTATACTGGATGTGGAATGTGAGGTGGAATGTGTACTGATATTGTAAATGAATAATGCCACATTCATGCTGCAAGTTCAGCATGAATTTCGGATGGACATTTGAGGGTAGTTTATTGCTGCTCATTAATAGGTCAGGGAGACTTAATGAAATAATCATATAATGAATCATAAATCATATTTTGTCTCAGATGGTTTTCCAATAACTTTTTTTAGGATAAATGAAAAGATAAACAATTAGACAGAAGTATTGAACTATAACATTAATGTAGATAACATTAAGCTCAAATAATTTGGTCTTGGTAGATTTAGATGAAAAAATAATATAATATTCAGATTAGTGGTTAAAGGCACAATGTCATTTTTCGCCAGTAGAGGTCGCTTATTCGAAACAAAGGCGTAGCTTGATGACGCATTGATTTCATGGAATTATGGGAGGTGTTGTCTTCGCGTCTACAGCCGTTGGAAAAGAATCCAGTGGGATTCGGGAAGAAATCATATTCATTGATGAGCTGATGTATTAACATTACTGTAGTATGAAGCATGGTGTGGCTGAAACCCATTGGAGCGGAATGAGGCCTCTGGAGCGATTGCTAATGAGAGACAAGCACAACACACGGCTCAAGAGCAACTGAACCTTTATTATGCCGCAGATGAGCGTTTTCGCTTCTTCCGGTCAAGCGAATGTGTAATGCAGCGCTGTTTTATCATATCGGACACATTTGTGTGTTGGAAGTTGTTATAGTGCTACTCTGTGCGTTTGCTCGGCGGCTACTATGAGACACTTGTTGCACACTGCAGTAAACTAGATCAATATTAGACATGGTAAAACATGATACTCGCGGTAAATCAAGAAAACGAGATTCAAACAATAAGACTTGCTGTGTTGAGCTAAATAACAATAATTAGTTTTCTGCCAATAAATGTTTTCAAATAGTTGCTCGCCTGTCTAATAAAAAACCTAATATATTAAAGCGTCTTTGGTGTTTCCATGGAAATCAAGGGTAATGTGGGTATGACGGCACTGATAGGCGACGGTCCTGGTTAAAATTGCATATTTCTCTGGATTTAAGCATTCTTGGAAACACTTGAAAACATTTGAATTCAAGACAGAGTTTCAGTATCAGCACCAACTGAACATTATAGAATTGAAGGTCTGTGCTGTCTTATAAAAACTCACAAAATCTTTTAAATTTTTTATTTTCATAAACAATTATGTGCATTGTTAATATTATTATTGTGTAATGATTAACATAATGATGTAATGCAATGAAAAGGCACCATTTCATAGGAAATGTATTCATATGAAGAGAATACATTTACATACTTGGCAACGCAAACCAACAAGGAAACAAACACATTTCAGCATTACATTTCAAACAGAGGAGAATAAAAGGTAATTTTGTGTCTCCGACAGGAAGCTGTTCAGAAATGTAAAATTCTCCAGTGTCCTAATGAACACAGCAGATGAGCTTTGATTATGTGCTCGCGGGGAGCTTTCTGCCCATAATTTGCTAGGTTATGCTGCTGATGGAACGTCCCACTGAGAACACCTGGCATATAAGAGGAATCCTCCAGTGTACTACAGCCATCATGTATTCGCAATATTTATATCAATACTTTCTGTCCTTCAATGTTTCCCTCCTTCTCTAACTTAACATGGCTCTCATTGGGGCAGCTAGGATCAAGCAAAATCATGTCAGTAAGGGCTCACAGAGAGGTTCACAACCTTAACAACCGTAACCAGGGATGTTGTTTTCACATCAACAGCGGTGTATTAGCACTTGGACTCACTGCTGCTGAGCGTTGAGCTAAATTTACCTTTTAAAGAGCAACAAGCACTACGGCAGCTGTCACACTCCACCAAAATACTGTCCACAAAACACCTTTAGCAAAGTCTAAGACTTGCGTTTGCGTTTGGATCCTAAATTTGCCCTGCCCACCAGATACCGAAATCTCACACTGAATATTGCATTATCAAAAACTCCCACAATGGTTTCACAGGCGCAGTTTATTTGCATGACATACCCACTATGACTGGAAACCTCCCAGAAGTTCTAGACCTTTCCAACCGGTCTGACAAAAATCGTTCTTTTATTTTCCAAAATTGAACGTGTATCTGTCATTGTGGCACCCGAAGTCGATATCCAACTGTGGATGATTCATTGAATTTACTGGAACATTCGGAATAACACTGTTTATTATGTAAATCATCAAATGTCATAGCAGTCCTATGTTTAGATGCAATGTCTCCTGCACCAAAACCACAAGATAAGACAAAAAAAAAACTATAATTTACATGCGTATCATGACAGAATGCTAATGCTTATGTAAAGGTACAGTTACAGTTTACAGTTAAACCTGCCTATTGTTCCAGAGTGTGTTACGTAGGCCCCAATCCTGCCAAAGGCCTGAGTCATTATCATAGACTAACTCATTTTTCAAAAACAAGCCTCCACAAACAAAAAATATATGTAAGTCATACTTCCTTATGTAATTAGTAAGAAAAGTGAGTGTACTTTTAGAGAATACTAGAAGAAAGGTCCATCCAAAAAGGTCAAACTTTGAAATGCTTTGATTTAAACAATTTTTTTTGGTCTTAATTATATATCATCATATTATAATTTACCTAAAGAAAGCCTGTTCGCTATATTCACTGTGACCTTTAGCACCGTTATAGTTTCACACACATACACATGAACACACACATCTTCCCTCTGACCTCAAAAGTTGCATACCTGCTGCCGTAACAGTAAACCGCTGTTCCCCGTTGTGAGACAGACAGGACAAATGCCAATCTTTCTCTCTCTCTCTCTCTCTCTTCTGTCTCTCTTTTCGGACTAAAGCAGTCTTGACTTCTGTGGTCCGGTTCTGGTTCTGTTCAACACCTTCTCTCTCTCTATCTTTCTTTCCCTCACTCCAGACTGTAGAGGAGCAGGGGATTCCGTTCATATCTGGGATTTGTTCACACTATAAATAGTAGTGTGATACACAGAGGGGACCTGCTTTCTGTCCACCCTCACTGTTCACTTCACAGACAGCCTTGTACATATATATGCTCTAGACACATCATGCCCCATTCACAGTCCTGTCACTATATACACATCTGGGATTCAAACATAGAAGTTTTGAAGAAGAAGAAAAAAAAAAAGAATATTAATAAGAAATATTATGCAATATATTATGCAATTAATCAAGTACATTTGTGACATTGGTCATGTGACTACATCGTGCAAATACGAGCAGATGTTTTTGCTTCCATTGAAACATAATATGCTCTTTGGATAATTTTCAAATCATGCTGGACAACATGATTTTTTTTATTTTACATTATTAATAGAAATAAATACACTTGCCAAGGATCAATAATATGTAAAATAATATAAAATTGTACTATTATATAATAGTAAAATAGTATATAATAGTAAAATGTTATATTATTTTACATATTATTGATCCTTGGCAATTATATACTTTAAAATAATATTAATATTTTGTATTATTTTTGTATAATTTTAATATTTCATATTATTTTATATATTGTATTTTAAATAAGCATATTTTAAATAAATATATTTTTTATTAATAATATAAATAAAGTAGCTTAGAATAAATAACATCATATATAATATTAAATATTATTATATTATTATTAATATATATATATAAATATATTATAATAATGATAATATTAAACATAAACTTCATGTAAATTATCTAATATTAAGTAAAATATATACTATTAATATTAATATACTATATATATAAAATAGTACAATTTTATATTATTTTACATATCATTGATCCTTGGCAATAATATACTTTAAAGTAATCTTAATATTAATATTTTGTATTTTGTATTGTATTTTTATATAATTTAATATTTCATTATTTTATATATTATTTTAAATAAACATATTTTAAATAAATATTTTTTTATTAATAATATAAATAAAGTAGCCTAAAATAAATAACATAATATATTATATTAAATATTAATATATATTATTATTAATATATATATTCATATATTATAATAATGATAATATATTAAACATAAACGTAATGTAAATTATCTATCTATCTATCTATCTATCTAATATTAAGTAAAGTATATACTATTAATATTAATATACTATATATGTAATAGTACAATTTCATATTATTTTACATATAATTGATCCTTGGCAAAAATATACTTTAAAATAATCTTAATATTAATATTTTGTATTATTTTTGTATAATTTTAATATTTCATATTATTTTATATATTGTATTATTTTAAATAAACATATTTTAAATAAATATATTATTTATTAATAATATAAATGAACTAGCCTAAACAATATAATATATAACATTAATATATAAATAATAATGATAATATATTAAACAAACTTAATGTTATCTATCTATCTATATATTTTTTTTTTTATTAATTATATAAATAAATAAACTTGCCTAGTCATCTCAGGTAAATGCACACCAGAACACAGCATCGCTTTAAAACTGCATTTTTAAATTGCCACCATGCTTGTGCACATTTGCATATATGCATAAGTGGGTATATTTAGGAGACTATAACCTAGATCAAAATGTCCTCAAATGCCTGAACATAAGAGAGAATGTACAAAGTAGAGCAGTACTATAGATCAGAAAATGAAGATGGAAGAAAAAAAGAGAGTTCAGAAAGAGTGAACGGTAATAGATGAGTACACTTTGGCCTTTGCACGACACAGGACACTGATATCATGACCCCACTGTGCCCTTACCTGTTCAGCTGCCAGCGTGAGGTCCACACCTCCTCACAGCTTTCTGTTCTGCTATGATGCCCAGTCAAAAGCCCTGCCTGTTCTCTGTGAGGTCCTCTTCTGTTCTCGTCCACGCAGTCAGAGAATCACTAAGCGACAATACTTATTAAGATCATGACCTAATTTAGGCTCCAGCATGCAGAGCCCAGGGAGACGTCTGATTGGCCCGTGGTTTGACATGACGACCCATTCCCAGTGGTAGCAGCACTGCCAGTTTAGAGGAGTTTCAGATCTTAAACTAGGCTGATTTTAACCCACAACTGGACAGGTATAAACAAACGACGAAAGTCGCAATTAGGACTAGCAACACCAAAGTCATGGGTTTGAGTGCACGGACTGGTAAAGTGAGTGCATAAATGTTAAACATTATTGAGCTAAATGTGTATGTTGTACTAAACATTTGTAAAGGTACATATCAAACCACAAACATAAAATGAAAGAAATAAGACTTTAAAGACATCTTCTGTCCTTACCTGGTGCCACTCAGACTTGGCGTGTGATCCTGCTCACCTAGTTCCTTCACTGCTGAGTATAAAGCTCTACTAGAGCCACAGCTGATGGGGAAGGTGTCCTCTACAGACAGCAGAGCTATGCAAATCCTCACCTGAATTCTCCTCCCTCCACCTGCCATCACAAACTTCCTGCTCATCCTGCCAGTCAGCACATATACTATAGGTCAAACAGAATTATTAATGTGGTTAAACGGGCAAGCATTTCTTGAGTCTATTGGAAACCTTTTTAATGTGCATGTAACAATTACATGCAAAGATCTTATTATAGTGTGACTTCAAAGTGGCTAAATGCATAATTGAACAATGCAAATATTGGTGAAGTTCATTAACGGGTCATAAAAGGTGAGTGTCATATTATAATGACTGTCCTTTCAGTGTTATCTATTTTACATTAATCCGTCCTCATGGGCACATGACATTATGAAGCCATGCGGCCTCCTCTCTAATGTAGCCTATGCATAAAAGACTGCCATAATTGCTATCTAGACCACCATATCAGATAATAAATCATTTCATAAAACCTTTAGGCGCCTGAGGGGCAGACAATATCGCTCCCACCTAGAAAGGCTTAGTTCCCGGATGGAAAATTTTGTGGGGACTTATCACACTTTTGAACCTCTCATTTGTACCCCATGTGCTTTACATTCAAAGCCACTGCACTTTTTTATATATATATATATATATATATATATATAACAGTAGGTTATAGCCTGCTATAACAGTGACTTTTAGAGACAAATTGACCATCTCGTTGGTTGACTGGTATTATTTGCTTATAGGTCAACAATGCCTGATACATCTTTATTAAATTGCACATTTAAAGGCAGGTCTTGTGAGTACAAAAAAACCACAGAGGCCAAATTATTAAAGTGAAGAGCATATTTGTTCAGCTGGAAACTAAAGTGTAGTTCACAGATAAGTCTATGGTGCAAATGAGATGTGATCTCATGCTTCAGCAAATGCAAATAATAAAGCACGTTTTAGCTGCATTGCAAAATAGCGATGCCTGATTCTTAAACGAGTCATTTTGTTGTTGTTTTTGTGTCGGATCTTTCAAGTGAATCAATTGAGGCAGTTCACAAAACCGAGGGCTGTTTCATAAAACAAGATTAGAATACAAGCCAGGCTTATTTTAGTTAGTCAGACTTATTGTCAGTGAATTCTGTTTCATAAAGCGAACTTAAATTAGATCAAACTCAGTTACTCTGGCAACTTATGCTGGGAAACTAACCTGGTCCAGAGTAGGCTAACTGTCAGGCTAAGCTGAGCTTCTCTAACACTGACCAATAGGAACGCAATGATATTACAGCTGACTCTCTCACATACAATTATTTGATTTTATTAACCACTATCAGTCCAAAAATGGAACCACTTGGGAAAGAACTGTCAGGAAAACTTATTTCTTAGGACAAAAGAAGACAGTGATAAAAGAGGATTACCAAATCATTGTTTTAAGTGTGAAAATATAGCAAAAGTAACACAGAAATTCAAAATCAATGGACCTGTGACAAGGCCCCTAAAACAATAAAGCCTTCATTTTTGAGGAGTGATTTTTTTGCTCGACAAAGAGTAGGAGAAATATCAAGCAAGTGCCTCAGAGCCAGCAAAAGCTATGAAAAGAGTGACAGAGTAAGATGCAGCCTGCAGAAGTGACATGCATGGTTGTTGTTCACACTAGAAATAGCACAATAAAGTCAGCTAGCCTTTTCCAAGGCCCATATTTACTAAAATATAGACTTCTGGGAATCTACATAATCTACAGGTTTTCTTTTCTTACTGGCTAAATGTTTTGTGCCCAAGATTTAATTAGATTGTTTTAAAATATATAAATAGATTTCTCTCTGGTTTTGTTTGGCAGCTGTAGTACATTTTATGGTTAATAGAAGAGCATAAGTTAAAATCACAAAATTAAAATAAATATGCACAGACTCAATTTTAATTGGTAAGATGAATCTAAACTCAGTAATTGGCCTACAGTATATTAGCCTTGATTTACCCCATTACAATAGTCCATTTACAGTTACTGCTATCATAAAAATACACTTACTTGTAGGTTTAAAATTGTACATATGGCACATTTAATGTCCAACATCAAATATTCAGAATTATTGCGCTCAGTCTGTTTGGCGCGCATGCGCGCAGCAACGCTCGCTCACTCTGAAGTTTAGTAGCAAAATTGAAATATTTGCATGACTTTCTAACATTTACAGATAGAGAATAAACTTGTGAAATGTAAGTTATGCACTGAGGAAAACACCATGTCTCAAACGCATAAATTAGCACAAAATGTATGCTGTTTCCTATAGTGGATCGGTTTCATCCATGATCGACCTTTAGGGCTGCTTAAGAAAAGCGTGCACGCGCAATTATCTTGACTATGTAAACCTGGATCGAATTAGCGGGACTGCGTGAACTTCAATTACCTTTTATGAAACCACTTTATGGAACCTTATTTGTTAGGTTCATTCAAGTCAGGTGTTGGAGTTGAATCCTCGCTTCTTCTTTTTAGCGTCTTTTATGAAACAGCCCTCCGGTCTGACCCCCCTGCCAGATTCTTGAGTTGCGTGCCAAATGACGCACTATGTACTTATGCACTATGTACTCATCCATGTAGTGCGTGAATTGTATAAGGTTATTTTGTAATTTAACAACGATACCCCCTCCACTGCGTAAATAAACAGTTGACAGTTGAGTGTATGAAGTGTCCAACATTCCACATTCGTTTTTCCGTTAATTTTGTGCATCATCCGGGTATTTAAAGTGCACTTTTTCTTTTTGGAATTTTCTGTGTGAACGCACTACTCGCACTATTTGTACTTAAAAACATCATAGAACAGTGCATAAGTACGCGGGACGCACCTTTGCTCTCCTTTTTAAGGGCTACTACCTGACTGGTCCCGTCCGGGGAGTCAGAATACATCCACGAATAGGAATAAACGATTTGTTCAATAATATGACCGAATCAGAGCGATTCTCAATGCTTCAAACTCACCAAGAGCCGACATGTATGATTGACAATGAGTCGAGAACCGATGAGAGAGCTGATAGTAAGAGCATTTGAAGTGAAATGAAAATAGACGAACTAATACAAATAAAACATACTAGAAATGTGTTACTTTAGGCAGTTTTATCAACACACATACAACTAGAATTTTAGTATTTTTTTATGTAATGTAAATTTTAAATGATTTAGTTTTATGACCTGAATCACAAAAAAATTACAATAAAGATCATTATTGATGAAACTAAAAACGTGGGACTAGGAGAACGCGATGAAGTAAAAGCATCACTGAGTCATTTTTAAAACCGTCATTAGTGGTAATGAGTCGAACTTCCCGCTCGATTGCTCTGTGTTTGTGAGCCACTATATGCGCTGAAAAAAGTAAACAGTCTGATTCGATTAATAAGACTGCGTGATGCACGCAAACGCGGAAGCGACGGCTTTCACTGGTGTTTTTTTGTATATAGTGGATGTGTGCTTGACAGTCGGAATTTTCAGCTCGTTTGTCTCTGGAATTGGACGCTTGAGACGCATGCAGCCCGGTGTGCCATGATTCCCATTGCGGTGGTGGTGTGTGTGATGGGCGGGTGGTGTACCGTGTATCTGACGGACACGCTGCTGCGGGTAGGCGGATCTCACCATTACAAGCTTTAATAACTTGAGTTAAACAGAGAGTAAATTCACAATACAGAGATATTTGCTGCTTAAATAATGGAATCGATCATAATTAACGCTTTGTAATGCAAATGTGATTCATTTGTTAAGAACATTAGATGATAAGAGCGGCTACTTTACCATGTAAAGAAGTAATGGGGCATTATGGCAGTAATACCATGGTAGAGGACTATTACCATATTTATGTACCATTGTATTTATATACACTTACAAAAAAAGTTAAACATTTTGGAAATTTTTATCACGATATACTGCCATGTTTTTGTGCATTGTACCGTGGTACTACCATGG